>CP098387.1:6000000-6600000 GCA_039634405.1 Penicillium herquei | reverse complement strand
ATGTCCTGGTGCAGCCTTTGCACGGCAAGTGCATTGAGGCTCGCAGGGCTGGTATCTTTAATGGAATGCATGTGCCGGAGAACGACCCAGTTCGCGAGGAAACTGTTCTCGGTAAGCTTATTATATACTCAATCCAGCTCAGCAGTGATTTACTAACTTTGAATTACAGAGGAATGGACATCTTGGGTTCTCACTCTTGGAATGTCTGCCGTTATCGCCGTCAGCTCTCTTACTCCCAGCGAGACTCCCGCCATGATTTTCCAGAGGGCCAAGGACCTTGGTCTTACCAAGTGGGACCTTCCTGAGACTCGTGTGACCCGTCAATCCTTCATGAAGGAAGCTGTTTCTCGCGTTTACGAAGACCAGGAACGGTCCATGATCCTCCCCTCCGGGTCTGCCGACAGTCCATGTGAATTGCCATCTGACGAGATCCCCACACGCGGAGAAGACAACGAGCGTCGTCAGGCTCTTTCACTCGAGATTCGCATGCAGCGTACCCGAGGCGCAGAGCTTCCAGACTCCGGTAATACATTCGCAACAGAGCGACCGATGTCCACATTCAGCACAATCCTCGGCAACCTGGTAGGAACCGGCAAATCTTCAGCACCACCAGTTCCTCCCGTGCCTGGTCTAGCATCCGACCGATCATCAACCTCAACCGACGGCAACAGCCCTGCTATTCCCGGTACCCCGAGCAATGGTCTGGACCATCTCACACCCACCCCAGCCCAACACCCACACTACAAACTAAGCGCACACAACCTCAACATCACATCCGACCCATTCACCCGTCCACGCAGTCCCCCAATGTCCCACTACCTCTCCCCACCTCTCCCACCCCAAGTCCAAGACCCAGTTGACCGAGCGATCTGCCGAATGGTGAACGAGCTCGGCTTCAACGAAGACGACGTGAAATGGGCACTCAAGATCACCGACACAGGCGAAGGGCTCAACGTGGAAGCTGCAGAGCAGCTACTCCACCAACAAAAGAAGAAATCCGAGCGCAACCCATTCGTGACTCGAGGCAAGAACAGCAATGGAAAGAATTCCCTGCTTATGTCTGTTATTAAGCAACAGGGTGGCCAAGAGTCCGGATGGCGATGGGCTTAAATTCCAATCCTTTATAGCTGGATCGATTCATGATCCTGAGACTAAGAGTCTCCTACTGAAATGACCCCATGTTACTCTGGTCCTGTTTTATTTCTCCTGTTTTTTAGCGACTTTTTGCAGTCTTCTCTTTTGTTCAATCTTCAGAACATCTTCAATATATGACCCCAGACAACTTTCTTGACTTACTACTCTTTTTTTCACTTCTTTCTATGTAAATCTATTCAATATGTAATTCTTTCAATCAGATCTGAAATGTCTCATATCTTATTTGAATCTCATTATTTCAGTCTCTATATGATCTGGTACCTAGATGGATCCATGGATCGAAACTGTATAACGTAATCCATAGAAATGAAATCACCTGACCTGCACATATGGTCCATATGGCACCCCGTAAATTATTTGCGCATCGACAATCCAACATTGAACTCGAAGACAATAAAGACCAGTCCAAGTCCAACCAGACCTCACCAAACTCCAAGACCTCTCTCAAATACATTTCCAAAACACTCAAACCCCACAAAACCCCCAACCCAAATTGACAAGCCCACAATGTCAACCCAAGAACCAACACCCCAACAAATGGAGCAAGCAAGCATACAAGCCCGCCGAAGCGCAGACTTCGAAAAAGCCAAAACCTACATGGCATACGGCTTCCTGATCCTCTCACCAGTGCTAATCGCCCTGCCACCCCGGCGACTAGACCACTTGACAGTAGCGCACGCCGCAGCATTCGCATTCTCCGCAAACTACATCACGGAACAACGCACAGGACGCAGTCTAGTAGACCGTGTACACTCACGCATCGCACGGCCCTCAATTCTAAGCGATTTACCATCTGATCGCGCGCAAGAAGTGCAGAGACGGTTACGGGCTGCTCGGGAGGCGCAGTTACGGGAGGGTGGAATGCCGGAAGATGAGATTGAGAAGTGGAAGGCTTTGCAACGGAAACAACAGCAGGGTGTTGCGGAGAGAGTTTGGTTAGGTGGGGAGTCGGAGGGATGGATGGAGAAGAGGTTAAGGGAGGAACAGAAGGCTTTGGAGGAAGGGAAGGGGTATGGTGATTTGATTTATGAGTATATTTGGGATGTTTGGAGCTGGGGGAAGAAGGATGAGGAGGATGATGATGAGTAGATTTTATCTATTCGGGTCTCTTGTCTCTCTCTTGAGGGCTTTGGGCTCACTGCGTGTACTATTGGGTTGGCGTTAATGGGGAGAATGCTTTGTGTATGTCAGAGGTGCTGTGCAGTGCCTGGTTGACAGGGCTTGCCCAGCCAGGTGCTGAGATTCTCCTATTCTTGTACTATAGTCTGTGTATATTATTTCAAAATGGACTGCGGTCCTCTGTGTTCATTAATGGCGTTTCTGATATCTCTACTTCGAACTTGAAGTTTTTTTTATACGTTTCCAGCATAATAGCACGGAGTGGTTGTAGTTCCGCGGGAGATCTTACTTGGATGAGAAGCGTTAAGCCCTGGAGACCGCAGAATCTCCCTCAAGTGCTGCATTTGATTCAGAGAGACCTGAGGACCTGTCAATGTTATATTGTAATTTGCTACTGTCGGAGCGTAGAAGACATTAGTATCTCTAGTTCAACTTGAATGACAAGCCACTTGAGCTAGATAGCTGAGACTCACTGGGTTCCAGGACGAGTTAGGGCTCGTCATCAAACTTTCGAATAACGAGAACGGCCTGATTGCGTTTTGGTTCCTGCAAAAGTCTGTGCCTTCCCTGGGACTGCGATTCGTGTCTATTAGCAGAAGTGTAGATCTTGATAACATACCGGGGCAGGAGCAATTGACGCTGATTTCGTAATGACTTCATAGTTCCTTCCAAAGAGGCCGAGTAGCAGGATTGTAGGAGAGGTCTTGCCGCATGTCTGTATTCCTGCATCTTCGTCCATTCACCATTTGATCGTGCAGCACCGGAGTCGAAACGCCCATTCGTCCATAGGAGCCCCTCAGTTCATTCGGTTCATCATTGAGGCCTGAGCTTGTTACGACTTTAATGTGTCTCCTGCTAACGAGGAGACCCAGCGACTTTGGTGATACTCGGCTTCGGCTGCATGCGTGGCATGGGATCACATTGTCTCTCAGGGTTGTGCTTCATCATTACGACGAATGATCTCTGTTCCGCGTTGAGTCTCTGAGGCCCCGGCCTATAAATAAAACGCGCCTGACTGATGCTTCGATCTTTGCTTGCTTGTTGAGTTGAGATCATTAGAATTCTCTGCAAAATATTCGATTAGAGTTCTTTCAATTCAAATTCCAATACATGACACTTTCAAGTTGGACCCGATATCGAATCTGATCCCGGACAACCCTAACACTGACTCGGTCGCCTTCAACATGGTTTGAATGGAGCATGTAGTTCAGGAATTCCTTGTCCTATTCAGGCTGCGGAGCAGTTGGGAACTCGGAGTTACCAAAAGGTGTTGCATCAGGTTTACATATAGTTCCGTGATCAGGGAGCGCACCGGTTTGGAAGTATCGGCGAATGTTGTCAGCTGTACATGTAGATCTGGCCGAATAGCTACAGTGCTGCGGGACAAAATGTACATATCAGCATATTTCAAGCATGATTGACTGAAAAGATAAGCACATACACCCACAGAATCCTGTTCAAGAACAACAGAGCCTGAAAACCTGGCTGCCGAATTATGGGCACTGAATGAAATTCATCAGTCATTTTACCTGGTCATCTGTAGGTGGTTGTGTAGACATACTTTATCACCGGCGTGGCTGGGTCTAAAGTGTTTCCAATCCAAAAAATAGGATGAGCTGGATTGCCAGAAGTAGGCCTTGACTGGAGTCAAAGACTGGTCAAGAGAGGGACTCGATGATAGTACCTTCATATCTCCATTTCGGTCTGGTTTTCCATCCCCAGCAAGACATGGTAAAGGCAGCCCATATGTCAGCCATCCATTTACTCTGTTCTTTCAGAGCTTCGTAATAATCAAAAAAGTCATCTTTCCCTAGAGCAGAGCGGTCCTCCCCATCTGTGCAGGCAATAGATGCCAGGACTTCCAGGATGAGTTCCTCGTACGGGGGACAGGATGTCAGGCTGCTCTGACCATTATCAATCGGATGGATTGATATTTTCTCTGCATTCTTGATATCCGCCAGGACGCTTCCATTTCCAAGAGAGAGACCGGTGAAGATATCTGCCAATTTTGGGAAGTACTCCAGGGGTTCATATACTGACTTCTTGATGTATCGCAAAACATCACTGTAGGTGATGATATCAGGGCCTCTGGTATCCGAGCCCGGCACAACGAGAGGAGTTCTGTTCAGTGACTCAAGAGTCCTGTCCAGAGTAGCTTCCAGATCTTCAGGACTGCCATCACCTGCAAAAGAGCATTGGGTTGGCCCAGCCTGTTGACAAGATTCAAAGAAGTTCGTCATTATCTTGTCAGTGTCTAAGATATTGGTTGTCCAATACCCAGAGTACATGATTTCTGCATCGCATACACCATCAAGGACTAGACGCTTCACACGATGAGGTTGCATCGCAGCGAATGTCGCACCCACAACTGTACCGTAAGAGGAACCCCAAAATTGTAGAAGCTCTTCACCTTTTTGCCATCGATTTGCATCTCGAACTCTCTGTTTCTCGGATTCAGAAATTGTTGGCCAAAGAGCCAAAATGCTATCAGTTTCTTGTTCCCGCCATTCCCCAAGACGCTCGATTATCTCAACAATATCTGCCACGTTTGGCGTAGTATTCATGAACTGACCTATTCTTGGGCCTCCATCACGTGTACAGGTGGCTGCCAATCCCATGGCTCTCGCCCATGCTTTCTCTGTTGCAACATCTGAGCTGCCCAATAAATCAAGCAAGTTGTTGTCCAAGGACCAGCGTTGGCGGGAGTAAGGATCCGAAAAGCACTCGTACCGAGGAGTGGTGTTATTGATACCACGCGGGTCGTATCCCATGATATCATAGTATAGTCCATCTGATGGAGAGTGATTCTGGATGGGGATTGTCAGCACAGAGGTGAGAAGAGTCCTCGTGAAACGACGTGGTCTAACCTTTGCTAGATTGGGGTTGATTTGTGAGTCTACTGTCGTTTGAAAGCGTCGGCCTTGAGTCAAAATAGTAGCTACCCCAGATCCCCCTGGACCTCCTAAGGAGTATTAATTTTGGTGATGAGAGTTATGAGTGTGGCTTGTAGTACCTGGATTGATTATAATGGCTCCTCCGTACCTGGGATCTGTGATGGGTATCTGAGCAGGTATTTTGATGATTGCAAGTGCGACCTTTTCTCCCTTGTTGAGTGTACTGTTCCAATCCATCGGGACTTCGAGGCGAGCGCATTGATAATCCTCAAAGCATGGAGTATATAAAAGCCGCTCTGATGGGGTTATCTGGTTCGGTGATGAAATGAGGTTAGCGAGATTAATCTACTTTAACACAATGAAAACATACCGATTGCCAAGGGGACTTCCATTGTCCATCATCCACATAATTCTCTGCCTTGCCCAAGCTTGACGAAGTACAGGATCGTTCAGGTGGATCACTCGTTTGGTGGGACAACAGGCGCCTGATATTGGGTAGACTGAGAAGCAAGCATCCCGAAAAGAATACTATAAACAATTTTCTCTCTCTGAGAAGCCAAAAGGAGGTTGGTCCTGTTCGAACCGGGTCGTTGGGGGTTTCGACGCCCATGATTATGGTGAGTGTGCACTTAGAAGAACAACCTTGGAAAGAGTGCTCTGATGCCCAGCTGCTTGTTGAATAATACATCCTGGACATTAATACAACCCAGCTATTGAGCGGTGTGAATAGAGTAGAAATTAGGTAAAATTGAACCGATTTAGTATTTACTATCAGATCCATTGACATCCTGGTTGGTACTGCATTTTCGCTTTCATTCGAACTTCGAATGAGTGTTGATGGTCTCTATTCTAGAGGTTCTAATCAGATGAAATGTCCGCGCGTTCTTTAACCGATCTTGTTCAATGTTTCAGATGATGGGATCAAAGATTTATGAAATGACATGAGTCGTTGTCACTTGGCATGTTAAAACACAGGTAGATTCATACAAGTCAACTGGTCTGATAGTATCAAGAACTTACATAAAAGGGGCCAAGCGTCTGATAAGAGGCTGTAGATTCTAGTTTGACCAGCGACACGGTGCAATGTCTACAAATTCAAGTTACGAGAGAGCAAGTTGGATGATTGTGAACAATTGGGTCATATAAATTAAATTAAAATACTATCGAATTGAAGAAGGCGGTATGTAACGCCCTCTCCCCATCTAACACCCTAGAACTTAAAAGCTCTAGCATAGAGAGTGCCTAGGAAAGAGAAACGACTTCACTCTGCAGGGCCGGGAACGGAAGGAAACCCAGAAAGGCGGAAGGCCTGAGTAACCCTCAGCAAGCCACAATGTGGAGCCCCAGTGGATTTACATCGTAATGTAAACTGTAGATGGAGAGAAAAGAAGAAAAGAGGAAAATTGCTCATTGCGCGAGGTCTTTTATTCGAGATTTTCGCGCTAGACCTAATGGGGGTATCGGGTTTATGTTCTTCCGGGTGTGGAGTAACACCAGTTGACCAGGGGTGATAGTGAACAGTTGAGTATTTTAGATAAAGAATCAACTACTTTTTTTTTTTTTTGCTATTACCGCTCAATATATAGCTTGGATCATCTGCCTTCAAGTTACTGTGCTTTATAACCGCAAAATGACGAGGAAAACGGAGAATACAGAAACGAGCTTGTCCAGTCAGGTGGAATCGACGCGCAGCTTGCATAAAAACACCAGACCAATCATGCTAGCCCACAAAGCGCCAACACATCAGTCCGAGTCTCAGACATCCTTCAACGAGGAGCCAGCTGCTTGTAACCCCTCCTCACAAGTGCATTTCCCCTATTCTCTCTACATACTGCCTGGGCGTCCTTAAACGATGGGAAATCCAAGCGACCCGAAAGCAATCAAGCACGAGGGGCATTTGAGTAAGGTATGGAGACGAATTCATCCAAAGAAAGATCGTCCAGATTCAGAGCGATCAGATACCCCACCTTGCACGAGCAAACAGTCATCCAGTGCAATCCAAAGAACCCTGCCGGAATCGCTTGCTCTTTCCCCTTCAGCATCATCTATCGCGCTGTCCTCGAAGAAATCAATCGTCAATAATACGACCAATGCACCTCGGGTAGACCTCAATGGACTCTGGGATGACGCATATAAGGAGCTTTCTGATGATCCAAAGAATTGCAAGCTCGTCACGGCCTATGAGAAATGTCTGGCCCAATCAGGCAATACCGAGCACGATGTCTCAAAAATTGACCCGATTCCCCGTTTGAGATCGGTCATTGAGGATCGCCTCGAAGAGATAGAGCGCTGTCGCGTCAAGTTCACCTTGGCAGGGAAGGAGATAATCGTCAAGGATCAAATACGCAGGGTCGCAGACAAGATTCTATCTGTGAAGGATGTGGTCACGACAGCAGTGAGCGCTGAACCAAATGCTGCTTTGGCATGGGCTGGAGCCTTGGTCATCCTAAACTCTTTCACCAATTCCTTGAAACAAGACGAAAAAGCCATGGATGGATTCGAATGTATCACGATACTTCTCGCTCGCTATGGTGTCGTCCAATGTGACTGGAGTGGGTTGTATTCCGCAGCAAGCCAATCGAAGACACCGGATGCCGGTCGGGTCCTGGAAGCATTGGCACTCTCAGTGAGGGAACAGATGGTGAAAATGTACAAGGCTATCATTCAGTACCAGATTAGCCTCGCGCGGCACTATGAACATCTTGGACTTTACAGGTTTCTGGAAGATTTTGCAGTGCCACAGGACTGGACAGGGATGATTCAAAACATCAAGAGCATTGATGAGTCCGTCAGTCGTGATCTCGGTGTAATGAATTCTTCGACATTGGTGGAGATCGATGGGATCTTGAAAAAGCTCTACAGGAATATGGAGGAGTCTTATGACATGATGAATGAGGTTCGAAATAATACACAGGTAACATGACCCGCTGAATCTACGAGCTTGGTCGAATCTTTGACTGACATATCATGAAGACTACCAAGTATCTACAATTCGTCAACATCCTCGAGCCCAGAGTTGCACAGAAAGCCAGATTGCAATCGTTTGAAAGTCAGTACAAAGCGGAATGCTTTGAGGGCACGCAGGTCAATGTGCTCGAGCAAATTCATGCCTGGATTGTATCTCCTGGTCCAGAGCATATGTATTGGCTTCGAGGAATGGCCGGGACAGGCAAATCTACGATCTCAAGAACCATCGCGACCCAATGCCTCAATCGGAAATCCCTACCTGAGACAACCTGTCTGGGAGGAACATTCTTCTTCGATCAGAATCAGGGCGAGCTAAGCACCGCTCCATATTTATTCCCGACACTCTGCACCGCAATTGGAGATTGTCTACCAGATATCAGATCTGAGATCTGCGAAGTGAATAAAGATCACTCAAACATCTTGTATGAGTCACTCAACAATCAATGGAAGAAATTGATTCTCGAGCCCATCTTGAGATTGGAGTCACGAAATCAGCAAAATCGACTTCCAATAATGACTCTAGTTGTCGTCATAGATGGACTTGACGAGTGCAACTCTGGCCGTGATGGAGATACCGTTGGTACCATCTTGAACCTCGTCACCGAGGCTTCTCAATTGAACTCCATCCGGCTGAAATTCCTCCTGACTAGCCGACCGGAAAGTCACATCGTTTCAAGCTTTGACGATATTTCTCAATCTTCAACTTGCGTACAAATGGGTGAACTCCAAAAGATAGAACCATCTACAGGGCTCGATGTCCCAGATGATGATATCACGAAGTATTTGCGGATTCAGACTCAAGCGATCGCGAAAAGGTACTCTGGTCTGAGATCCGACTGGCCTGGTGAGGAGAGGCTCGATGGGCTGAGACATAAAGCTGATGGATTGTGGATCTATGCCGCCACAGCCTGTCTTTTCATCGGCGACCAGAAGATCAAATATGCGGGTACTGTTGAAAAACGGTTGAATGACCTTTTGCGAGAAGATGGTGACCTGACAACTGCCGAAGGCACACTCGACACGATGTACCTTAGGATTCTGCAGACCTCAATCATGCAGTCTGCCGTTGCTGAAGAAATGGATGAAATTCGCTCTCTATTTCAAAGTATTGTCGGGTCAATCATCGTCCTTTGCAACCCACTTTCTACCACTGCGCTCGCTGCCCTTTTAAGCGATCCAAGTCGTGATGACATTGAAACTCTTCTCAGCGAACTTGGATCAGTCATATCGATGGGACACAGTCAAACCTCACCTATCCGGCTGGCCCATTTGTCATTCAAAGACTTTCTTGTTAATCACCAGAGATGCACTGATAAGAAGTACCAGATCTCCAAACAAGAGAGGCATTCATATTTGCTAGATAAATGCCTCATTACGCTCGAAGCAACTTTGAGGCAGGACATTTGTGGCTTTGATGATTACGGGATTCTCGTCAAAGACATCCCAGCTGAACAAATCAGGACATGCCTGCCAGATCATATCCAATATGCGTGTTTGTATTGGATTGAGCATCTAAAATTTGCGAACGATCCTCTCGAGGATAATGGACGAGTGCATCAGTTCCTGAAAGAGCACATTCTACACTGGCTTGAGGTCTTGAGCATTCTGGGGCGAATGTACGAGGGAACCAATGCCGTGATTATGCTTTCAGATCATGTAGCAAGCTTATTGGTAAGCCCAATCGGGAATCTCTTTCTTTTCTTTGTGTGTATATACTGACTTTTGTTTCTAGATCGATAGGTCATCAGCGATCAGGGAGTTCGTTGTCGACCTAAGACGCTTTGTGCTCAATTGTAGATCCACCCTAGAGTACGCACCTTTGCAGCTCTATCGGTCTGCTCTAATTTTCTGCCCAGAGCAAAGTGTTGTGCGAAGACAATACCAGAGTTTAATTGACAAATGGCTTATTGGTCCGCTAGTATCAGCCAAATACTGGAGTGCTCTATTTCTGACACTTGAAGATGATTCGGAATCTTCACTCTATGCTGAAGATGTCTCCCTGTCTCCTGATGGTAACATGGTTGCGTCCGGCTCGTCTCTCTGGGATACAGCTACGGGAGTTTTGCTCAAGGATCTAGAGCCAATGGGACACGCATGCAAAACCGCCTTTTCTTTGGATGGGAAGTCCGTGATGTCTTTATCTTCCCGAGGTCACGTCCGAATTTGGGATGTCTTTTCCGGGCGTTTGATCAAGGAAATAAACAGTTCTGTTGAAAATCGATGGGGCATGTATTTCAATCTCTTTTCCCCTGATAAGGCTTACACCGTTTCTTGTACCACAACGCTTGAGATTCTTGACATTCAAAACGGGACGCTTGTGAAGGCATTCAAACCACACACGAGCGAGGTGTCGTGCATAGTCTTCTCGGCAAACAGCGAGCTTTTAGCAACCACTTCCGGAGAAGAGATCCGAATTTGGGAAGTTGCCACTGGTAACATGCGACACGATCTGGGATCTGGATCTGGTGATTTGTCGAAACCAATTTTCCAGTCTGCGGATTTTTGCCAAAAGACTGAAGTGGTCGGAGCAATATCTCATGACAGCATCTTCATTTGGAGTGTGGCCACCGGAGAACTACTCAAACGATTTCCTGGAGAGCTGCGTCGTATCTCATCCATCACCTTCTCGCCAATCAGGAATTGGTTGGTTATTACCGGATCTGACGCTCACGACTCCCTCGTCAAAATCTGGAATTGGAAATCTGGTGAAGTCCTCAGAACAATCCATACCAACGACCAAAGTCTCGTTAGGTTTTCTCCAGATGGCACGCTTTTCACATTTGTTCCCAACCCCGTGGGACCTACAAGAGCGCTCTTTCCAACCAATCCAGTCAAAGTGTGGGATGTAACAACTGGACAACAGGTTGCGGTTTTTAACAATGATACGTCATCTATGAGATGTGCTGTCTTCTCTGAAAACAAAAAATGGCTTGTCTTGAGAAAAAAGACCGTCCGTTTGTGGGATCTTGCACGCCAGGCCGAGCATGATCAACACGAAGAATCTGACGGCATACCCATTCAATGCGTATATCTGTCCCCAGATCACACAATGGCTGTCACCTTTGGGAAAAATATTGGTTTCTGGGATCTCAAGACAGGTACTTTGAGGCACACGGCAGGCTACGAGAGTTTACGCCGGGTGTTCTTTTCACCTGATGGCAAAAGATTCGTCAACTCTACTAATGACAAAGATGCCGTACAGGACATGTCTACTGGAGAGATCATTCTCGACCTTGGGGATTCCCCTGGCAGTTGTTATGCGTTCAGCAAAGACGGTACAATTTTGGCTCGACCGATTTTCGGAAATGGCTGGCGGGTACAGATTTGGGGAGTAGACTCCAGGAGTTTACTGCGCACTGTTGAGGTTCCTGGGGACGACCCAACGTTCTTGAAAATCACATTCTGCTTAGCAGTCTCGCCAAGCGGAAGATTCCTGGCAGCTGCTACTCGGACACACCCACATATCCCAGTTGGATCGACAGAGGCTCGACCCGAATGTGATAAATGTGTACCGGAATGGTCTCTGGATATCTCAATCTGGGAGGTGAAAACAGGAGAGCTGTGCATGACCTTTCCTGTAAACTTGAAGACTTGGCACTTTGAAGGTATGGAGAAAAGAGAAAGACCGTGGGAAGCAATCTGGAAAGGACCATGGACGATGGAGAAGCAAGTGATGGAAATAAACATGTTTGTCGATCTGACCTGGTCACCAGATGAAACGCTCCTAGCGGCTCTATACGACCACGGCCAAGATATTTCAGTGTGGGACATTACGCAAGCGAAACTGCTTCATTCCATTAAAAGTTCGGGATTGAATTCAGCCGTGCTAGCTTTCTCCCCCGATGGCGCATTTTTGGCCTCTGCCTCGCGGGGCGTGCAATTATGGGACATGCGGACAGGCATATTGATTGGTGAGCGCCAGCTTCGAGCAAGTCGACACTCCTTGCGTTTCTCCTCGGATGGCACAACACTTAGCACAGACACAGGTCGAGTGGATGTGAGGTCTTTCTTCCCTACTCGGGAACTCTCGTCTCGTGGAAATATCTTTGTAGATGATTGGATAGTTCAAGGGACGCGAAGGGTGCTATATCTGCCACATGACTATCGATCTGAACATGTCGCTGTAACGGATAAAATGGTGGTACTGGGGCACAAGTCAGGCCGTGTGAGCTTTATTCCACTAGATGCTATGTAGCTCAAGCCATGAGGTCTAAAACAACACAATCCTGATTATTGACCAGTTTGAGGATCCTAGAGTACTCGTAAAGCATACTATCCCTTGAAAAGAGACGGTCTCCGTGGGGTCTCGATAGCCCTGGAAGTAGAGAACACTGGCAGCTAGAGTGTCAATAAGTAGACTTCTCTTACTAGTTGTGTCACGATTGCTGTGGTTTTTCGGGGTTCTTCTCTGGGATAGCCTTTTCCCATAATGAATATGTGTTCCTCTGTCTGATCTCAGCGATGTTGCAGTTCGAGCCCTTGTGGCCCGTAGTTGAGATATGGTGGTTCTTATTAGCGCAGCTCTTGTTGTCAACAGGAGCTACAGCTGAGGATATTGATATGGACAGATGAAGTTATCTACTCAAGTACTTGTATCATGTAATAGAAGAGCTAATTTCATTCCAAAAAGTAAGAATAAAAATAGAGTAGCAAAGAAACCAAACAGCGAAGAAAATCAAGATTCAAGCAGCCATGTCTGAATGCGCTGGTACAGATTCAGCGGTGGGAGTATGGAATTCGGTGTACAGTCCGACTGCGAGAGAAATTCATATGATAACTTTTGCCGCTTTGGTGGAGACTCCGCATGTTGGTTGTCTTCGTCATGCTCATTTCGATTTTGACTTCTACTCCGCACGCGCTTGCCGGACGGTAACGACGGGAAATTATCTTTGTTGGAGGGTTCGTTTTCATCGTTACCTGGATGCCCAGACTCGGTATGACTCTTGCTACCATGTGGACGGCCTAGAACATCAACGAACATTGCTACCTGATAGTCCTGGGGATCTTCGTCAAAATACAGGTTCCAGAGAGTTCTTATTTCATCTCGCATTTTGACTGGAAGCATGCGGAACTGGGGACAACCCATCAGGTGGAACATATGTCGCAGTGTGTTGGCTGGTTGTCCGTGCCATGTTTTTGGACCGAGTGCGCCGGGACGTGCCAGTGTTCCATAAATTGTAGGAAGATTGACCCAGAACTTGCGATAAAGACCAGAGGTACCATCATCCGGGATCAGCTTTTGTTCTTTTTGATGCTGGCAATATTCTGCAGCGGTTGGTAATCGACGCGGTGTAGGAGGAACTGTAGTCTGACGCCACGCACGATCTTCAATTTCAAAATCAATGAAGTATTGGATGTCCGTCGGGAAAAACAAGAAGCCGGGGCAAGCGAAATTATCAAACATGTTGTGGCAGTGTTTGCAGAGAAGAACTCCATTGCTTTTGTCGTTGAGGTCGTAATCCGAAGGGATCAGGTTGGCTTGCTGGTAAATTTCCACCTTGGAGATGAATCTGTTAGTGCCTATAGCGCCAGAATGTAGTAGAGACTGGAATTTTACTATACCATGTGATCCCTTGACCCTATAACATGACAGCGGTCTGGACGATTAAACATGATCTCACATGCCCAACAGAGTGTAGGATCATGCTCGCCAGCTATAGCCTCTCGCGCTAAGGATCTCATTTTGTGAGTGATATTTAAACGGCGGGATAACGAAACGTGAGGAATATGGCAGTGTCTAAGTGCCTGTCTGGGTTTCGGAAAGGAATATCAGGAAGTCGCTAGTAATTTGGAAAGAGCCAGACATGTACACGGCCGATGCCCGATATTGTACGGAGGTAAACGATATATGAGCGGAGAGACAAACCAGTACAGCGACATCATACCTAAAGTTCTTCTACTGACACAAAACTTGAGCTGTCTCTTACTTCAATTTTAGTTATCTCTCACTTTCACTTCACTCATTTCTCACTTTGACTTCAGAGATCTCTCACTCTTATCTTACTCATTATTAAATATTGAATATTATCATAATAAAGCAACAGTCAGTGAGCTGGTATCGAAGAGCATAAATACAGAGTAGTATCAAATGACAAAGAATTTAAATCCATGAACCTATCCATGTGGGTAATGTTCTCGGAACTTGATTTGGCCCAAGTGCGCGCATACTCTCTTCGACGGCAAAGATGAGACTATCCGCAAAACCTTGACGTTGAGCGTCACCAGAAGACCCCGACCGGTCCCGATATCCTTTCGACAAGACGCGACTGACTTCCCATCTCCCATCTTCTTGTCCTTCTGGAGACTCAACAATCTCTTCATTTTGCAATTCCCAGCCTGCCTGACTAGCAAGCTGGGTGATGGTCTGCGACGACATAATGGACTGGATGTTATCATCCCGGCTTATAGTAGCATCTCTCGAGTTGAATTCTGCCTGAGAGATAGCGGCGAGCATATGCGGTAATGCATTGGTGTCTCCCCGAATATCAAGGGAGTACTCCGCGATGAGGAGATGCTTTGTTCTTCCCCGCAGAGCTCCTAGCATCTTTTGCAGAACGTCCTCAGATGGTAGATACCAAATAGAGTGTACAAAGACTGCATAGTCATATTGCGCCTCAGAGGCACTGGATGCGAGAAACCCTTCAAGGTTCGATTCGTGAAAGGAAATTCTATCTCCAATAGGACTTTGCTTGAGTCGAGCTTGTGCCTCTCCCAAAGTCATCGGCGCGCCTATTTAACGCATTAGCGTGATCCTCTTTGCAGCGATCTGTAACGAACCATAGTCCAATGGCGCTGGATCAATTGCTGTGGCATGACCTTCGTCACCGACGACATATGCTATCACAAGAGTGCAATCCCCTTGCCCACAACCGATTTCGAGTACTTTTGATCCTTGTGGAATACCCCACGCCCTACACAGATCCAGCCTGTGCTGGATTTGATGTTCTGAGGAGCCACCATCGGAAAATTTGGCAATATTGGCAACATCGATCGACATAGTGTCTGACATTTTCTTAATATTTCTGTAAAAAATGAAAAGATGAGATGGTTTTTTAGGAAACATCTGCATATTAAATACTTGAGTCTCAAGGGCTTGATGTAGTTTAGTCTCGGTAGAGATAAGCAGCAGATGAGTCAGAATGAATCACCACCAGTCACCTTTCATCCACACTAGCATACTAACAACTACTCAAGTCTAAATTATGTTTCACTCTAGCCCTCTGTATTACGTGAGACTGGGAGATTTTCTGTCTGGAGCCTGAGCTCTGGATGTAGATGAGCAAAAATGAAACTTCGTATCAATTCCGACTGATAAATCTGAAGACAAACTTCAATATGTAACGAGTGGGATGAAACTAATTCCCATTTAATGATAAGAAAAAAAGGACTCGTATAAAACACATCTTAATGAAGAGACGACAAAAGAACCTCTGTAATAAGAAATATAGACATGTCAAGACCAGAACACAGGTTCAATTATCCATGTTGTCCCGGTACCTAACAGCCGGAACCTCAGCCTCTCTACTCTGCGGTGGTAGAGGCCTTTGCAGTCTAGGAAGGTAATCTGGAGCAGGCCTAGTAGGAGCAGCAGTTGTCCCTGGTGGAGCGGCAGTTCCATGGGTCCCAGGTCCTATAATTCTGCGTGGCGCCGTTCTCAAACGAGGATTAGGTACCGGTAGCCCAGCCATCAGATTATTCTGTGTATCGGAGACATAAAGTGCCAGGTTTCCATCAGGAACATTTGCATAATACATCATGTACCTCAGCCAAGGACCGTCCAGGCGCACATTACGGCCAGGCTGATAGTTCCCATCTAGAAGCGAAGCCTGAATTCTAGTCCATGGAGCCAGTCGCTGTTCATTGGCATCAAGAATAGTTACTTCAACTTGAACTACATCTCGGGTCATAGATCCACCAAGAGTGTAGAATGATGTAGTCCATCCCACGCGGAGTGGGGGTTCATCTGGTGGGCCAAATGGACCCATCATGCTTCGAATATCGCCTTTGAATAGTGTCATCATAGAAGATCCAGTGTCATGCGCGAATTCTAGCTCCCACCACCATTTATATCCAGGGATTCGGACTGCCAGTTTATACTAAATCAAAAGTTGAGAGTGAATTAGTCTTCTTCTCTGCAAGGAGGATATCGGGTTATTGAATCCTTACAAAGACTTGTGAGTTAAGGACGCTGCGCGTTGGAAAACGCAAAAAGGCCCCTTCCGTCATAGGGCCTGGCTGTGTGATCTGGGTCAAATGGATGTTAAGTTAGTCCGTTATTGCATTTATTGCATATACGTGTAATGACTTGAAGCAATGGAATTTGAACATCAAATGAAACATACCCCTTCGGTCCAAAAGCTGCTGTTGCCATCAAACCTATCATAGATTGCCTCAAACTCATCCCAGTCAAACAATCTAAGCTGACAAAGCTGTTTCCCCTTCGACCAGTATGTTACATATCCATCCATCCATTGCAGTTGACCTGACATATAGGCTAGCAAAACTGCTTTGATATTTTCCTGTTGTCTTTCCTTGCGTGTCCTTGCTGCGATCATCTCCTCCGATTCCAACATGTATCCGTTAGATTGGAATCCATTCTGACTCGGGGTCTGTTCCATCTCCTCGTAGATTGCTTTGAGATTCAGGATCCGTTCGATGACCGCGGGTGTGAGATCGGGATATGAGTTCTGTTGGAATCTGAATATGGAATCGCCGTCTTTAGATTATATGAACCATACTAGCAGGAAGTTTAGGAGTACTTACACTTGCTTCTGCTTTACTAACTGGTATTCCTTGAGTCGTTGCTCGAATACCATAGGCATGATATTTGCCTCCAGTCTTTCATGACATCGCTCAATCTGACCATCAATATCACTAGCGGGAATTTGTTAGTAGATTGACATCTTAGTAGCACATATGCAATAGCATAGACTACTCACAGTCTATCCAGGTCAGGCTCATTCGCTGTCCATCCTTCAGGAAGCTGTTCAGGATCGATGAGAGGAGTTGGACCTTTATGCTCCCACTTGGGATTTTTCTTTGCCTTCTTGGGCGGTGGAACTTCCTCCTTATCCTCCTCATCCTCAGAAAAACCGTAGATTATCGTCTCATTGAGGTTCAGTGAATCGACATCAACTGGATTTCGCTCAGTTCCATCCCATGGTGACAATCTCTTGTTCGAATCCCCATTTTGGATACCCACTCCGTTTGGACCCTCCGTCCCGTTCGTTTTTTCCGAGTTGCGTTTTCTTTTCTTCCCATCGGCCTTTTTCTCCTTCTTTTCCTTCTTTGGCTTCTTCCCATCAGCCGCTGGGCTGGATGCACGTCTCTTCGCCATTTTGACTAAATCTGATAGATGGACTCGGAATGACTGGAAGGAAAGTTGTAGAACAGTGACGAGCGCGCTGTATGGAAATCTTTTGCTTAATGAAGAGTGCCATCTCTTTTCAATGCCTTTGAAATCTGTGGATAAAATTAGAAATGCTGGGGTTCGAACCAAATGGATGCAATTCCTCGACAAAGGTTTCATCGCTGTGCCCCAGATTCAGTGTTTCAAAGCGAAAGTTGAGGGCGCATGAGTTCTAAAAAATATCAAAGAAGGTCGAAAGGTTCCAAACATTTGAATGTGTGTTCCTTTGCAAGGTGGGTTACCAAAATTTCTCGGGGTGAGCTGTGGATGTGATAACAAACATACAATGACTACCACTCAGATATCCGAGATGGTAGCTGTTGTGGATTTGTCATGGCCAGCTACATCAGGGCTATCAACAATTTGATGACCCAAAATGACAGCGCTTGGAGGAATGGCTCATATGATGGATTTGGGGTAGTCATCATTTCTTTTGTTGTTGTTGCAAAGAACTCGGGACCCACATATCGGATTCGAAGATGTGGCTTATAGTTGAAAGGGGCACTGTCTGAAAGAAAGTGAAAATGATGCTGTATATTGCGATATTCATACCGAGAGACAATATGGAATAGGAGAACGTCGAGAATTTTTGGTTGAGCTTTTGTCTCAAAGGAGCCTTCGTTGATGCCAGTGTTTTCCTTTATATCGCCTTGTTTCTTTGGTCTCTTCAGACAGGGGTTGAGAGTGACAGGATATATCATTGGCGAGGGACGAGTGGAAGAGTCATAAAAACACAGAAACAAGGCTTCAGGGCCGGAAGAAATACTCAAAACGGCTGGAGCAATATGCTGATTTGAAGCCTGAGACATTTTATGATAGTCGAAGGGAGTCCGATGCAGTTCTTTCACCTGGGCTATCTGCTATAACCGATGTGCAGCAGTGATAGTTCGGATAACTTGAACTCGAAACATACAACGTACTAGTAGTATTTTTCATGTTGTAGATCTTCCAAATTGACTTGAATATTGCGAGCACTATTGATACCATTAACGTTAGCTCAAATCTCGTGATTAGAGGATTCAACTCACCAGCAAAGTGCAATTCCAGGATTGTGGGATTCTACGGGAATCTGTATGGAATAGTCGTTTTTGGAAATTTTATTTGATTTGAAAATAAGTAGACAGACATAGAAATATTTTACATAGAAATTGAAACACATTCAGGGTTGAATTGACCACCCAGATGGGTGATGGAGGTTCCGCATTAATCCTCAAGTTGATGACTCGGGCGCGTCTTCAGGAAAGTCAGACGGCGAAAGAAGACGACCTTCAATGATCTTGCCAAGATCGGTCTTAGAAATGTCTTTCGAGTCCTTGCGAATTTGTGACAGAAGAATTCTTAAGAATTTCAGTGGGCTCTGGGTGAAAGAGCTCCGGTTGGCAACATTCCCGCTAACGATGAATCCATCAGCAGCAACGAGGAGATCCGGTGTTGTCGTGACAGAAGAAACTCCGAGGAATTCGCACAACTCACGATATTCTTGGTAATTCGCGAGGTAAAGGTGACCAGAGAAGAGATCCAATTGAATTCGCAGCCTTTCAGGTATCTGTGCCTTGGCACGATGCGGGACGGTATACAACTTGAGTTCATCCAACGGGGCGAATGCTTTGTTTTGTCGCGGCCCATAAAGCTCAAGTGTAACGTGCATTGAGTCTCGTATCTCATCAATCAGCTTGTTGGCCTCGTAAGGGCTGATGATAATCAAACGGCTATCCCTTGCGCTTTCTTCTTCGGAAAACATTCGGAATGTCAAGACCCAGCGCACGGGCCTTTGATAGCAGTCCAAGGCGGATGATGATCCCGAAGGGGGTCGAACAGTTCTGCAAAAGTCGACAGTGGCGAGAAGATCCGTAGGGAATTCATCAAGGTCCAGGTGAATTGCGGCCGATGTTGAACCCAGGGCTTTAAAAGCGGGTTGCCAAGCTGAAGAGGGCTCTTTCAATTGACCCCTACGGATCAAGCGCAGGAGATCTGGATGAACTTGGTGTTGGTCTGCTGGAATCGCGGGAGGCCGTTCGACTTCTCTCTCACACTCAATTTCTGGCGCGAGTTCACGCTCCTGCTCTTCTTGAAAAGCAGCAGCATCACGATCGGTATTCCCAATCTCCTCACAACGCTGATCGATCAAGTCCAGTCTTGGATTGCTCTCCCCTTCAGCGTCAGGGGGTGGCGCGTCGTCGCGACAAGGCGAGTACCGATCTTCAATGGTCTCGTATTCTTCCTCCAGGAATTCCTCAACTTGTGCTGGTGTTATGCTGGAGCTTTCGCTTGTGAAGATTTTGTTCCAAAGGGGACGCTGGCGCTCATAGCGGGAACCTTGGACCGCCCAAAGTGAAATGTTATGCCGCATATCAGTCCAAGTTTCAGCCACAGCCCACTGAAGGACCTCCGAAACATCAATTTTCGACGTGACGCCAGAACCACACAAAGCGAGAATGCGATTTTGAATTTCCGTCGGAACGCAGAAGACAACGGACTGCCCGTGCCCCAGTTTTCTCATTCGCATACACGCTGTATTCTGATTAGCCTCGTTTCTTTCATATACTACGGGGAGAAAACTGACCTTGGACAAGCTTGTCCTTCGTGATCTTCGGCCCTAGGGTCACTGCTGCGCGATAATTTGTCGGAAGTTTCAAATCGATGCCTCTCGTGTGGACCTCATCAAGGAAGATGAAGCAGACATCCATCTGCCTGGCAAAGGGGGAGATTTGAAGCGGCTCCACCAGTCCGCTATGGTCAACCACAGATATCTCGTCATTATCATTCACGAAGACTACGGCTTGGACAGAATTTTGCGTGGCCGTTTGTGATGAACGTCGAGTTGAGCGGCGCGTTTCTTCACGTACCAAAAATTGACTGAGCAAGTATTTTGCAACACCCTCATTGTTGAGCTCCAGGAACTGCGCCCCAACATCCAGAATGACTCGCACTGGTGGACTCAGATTCAAAATTTGATCTATCAGAGCCTGAGTGTCACTCTTGCTAGAGTCGCCTGACCGAGAAGTGTATGCGACCCAGTTTTCTTTTCTTAGGATGTTTTCGAGAACAAGAGCGTTTGTGTGTGTTTGTTCCGGAATGTCGAGCTGACACACGTCAAGTGGTAGAACCTTTCGCGAATCATTTGTTCCACTAAAGCCGACTGTTGGATGCGCTTTGATTTCACCGACATCCCACCCTGAGGCTGACAATTTGTCCGGGAAGGCCTTTAGCTCTCTGGGAAAGACAATTTGATTTAGGAAAAAGTCCACCGCGGCCTTAGAAAGGCGAAGAAATGGAAAGATGTTCTTCACACAGTGATGACGATCCTCCAAATTCACACCAACCAGCTGGTGATAAACTGCTGGGAGCATTGGTGCGTCACTCACCCAAGCTTGGTACTCGACGTCCGCCTGGTCTGCCTTGGCAAGGGCTTGGAAGGCGATCAACAGATCTTCATCTTCGAGTCCCGCGTAGTAGTAGTGCAGACAGGTCAGCAAAATCACGACATCAGGGTGACTGAATTCCGAACGAAGAGAAGGGCTATCTTTCGCTCGGTATGGCACACAGAGCTTGGTGGGTGGATTTCTGTTCGAGGCAGGGCCAAAGTTCACACGCCACCGTTTTTGCTGCAAGCAAAAGCCGAGAACACCCTCAGCAAGTAAGCCTCGCATAAGCAGCAACGCGCTTCGGGTTCCTTCACCCCAAAATCCATTATCCCGCTGGACCATCGCGATGTCTTCAAGAGATGGATTTTTGTCCATGATGTAGGCCAATAGCGCATTTCGCATGGATTGGGCCTGTCTCGATATGGGAAGATGACCCATGCCCTTTTCCGAGATATGTTGGCCGATGTGATCAAAGAGACTGTCTCGCGCATCGTCGTCAAGCAACCGCACCCGCGGAAAGCCCCCCTTATTCTGTGTCTCGCAAATCTCAATGGAATCGGGACATTCAGCGCTCACAAGCTTGGAATAATCTCTGACTAGGCCCAGCAACTCCTGAATAATCTGCCATCTATGAGGACCGAACTCCAAGTTGGACTGAGCACCCATTGTGTAAATCAACTCAAACTTCACGTTGAAATTCTCATCACTTTCGTCCACAATATCACAGGAGTACTCCTTGAGGAACTTCAAGATTTGGAGGACTGAATTCGCAACGTCCCACTTGTCAGCGATGAAGCATTCGAGACACATCAGCTTCAGTGAAAGGATATGTTCGGGCTGAATTAACAAAACACCACAGTGCAACATGCACTCATGGCACATGCGTAAGAGAGTTTCTGCCTGGGAATTTTCGAGGTTCAAAGATCGCGAAATGGGCATGTAGTAGATACGCCTACCAAGAAGACCGCCGAGCTTGGAGATCAAAATATCCCTCATCTGGCGCGACTGCGGCTTGGCCACAATGACGCGAACTAAATGAGAACCATCTGCCTGACTCGCTGCGACAATTGGCACAATGACGGTGGACTTTCCCTCACCCATGTTAAGCTGCAGGACATAGTTGCCTCCGGGGCACTTTCGCGCATTACCCGTGCGATCTCCTCTTGACTCTCACGAACGAGTAGACGGCTCTCAACTTCAAGAAGAAGAGTCTCTGGAAATTCAAGAACGTCCCAGTTTGTGTGTCCAGGGTTTTCGATCTCCTTGATCAGTTCATCCGGACTCTTCGCCAGCTTGACTAGCCTCTCCGCTCGTTGGACAGCCGCTATAGCACATCCGTATTGCGCAAACTTTTCCTTTGACTCTGCCTCCAGATGCCGCCATCTATGACGAGATAGCTGCTCCAAAAGCAAACTTGGACTCATTCTCGGATATTGTCCACAGTCACACGCCAAGGAATTAACCGCAGTTGAAAAGCCTTCACCATACTCCATGAAGTCATCGGAATCTACGACTTCTGTGAATGGACAAAGTCCGTGCAGAATCTCGGAGTGAGTGTGGGTAAGATGGGCTTGACAGTCACGAAGATGCTCAAGAGTTAAATCATGCAATTCCTCCACCCCATAATCCAGATTTCTGTTCTTGATAACACTCCCCAGAGAAACGACACTTTCCTCCAATTGCTCAACATACCATTTGTCGTACTGAGATGAAGCTCGAGAGCGAAGGGAGTCAATCAAGGTTGATATCTTCGTACTTGGCTTTGTAGGCCTGGATGTGACCTCAAAGTGGCTGCTCAGCTGTGGTTCCTTCCAATGGTTTGTGTAAGACCAGCTATGAAGCTGAAGACAGTCGTCGAATGTGATGAAGGCCCGCTTTGATTGGCTGTTGTTCGGTCTTTGTGGCTGCCCCAACGGATCCAAGTTGGCAGCTTGTTGCCTTTGGTTGCAGTAACAGGTCGCAATTTCAGTGAGATATCCCATCAGCTCCTGGTTATCAATCCAGTCGTTGAATGATTGAGAAATGTCTTCCATGAGCTTGGTAGTGTTCAAATAAAGTGCAACGCGAGGCCGTGCATTTGTGTCAAGGGGTTCAAGTGATCTAGCAGGCCATTGCGCGCTAAAGTGATCCATAGCTCTTCGATGAACACGATCTCGGTTTCGGTTAATGGAGTCCTGCACGCGGCGATTGAACTGGGTCTGCGTTTCATTTTGTGCTTGCTCGAGCCCGGGATTCGGTGGGCTGGGCAGTTGGGCTTCTGAGATATGTTCGTCCAGGACGGTTGTCTGCAACGAGACTCCCTTACCAAGGTTAAAGCTGCTCCGATCCGGTGGAAAGTTGAATGGTGTATTTGGCGACTGGAAGAGACAGGTCATGAGCTCGAGAACACACATCTCAACCTCACCAGAAAATGCCATGGTCGCTAGCCATATCATTATTTTGAACATATTGAGCTCGTTTCTTTCAGATGCTGCGAGATCGTGTATGGGCAGCCAGTGATTTGCGAGAAATTCTCTCTGGTCAAACATCCACTCGCCGTCGTATTTGAGTCTTTTGACCTCAATCTTGCCGGTAGGGCCTTGGATTTGAGCTGGAATAGAAAGCAATACCGACATGGAATCGATCATTCCTTGCACCGGGATGTACTGAGTGCGTGAAACACCCTTGCAAATCATTCCAGAGATTGTGAGGCTCCGAGAAGCGGCATCCGAATTGAGCCCAGTCGCTAGACCGCTGTAAAACCGGTCATACGCATGCGTGTGATATTCAGCGCCAAATCCAGAGACTCTGAAACACGAAGTGCGAATTTTATCTCTCTTTGAGAGCACTTCTTTCGTGTGTGGGACCGAAGGCTCATAGTGTTCTACATCCGGATACAGGAATTGAGTCCGTTTGTTTTGAGCAAAAATAGATTCCACCACATTGAGGAAGTCTGGATGCTGAGACATGACAGGGAGATTCCAATTCCATATCACCTCTTGCATGACACGTAGCTCCGCAGGATAGTAACGCCTGACCGGCGTTAGGGATGCTATCTTCTCAAGAATCTTGCTTTCCCGCTCGCTTAGGTAGGTGAATGATCTCAAGGATGCGGAACGAAGAATGGAGAGTGCTTGCTCAGTGCCTGTTTTCCCTGTTAGGGGATCAGGGAGACAGGAGGATGTAAGCGCATGCAAGTGTGACAGAAAAAGCTTGCTTCGAAGACTTCCATTGTCTGCTAGATAACCCATTTGAGTATCAATCGCATACGCCTGAAGTTGAGCCTCATCTTTCCAGAGTACTTCTACGTTCACATGGCGGTCACTTTGGCTAAACCAAAGATCACCTTCGGGTATCAACACTAGCCGCTCTCCTGAGTCAGGTCTCTCAAGAAGAAGCTTGCTCGACAGACCAATCAATGAGCCCAGTGACTGATTTTTATCGATCACCATGCCTGGATATTGCCGTGACACAATGGATGTAGAATTTTGCTCAAGAATGAATTCAAGTCTCAGTCTTGGCAGCATGATATGCATCGTTGAAGATGAGTCATGCACAACGCAATGGAGGCTTGTTAACCTTTCAATAGGTCGAAAAATCTCAGATAGGAAGCATGAGGTTGGACTTCCCATACTCAACAATTTTCGTCCATTTTTCTTCAACTGCCATCCCATATCACATTGGCATAGTCGCCAGCCATCCTCGCATGGCGACCACGGATCCTTGATCGGACGGAATTCCACACAATCGTTCTCAAGGCTGTACCATTGAACGTAGTCTTTGATGAAGGTATCGGGAAGGATGCCGGTAAAGACCGTCGGTGAGACAAATTGCCAGGTGCGACCATCCTTCACCGCAGCAACGTACATTAGAGTATCCGTTGAGTCGGGAATTGGAAGTTTCGACAGGTGCACAGTGTGATCACGATATTTGGACCGACAAGAGAATTGCATCCCGGCTAAATCACTTGGCATAACCTCGAGTTGCGATTTGCCAAACAAGACATTATAAGTCTCATGAGCCTCATAGTCTGCAGGCAAACGGGCCACTGGGAGACCATCCACACGAAGCTCTCCCGTTAAGAGATCGTAGTGAACTAAAATGTCGGAGTCTTTTTGACGAGTGACAAGCCAATGCTGATTAGTTGTACCGTCCAGTGTTGACCATCCCTCACCTGCCTCGTACGCAACCCAAGCTTGGACAACCGCTGAGTCTATCCCGTCATCAGATTCATTGACAATGCGATTGGCTAAGAATCTGTGGTTGTGATAGCATTGAACCTGCCATCGGTGACGGAGAAGACGAGATAAAGATCCTGACTCTGCTGGAAGGCAGTTTTGACCATTACAAATGGTCATGCTGCATTGAAGAAAGAGTGAGATGTTGATGGCTGAGGAAAAAACGAGACCGGGATCTTGCAAATTGAAGGTTTCAATGCAAACTAGTGCAATATGCACAGCTTTCCCAATCAACCTCGACTTATCGTCAGCATCCACAGCGTCATTCGCCTTCTCCTTTACTGTTCCAATCCACTTAAATGCAGTCTCACGAAGTGATTGGAGTGTTTCAAGGCATCTTTCTTTGATGAGCTGGGATGGAGAAAGCAAGTAGACTCTCTGTGTGATGAGTACCAGGCTGCCCAGCCCAGTGATTATCTCCCAGTTCTCCTTTATGGAATCCTGCACCTGGTTGACCCGTGCCAGTAGCTGCGATGTGAATGTCTGGTCTTCGAGAATGGCATGGCCTTGTCTTTGATTATCCGTCTCGTCATCCAGTGGGCCCACTTGGTTGATGATCTGTAAGATGAAAACTGCAGTCTCAGTCTTCTTCAAATCCAGGCTGCCGGAGCACAATTCCAACAAGATATTTTGCCACTGGATCTTCAATCCCAGTGGGAGAGTCGCCAACGATCTGTACTCTTCCAAAGACATGCTTTTTGGAGCCAGGTACTGCGTTGAAATTACCGTGTTGGGTGGGGGGCCATTAGGATCTTTCGCCGGTCTTGAAAGGAACTGTTGCAGTGGCTTGCTGACCGATGGGAGCTGGTATGTGCAGAACTCTTCTACCCTGTTTCCTCTCTGGAATTCAGTGATGAAATAGCCTTGTGCCGAGTCAAAGTAGTAGAATTTGAGCCCATTGTTAACGCAGATATCATCAGGCCCCACGTCAGCCATATCCTTATCTCCTCGGTGGGTTCTTTGATGTGGTTTGGCTTCCGAAAGAAGAGAGATTCGCTGATAAAGGACGCCAGGTGCACAATAGCCGTACAATCCCGAGTATTTGCAGAGCGGGTACTGCTTTCGTGGAGCATGTTTCGCAGGATAGCTAAAAGAGAGACAACCCAGAAGAAAGAAAGCGGTGATATCACGCCATTCCGAAAATGTCACTGGAGGATTCAGCTCAAATACCACCGATTTCGCTTGCTCTGGATCCAGGGGTAAGGGCCATTCATGAACAACAATGCTGAGATTGTCCGCTTCCTGTTTGTGTGCACATCTGCGGCAGCTTGCCTTGTGTCTGTTTTCCGTATAGAAGCGTCGGCGATAGCGAACGGAAACCTCCGCATATTCACATTGCTCTTGTGAAAACAACTGCATCAGGGCTCTGTATCTTTCCTGCTTCACACGGAGCTCTGCCAGTTTCTCATTTCGGTCCGCCTCCGCACGTGCCTCGATTCTGGTGAGAAGTTGCTGGTGTTGCGGTGAGCTGTCAAAGTACCGGACGGAGAAGGACGAAGCGGTACCAAAGGCCCAGAAGATAGTTTGGCCAGCGTATCTAACCAGGCTTTGACGATGGCTCAAGTAATCTTCTGCCTTGGTCAGTCTGTCCATCTGGGATCGAAAAGGCAACAGAAGAGATTGAAAGACCTCTGCGGGAATGCAAGGGTCATATTCAGCGAGCATGCTGTGTAAACGGATGGCGGTTTTATCACAGGCTATCCATAGCTCGAGCAGTGTAAGAAGCATGACCGATGTTGCCTCGGGGTTGCCAGAGTACTGATGATATGCTGCTTTGTGATATTGACGTATCAATCTTCCCAAATCACCACAAGTAGACACTCTATGCTGGTTCGCAGTGATCCATTCATCCAGATACCTTGCCACCCAATCTTCAACAGCTGCAAGGTCATAGACTTCGTAACCATATCCCGAGATGGTTGAGAGGTTTGGGAGGTTGTTTCTTTGATAGTTCTTAATGCTCAAGTGAGGTAGCACAGAGGGCTGGGACTCCGAGGCTTGAACCCGTGTGGACATTTCATGTAAGTATGTATCAAGAGCGGGAATCCCACATAGAGTATCCTCCTGGAAGTCGAATGCTGCGAGTCGAGACAAGTCTAGGGAATGACAATCACCTGCCATAGTCTCCAGCCATTTATTCTTTGCTTCCTTGCTCGTGAATCTGAGGTTCGCCTCCAAAACGGAAAAGCAGTCAGGATTTAGAGGTAAATCCATTTTTAACAATCGTCGTGTGAGTTTTGCGTTCATCAGGAATAGTTCTTCCATTGAGACAGTATTGGCGGCAGCTTTTGCGAGGCCGCTCATGAAGAATGCCATGAACTCCTTGTAAACCTTCAGTGCAGACTTTGGATCTAAGGAGCGAGCAATGACCAACTGAATCGTTACCCGGACGAAGAGCCACAATGGCGATCTTCTCCAGGGGAAGCGGCTGTTATCCCAAAGCACTTCTTCCCGGGTGTGTTTTTTGATTTGTATTTCATCCATGTTGGTCGACAGAGGGCGCAAAATCGAAATGAGAAATCCCGTTACCATGACAGGGTCAGTCGTGTCTCTGTCTTCATCATGCATCTGGCCTGCCTTTTTAGCCTTTGCTTTGGTTCCTGTGACTGCCTGGTGGCTCATGCATGCAATGGTCTGCCCAATTGCGTCGACAATTTCCGGATCGCCGAAGTGAACCCTGTGGACAGCAATTCCAGGTCCCGGGAAAATGCGCACAAGGCGACCAACTGTTTCAATGACGGCCTCGTTGCGTGCTGACAATTCAAAGCATTCAATATTGATCTTGTCGTCCTTTCGAGACATCAAAATACCGGCATTTTGCTCTCGGACGAAGATGGGAAGAACGCCACCTGTGATATATTAGTATCGAAAACTGGAGGGGAATGGGTACTTGACATACCTTCAGCGTGCAATGTCGCCATAGCTTTGGTCAACTTAGCCTCCGAAATTTCACCTTTTGGCCCACAAATTCCAATAAGACGATTGACTGACAAGATCGAAGACTGAAGAGCATCAGAAATTCTATGATCGTACAGATCCGCGTTACCAGTGAAGTTCTGGAGAGCGATGACAAGCTCCTTGAGAAGTAAGGTCTCGAAAAGAGGATTGTAGTCATTGCCCTCGGGAAGCTTTGGGGGAAGGAAAACATGGTGGAAGACGTATTGGAAGAAGCCATGAGACTCCTCAGGCCGGGTCCGGATTGCGAGGTCTGTTGTGGAAGCTGGCGAACTCATGGTGGACGACATGCTGGGAAAAGATGGCTTTTGTTTTTTGGGGGTTGGAGAAATGAGGGTTGAGCAGCCTAGAAGAATCTGATGTTAGTCAAAAGATCAACTCACTGAAAAGCTCAGATGTATGACATGAGCCATACCTGTGAGGCCGCTCGGAGTAAGGTGGTTGTGTGTTGAGGAGTTGGGTTGGAGATCTTGAAAAGATGGGAGCTTCACAAGACGGTGGAGGGATTTGAGGGGTAAAGGAGGAAGAGGAAGGAGAGAGAAGATGGGTGGGGAGGAAAGAAGGAAAGAAGATTGAAAGAGGTGAAAGATGAGTGTTTACCATAACGTTTTCCAATCTCAACACGTTTTCCACACAATTCTGCCATCGGAAATGTCCACCTGATTGTTTGTGTCCACGCCTCAACTTTCTTTATCAAATTGTGGGATTACATATTCTTCTAGATCTCTGTGGATCTAGCTCTGACTTTATATGTTGACCTGAAATAACAAATCATGCTACTGCCTAGGGTGTGGGAGTGTCCTATCCACATGTGTTTGATGTCCTCTGCCATCCAAGATCCACTCACGATTCCACCGATAGGTTGTTGGCCGTTTGGCAAATATTTAATAGGCCAAACGGGCAGTGTGCAGTATATATGCATCTCCAGCATTAAGCCAGAGAGGCAAACAACATACACGTACACTATGGTGGAGCCGTGAGTGTTTGCTTTACAAGCTTTGATGCTGCACATAGCCTAGCGCATATACACCCCCGTGGATCCCCTGCCCAGCCTTGTGACTAATGAATAAATCTTTCATATCATAGGTTAACAATGAACATCACACATGTGGGATTGCGGAGTCTCGGGTTTTTGCATGATACTATGCCTCAATGAATTTGTACTACACGCTATCGAGTATTCCGAGTCATAAATATATCGGTAATTATGACTCCTCATGTTCTCAAGTGCTCTATCTTTCGAGCAATTTCCCTCCGAGTTCTCCTTTCCAGCGCATCTACATCCAGCTCCCGATCCTCTAATAGCATGACTTGAAGTACCCCGGTGCCGCTGTGGCCTATGCAGGTGCCCGGGTGGGTGCGTGGCTGGCTGATGGTGTGGAGTCGGACTGGAAAACTTCATCAACTGATAATACTCAAGTCCTGCATGGCTAACAACATTCCACTTACGACATTTGAATATCCCATCCAGTTCAGACTCATGACTCAGTCGCAAGCATCAGAATGCAAAATCTCGGTCTTTTCTCCATCCACGCATACTCAAGTGCTCCGATGCTCTATATAACTCAAGATTCACAATTTGGCATCCGCAGTCTGATCCCGAGTTGTCCATGGTCATACACTAGATTACTCAATCGGAGTTATATGTAGATAACTGGCCACATACTCCTGTAGGTACGCAAGTAGCTACAGGTGTAGCCAAAGGGTAAGGCTACCCAGGTGCCTCATACTACAGATGTAGGCAACTGGTCTATAGATTCTGCCCCTCTCATCCGCCTTCTATTCTGCCGGTCAAACCCTCAGTTGGCCAGTTGACCAGTTGACCAGTTGACCACTCCATGGTAAAGGAGGCTTAGGCCTAGAACCCGGGGCCGCCAGAGCCCTAACCCCTGAAACTCCCTATACCCGCACTTCCCTCACTTTCGACGCTTCATAGACCTGCACATGTGAACAACTTTTTCAGGAAATTGCTTCTTGTGACAACTGGACTTGCTTCTACCATTTTTGAGCTACGGTTAGCCTTATTTGATAATAAAATTATCGAAAGGCGACTCAAATGACTCTTTCATAGTTACGATCTCCTTGACTACGATGCTTCTCTAGAGCTTAACTCCAGCCTGAGGGCTTGAAAAGCGTCAGTCTGAAAGTGTAGTTTATAACACGGCTCTATGAAAAATGACATTGGCTATAACTGTTTATCCATCCATGTTGTCCTCAATTGCTACTAGTAGGATACCAGTAGAAGAAGGGATGTTCAAATGTTGTCCTTCGAAAACTATAAAGCCTGAGGTTATCTGTGCCTGGTCATAGCCTGAGGAGTGACACTGGTCAGGTATTATAGGTATCATGAACCTTGGAAAGCGATTGCATATCGTCAGCGGCGCTGCTTTCTAGAGATTTCAAGTTTCTCGGCTCAAGTTGCTTCATTTACGCAGAATGGTTAAGTTTGGGGATGTCAAATCTCGATTGAAACTAATTCATGATGTAGTGATACCACCTGTCGAACTTGGCAGTGATATAGTACTAGCAGTAGTAGCCCTAGATTAACGTGAAGAAGTTCAACGTTGTCTACCATACACTGCCATTGCCATCCATTCCGCTGCATGTGTGTGAGTGCTCGGACCGCGAAACTCTACATATGCACTGCCCAGTCCACCATGGATATCAACTTCAACTTGACTAGGACTTCGTTTTTTTTTCTAGCATGTCAGCGTGACAGTCCATGAGGAATGTGCCTGAAGATCAAATACTAAATGCTAAATTCTAAATGGGAGAGTGTAACTGAATTCTTAAATTTAGAATTGACTTCCTTGTCTTGTTCCCTGCTTCCGATAGTCCAGATCGCTATCGAACTCCCACCAGCCAATCACTCCCGCAATCATCTCCACTGGTGCCGTCATTGTCTCGAAGCTGTCAGGTAGCTATGCGGAGTAACAAGCTGCCCCTCCCTGATTCCAAGGTTTCTTCCCCGACCTCTTTTTTTTTTCTTCCTTCCAAGGTTCTCTCAAGGGCGACCAGACCTATTTATCCCCCTATTCCTTCAGAGTGATTTCCTTTTCAGGTATCATCTTCCAACGATCCCAATTCTGAAAGCCGATCCCTGAGGGATCTCGGATCCACTATGGTTCTGATCGACAAGCATGAGTATCTCACTGAGGAAGAGAAGCGTTTAAAGGAGGATCGTGAACGCACTCGTTACTGGAAACGATGGGGTCCCTATGTTGCTGAACGACAATGGGCAACCGGTAAGTCCGATCGGAGACGGGGAATGGACATTGCGATCGGGAGTGCAATGCTAATGAGCTTATCGTGGTTGTGTTACAGTCCGGGAGGATTATTCGTAAGTCACATTCTTTCTATCTCGATTGGCAGATCCATAGCTAACAGGTCCCAGTGATAATGGTGATGCATGGAGTTGTAAGTCTTCACTTCTGAGAAACCCCTCGGTATAGACTCCAAACTAATCTGAAGAAAAGACTTCTCCCACGATCATGCCCGGTCGCGAACTTTCCGCTGGGGAGAGGATGGCATTGCGGGTGTCTCCGATACCCACGGAATTCAGAACATTGCATTTTCCTTCTGGAATGAGAAAGAGTAAGCCGATCATCCCGTTGACCCCGCAATAAAGGGGGAAGTACTTACAGGTACTTAGTGAATTTCTCAAAGAGCGTCTGTTCGGCCTGTCAAACCCGCAAGGAAATCATGGCGAAAGTATTAAAGAGGCCCACTTCCACGTTGATAATACTCCCACTGTAGGTGACTCCTTGGAAATTGCTGACTAGGAAAGGAGAGTCATTCTAACATGTCCATTTTCTCATAGCACTCGTACATGAAATTCCTCTACAAATACCCCCAATGCAAATTCCCATACGAGGAACTGGTCGAAGAAAATGCTAAGCGATCGCGCTTGGAGCGAGAATACCAGATCCTTGACACTGACGCTTTCAAAGACAGCCGCTACTGGGATATCTTCATTGAAACTGCCAAGGAAGGGGATGACGAAGAAGAACTCATATTCCGTGTGATCGCATACAACCGAGGTCCTGACCCCGCTCCCTTACACATTGTTCCTCAAGTCTGGTTCCGAAACACCTGGGCCTGGGGTTATGAGAAGGAGGGCACTCCCAAGCCCATCATCAAGGAAGAAGGCTCCCGAATTGCCAAGTCTAAACACCACAAGCTGGGAGACCGCTTTGCTTGCTTTGCACCATCCCCTCCCGTGGGCTCCAGCGATGAGGATATTCAACCTGAGTTGATCTTCACCGAGAACGAGACTAACAACGAGAAACTCTGGAAGACCAAGAATGATCAGCCATATGTGAAGGATGCTTTCCACCGGTACATTGTCGACGACGAGAAAGATGCCGTCAACCCTGCCAAGGAAGGAACCAAGCTCGCTGCCTGGTATGCATTTGACAACGGCGACGAGGTCCCTCCAGGAGAGTGTGCGGTCGTTCGATTCCGTTTCTCCAAGAAGAAGATCGAGTTCGTGGACGAGGAGCAACTCGACGACGTGATCGAAGCGCGTCGTGCCGAGGCCGATGACTTTTACAGTCGCATCAGCCCTCTGCCCATGAGCGAGGATCTCCGAAACATCCAGCGACAAGCATTTTCTGGAATGATGTGGTGCAAACAGTACTACAATTTCATCTGGGACCAATGGAGCAATGGTGATCCCAATGAGATTCCTCCACCTCCAGGCCGAAAGGGTATTCGCAACGAGCAGTGGCGCCACCTATACATTGATGATATTCTTTCCATGCCAGATTCTTGGGAATACCCATTTTTCGCCGCATGGGATACGGCCTTCCACTGTATCCCGTTGGCGATGATCGATCCTGACTTCGCGAAGAAGCAGCTCGATCTCATGACCCGCGAGTGGTACATGCACCCCAATGGACAACTGCCTGCTTATGAATGGAACTTTGGTGATGTCAACCCACCTGTTCACGCATGGGCTGTGTTCCGCACGTTCAAGATTGAACGCAAGATGTATGGTCGACAGGATCTGGATTTCCTCGAGCGTGTCTTCCAGAAGCTGTTGTTGAACTTCACCTGGTGGGTCAACCGCAAGGACTCTGACGGGAAGAACGTCTTCGAGGGTGGTTTCTTAGGTCTGGACAATATCGGCCTCTTCAACCGATCTGAGCCTTTGCCCACAGGTGGTGTATTGGAGCAGGCAGACAGCACTGGATGGATGGCATTCTACTGTCTGTGCATGTTGAACATTGCTCTGGAGCTGGCCAAGCATCGCCGTACCTACGAAGATAGTAAGTTTCACAATCTTGAAGCAGAATTATAATTCACTAACTTCTTCTAGTTGCTTCGAAGTTCTTCGAGCATTTCATCCTCATCAGCGATGCCATGACATTCCGATCCGGCGAGGACAAGATCCAATCGCTGTGGAATGAAGAAGACAAGTGAGTAATTCTATCAACAACAAGCTTTTAAGGTCTAAACACTAACCCGAACAGCTTCTACTATGATGCCATTTCCTACGGCGGCCCATGGACCCAGCAGCTGCCCATCCGCTCCCTCGTCGGATTGATCCCACTCTACGGTGTTCTCACCCTCGAGCCAGAACTAATCAACAAGTTCCCCTCATTCAAACGACGACTAGAGTGGTTCGTCGAGAACAAGGCCGACGTCGCCGAGCGCAACATCGCCAGCATCAAGCGCCGCGGTAAGGACGACCGTCTCCTTCTAGCACTAGTAAGCAAAGATCGTCTCGAGAAGATCCTGAAGCGAATGCTCGATGAGACCGAGTTCCTAGCCAAGCACGGTATCCGATCCATGTCCAAGTACCATGAAGAGAACCCCTACTCCATGGACGTGAACGGACAAACCTTCGGCGTGAAATACGTCCCCGGTGACTCCGACAGCGCGCTCTTCGGTGGTAACAGTAACTGGCGTGGACCGATCTGGCTTTGCGTCAACTTCCTCCTCGTGGAATCTCTTCTCCGCTTCTACATGTTCTACGGCGATTCTTTCCAGATCGAGTGTCCCACTGGATCGGGCGATTACATGCATCTAGGACATGTAGCGGAAGAGCTTCAACACCGTATGCAGCATCTCTTCGCTCGTAACGACGAGGGACGTCGTGCCTGTAACGGTTCCAACGATCTCCTCGACTTCGATGAACACTGGAAGGATTACATGTGGTTCAACGAGTTCTTCGACGGAGATACAGGTCGGGGACTGGGTACATCGCACCAATGTGGATGGACAGGATTGATTGCAAAGATCATCCACGATACCGGGTATGTCTAATCACCACCACTTCATGTTCATTTCACTAACAACCCCAGAATCAACTGCCGTCTCCCTCAAACCCCACGATCCCCCTTCGCCGCCGCATCCCACTACTTCGACGATATCTTCTCGCGCTCCGGCCGCGGCCGCGGCGCCGGCTCAAGAAGACCATCCGTCCGTCGATCCTCTACAACACGTTCGATCGGAAACCGAAGCGACTTCAACTCCACAATTGCGGGCGACGCAACACCCGCCGCATCGACATTCCTAGATGACGAGGATGCCAGTGCCCCGATAAGTCGCAACGACAGCACCGCCGCACTATCGACAAATGGAGATGGAGATGAGCATGTAAACAACTATGTTGAAAGCCAGCTCCAGCGTGTTCGCAGCTCTGCGTCAATTGCGGCTTATGAAGATGAGCTTGAGACACAGGCCGAGAAGGAGAATGGGCATTAGATCTACGTTGGTAGATTGCATTTGCATGGATAGCCTTTGGCTAGAATCCGAGTCCGAGTCATGACTGAATTTCCTTTTTCTTTCTTTGCGACGCTGATACAGACTACATTTAATAGATGTGATTTTCCTTGTCAGATATTGATGACTTTTTGAGAGAATATACAGAGATTGCATTATTTACTATTCTAAATCACTATTTTAACTTGAAGTCCAATACTAGCTAGCTGTAAGAGTAGGTACCCACACAGGTTGACCTTCATGGTCGTCCCATGTATGCGTTGCTGAATATGACGTCTAATCTCTACTTGCGACGGAACGACCTGACTTAAGACGATTCAAAAAGGGAGATTTTTGTTTTGTCAATAGTAATTTTTTTTTTTAGGATTTTAAATTTTCGTTATTGACGGCCATTTTTTGGCTGATGTCCTAGAATTACATTGAAGTGGTGGAGTAACAAAGCAATCTCATTTCCCTGAGCCATGCAGCATGAAGGTGATCGCAATGGATGTGGAGTAGAAATTCATGAACGCTGTGCATGAACGACACCTGCTGAAGACAATTTTCGTATTCATTTTCTCAACGCCTTTGGAGTTGGTTTCGTGGATTGTGAATTTTTTTTTAAGGTTTTTTGTTTTGTTTTTGTGGAAAGCAAAGTACTGTAGTACTAAGTGCGGAGTTGGTATTGTAGATGGGTGCAGGTGATGGAGTTGGTTTGATGGGTGGTCGATAGATTAATGAAGAACAAGATGCACAAGATGCATGAGGTGTCATATGTGCTTAGAGTTCGGCTTCAGCACGGAAAGCGTCGGCAGGAAGGGCACCCTGGGCCTAAAAAAGGAGGTTAGTATAAAGATTTGGGACGGATGGAGAACACAATTCCTCCAGGGCGAAGGCTGAACATACCTTCAAGCTTTCAAAGTTAGCCCAGGCAGCCTGGAGATCCCATCCGTTGCTGGAAAGGGCCATCTCAGTGTACTGCAGGGTCATGTTTGACTTCTCGCTCAGCTGGGCAATGAGCTGCTCTTTCTGGAGTTGATCATCGGTCTTGCCAGGGGCGGGAGCGCCATAACCGACTGGGAGACCAGATGGGGCGGCCTGGGCAATAGGTGCAGCGGGAGTAACAGTAGGAACGGCAGTGGTAGCGGGAGGAACAATAGCCTGAGTGATTGCCTGCTGAGTCTCCGGGACCCAGGCGTCAGAGCCGCCATATGCGCGAATGCAGAGGGCATCGTTGATAACTCGGATGCCGCCATCGACACCAGGGCCGAGAACGAAGGTTCGATCAAAACTGCGGCTCTCCACCTTGCCTCCGACACTCTCCTCGAATTTGCTGTGAACCATGACCAAGAGGCCTCCGACACCAGTTGGGCTCTGACCGGTTGGATCGGCAAGTCCAGGGATAGGGTGGCATTCCACGAGGTATTCCTTGGCGTTAACGGCACTATCGGGGTGACGGGTTGGTGGGAGAGAGTTCCAAATCTCCTGAATCTTGCTCTTGCCAGTGAAGCTACGGGACATCTGGGCGGGTAAGTGGTTGATCTTCAGAAGATTGCGGCTCTTCTTAATGTAAGCGTCCCAGCCGGGAGTCTCAGCCTCAGGAGCCTTGGGTGCGGCGACGTTGATGTTGTAAGAGAAAATGGAGCGGTCATCGTAGAGGCGGTTGACGAGATCATTGCGGTTATTATCGAAGCCGTTGAAGAAGGGAGCAATGAAGTTGGCAACGATGTCAGCCTCGTCTTGGAAGTGAGGCACCTGAACAGGGATGGGGGTCTTCTTCTGAGCTGCAACTTCCTCCGCGGTGCGGACCTGCACGTTGTTGAGGGTCTGCAAAGTGGGGAACCACTTCATCAGTGTGTCCTTGAACTGCTCATCGGAGCACCAAGGGTTGCCAGTCATGTCCAGGAACTCGAGGTTGCGGAATTTCCAGCGCCAAGTGGCGAATGCATTGGAATCTTTGATTTTGTTGTTGGACATATCCAGGTTCTTCAGACCGGGAATAGTTGCGGCCAATGAAGTCACAGCTGAGAGGTTTTCGAGTTGATTGTCGGCCAAGCTGACGCTCACAACAGCTTCGCGGCGAACGGTAGGATCGGTGAATCCCTGCGACCACACCTTCATCAAGGCGGGGAAGAACTTGGACTGTGTAGAAACGCTGTTGAAGATGCCCATGGCCAGGAGATCAGGGTCGTTGGCAAGGTTGGAAAGGTTGAGCAGTTTGGTATCTGCGTAGTAACGTTTTGTAAGGATGGCCGTCAATTTAACCTTGGTGTCTTCAGTTGAGGCAGAGGTTTCGCCAGCCATGCCAAGCTCACGAGTCAGAGCTGCGTTCGAGGAAGAATCGTAGGGTTCCACAATGAGGGTAGCTCCAGCAAACTTGATTCCATTAAGCACAGTCACAAGGCTCGTCCATTCCGGTCGTACTGATACAACAAGGGTATCTCCTTCAACCCGCGACTAGTCGAATGTTAGTAGGGCGCAAAGGTGACATTGGGGGGAAAGTTGGAATGCCATCCAACGACAAAGAAGAACGCTGGGCAACCCGGCAATGATTGACGGATCGAGACAAAAAGAAGGGAAAGGAAGAGAGAGCGCGGTCGTCGTTCTGCCCAATTAAACGACTCCCAAATGCGCGAATGTCGGACCCGGTGGCGTCAAGTTTCGTATAGTGTTGGCTGCTATCTCCGGAAGTTGAACATACCTTGGTGACTTTGGGGCGGGTCCCAGATTTGGCGTGCGCAAGCATCTTTCGTTCGATAAATGAGACAAGGTTTGAAACACCTCCGTCGCGATGCTTTGAGGCGGTGCTTTCCTTCAAGCCAGAAATGCAGATTTCTTCCAATGGGTTGGTAGTGTTCTTTCCGGATCGGATGTTGACTTGGGACTCCTTCACGCTGGCGATAGCGCGTTCCATCATCGCGAGATTCTTTCCGCGAATCTGCGATCGGCCGCCTGCAGGTGCGCGGGGAGCAGAAGCGCGGGGCACAGGAGCGCGACCTCCAGGGTGACGTCCACCACGGGATCGAGGGTTGGAGTCTCGGTTTTGTCTGCCTCCGCGTGCGCCAGTTGAATCCATATCCATGTCACCATCTCGGTCGGTGCGAGTAGGGCCCCGCTGCTTGCGGATGCCGCCGCCTCCACGAGCCATGGTGTTGTTGTTGTTGTAAGGAAAGTGGGGGTAAACGATTGAGGAGGTGGGTGGAGGGTAGGAGGTGGAGAAAAAAGTAAGAATCGCAAAGTTGACGCCGAGTATTGACGTGGTCGACGGCCTAAGGCCGTTGGTGGATTGCGGCGCCTTGCGCCTTCTTCAAATCGAGAAAGATCTGTCGCATACAGTTGAAAATGGTATTGAGTGGATCTGAGAGGGTCGAGGATGTCGAATATTATGAGGATGAAAAGTAGAAAAGGGGTGGGGAGAGAAGAAAGTTGAAAAAAGTTGGCAGCGCAACTGCCATAGATATCCAGAAGAAGATGTATCATTCACTGAAAAAAAGTGAGGCTAAGTGAAGGCGGTCAAGGATGACTTCATCATGTGATGCCCATCAATGACAGTGAATGAAGATGGATTTTCGACTAAGTCTCACATATTCTCTTTAGCAGATACTAATTTTGACTATCTTATTGACCTGAAGAATCTGAATTCTTTGTCATTATCATGATCTTGAAACCAGAATATCTATTATGGAATTTTCAAAGAAAAATGATTTTTTCATAAACAAAACCCTGGACACCACGTGAAAGCGGCTCTGCAGCCACAGTATATTTTGAGCAGGTGACTCACCGTTTTGGCAGTAACTCTGTTTCATCATCTTTCGTGATTCACTGTATAACTTGAAGACATTCACCTAGTAGTATGAAAGAGATTACTTGAAACTCCAAGTCTGAGATCTTAGCCAAATATAAAAACACAAAGGATAGTAATTGGAGATCTCGGACTTCGGAATTTAGAATTGCGTATGGCATTAATGATAATGGTTGGAGCGACATTGATACCACTAGTAGATGAAATGCTTCAACTTTAGTATCAGCCCTGGAGTTTTAACATCATCTCTAACATTTTGAATATAATCCTCTTACCAGTGGGGGAAAATCAGACCATCCATCGATATATTAAGTGAAGCCAAAGTACTGTAACTGACTAGGATGCACTTGGTCTCAATCCATCACCTCCTAGTAATGCATACCCAAGTACCAGGTGCCCAGGTGATCTTCAAAGACTAGACTGTTCAGCACAGAAAATAAAACGAAAAACATTGATTTGCTCACTTCTTGTCAGTACTGGGAAATTTCAAGGCACTTGAGATAATTCCAAGCTCTCCAGACTCCGCCAGACGCCGAATATGATCTCATGATCCAGCTCAACATACATAAAAACGCCAACATGAGTTACAGAAACACTCAGGCCATACCAACATCGCGGATATACTTTATTGAGATAGAAAAAGATTAATTGAAGGAATACCTCAGTTAATACGTCACGCTACTCATAACTTGAAGAGCCCGTTGCCGAAATGCCATCGATGCCCCTAGCCGAGGGAGCTCCCCCTTGTAGAACCCCGCCCATATTCACACCTTCCACATCCATCTCGACACACTAAACTCAGACGGAGCAAGCGGCATACGGAATCCCTGCGAGACAGAGTGACTGACACTGGCTTGGTCCAGCCCCGCAAGAATGCCTCGAGACGAGTCACTCGGAAAGCCAATGATGACCTAGTTTGTGGGGACAGCCGTATGGTGTCCGAAGTTCGAACCTGAAGTGTGGAGGTGGATCCTATCAACCCCAGTCTGGTACCGGATCAAGGAAGCCGTGCTCATTGGAATGATGAAAAGCATGGGGTATGGCTACCGTCATCCAGCGAAATACGGAAGTATGATCGGCCGCCGTATGACGGTTCAGACATAAATATTCTACAATAAGAACTTCAACACTCCCTTGCAGAAGTGGTTGTCTTCATTTCTTTTCATCTTCTATTTCTGCAATTACTAAGGTTGACCATGGACTCAACCGATTTCGACGACTCGTGCCAGAAGGATATTAGCTCTAAAGAAATTGAGCATGCTACTGTCGACGTGACCTTCTCCCCCGAAGAGGAGAAGGCGCTCGTGAGGAAGATTGATTTGATGCTGTTGCCAGTCATCTGGATCATGTATCTTTTATCTTATATGGATCGTACCAAGTGAGTTGAGCATTCCGATCCGGCTCTATTATCTCATGATACTAACGAGGGAACGTAGCATTGCCAACGCAAAGGTATCTGGAATGGATACAGCTCTCAAACTCACATCCAACCAATACTCAGTAGCCCTGGTGGTGTACTTTGTAGGATACGTGGTCTTCGAAGTGCCGAGCAAGTAAGTCTACGCTCAAGTCTCTTCAGTTTCTGATCTGTGTCACTAATCATATATCCTTCCACAGCCTTGTCCTGGGCCGAACCCGCCCATCGATTTTCCTACCGTCCATAATGATCCTCTGGGGTGTGCCCACCTGTCTCATGTCCGTGATCAAGAGCTACGCCCACCTCGTCGTTCTAAGAATCCTCGTCGGAAGTGTAGAAGCCGGATTCGCCCCCGGTGTACTACTCGTTCTTTCGTCCTGGTACAAGCGCACCGAGCAATCAAAACGCTTCGGTGTATACATCTCCGCCGCTGTGCTATCGGGTGCATTCGGTAGTCTCATCGCAGCTGGAATCATGGACGGCCTTGACGGTGCCCATGGAATCGAAGGATGGCGCTGGCTTTTCATCGTGGAGGGTGCCGCTACTATTGGCTTTGCCCTTATTGCTCTTTTCATACTCCCAGATTTCCCAGCCACCTCAAAGGGTCTCTCCGAGCGTGAGAGAGAAATTGCCGTCGCTCGTCTGGCTTCGGAGAATGTGACCGCTGTCACTGAGGATAGTGCCCCGTTGAGCAATTGGGGCGCTGTCAAGGTTGCCGCCCGAGACATGCGTACTTGGGCCTTCGTTGTTGGATACATGGTACGACCATATTCCCCTATTGAATCATTGAGTCATATGAGCTAACTTGTATTTCCCCTGACAGGTCATCGTCGGATCCAGCACATTAACCTACTTCTACCCAACCCTCGTGAAGGGACTATTCGGAACAGCCACAACCGAGAGAATCAACCTCCTCACCGTCCCAATTTACGGTGCAGCATTCGTTGCTACCTGTATTACCTCATATTTCGGAGACAAAGTTCCTCAATGGCGAGGACTCATTATATCATGTTGGCTCGCATTCGCCCTTGTCTGCTCAATCATTGTGTGTGCAGTATACAACCACATCGCACGCTATGTCCTCATGATTCTCATGGCATGTGGTCTCTGGGCTACAAATGGAGGTACACTAGCCTATGCATCCTCAGCATTCGCCGGTATGCACCCACAAGCCAGAGGTGTGGCCCTGGCCTTGGTGAATGCTATGGGAAACCTGGCCCAAATCTATGGATCTTACCTTTTCCCTTCATCTGATAGTCCGAAGTACATTATGGGATTTTCTGTCATCTCTGCAATGCTGGCATTGGGAGTTGTTGTATTTGCTGGATTGCATGTTTGGTTCCGTCGTCGTGCAAAGTTGTTCGCGGAGGAGTGAGTGTCTATTATGTATATACGGCCTTGTCTATATGACCTGATTCTTTTTCTGTACTTGAGACGAATTTTCTTTATGTTGAATGTAAAAATCGAGAAGTGATATGCATTCTATTATTGATCTCAGTTTGGGAGTTTCATCCGAATAAGTTTTGCTACTAAGTAATCGTATTAAAATTTCATATCTGAGTTACTCAGGTCTGTCTGATAGTGATACAAAAAGGCACATCCTCTAGTGCAGCTTGAAATAAGCTGGCCTTGGTCTTGACAGCTAAAAAGGGCTCAATCTCTAAGACGCAGTCTTGCCACTTTCTATGAGGCCGACACGGATGTAGTCATGTCATTTTTCACATACTCCCGATATCCGGAGCCGTGAGGGAGATCCACAGCTCTAGAGCTAGTGATTCCTCCGAGAGCTGAGAGCTGATCGCACTACAGTCCCCGTTCCGAAGGCGGCAGACTAAGCTGAGGCCAAGTCGGGACTGGCATATGCCGAAAGACGGTGAAAGATTGGGATAAGATCGATGAAAGCATCGGAGACTTTCCGCAAATTTGGAAGGTCTTCTAAGACCCATTTGGATTGAATGATGATCACCTCAACAAATCATGAAACGAGTCTTTCCCGTATTCTAACTCGAGTTCCTTTCTCAAGGAATTCAAAGGCCAACGTACCCTGGATTGACAGACTTCGAGAATATCCAAAAGTGCTAGACGTTCATGTGGAGTTGAAACGCACATACCAGCTAGAAAATATTAGATAAATGCGTGAAGTAAGAGAGGAGTAAAACATACCTCCAAATATTGTATGCAGAGAAACAATATTTGCCGCTTGATCATTCTCATCCACAGATCGTGCAATACCACAAATAGTGTTGACAGACAGCGTCAACAATTTCTGCGCTGCACGGAAATCCTCAGCGCCACCTGACGAGGGCCGATGAAGTATGACAAGAATTCTCGCAAGACTGTGAACCTGCAACGCCGCCGCGTATGACGGTGGGTGAACCCAGATAGGAGGGAATATCTCCGTGCTTGGCATAACAGGGAGAGGATTATATTCCAGTGGTAGATGAGCATGCCATTCCTGAAGCATGAAAAGGAGTTCACTTCCGCGGTCTAAGCGACGTTCAAGGTCCGAGGCCCCTTGCTCTTCCTTCGAAGCGTAGTTGACACACTGTGCAAGTAAATATGTCGCCCGAGTTGCGAGTTCAGACGCAGATAGCTCTGAGACTAGTTTCTTGGGATTCCAGAAACTGAAAACACGGCGTCTTTCGCGCATAGCTACCCATACATCCTGTCGAATCCAAGCCCACCATACAGCTGATCGGAGACCTCCAGATTCGCCGTCGTTATCTTGGAATCGCTGGATCCAAAATACGCCTTTCAAATGTCTTTCCCAGTCTTGATTAGATCCATCGATCATTTCATAAGTACTGATAAGAATGGCGGTAGCGATCAATTCTCGGCTGCGTGCATAGGAAGAGTGTTGCATAGCCTTGTTCAAGTAGTGGAGGGATTCGAAGTAATATTGCACCGCCAGATTACGGTCGATTGGGCTCTCTCCATGTGATGAATTGTCCCCTGCCCTCACTGGAACTCCTCCGGGGTATGTGACCTCCCCTTCACTCAAAGAGTGATGTCGTGCAGCCAAGGCTAGGAGAGCTCGCATTAAGCCCACGTTGCGAAGAGACAGCTGTGGAACCGAAGAGGCGAAATGTTTCTCGGGGTCGTAGAAATCCAACCATTTGCTGGAGGTGCGCACAAAGTATTGGAAGAGATAGTGTTCGAGGGGTGAGAGATCGATCAAATATTCCGAACTCCACGAGGATGGTACAGTAGATATGGCAGACGACAACTCGGGGGTTTGTGACGCAAGTCGCTGCGCTATTTCGGGATCTTGTGGGAAAGCTGCTGCATTGAAGCTTTGACTCTCACGCAATGTCCTGGGTCGAAGGTTGGAGCTGTTTAATGGATCTTCTCCAGTATCAACTTGGGAATGTGTGTGGGCGTGAGTTCGTGGGAACTGTTGAGGTGGGGATAAGAGGAATCTTTCATCGGCATTTGCAGCGTCGGTAGCGAGTAATTCGAACCAACCCAATGGCGCAGCTCTAGATGAGTAGGAACTTTCTGTTCCTGGTGATGGGGCATATGTGTATGGGGATCTCGCGATGGGCACTACCGCACCCGCAGACGCAGGATTATCGGGCACGATAGTATCGGTCGCAGCCTGCGCATCTAAATGCGGGCTGGTATATTGAATAGGTTGTTCTTGGTCGCAAGCATCGACTAAGACTTGCAATGGCTCGTGTAAAGGGTTCCGGTCGTTGGGAATATCTATAGTCGGCAAATCGGTGGGGGACTGGGATGTGTCCTCTGCCGGTGATGGGCGGTTGTATGGGGAGTCGCGGGGTGCATACATGCAGGGTCGCTGGCCTTTGGCACAGGGACCACATTGAGGGTGTACCTATAAATGTATCCAATTAGATTAACGATTTGAATTAAGGTTGTCAATAGCTTCATTCGGCCGCGCAGGACCTACCTCGTCGCATTTGACGTGTCGCCTCTTGCATATTAGACTAGTGCGACTATTAGCGACGAATACCTCCGAAATCTGGGGGAGATCACGAACCAACCAGTAGTCGCGCGAAGTCCGCGTCCTCGGGACTTGCGCTTGTGCCGCATAGCGCCCTGCGGCTTTGCCATGACGCAGAGAAGGAACGCATAAAGAAAATATGATCGAGTCGAGGTCAGGGCGGGGGAAAATCGGGTGTGGGGAAGAGAATGCCGGCAAACCGTGGAAGTGGAGTTCGTGGCAAATTGCCCCATGCTGATTACATACGAGGAGAGTCCATCGTGGCTGGCAATACAACTGATACATATCCATGGAATTGTCACAGTGTTCATCTTCTAGAACTTCAGAAATCATGAAAAAGAATATTTAATTTATTTGAGCACTATGAGTTAACTTGAAGTTGCCAGTGCGGGTGGTCAACATGCTCATTCGGCATGCCCAACAACCAGGAGCTGTTCATGGCGATGCATCATGATACTTCACATAATCTTATATTGAGAATAGACCCCGAGATATTTCATAGATGATTTACTTTTGTTTCTGCTGTCAGTCTAGAGCCTGCGTAAAGTAAGACATAAATGAATCCACCTCATCTCGGTCAAAGTCCTAGGGCTTGCACCGAGCCGAGAGCCTCGAGACGAGGTGCGGGGAGCAAAATGACCTATCACGATCATACGATCTGGACATCCATTCAATTTTATAACCATGGGAATGAGGCATAAAAAGCCATTTACCCCAGAATCCCCATCGGCCTCCTTAACCCATGTATTCATTTCTTAGAATCATGGTAGGTTCCTACAAAAGGGAGTGGGATCTACGAACCAAGTGTTCCAGGTACCAGGGACTTCAAGTTGATTGCCTCCCCTCTTTTCGGATTCCATACCCATGACCTTGAAAGCACAATCTGGGTCATTATTCCGAGTTCTAGGCATTGATTCAAGCAAGCCACATCTCTTCAAAGTGTTGACAATCCAAGACCTCTGAAAACATTCGAGTCAACTTCGAATTTTTACCAAGTTACGCTTTGTTATTCGGCAAGTATTTGGTCTGATCAATATATGACGCATCATCCGGCTTCATTGAGATGAAATATTAGATTGAATCCAGGCTATTGGAAGGCATCTCAAACAATCAAAGGACTCTTATCCATTGATGGGCCCCAGTGTCCACAATTGACCAATGCTAATAGAGAACTATTGACACCAGGAGGCTCTATGGATAAGCAAAATGATTGATTTTGAATACAACCTTGGAAGTCATATTATTTGATTGGTGGATATCCCTGTCATGCTAATGTACATCCCAAGGTTCAAAAGTATTTGGACTTAACAAATCAAATCAAACTTCAAATTCAATATTATCTCACATAAAATTGATTCGTAATACATGCTGATCATAGAATCATAGCTCAAAATCGTATAAATAGCACCTTGTCCCTTCCTCACCTATTCTCTCTAGATCCTTGTTTCTTGGTGCGTCACAATCCTCCATTCACCATCCGACGCCTGGCTCCAAGTCGTATGCGAGGTGACTCGATACTTCTTATTATCCCTAAGGGCATGAACCTTGCAAGTGACAGTGCCCGCCATGAGATCGATGATAATAAGTCGGACATCTAGCATTTCATAGCTATCGAATCGATGGAAAGGAGGTCTCAGAGCCTTGCGAAATCTGCGCTCGTCTTGCAGTGTGAGGACTTCCTTTTTCGGGAATAGGAAGTTGGCTTCGGGGTTGCTTAGTTTGATGATGGGAGGTGCTGGTTCAGCAGAAGTGAGAGCAGTCCATAACTCGATCTCTTTGTTCATTAAATCCTCGCGGATGCGGTCATGGATGTCAGGCATGATGGGTGGATTGGGAGGGTTCTAGAACAAGTCATAGTGGATGTGGTTAGAATGATCGACCTTGGAAATTTCATAAAATCTGCATGACTTAGCAATAGAATACATACGAGGAGATCTGGGAAGGGGTAGCAAGGAGTCAGTATTCAGATATAGAGCGCTGTCTGTGGTTTTATTCATCTGATTGTTCGACCTGGTTGTCATACACTTCAAATAGATTAAATGACGTCAGTGGGATGATATGACGAGGCCCTGTTATTTTTGTTAATTTATTCGGGGCGATCAGCCATTGACTGGGTCACACTGGTACTCCAGGGCTGTCAAAAGCCCTTTTAAGGTACATCATACCCCGACGTCAGCTTGGAGATGGTATCACGGTGGCTTGTTCCGCACGTCATCGTCCGCCAAGTGGTGTTGACTGTCCTGCTTCTCATCAACCATGTGAGGAATTATCAACTATAGAAGATTTCAATAAGGAACTATTTTCAAGCAAATTTCAAATAGTCGAAGTAAATGTCCATTCGTCAAACCGGATCAGTGGCCCTGGCACTTGAACATAGATGTCAGTGTATAGGTGCCTGGTGTCTCAGGCAGTAATGTTCAAGCCTGAGGTGTCAATATTTGAATCTGGATACACAGGCAATCCAGACTGATGACTTTCAGAAGATCAATTGATGCTGCTCATTAATGTATCAAGTTGAGCTAAAGAGCGACTCGGATATTGCATGTGTAAGCCCGAGATCTCGCCTCCGCATTTATGTAATTTGGTCTCTTCGCTAGTAGATCTGGTGGGCACCTCGCCTCAAGTGCTTGTTTATGGTGGGGCCTCAACAAGGCAACATTTTCGAAGCTGCTGTTGAGTGGGGGAGCTTGATTCTTCAACTCAATTGATAGCTCAACATAAATCCACAGTTCCAGATGTCATGAAAATAGCAGCTGACAGTTTCTGTCAGCAAATGTTCTTGGTTCCTTTTAGTGTCCCATGCAAAGAAACCACCTGTGGACGCGGGCGAATATGGGAGGCGGAAATCTCTTCCACTTTGTTCCTATTTCCCATACGTAATGTCATGTGTGTCATGTGCAAGAACATTGAACATCTAAACTCGTAATTGATTCTCTTGAAAAAGTCCACATTGTGAGATACGCCGTGAGGAACCATGTTTGAAAGGTACTGGGATGGCTACGGACTATTCTCGGGCTGCATCATCTCTGAGGTACGGGCATATCCCGAGTGCCTAGAAATTTGACCTTGTTTGCTTCTTCGCATTGCTGATCATGCATGTGCAACTCATTTATTGGATTCAAGTTTCAGCTATGAAAATAGCCGAGTGCGTACTCCGTGATCGGTCTTTCTAGGTTAATGAGTCAGATGACAGGTACCCCATACTATTCTCATATTATGCACTAGGATCTGAGACTATGATCAAGTTGATAGATTCCGAGAATCAAAGCGGCTATTTCTTCTGAACTTCCATTGACCCGATTCAGCACAGACCATTACCCCTGATGCTAATCTCATGTCGATCATTGGCCGGTGAATGCTTGTGGATACCGCAAGTTCCAACTCCATGACGCAAAGAGGGCTCGCTCAACGAATGCGGCCAATTCCAAGCAACACACAACATGTTCCTGAATAACTGAAGGATTAAAAAAAAATAAGAGCATGGACCAACCTCGGTTACAGACGGGCCGATATCGTTTAAATTGAGTCCTCGATGAAGATCAGAATGCTCAATACTCCGAGTCTCCGAGGAAAAAACAGTGAGTGGTCTAGACAAATAACCCTAGAGGGCATCGTATGTTGGGGCCAACGGAGCCGGACTCAACCTTTTCCCCTATATTCCCCGTTCTTGGGCAATGAATAATTCCGTAATGATGCCACTAATGTGCCTGGGCACTGAGATTCCTAGTTAAAGTTGCCCGCAAGCTCCAATAAGATAAATTAGTCCGCGGTTCTGCTTTCCCCACATGATTGTCGTAACCGTCAAGCCGGTGAATCTTCCCCTCTTTGAATCATCCTCTCTACACCTCTCCTAGCTCTCCAATCTCCCCTCTTCCAGACCGAATAATGTCTCTCTCCTTGCAGAGGTCCCTTCCACGGACCGTCCTGCGGTCTTACGGTACCGTGCAGGCGCCGCCCAGTGCTGCTTCACTCGCCAGCCGCATTCCCAATGTTCTCGTCGAGGCAACTGCTGCCACTGCACCCCGCATCAATTGGACGCGTGAGGAAATCAGCCAAATCTACAACACTCCCTTGAACCAGCTCACATATGCATCTGTAAGTGTTAAAAATGCCTCCGAGCTTGATCCAATCAATACCCAAGACAATTCTCCGAGCCAATGGCATCTGGGGATAACCTCGGGTAGAGAGTTCCGAAGATACAAAGCTAATACCATCATAGCAAGCGGTGCACCGTAAATTCCATGACCCATCGGCAATTCAAATGTGCACATTGATGAACATTAAGACTGGTGGTTGCAGTGAAGACTGCTCATACTGCGCGCAGTCATCGAAACACCAAACTGGTCTCAAGGCCACCAAGATGAGTCCTGTAGACGATGTTCTCGAGAAGGCCCGTATGGCCAAGGCCAACGGCAGCACACGATTCTGCATGGGTGCCGCCTGGCGTGACATGCGTGGTCGCAAAACCAGTCTGAAGAACGTCAAGCAGATGGTTTCCGGAATCCGAGACATGGGCATGGAAGTTTGCGTGACACTGGGTATGATTGACCAGAACCAAGCTAAGGAGCTGAAGGAAGCCGGCCTGACTGCATACAACCACAACCTCGATACCTCTCGCGAATTCTACCCCACCATCATCACCACTCGCTCTTACGACGAGCGTCTCCGCACATTGGACCATGTGCGCGATGCCGGTATTAATGTTTGCTCTGGTGGTATTCTTGGACTTGGCGAGTCAGATGAGGACCGTGTGGGTTTGTTGCACACCGTTTCCAGCTTGCCTTCTCACCCCGAATCTTTCCCTGTTAATGCCCTCGTCCCCATCCCCGGAACTCCTCTTGGTGACCGGAAGATGATTCCCTTTGACCGTATCCTTCGAACTGTTGCCACCGCCCGCGTTGTCATGCCTGGTACTATTATTCGTCTTGCGGCTGGTCGCATTGCGTTGACTGAGGAGCAGCAGGTTGCCTGCTTCCAGGCTGGTGCCAATGCTGTGTTCACTGGTGAGAAGATGTTGACCACCGACTGCAATGGATGGGATGAGGACCGTGTCATGTTTGAGCGATGGGGCTACTACCCCATGAAGAGCTTCGAGAAGCCGAAGGTCCCGGGTGCTCAGACCACTGTGACTCCACCCGAATCGGAGACTGCTGCGCCGGTCGCAGCTAGCGTTTAGAGTGCTTAAATATCCTGTTTACTTTGCCCCCGTTATGATTATAGAGGATTTGCTGTCCAAGTGGACTGGAAACTAGCCAATATACAATTCCAATGATCCGGATATAAGTTCCATGATATGCAATATATTCAAACATAGTTCCAAAATTTGAAGTAAATGTACAAGCTTGTTAGGCTGCTCGCCTATCTATACATGGCTACAGTATCACCGAATTCCAGGGATACCAACAGGAGTGACCTGTCGGTACTGGACATAATCGGCGCCGAAGAACCGAACCAAAAAGGCCTCCTCACCTAAAGGACAAACGAGTCAGTAACGGAGAACCACAAGAAATATCATCCCAAGAAAATGAAAGAGGAAAAGGTCAAACTCACGTTTAATCCTCGTATCAAAGAACTTCCACAGCACGAAGGAGTACCCAAAGAAACAAACCACATTTCCAAGCACCAACTGTGTCCCAAGTCCCCACCAAAAGAACCCAAAGTAACTCGGATGTCTCAGGTGGCGATATAATCCATGGGTAACGAGGACATGGCCTTGTCTATGCTCCGACTGCACATGGTGATTAAAGTTACTCGCCGCCTGCGCCATCGCAAAAGACCGTACAGTCTGACCCAGCATCGTCAGGAAAAATCCCAGGATTAAGAGCAGGGACACGGAGACCTGATCCCCAAAAAGAGGAATCGAGATCGAGAGCCAATGACCTAGTACTGAACCACCAGGCCAAAAGTAACTCGAAACGAGACATTCGACCATCGCAGCCCCATGAGCAACGTTATATGCCCAACCATTACTCGATAACAAGAAAGCCTTCACATCCGCCGAAGGGGTATTATAAGTCGCCGTGATATAGAACTCGAGGAAATGGAAGAGGCTCAGGGCAGCGATAAAGAACGGGACGCGCCAAAAGGGAGTTGGAGAGAGGATGCCGAGACATATTGTTACGGTGCTTGCGACTCCGAGGGATGTACCGAGACAGAAAGCTCGAAGTGAGATTCCCGCGAGGGATTTACTGCCCTCGGGGAAATTTGAAGGATCGGTGTCGCGGGTTGCGGAGTCGGAGGAGGTTGATGAGATATCGCTGGTGCGGCGACCGGGACGGAGGGAGGAGGGGTGCCATTCTGAAGGAATGTGGGATGCTCGCTCAGTTGGCCAGGAGATGTTGGGGTTTCCGGATATAGCCTCGGAGCCAGAGGTTATGGCGTCGATGTTGGCTGACATTGTTCAGGGTGGCTGGTAGCTGCTTAGGTGGTAGCTAGTAGCTGGGGGTTTGGAGGAAATGAGCGTGGATGGATTGTTGAAGGTTGTAAGGGCCAGGCTCTTCAGATAAGTTTAATCTTTTCAGGGCCGTAATGTCGGCTTTATGAGGACATGATTGCGATGGTTCAAATGTTGTGGTTGTGGCGGAGAACAATGTTAATCTGGAGAGATTGTTGTTTTGTTCTTTGATCCACTTAGCGCGGTGGATCGAGGAGCTCTTTCAGCTACCCTGAATCCCCGACCCGATAGGTGTCAAATCTCCCCAATAACTCTATGAAAGGAGGATTCTCGAGAAATCATTATTTTGCCATTTTTCAGGCAGTCTTCATTATTTCAGACCTCGGGGGCAGTACTGGTAGTAATTATGGGATGGTTTAATGTCTGGCCCAGAACCTGGCAACCAATACTACTATGGGTATTTGAATGAGGATTGGAAAATATGTATCCGGATACTATATTGATGTTTAACTTGAAATCTAAATTCATTTTGATTCATAAAAGGTCAGACCCGCTGTCCTAAGGTCTATAGCTGCACATTTTGAACTTCGGACGAATATACTCCTTGCAACCCCAGAATTAAGCTGCCTGAATTCCTTGCTCCGGCTTTGTACGGCCCAATCCCTCCTTCGCGTAGAAGTCCATAGGGTATACACCATTGTTATCAGTATCCCAGTTCTCGCGAACGCCAAGTGCGATCAACGCTTCATATGGAGTGAGCAGCGGACGGGTAAAGGCGTAGCCCCAGTCGATACTCAGTCGAGGGCAAGCGATTTGTACCCAACACTCGACATCTGACATAGAGGCTAGCTTGCCCGGGAAGATTTCACTCAGCAATAGATTCACAACAGGAATACCACGCTCAGCCAGATGGCGCTCAATCATGGCCATGGTATTGGGGTTTCCTTGGCGACCCAGAGAGCCCAGAATAATTCCCCATTTCTTAGCGGATTTCGCAGTTGCAATTGCATCGCGTCGAATTGTGTGCATCTCATCGTGGTCGTAGCTCTCACGGGTCAAAGTGCGTGAGTAGGGATCATAGCGGTAGGCGGGTATAGAAGGATTGTGGATCATGGCAGATTCCAGATGGAAACGGCCGTCACCAAGGTAAAGAAGAACATCGATCTCGGACTCCGAAAGCGTAGGAGACGTGCAGCCAAGAATCTCACCCTTTGAGAGGGGCATGATTTGAGGGACAACGACATTGAAGCCTGCACGTTCAAGGACAGGCTTTAGACCATGCAGAGTCGCGTTGAATTGAATAGTGCCAACTGTAGCGATAGTCTGACCAGGTTTAAAGTTGCGCTCAAGGGTCGCAATCAAGTGGCTGGTATCGATACTGATATCCACGAAGATATACAGGGTCTTAATCTTGGTCACATCAACAGGAATCAAACAACTGTGGGCATAATGGACCAAGAGGTCACATCCCAGAGCCCGGGCAGTGTAATCATCAATACAGCAGGCTCCGTATGTGACATCTCCCATAATCAATGTCTCTATCCCAGGGCAGAATTGTTGAAGAATATCGGAAATCGTTGTCGCAAAAATGAGTAGTCCCTCGGGAAACTGCAAAGCCACTCGCTTGGCCCCCGATGACCGAACTCGGTGGATGGTCTTTGGAATCTCGAAGGAGTAGTTCTTTGGGAGCAATTCAATGGCAGCTTGGATTTCGGGATCATTCAGGATCTCTGGTGGAACCTGATTTAATGTGCGTGGAGTGCGGCGAGGGGCAGCTAGGTAGGAACAAAGACATCTTAGCAAGTGCATTCTTTTGAAATTATATATAGTGGTGCCACCACTGGCATCAGACAGCGGCGTTTCACATTGGTAATACCTTTTTCCACTGCAGTAGACTCAAGATCTCCATTTGCAGGAGTAGCCTGAGCCTGTGCATCAGCTGCACGCCTGCCGACAAAGCGCTTCTTGGGTTGACGCAGAGTAGATTCCATTTTTGCGACACAATAATCACTTGGAGGGGAACTGATAAGAGACTTTTTCCCCGCGATAATCGGTTTTTCTGCAAAGGCGGTGTGGTGCATTGCAGGCGGTGAAAGGTGGGACAATCATGCACACGCTAATCCATATCTAGCTAAGCGTTCTCCGCACTTCATGAGCCCATTGCTTCCTCTCTTACTCCTCGATTCCTCCAAGTTCAAAGACAGATCCCCTCAATTTGAAATTTCTTCTCCCATTGCCTGCATCAAGAGCTTCCAAAATGCTTCCTCAAGCCCGTTTGCGCTTCTTTACAGCTTTGCGCGCGCCAGTATGCAGAAGACAGTTCGCGACAGAGTCGCGGTTAGCCTCGGACCACGTTCGCATTGTTGAAGTTGGCCCTCGAGATGGATTACAGAATGAAAAGAAATCTATTTCAAAGGAAACCAAACTGGAACTGATTAAGAGACTTGCTGGGACTGGTGTTACTACCATAGAGGCAGGATCCTTTGTATCTGCGAAATGGGTACCACAGGTGCGAATCTCTGGGAGACCTCGGCTGTTTAGGAGCTCAAAATAACTGATCTTTCTTGACATTTCTTAGATGGCAAGCACATCTGAAATTTGTGAACAGCTTCTTACCGCACCTCCTCCTTCTCAACACACAATTGCGTACAACTACCTCGTTCCGAATATCAAGGGGCTTGAGAGTCTTGTCAAGATCATGGATGCCACAGGCGTACCCGCGGATGCAACAGGAGAAGATTCAAAAGCTGCAACAACAACAGAAGTCTCATTGTTCGCCGCAGCTACCGAGGCGTTTTCAAAAGCCAACACCAATTGCACAATTGCTGAGTCACTTGAAAGAATCAAGCCTATCGTTGCACTGGCCAAGACTAAGAATATCCGCGTCCGAGGTTACGTTTCAGTAGCTTTGGGATGCCCCTATGAGGGCCCGGATGTCAGTCCTGCCAAGGTCGCAGATATTACTGCGACACTTCTGGAGATGGGAGCCGACGAGGTTTCAGTAGCTGACACCACTGGCATGGGTACTGCGCCACGAACAATGGAACTTCTTCAAGCCCTCAAAGCAGCCGGCATCGCGAATACTGACCTTGCACTACATTTCCATGATACATACGGACAAGCTTTGGTGAACACACTCGTGGGTCTTGAGCATGGAATTCGCATTTTTGACAGCAGTGTTGGTGGATTGGGCGGTTGCCCATACTCCAAGGGTGCCACTGGAAATGTTTCCACAGAGGACCTCATCCATACGGTTCACAGTCTGGGTATGCACACTGGCGTTAGTCTGGAGGAAATGTCGCGCATTGGATCTTGGATCAGCGAAGAGTTGGGCCGAGCGAACGACAGCAGAGCAGGAAAGGCGACACTTTCTAGACTCGCACAATGAAACGAGCATGTATCATTTACTCATTATGGTTTACATTGACTGAATTCGAATACTATGATTCAATGAGGTTCAAAAATACTTTCAAGGTCTTCCGTCCTGCTTCATTTGGTCGCTTTCAGTGATATTATTTTTGTGACAATGGAACTACAGAGCTTATAAAAAGACTTTACAATGCCCTTCCGTGCTCAAACAAGAACATTTAACTATGGTACCTTATTTTTGGATATATCTAAGCTTATTCTTTCGTTAGGTGCTATTTGGGTTCAGACAATGATGCTTAGCCAATGATGAACTTTCTATAAATGTCCCATGAGGCTCATGGGTATGAATGAATAGCCTTGTATGCGACCATTCATCAAAGGCTGATTGAATACAATATGCATTGTTACATAGATGGTCTATTAAAAGCTCATATCTCTTCCTCAAGGATTTCAACTATAAAAGGGCACTCGAGTCCATCTTCAATCAGCACCAGAAACAGCACAAACCTCACGAACATTGATCTAGTCCCAATCGAACTCCAGCTCACACAGTCCACATCAGCACGAACAATTTCCAAAATGGATCTTGTGCATTTCCCGGGAGACTTGGGCAAGTTGCCTCTTGAGATGGTATGGTCAATCCTGAATCAACTTCTAACTGAGACCCCTCAAGTTACCTCTAGTAGCCTTCGTGCTATCCACAATCTGAGCCTCACTAGCAAGGGTGCGGCTGCACATGTTGAGTCATACATGACCAGCCAGTCCACACTTCAGCTACTACGAACTGCAGTTGCCGATGCTAAATGGCATCCTCACGGCCGTGATGAGTCCGTTGATTACGATAGGCCCTTTACGCTTCTTTCTGATGCTGAATCCGATCCTCACTGCGATATCATTACTGGTGCCATTATTGAAGATTGTACAACCTGTTTCAAGTGGCTTCGAAATGCCGTTCCCGAGCTAAACGGCACTGGAGTTAACAAGCATGGATGGACCTTTGTTGCCATTGCTGGACATTATCAATCCCTAAACATGTTTAAGTACTTTGACACTATTCGGTCCCCAAATGCATCTTGGATCCCAATTCTCACCCAGCCAGCTAATACTTATCAAGATATTGCAACCGCCCTGGTGGCCATGTCTCGCCAGCACAATGTGAAATTTCTTCGAGCACTCTTCGCTATTCTCGCCCCTCGGCTCCGCGAGCTGGACCATCCTAGTGCTCTTGATGGTAGACTAACCAAGGAAGAGCAGTATCTCCTTTGTACGTTCCTTACCCCTGCGCTGGCTACAGAATTTGAGAAGGTCGACATGCCTCTTTACAACGTAGCGGGTGCCTGGCCGGCACGCGGTAATGCCTACCACGCTGGAGCTACTAACGGTCCAGAATTCCTCGAATACCTACATCAAAACTCATCCCTTGAGCTGGATGAGCGTGATAATGCATTTGAAACCCCACTCCACTACGCAGTTCGTGCTAACCGACTGGACAGCGTTATTTGGCTTAACGAACACGGGGCTCAAGAGGATTATGGCCAGTCAACCGAGAACTCAGCAGCCCACCTTGCGGCCCTTTCAACTACCGAAGAGAGCCTCGCGATTCTGAAGCAGGTTCTTCCTCCACCTGCTCTGGATGCGGACGGGTTTCTTAGCCCTAGCTCCATGATTGTGGCCTTGGTTGAGGGCTTTAAGAATGCCACCAACACCGAGGACCCACAAGATGTCGCTCAACTGAAGCAGCTACATGGAGAACGTGTTATCGAGAAGCTGGAGATTCTAGTGGAGGCTTCAACTAGGTGCCCTGAATCCATGGGTTCCAGCTCACCAAAGGGCGCCCAACGTGGCATTCCAAGCTATGACGTGGCTCTCGCTCTCGCTAAGGAGCACGGAGTCGATAGACTAGTTAGCCTTGTTGACGCGGCAGCTAGAGAGTGAGCGACTAAGTTCTTCTCTATATGATGGGTACAACCTTCATCACTATCCAGCTATTCAGAGTTTGAGATTTCAAGTTGTGTTCAAGTTTTCTTGCGTTCGAACGTTTGTTGATGCCGCGGCTAAATCCCACTAACGCACACATGTGCAGTATCAGTCCAATTTAGTGTTTCATGTTTGGAGATTTTGTTTAGACAGATAGAAATTTGAGCTTCATACAATTGACCTTCAAGTATTTCCTGAGTATTTGAGCTAGGGTAGTAGTACCTGCTTCTTGAAACAAGAGAACATTGATTAGTCGTTTGAGTCAAGTGACGTATATTCAACTTGAACCTAGTAGACTCTAGTGCATGAGTAGCCTGATCAGCTTGAATTAACGATTTATCATCAAGATCAATGGTCGGTGGACGGTATTTCCAGCCTGTCATGATTCTGACCCACTCCTGCATGTGGATCTGAATGTGAGATCTGTAATCCCAAGATACCGTGTTTCATGAGGCATGAATACCAGGCTTGAATGTTCAAAAGTTGAGTGATCAAATTAGGACACAAGAGTCATGACAGTGGCTGCTATTTCGCTAGAATTATCAATAGCCGGTGGATAGAACTGGAGGGTTGATGCTATTTTTGAAAAAAGGTACGCGAAGAAGTAGCTCGCTACATCAATGGGACTCGAACTTGAATGAATGGACCTGTCTAAATTCAAGTCTCCTACCATACTAAAGATAGAGTGGGCACTCGGAGCTACTAGAGAGGATCTTAAATCAGCCTCTATCCATGGATGCATCTTACATATAATAGATCAAAGGATTTTCATTGATCTATGAATAGCTTCATGATACATAACTGATTGTCTCGACTCTATTATAAGTAGTGAATGAACATTGTTTCCTTTATTGGATATTATTGGATTCCAAACACACAAAGGTCTCTTTGCCTGATCTTAGATATAATCTCATTCATGCTGTTACCATCAAAGAGGCCAGTCCTTCTCTCAAACTCACAAAGACATTCAACAATGGCAGTGTTATAAAGACTGTAGGGGCCTGGAGTGCATTTGCTACTCCGAGGAAGATAAATACTGCCTGTCTCTCACTCGAGGAACTGAGTCAAGTGCTTTCGAATCTCTCTTGCTTGTGGGTATTTTTTGGATCCTTAGTGCCATTACCCTCTTTTATGGTTTTTTTTCCATTTTACCTTGAACATATCAACTTGAGTCAAAAGATTCCATCGCCAAGATGCTTAGTGCGTTCCTGGGTCTGTTTGGCGGACAGACTGTGATTTCAGACCAGGTCGAGCAATGGCCAGACTCGAGAAGAGTTCTATTTCACTTGATTCAGTCCTGGAGCAAAGCTCTGCGAGACCCAGAAGATATTCCCCTGTCCCAAATTGCCGATGTTGCGAAGATGATCCGTGAATTTGCCGAGGGATTTGACACAATCCGTATGCTAGGATGCGAAGAAGGTGCAAAGCAAGGTAAATGCTGGCCTATGAAGTGTGATGCAATCAGCAATGTACTCGAAGATGTAAGGCTGCGACTTGAAGAAGACCCGTCGCAACGGTTTCTAATGAGCCAATATATAGACATGGTAGCCCGCCATTTTGGTCGCCTGACACTCGAGGCATATGAGAATACTGATGTTTTTGCTATTCGGCAGGATATGATGGTAGACTGCGAGGAGGAGCGCTTTCGTGATGAAACTTACAAGGATGATCCGGAGGTTGGGCGCGAGTGGCGTGAGCTACGCGCTGTCTCGAGGCGGCTCTGCGTGGCTATAAAATGCTGTTATTGCTTGCAGTGCGGTAAACGGCTTGTCCTGAATAAAGAGCTGTATCAGGGATCATCCACTAGGCCAGTTTTCCCATAATTGACCCTTGGGCACCCTTACCTCATTCAAGTTCAAGTTCAGATGGATAGAAATTTGGAGGTTGATAGTATTGTAATCGAATAATAAAATTTCATAAAGCATGAACCGTGAACGTTTGTTGAATTTTGCTCTCAATGTGCCCTAGTGACTGAAGTAGGTATGAACCTGAATAGACCTCAATTCCGGAAAGTAGAAGATAATAATATCTGTGATCTTTCATTATATCGTTATCATCCGCAGAGCTCTGAAAAATAATCTCTCGTCTCCGATCATAGGAAGAGGAATTATGTGCGTAGATGGCATGGCGAAAAAAGGGATGGAAGGCAGGCGTGAGCCACACTCTAGGTGACACCTCGGATCAACTACGCGGGCAAACACTGCCTTTGATCCGATAGATAATTTTCATGTAAATATTTTCACCTGGCAGGTTACAGAACTCGGGACTATCATACATACTTGGACACCTACTCCGATTATCGGAATCGCCCCTTTTGTCCTAGTACGGAGCAGCACTGCGAAGGTCTGCACATCAACATTCAACCATTAGAAACCGAAACCTTCCTACACGATTTATCCAACGCGTCTTTCTAGGCAAAACAGACACTCGAATTCTTTGCCAGCAAACGTGGCTTGCTGATTTGAGAGACCATGCTCTCTCTCTCCTCCTACTTTGCCCGTGGTTGACCACACCGGCCGGATCCACTTCCCAAGTTGTGGGGGAAAGGGTCATGGATTCCCCGCGTTTTCCGATCAAGCACACATGGTCAAATCCTGGGCACCAATTGCAAAGATGAATTCTCGAAGGACGATTGAGATTTAATAAATTTAGCAAGATGGCGTCTGGGGTTGCATAAGTGCAAGAGTGGAATTCCCCGGGATTTTGATCAAGTCCCACCAGATCGTTCAGGCCGCGCTCGTGTTGATCAACGGCGGACGCCGATGCCCGCACAAAATCACCAGCTTCGGTTACGTATGGATCCATTGTGCCTAGGTTAAGCTCTCATGGATCCAAATTCCCCATATAGGGGGCCCGCAATCCGGATTCTGCTCGACTCATCTTCTTCAGCGGACTGCTATCATATGTCTTTTTGTTGTTTGAATTCTTTCTAATTTGAGACGAAGAAATATGGGTCTCAAACCGTATATGGGCCTTCGTGGCAATGCTCTGCTTCGGGCTGCTGTCATGCTGGTCGTGTGTCCGACATTCACTTGCTATGGATATAACATGAGTGTTGCAGGAGGATTGTTGACATTGGATACATTCAATAGTCAATTCCCTCGAATGGACACGCTGCATGGTGATGCGGCTACAAAGCATGAAAATTCAACGATTCAAGGTTAGTGAGGCTCAAATTAGATTGCAGGGCCAAGAACTGACTCGGGTGCATCACTATAGGCACGGTCATCGCACTCTATACGGCTGGCGGTATTTTCGGTGCTTTGTCTTGCATCTACCTCGGTGATCTTCTCGGTCGAAAGAAGGTTATTTTCTTCACAAATCTCATTGCTATTGTTGGCGCCATCCTTATGGCCACATCCTTCCAGTTTGCACAGTTCATTGTCGCCAGGTTGATCCTGGGATTGGGAATTGGTGGTTACCTTGCGACGGTCCCTGTCTGGCAGTCTGAGATCTCGCCATCACACAAGCGAGGATCAAATGTCGTCACAGATGGTATCTTCGTAGGCATTGGTGTAACCAGTGCTCTATGGATCGATCTTGGCTTTTACTTTATCAAAGGCAGCTCGGTGTCCTGGCGATTCCCTCTTGCTTTCCAGATTGTGCTCTCCCTTATTGCAATGGTCTTTATCAATCTCCTGCCTGAATCACCTCGCTGGTTGATTAAAAAAGGCCGACGTGAAGAGGCTCGAGAGGTCCTTGAAGCTCTTCTTGATGTCGAGCACAATTCAGAGATCGTGACCAACAGTATCTACGAGATCGAGGCATCCCTTGCTAAAGCCGGATCAGGATCCTGGCGTGATATGTTCACCATGGGTGAGCAACGACTATTCCATCGTGCCTATCTCGCTGCTACAGGCCAGATGTTCCAGCAGATGTGTGGTGTGAATCTGATTACCTATTACGCAACCACAATCTTCCAGCAGTATCTTGGTATGGATGCCGTGAAGTCCCGTATCTTAGCTGCTGCAATGGGTCTTACCCAGCCGCTGGGTGGTAGTCTGGCTTACTTTACCATCGACCGTCTTGGCCGACGCCCACTCATGTTATGGAGTGCTGCAGCCATGTCAGTTTCAATGGCGATTCTTGCCGGTACAACTGGTCAAGAAGGCAACACGGGCGCGCTGGTTGTTGCCGTGATCTTCCTTTATGTTTTCCAATTTATTTTCACCGTCGGCTACTCGGGCCTCACATTCCTCTACGCGGCTGAGATGGCCCCTCTTCAAGTTCGTGCTGCTGTGAACGCAGTGTCAACAGCCACCGTCTGGGCATTCAACTTCTTATTAGCTGAAATCACACCGGTCGGGTTTGATACAATCTCAAATCGATACTACATCATCTTCGCAGTGACAAACGCTGCCATCGTACCCTGCGTTTACTTCTTCTTCCCAGAAACCAAGGGACGCACTCTCGAAGAGATTGATGAAATCTTTGCTCAATCCAAGTCCATCTTTGACCCACCTCGTGTCGCACGTCGCATGCTACAAGTCCAGGTTGGTCAGGCTCAATCTGACAGTGGTGATAACAATACCTCGGGTGATGAAGCCGTAAAGATGAAGGTATAGGTGGATGGCATTGTCCTTCTATGAAATAAGGTACTCCTCGAGACGCCCCAGAGCATCATGGTGATTATACGCAGCGCCCAGCTGGCCGGCCTAGCTTCAATGCATCCACTCCGATCTCCCATGTTGAGTGACCCGTTGAAATACCAATGATGCTGCCCTAACGAATATTGGGCATTTGCCCTGAATGAAATTCCAATTTTACTTCCCCAATACTAGCCCTTGTATCTGCCATTCACTATCCGTACCCATAAATTAGTAATTAGGGATATGAATAGGTAATCAGAGCCAATGTCAATTCAGAATCCTGGGATTCTGAATTGACATTGGCCCGTGCACCCTGTTTCCTATAGTCAACTGGCGGGAGTTAAGCATCACACTATGTACTATAATCCTTGTCAGTCAGATCATTGCCGTCTATTATCACACTATCCGAGATAAGATGACAATATGGATCTGAAAGGCGCAAGATACTATTAAATAAGGCAATTGAATCCAGTCAACAGTCCTCTCGGGGCTATTTCTAGTCGCCGACCTCGGTCCCAGCGGCTCCTCCCCGCAATCCACCTCTTCCCCAAGAACATTTGCCGATCTGCTCGTCTCCATTACCAATGAAAAGCTCCGCTTTTAGCTCGTTATCTCGGTCATTATCTTTTGTTGATAGGAAATGGAATGAGCGGAATGATGTCCGTCCAGATGATAAAAGGCACACCATCCTGCCAATGCGATGTGAGATAAGCTAGCTAGGGACCTGGACAGCCCAAATACATTTTCTGTTCATCAATTGCACTCCATATTCTTCTTATCAAAATTTATCCAAAAATGGAGACTTCTCGTCGTCCGTACCTGAAGGATCTCGCCCACCGAGGTGTAGTTCAGGGTGTCACCATCTCCACGGGCAGCGGAGCTAAGAGCAATGATCTTTGTCACTACTTCGGAGGTGTCCGATACGCCCTTCCCCCATTACAACGATGGCGTCGGGCTCGTCAATTACCCGCCAGCTATACATATGGTGACCGACAGCATCCAGGTCAGTGCGATGGCGGTGCGGGGCTGTGTCCGCAGCCTGGATTCATGGACCTCTCCCCATCAAACGAGGCTGCGTGGACAGAAGATTGCTTTCAATGTAACGTCTGGGTTCCGACGGAAGAGCCCCCGAAAGGCGGATGGCCAGTTTTCGTTTTCATTCGTAAGTGATTCACTGTCACCCATCACGTTAGAATTGAAGTATGAACTGACATGAGCCTAAAAGATGGTGGTTGGCTACAGTTCGGCTCACCAAATGGCTTCAACGCGGCTGCGTTACTCGGCGAAACGGACTTCAAGGCTGTTGTGGTTATGCCCGCGTATCGTGTGAACCTCTTCGGCTTCCTATACTCCTCGGAACTCGCCGAGGATGCGGCCGCTGTTGGTGAGACTGTGGGAAACCACGGATTTTGGGACCAGAGAATGGCATTGGAATGGATCAAGGGAAACATCCATCTGTTTGGTGGAGATTCTAACAACGTCACCATCTCAGGGTACTCCGCTGGTAGGATTCAGCACTGCTAATGCTCTAGACACAAGCTAACCACCAATCTGCATAGGCGCAAACTCGGTCTTCCATCAACTAGCCTACGATCTACGCCAACCCGACTCCGAATCCATCGTTCGTCAAGCATGCATGTTCTCCAACTCACCAGCCGTCCAACCCAAGAGCCCAGCCGAGACACAAGCTCAATTTAACCAACTACTCACTGCAGTTGGCATTCCTATCACACTATCAGCAAACCAGAAGCTCGCCCGACTCCGCTCCCTCCCACCAAGTGTCCTCCTCGATGCCGGTAAAACAATCGACATCCACCAATTCCGCCCAACAACGGATTCGGGATTCATTCTTCCAACCCTCTTCCAATCCCTCGATAACGGTGACTTCGCACGGGATATGCTCAGACGTAACGTGCGCCTGATGCTTGGCGAGTGCAGCGACGAAAGATATCTATACGCAGTATGGTTTCCACCAAAGGCCAACACACTATCCGCCTTGCGTACTCGCTTGATTGCCGATTACCCAGAGAAGATCGTGGATACCGTTCTCCCACTTCATTATCCCGATGGCAAGCTACCAGCCGATTGTAAGGACTGGACATCCGATGCCTGGGGCAAGATCTACGCGGATATGCAAGTATACCATATGCAGCGAGGATTGATCCATGCTCTCACATCCAATACCGGGAACGTTGATGCTTCTCGCCTGATTTACCGCTATCGCATCGAATACCGTGCCAAGTGCATGGATAATGCTTTCCCAATTGAATGGGGTGTCACTCACTCCTCCGATTACCCAATATGGTTCTGGGGCAACGGCAATGTCCTTACTCCATCTGAGAAGAAGAGTGTTCATGAAGCATTTATTGGCCCATTAGGCCGTTTCATCCAGGGACCTAATGCCGCTGGCGCAGATGGATTTGGCTGGGGAACCAGTGGGCGTGAAGGCGTACGAACATTGAAGTCAGATAGAAGTGTGGTAATTCAAAAGGATGACTTGTGGGAGGAGGGTGTGAATGTTTGGAACGCACTTCGTCGTGTGGATGAGGCGAAGCCAAAACTGTGAATAACATGATGTCAATAATTCGAACTTTCAACAACTAGCAGGTCTTGTAGTCTAATGGTCATGACGTCAGATTCTGATTCTGAAAGCCCCGGTTCGATTCCGGGCAGGACCTCTTTTTTGTCTTATTTTTAATTGTCTCAAGTGGATCGTTGAGAATTTCTTTTTTTTTGGTGGTTTTTGGAGGCCGAAGCGAAGGGCTTGTCGGGACCCACGCGAGCCGAGCAATGTGGTGGAGTGAAGTGGAGATTCGGGTGATAGAAGTAAGAAATCATTTCAACATAAAGCAAACAGAACTATTCTATAGGAATAACCTCTACATCCAATATAGAAACAGGAGTATATAACAGATAAAAATAAAAAACCTATCACCGTTCAATCACAGCTTCCACTCGTGAGCATTCGTGAGCCCTGTCGTTCCCGACTGATCACCCTGATCCAAATAGCCGCAGATTCTGCCCTTAGGATCCCACTTGCGACGAATATCCATCAATCGCTTTGCGTTATCATCTGCCCAGTACTTCGTTTTGCGTGCCTGGAAATCGGAATCACCAAGATAAGCCCCGGCAGAATGACGCTCAACTCTTTTCATAACATTCTTCACCCAAGCTTGGCATCTCACATCATCTGATTCATCTTCCCACACAGTGTAGAGCGCAAAGTAATGGTCAGTTTGCATGCTGAGAGCCATATCAGGTAGCTTTCGTCGGCTGCATGGATTCATAGCATACCATAAAGCAAATGCTTTCCGGTGTGGGAGGGTTGTAAAGGCCTCTTCCAGCACAGCCGGAACGTCAGCATCATTGTTAATATAAGCATTCTCGGCACAGTAACGGTGCTTCTCTGGGTTTGCATGCTCTTGGTTATCATATTGTTGATCCAGACTGTCTTCCTTGCAGAACCATTCTTCCACAGCTCCATCTGGACGGGTTTCTTGAGCTGGGCGGAGCGCTGCCTCCGCCTCCTCGGGGGTGTTCTTCATCACAACGAACAGGATAAAAAAACGCATTTCATCTGAACCTTCGGGGTAGTGTGAAATGACTGCGATCTCAGTGTCATTGTCGAAGCTTGGTGTTATCGATAAGATCCAGTCAAAGGCTTGTCGGTACATGCTCATGGGGTATATATATCCAGAGGAGCGGAAGCCTCTCTTCGGGTATGGGAGCAAGCTAAGGTGAAATCGTGTCACGACAGCAGGGAATCCTGTTTAAAACGTTAGAGCCGTGACTTTAGAAAGCGCAAACTGAAGGATCCAGCGCTGAACGAAACTTACCAGGACCAGCGCCTCGAGCCGCCCAATACAAATCCCGGTTCTGAGTGGAATTGCAGTGGATCAGTTCTCCCTCAGCTGTCACCACATCCAAACCAACAACTCTCTCACATGCCCATCCCCAGTTCTAAATTATCAAGTCCAAGTCAGTAAATTTATTCTCACAAATTATGGGGTTTTGAGGACTTCATACCCGACAATTCCACCCCATACCACCCTGAAGCAGGAATCCACCCAGCCCCACGTCGGGGCAGTGTCCACCAGGAAACATCAAACCATGCTCTTTAATAAGAACCGAATTGAGCTCACGGCCAGTCATGCTAGGTGTAGCCTTAGCTATCATATTCTCCGCATCGACTTCCAGTTGCTTATAATTGCCGAGATCAATAAGGATGGAGTTGTCGCGCACGCTCCACGCAGCCCAGGAGTGGCCACCCGATCGAACCGCAACGCGACATTTCTGTTCCACGGCTAACTTAACAGCTTCCACGATATCGGCTTCTTTAGCTGCTTTCACAACGGCTAAGGGGAAGCGCGAAGGTCGGCGATGGTTGAAGACACGGCCGACGCGTGCTTCTTCGTAGACTGCGTTCTGTGAGGTTGCTTTCCAGATAACTTCCATGATTGTTGCTGAAAGTCGTTCTATACTGTTTGAGCTTTGTGAATTGATGGTTGATACCGGATGTAAGTCGTTTTGAGTGGATGTTGGTGAGGTCGAAAGCCTTCTTATGGATATTTGAGATGATTTGTACTCCCGGACGCCGTGAAGTGCGGAAGGTGACATTAAATGGTTATTGCCGATCGGATAGATGCAGCACTTGAATCCATGGATGTATCAAATCAATCGAATGATGTGGACTATAATTCCCCGTGGGGTATTGTGGACCGCGAGTGCTCAGGTGTCCACATCCCGAAGTTGAGTTAAGGTTGTGAGCCCGAGGATTCCCCATGTTACGAGGATATGGGCTCTCCCAGTAACTTGAAGACAAAACTTGTCTCGCATTGAAAGACTTCAAACGTTCCCATGTTATATTTTTCGTCGCTTATCAGGTGTTTCATCTCTCAAGTGCTCATTGGATCTCGAATATGTACGGTATACAGCCGGAGGCTTAGAGGTTAGAGGTTAAAAGATCAGCACTTGCGTGAGAGGTTATCAAAATAGGGACATAGGCTTTAGGACTCAGACGTTTGAGAGTAAAGACTATTCAGATGAACCCAACCAAAACGGAGGCCTTTTGAATAATAAATCGTATGGTATGGCTTCGGAGTCACTGGATATCATGGTACGTTGGAGTTACCATCATCGAGTTCAGGTCGTAAGGCTCCCAACAAGAGTGTTCTAGGTGCCACCTTAGAAGGCGTGCTCAATCAACCACTCACACGCTGACGCTCGAAGCACGGCCCATTGAGAGGAGTACTCTGATCTGAAGATTCAACTCAAAGACTCGTCTCATTGTGAGAAGGGAGTGATTCCAATGCATAAAGCTCTGATAAACAGGAATCACTTAGAGATCATAGTCATAACCAGAATATCTGCGTGTCTGATAGTGGCTTATTCTCTCTCTAAAATAGATCCCTCCATAGTTTGTATATGGTTCCTCATGTTGGACAAGAATATATGAACAGGGACGTTTGTTTGAGTTCACAAAGTTGTCCAGCCAGGCATTCGTAAGCCTCGGAAACCTGCCAACATCGAGCTTTTTGGCGAAGAGATGGCAGACCTTATCACTCAACACGTAACGGAAGAGCTTAACATGGTTTGTTGAGATATCACGAGATCTGTTTCTATTTCCTTAACCTGGATGACTGTCCTCAAGTTGGCATATTGTGTTTGTTTCACCACTAACTGATGCTTGGGAAAACTCAATACTTTCAAAAAGTCCAGTGAGATGACCCAAGGAGGAATCATTGGGAGGTGGCTCTTCCAAATCAAACAGGGAAGTCCTGCGATGGCTTCAGCATCGGAAAATTTGAGACAAACTTTGAAGCTATATCGGTTTTATCCCAATTGAGAGTAAGCCAACATATCAAGTTCACGATCAAGAAGGCTACAGGGTAACAGGTCATGTGTGGGCACTCCCTTGATTATGCACTTGGCCTCCATAATCTGCACACCTTGAAAGCCAGCTGAGGTTGGTGCAACCATAATGTGGAAGAGGTAAGGTCAAGCTAATCGCGTACTTGCGCCGTCGGAAGTTGCACACTCACCGGAAGATACTTGCTCCTGCAGATGTTGGATAGCCATCCCAACCCAAAAGTGACGCTTGAAGCATGTCTCTGCTAGCTACTGAGAAGGAGGTTGAAGGTATTAAAACCATGCTTGCACAGGAGAAAGACTTCAATGGTCAAATTCCCTCAGACTTAGGAGCTGCCCAGGTGATAAGAAGATCGGGCAGCAAGCTCATTGTTTGGAGCAACCCTGCCCGAGTGCCACTGGCACATAAGAGAAAGGATAGGTGCTAAGATGCCAGATGACACTGAGATGTGCGCTGCCGTTCACCTGGAAAGGCAACCTGTGTCAGCTAACACCTGGGCAGTACCGGTGGTATAATCCGTAATAATACCGTAGAATTGTTCCGACCAAGGCAGCGGGATTTCGGACTAGAGGTGTGTAAACATGCAGTTTTTTGAGCTCTATCTAGGCTACCTAACTGAAAGAGTTGAATGGACTCTCACCTAGTCTCGTCCTAGAATCCGAGTTAAAGACCCTGGGCCCATATATGCGTATACTACTTCAAGTTCATACTCACCTGGCAGACCCCACAAATGCATGCATGTTAGTCCTTAAGAGTTGTGTTGAAAACCTCCTAAAGGAATTCCCTTTCTTTACCTGAGAGGTTGGAGTATCCCGACGTCTTATATAGAAGGTCTAATATGGTCCAACAGGGATGCCTTAGTGTACCCCGTAGCTGGTAGGTTAAATTGAATATTATCAGAGAGAAGCGAACTTTTCCAAGGTTAGAATACGCACCCTCACGCCTTCCATTTCCCAACCCCATCTCTGCAGTACTCGTACCTTTGCTCTCATTCATGGAAGAGCGTGAGAAGCTGGGAGCTATCCGCATTCAGCCTTGATACCAGGCTTCCCTTGCTCTTTTATCAGATCAACAATAGCTGTTACTTCAACCTCTGCAACCTCTTCAACCTCTTCAGCCTCTTCAGCCTCTTCAATCTCTTCTTTCCTCCTACTTCATCCACCCCCTCAACCACAACTTCCTCTCTTCCCCCAGATCCTTACTTTATCTCTTCCTACACACATCCTCTCTTCTTCCTCAACACTCGCCCTCGCCAATCCAAAGCCCTCCACCTACTCCCTCAGACTCACCTCCTATCTTACATGATGGAGCCCAAACCAACTTCCCACGATGGTGAGAATCCTCCCGCGGCACCGAGACTTCAAACTCAAGAATGGGATCTTGTCACCCGTCGCGAAGGCCTTGATTCACTCTCAACGTTTTCCGAGCTCGATGAAAGCTTCAATGCAACCGAGAAACTTGCTGAAGAATATCTCGACCTCATAAGCAAGAACAAGAGCTTCGCCCTTCAAAACCCCAAGTTCCAGACCTGGGGAACCATAATCAACACAACGATCACGAACCTGGTGAAAGACCAAAGAGGCCCAGCCAGCAACGGTGGGCCGAGGGTCATTGAGAACGCCGACCCCGCCGAAGGCAATCCGCCAGATTGGATCAAAGTGATCCTAGGATTCAAGGCATATGTCTTCTCGCGTTCCACAGCAGGCGATCCAGATGATTATTGGCGCGGTACTCTCGGTGGCTACTTGGTGGTGATAAGTGAGGGAGAATGGGTGATCATCCGACATTACCTTAAGCAAACATTTCCCAGCGATGTTGATTGGGAGATAGAGCTAGAAACAAGGCAGATAAGAGCGGTTGAGGTTCAGAACTACATGGACAAGATGGCCAAAAGTAAGTCTCTGCTCTTTTTTTAATCAAGTTATTCTTTACAGGCATTGTCACTTACCATCTACACTAGCCTATGAGACTATGGGGGTCGTGCTACAGGGTCTAAAGGATAGCTGTCAGGCCATTGAAGCTATTCGACGAGAAGGAGCCGAAGTATCTCTTTCCGATTACAATTCAGCTCCAGCTCAAAAACTTGGGTCAATCGACGAGCCTCTCGTTGTCGATGATAGTAATGATGAGTCGGAGCAAAAAGTTGAACTGCAATCGCTTTTGACGCAAGGCGCCCCTCCAGAGGCCGACGACCTGCATCCCGCATTTGTCAGGCATCTGATGGAGACCAGCTCGCAGCCTACCAGAGGGCAATTCGCGACTGGAACGTACATGGCAGAAGCCAATCTATCTTCCAGCGATCCCCCGTGGCAGAATCTCACCAGCGAAGCTCAACCGAGTTCAACCACCAGCATTTCGGTCAACTCTCCACTCTCAGGTCACATCTCGCCCCAGATCCCAGTTTCTACTTCCAGAAATCCCATCAAACGGAGTGCGTATGAGCTGGATCGAGGCTTTGATTTCATCAATGAATTGTTGGATGAAGGAGTAAGTTGGGAACGAATCCGAAAGCTTTACAAACACGAGTTTCATGTCGAGCGCAGTTTAGCTGGCTTGACAAATTGGCATAGCACGTGCAAAATAACTCGATCGACTCAAGGCAAGAAACGAAAGTCTGGGCATGTGGTAAGTGCGATCCTTCTCTTTACCTTATGTTGCATATAATGAGTATATTCACTCACGAGGTGTATCCAGGACGGCGCACGGAAAAGAGCAAATCATCGAAGCTCTGGAACTCCGACCTCCCCACTGGCAGGGCCTTCCACTCAAGGTGTGGCGGAAGCCAGTCAAACGAACCTAGTCGCGCCATACATCACCCCTATGGACATTGCTAACCCTGACGAGGTTTAACGAGACTTATTTTGCAGGTGCTGATTGAACGCTCCGAATGAGAGATTGGAAGTTGATTTTTCTGGCCTTATTTCGTTCAAGCTATTTCTTTTATGATTCTTAAATTCTGCGCATTATGAGCAACGAAAGTGAAACTTTGAAATATGACCTTGGCTTTGGTATGAATTAAAATTCGAGAACTCACCTCATCAACATTTTACTATGTAGAGATCGGCTGCTGCCATTTCACTCTTCTGCTATTAATCCTACATCCAGATGTTCTCTGTGGAGTAGATTCCAAGCCTTGAAGGTCCATACCCACAGGTGCACTATATCATACTAGTAGGTAGGAATCCATATGATCAAGGTCTAAGTGCCCATACCGCGACGGTGAAGGTAGTATCCGCACATGGTCAGTTGTGTTCAGATTCTCTCGGACCTACTATGTACTCACCTATTAAAGTGACCTTAGAAGTAACCACGGGCTTCCATACAGGGTTACCTGGAAGAGAAGGTTACTTGCTATATAATCGTTGCTTAATATAGCCAGCTGGTAGCCGTAGAGATAACTTGGGACTGTTACTAGGTAGAGATGCTTTATATTCTCGAACGAAAATCTTATAGGATGAGTGGAGTAACATGAATTCTACTACTAGTAGCACTTTTATATGATTTCAAAAAATTTATACCCACCAGTTGACATGTGCAGCCCCATTCAAGGCCCAAAAGGATCATGATCATCATATACACCATATTTTGCATTTAATTTTGTTGCAAAACCTCTTCGGTGGTGTGAACAATTATATCAAACGCATTGCGGACATACTTCTCCTCCGCCATTGGGTTCGCACTAACCACTCGAATGACATAGACACCATCAACAACAGTGGAAGTGATGAAGATCTCACCTCGAGAGTTGATCAGCTCGTAAACCTTTTTCGTGATCCCGTCAGCCACCTCATCTTTGGCGCAAACTGCACCACTATCGCTATTTGAGGCTTGTGGGTTCTTGACGCGGAATACAGTCAGACAGAAGCCTGGCTTAGTGGCAATTTCGAATAGATCAGCGCGACCACGGATGAGATCAGCGAAGATGTTACCAAGGCCAATGGTCTTACGAATGTGTGCTTTCATGCCGTTCAAGCCATAGCTGCGCATCACGAACCAAATCTTCAGCGCTCGGAAACGACGACCGAGAGAGATAGACCAATTGCGGTAATCAATCACTGTACCCATATCTGAGTATGGGTTGCGGAGGTATGTGGGGGTAATATCAAGGGCGTTTGTGAGATCAAGTCGGTTGCGAACAAAGAGAACGCTATAATCAGTTGTTAATTTCTACTTAACTTAAGCCCAGAAAGTGAGGGAAACTTACCTCGCGTCGAAGTTGACCAGCAACCACTTGTGCATATTCATGTTGAAACTATCAACACCCTCGGCGAATTCCTTAGCAATGTACTGCCACTCATCAGCCACAAGAGAAGCGCCCGCATAGGCAGCATCGACATGAACCCAGATGCGTTGCCAGGCAGGTTTCTCCTGCAGGACCGCCTTAATTTCAGCAAAGCGATCGATACTGCAGGTATTGGTTGTACCGAAAGTCATAGTCAGATGGTAAGGAACCAATCCATCCTTGTCACACTTCTCCAAAACCTCACGCAGACGAGGTCCCGTCATCTCCATATTCTCTTCCAATCGGGTAGATACGCTACGGAAACGCGTTCCAGCAATCAATGCACCCTTAGCTGCACTGCTATGTGTCTGATCACTCGCGATAGCCACCATCCGGGGTTGGCGATCCATCTTACGTTCCTCATACTCTGTAGTACCTTCCTCGAGACCCTCAGCCAACACCAACTCACGGACTCGTCGCTCACGCGCCGCGACCATCATCGTGGCGATAGCATCACTAGCACTATTTTGAATTACACCGCCACCAAGGTTCTCGGAGGTGCTCAGGAAGCACGCGGGCAGTCCCAGGGCCTTCGCGACCCAATCCATAACGATAGTTTCCATCTCCGTGCAAGCCGGCGAGCAGAGCCAATTGAATGCTGGCGCGGTGAACGCCGCGGAGTACATCTCGCCAAGAATGCTGGGGTATGTGACGCTGGCGGGGTAATAGGCCATGAAGTTCGGTGACTGCCAATGGGTCAAGCCCGGCTTAATTTTTGTGTCGACATCCTCTTGGATCTGCTCCCAGGTCTCCGGTTCTGTAGGCGGGTTCTCGGGGATCAGAGGCCGAAGGTATCCGGGTTCAAGTGCGGGGAGAACTCTTCGATCGGGCACGCTGTCGAAATAGCCCAGGACTGAAAGAGATGATTGTTAGCACTTCCTTCTAGCAGTCAATTGGAGTTTTTCGGTGTCGGAATCTCACTGTCGTCAATTGCGGCATGCGCCGCCGTTCGGAATTCGTCGCGGTCCATTCTTGGCGCTATAATGGACGGTATGGAATGAGAGAGTTTGCGCTGGGTCGGAGATCCAGGACTTGAAAAGTGGCAATGATGATCAAGCGATTGAAGCTGTGATCAAGATACTAGCTCGAGTTGGAAGGACCAAAGATCTGCCGACGTGGAGTTGTCAAGTGCAGGGCGCGTCGGAATAGTTCCGCAGTACCGAGGGGCGCACAACTGACCAGAATGAGGTAAGCGAAGTTAAGGATTCGAACTCCGGTGAGAACTTGGCTTTTCTGATCAGATGTTGCTAGTGAAAATGAAAGGCCTGGAATCTTCCAGCATGAATTATATGAGAATTCGATTCATTCGTGTTCAATTGGACGTTCTTAACAATTGAAGGACTCGAACATTTCCCCGCGACAGTTTCTGTTATCGCTGTGTCCCACAAGCCCCGCTGATAACCCGACGCCAGTTGACGCCCCCCATACTATCATACATTTTTCCTAACATTTGAATATGTTATTTCTTTATTTTTCTCAATCAGCCCTGGAGTCTACTTTCATATCTCTCTCTCAGGATTTTCTTCTCAAAGAATTCAAACTATGTGAAACAGCTCTCAATCTTAATGCTCTTCGCACCAGGAAAATAAGCAGGTTAGAACCTGCATGTCATATTCCTATCCTGCGAGAATCACCGCGCGAGCATGGAATGTGAATTTCAACTGAAATCTAGCAGCCTTGAATGAAGAAATTAAAATAGACTCATCTTTCAGGGGTATCCTGAGAAGATCACTGGGATAGAAAGCGAGTAGGAATTGCTCCGGGGCTCCGGCCTCACCTATATAGTCACACAGATAGTACGTATCGAATCCTTGAGATGAACACGACAGGTTCAAGGAACGAGAAGAGCCTGAGTGTCGATTAGTTCTTCAATATTTCAAATGTGTAACATCTATGGCCAAGAGTGATCTGAGAAGTGAAGATTAACTTTGCAAAGAATGAGGTCTATTTCGCTAGCTGGACGGCACAGAATTCTGATTTGGCGCTAAAAATAGTTGATTAAGCCAGGAATTTCTGAAAAGAACCTCAACTAAGTCAGTGGTCATACGAACTGATGTACATCCAAGTCTGGTATTGCGCTCAGCTGTATTGGGGCTTAGATGCTGGGGATAAACGTTGTTTGGGTATGGTTCTACCTTGGACCTACACAGCCTATATCCTTAGGTGTTGCAATCCATGATACAGGGAAACTGCACATGTGAGAGCACCGTGACATCCATACCTTACTCATACTTGTATTTGATATGAAGCAAACTGCACCTTTGTAATTCATACCTTCGACCACTAACATGAAACCCAGTTTAATCTAGTCCAATAGATGTTAAGTCATCTTCAATGCCCTAGCTTCACACCATCTCTCCAAGGAGGCTCACTGACAGACTATCGTTGTATCAAAATCCTCCGTCGCGGGGGCAAAGATATTGCCTTACCTTTAATTTTGGTAAGAGGCTGTGCTTTTATTTGATGAATCTGGTTCTGGGTACGGATGTGGGGTCAGGCTCATCGCCAGGTGTTACGCAAGGTAATAGGATCTAAGACATAGTTGGAGCCTGGTGCTACTTCTCGTATACCGATGGTGTTCATGGTAAAGCTACAAATCCCAAAAATTGAGAGTGATAGGTTAATGACAGTTTCAAGTCCATCCATGTACTGCAGCTCTGCTCAGGTTCCATATGAGTTAAATGTTACATGGTAGTAGGACTGAAGGATGGATGTGGCCAGGGAACGCTGATTAGTCCTAGGCTGACCTCATTTGTCCCAAGTCATATCGAGTCTTTAACTGCTGTAACTGCTGTAAAAGTAGCACCGAATCCGAATTTGGGGTGCAAAGCAGGGATTCAAACCTGGACATGCATGCATGGTTAACATTGAAGTCCTGACTTTTACCAGTGCGCTATGGGTAAGGAATAGCTCATCATGCTGTTTAGAAATATCATACTGAACTTTAGCAACACTGTTATCAAAAACTACTGGCTGGCTGGAAATAGGACTTGCAGTATGATGTGGCCAATGCTCATGTGAAGATAATGTCAGAGAAGAATGCTATGTGTGCTACGCATTCCAAATTTCCTATAAATTCAGCCTTCATGGAGCTCTCTATCCAGAACCTTGAAGTTTATCGGCAATCTTTCACTTCACCTAGCAACCATATTACCAAAGCAACCAACTAATAATGAAGTCTACTGTGGCATCTTTGTTCCTGACTTTGGCCGCCTCTACAGCTGGTATGTCTTGCCTCGGCGAAACAATCGCACTTTCAACTGACTCTTGAGCAAGCCCTGCAGATAACCTCTCCTAGTCAAGGAGAATGTGTTGATTTGAGTCAGGGCTTCCCTGTCACCTGGACCTCTGTGGAGTATCTCCCCATATCCTAGATCATGTATTGCTGGAAGAAATGGACTAATAAGATCACTTAGTACTGACCCTTCGACCATCACCTTCCGGCTCACAAACTATAATGGAGCCAGCCCACCAATCGATGAGCCCTACCCACCGAACCGGAATGTTCTAGTCTCTACATCTGAGGGGACACACTCCTTCCCAGGCGTTTCTAACGACGTCGCCCATGGATTGGCTAGTATCAATAACGGGTACGTTTTCCCACATTACTAATATAATACTATGTCCTCACCTGGGCGCGTTCTCTGACTATATGAATTTCCCAGAAATGGATTTGAAATCTGGATTGTATCCCCTGTTCACGGCGGAGCCTTAGCTCAATCCCAACAATTCAGACTTGCCTCGCCGGGAGGGTCATGCGCGTCTACTTGAGCATAGGCCCGATCTGGTCCATGTCAAAAGAATGACCAGATATTGAGATCCAGCCTGTATTGAACGTTTATTCTCGCTAACAGTCCCCTGCAATGTTTCAAGCTTTGCTTTTTGATTGCTGGAAATTACTGCGCATGTGGGAAGTGTTAAGTAGTGATATCTAGCTTCCCGCTCAATTGATATGATTCTGTCACTCATGGAAGTTTCGACGTATCCCAATTTTCATGGGTATTATTTCTATTGCATTGTATTCCCTCATTCTTGAATATGAACTGTCGCTTGAACTCCTTTTAAACAGTTGGATAACAGGTTAGATAAAGGATAGAATTGACTTGACTCGGGAATTGTCCCATCGCAGAGGATGAAGACGGAACCAAGAGCCGGAAATTGATCTCGTGAGTAAGCTGCTGATGAGGCCAATTTTGGTATAGTAGATAATTCTTAGTTCATGATCTAGGAGATAGAATATCCCAGTTTTCTCTCACTCCTTCATGATATGATTTCAACTGCCCGTAGTATGCGTCAAGCAACATTGAAGAAGTCTTCGAAAGCCTAGTGCTTAGCAGTACAGCAACCTTCCAACTTAGAAACAAAAATTCTCATAGATTGCTATAAAAGGTGAAAAAGGTAGACAATAAAAATTCCGATTTCACCTAGGTATTATTTCAATCCGGAAGCACTCCAAACAAGGGAATGCCTTGTCGGATTTTCAAGACCTCTCACTTGCGCCCAGAAAGGTTAGGAAGAACGCTCCCATCTTGGTTGCAGTTATCCATCCCATCTGAGCCGTCAAATTTGCATAAGCATATGTACCAATACTCCATCAATACATGCATCCGAGTCACGAGCAACACGGTTTACGACATACTGAACCCCTCCCTCCCTCACCAGATGGCAAGCATAGTCATGGACACAGTCTCTGAGGAGATGTAAGTAACGTTTAGCCTGATGCATACATGGATGTGTGACTGGTCCCATGAACCATTCGCAAAAGTCTAATTCCCCATGCATCAACCTTATCAAGGGGACCCAGTAGGTTTCAATTCTGTGCTATACCAGTGAGGCAAAGTAGCATTGAGGGTGAAGGACGAAAAACCTGACGAAACAAACACATAGATGAAGTTGTCAATGTTCTTGGAGAATTCACGGAAAACGCCGGAATACCCTCACATCAGACTAAACTAACCATGGAGGTTTCAGATGTGACTCAATAAGATCAACATGGGTACTACGATCACGAAGCTCTATTAGGTATATTAAGTGCCCTCTGGCCTTTCGCACGATTTCTTTACTACCTCCCACAAAAAGATCTTCCAAGTGGCCATACCCATACTAGTATCACATCAAAGTCATTCGCCTTCATTTTGAGCAATATGCGTTTATCTATTGCTTCTTTCCTCATTGGATTTGCAGCCACAGCTGCAGGTGAGTGATGTCGACATAGAAGCCAAATATAACACTCTTATCCAATATCTACTAATACCAAATAGCTGTTACCCTCACACTTCCCACAGATGGCTCATGCATTGACTTGACCAAAAACATGCTTGTTGAGTGGACTGCTACCGCGTATGATCCCTATGCGTAACGTTATTCTATGGAGTGATCGTGACAATGCCATCTTAATGAAAACAAGCCAATGCTAACTCCTACCAGTCAGGAGGTTCAAGACATCCCGCAGGTTTCGTTCCGACTTGCAAATTATAACGGAGCTTGGCCCAACGTGAACGATCCTTTACCTCTTTCAGTTGATGGAAGTGTTCCTACGCGAAGGGGTTATGTCCTCATTCCTCGCATGAGTTATGAAGATGCCTTGCGGTACTCCAATATGAACAACGGGTAAGCAACGCTCCGAGTCAGATTCAATGTCAACTTGAGAGCTGATCAAACGATCAATTTTGAACACAGGCAAGGCTTCACTATTAGAATCACTCGTGGCAGCCTCGCGCTGGAGGATGAATCCCATCTGGATGAAAACCATATCACGATCGCAAGACCCGGTGAGGGGTGCTAGATCTGATAACATTGAACTTGAATTTGGAAGTAAAAAAGGGGGACATAAGCGCTCTATTGCACTATATTCTATGGGAATCTTGGACAACTGGGGTAACTGTTGGATTTTTCATCTTGAAGCTTTTCACTTCTACTCCCATTTATGTACGCTCCTTACGAATTCTTTGAGTACGAATAGTACTATTGCGACTTTTAGTTGGTTTAGTATCGCATAATACTACCACATGCACATCTAGTACTTCATTACTCGCACTGGACGCGGAGTTTTTCAATATTCTACCCAATTATTCGTTGCAATAATAAACACTCCTCTTGCAGCTTTTCCTTGATGAGCGCCAATACAACTTGAAAATTACACCTGGAACTTAGGCTGTGACATGAGTGGCAAATTTTCCAAAATGGCGCCAGTAAGCCGACAGGGAATAGGGGCAGCCCTGGAGCAAGTCTCAGAACCAAGGCCATTTCGACAGCCAGTGAGCTTAGAGACAACTTCAATGTTTCAAGTTAGAATTACGCGCGGCCTTCAGTGCCATCTATGTCTTCTCAGATGGCGGCTTGAAATTTGTGAGTGACTTGAAACTCACACAATCCATAAGGCCTACCACAAGGCATATGGACTTGGTCTCGTGATCGCTCCCTGTTCCCAAACAAAGACTACTCATCCCAATATTCCCGCCATTCACAACGAGATGTGGCTGATTTAGTCGTACTGACTATCAAATATGCCAAATTTGGCAGTATATCCCTCTTCCCTACAGGGCTAAGATCTAATCCGTGGTATAAGCACGCGTCCGGCCCCAAATGATTTCGAGACGGAGTGGTGAACGAGAGTTCGGTGGCGCCCCGGAGATTCGCCGATAGCAGCAGGTAGATCTATCTCAACGGCCTGTAGCTTGAACGAACAACGCAACGGGATCATCGAAAACGCGACCGGGGACCCCTGACAAGACCATCGTTGCAACATAGCTGCAGCGATGAAGCTGAAAGCAGAGGCAAGGATGAGGACAAATAAAGCATGAAGGCAAACAAATACGACACGCCTTGCCTTCCGAGTCGTTACTTGGCGATAGATCGTATGCAAAGTGCAGAATATTCGTCAACTAAGGCCTGCGGTGAGCGGGCTGAGCAACCGCTGGATCCGCTAGAGCCAATCTGAAGAGCGATGGAGGGGTGGAGCCTCCCACGCTCTGGGAGCGGGATGAGCTCCGGGTCGCGGAGATAGTTCCTGTCACGATAAGGAAGCTCTAGATGAGGCATAGGCCACATGGCCATATTCTATCCCGTGTGAATTTATGAGAGCTGAAGAGTATAAATAAAAACCCGACTCGGTACCGACTTTTCGAAACAGCAAGCCGAATTTTTGTCGTTCTCAGCTGCTATGGGATCAATTGAGCAATCTATTCTGCCGGCGGATTTCCTATGGGGGTTTGCGACAGCCGCTTACCAGATTGAGGGTGGCGCCAATGAGGATGGTCGTGGACCTTCGATCTGGGATACCTTCTGCAAGATCCCTGGGAAGATCGCTGGTGGCGGGTCTGGCGATGTGGCTTGCGATTCCTACCATCGAACTCACGAGGACATCTCCTTATTAAAAGCATGTGGTGCCCAGGCCTATAGATTCTCGATTTCATGGTGAGTTACATCTATCGATAACTATACGTACGGTACGATTGCTGAGAGTATAGACAGGCCGAGAATAATTCCCCTTGGAGGTCGCAACGACCCTATCAACAAGAAAGGGGTACAATTCTACCAGCAATTCGTTGATGATCTAATCGATGCAGGGATCACCCCCATGGTCACCTTGTTTCACTGGGATCTGCCAGACGAGCTAGACAAGCGCTACGGAGGTCTTTTGAACAAAGAGGAATTCGTTGCCGATTTTGCAAACTACGCCCGGGTGGTCTTCCAAGCCCTCAGTCCCAAGGTCAAGCACTGGATCACATTCAACGAGCCATGGTGCAGCTGCGTTTTCGGTTACAACACTGGGTACTTTGCACCAGGTCACACCAGCGACCGCAGCAAGAGCGAAATTGGCAATGGATCGACAGAACCGTGGATTGCGGGCCACAACATTCTAATAGCACACGGCGCGGCGGTGAAAATCTATCGTGAGGAATTTAAACCCAGCTTCGGAGGAGAGATTGGTATTACGTTGAATGGTAAATTCACCCTCCCTTGCAGCATACTGTTCCCAGCTAACACTAGTCCAAACTACAAGGCGACTGGGCCGAACCTTGGGATCCAGAAAATCCCGCCGACATCGAAGCCTGTGACCGCAAGATCGAGTTTGCCATCTCCTGGTTCGCAGACCCCATTTATCATGGCAAATATCCCGATAGCATGATCAAACAGTTGGGAGACCGGCTACCAACTTGGGAACCCGAGGATCTCGCCCTCGTTCTTGGCAGCAATGATTTCTACGGAATGAACCACTACTGTGCCAACTATATTCGTGCCAAAACCGGAGAGCCCGAGTTGGACGACATCGCAGGCAATCTTGAACTGCTCCTTGAAGATAAAAATGGCCGTAGCGTTGGACCGATCACACAGTCCCCCTGGCTGAGACCGTCCCCTATTGGATTCCGAAAATTGATGAAGTGGCTTAGCGACCGTTACGGATACCCAAAGATCTATGTCACTGAAAATGGCACTAGCGTTCTAGGCGAGAATGATATGCCTATGGATGAGCTTTTGGATGATGAATTCCGGGTTCAGTACTTCCGAGATTACATTGGGGCCATGGCGGATGCATACACCATTGACAGGGTCAATGTTCGTGCATACTTGGCGTGGAGCCTTATGGAGTGAGTCTGCCCCTGCCATTTACTACAGAATTCTTATTAATGTGCTCTGCAGTAATTTCGAGTGGGCTGAAGGGTACGAAACGCGGTTTGGTGTGACATATGTGGACTATGAGAACGACCAGAAGAGAATTCCCAAGAAGAGCGCGAGGAGCATCAAGGGGATTTTTGACAATTATATTGAGAAGGTCGAAGCTAGGCTTTGAGATGGGAATCTGAGCTGGAGTACAGTGACATCTTGGACCTTTCAAATGTTCGCAATTGAATTTCTTATCTTAACATTTGAATTTGACCATGTACCTATCCATTGCTCGCTTGATTGAAGATTTGTTTTATAATAGACTGGATCACACTATAAACCAATGCAATTTATTCAACTTGACTTGCTCCACATGCATACTCCCCTTTCGTGTTCATCATCGTGTTCCTAGGTTTTTGAAGGGTAATGATGTACAGACTTAAGCGCTCGGAATCCCTTGATCGTTGGACAGGATACCCATCATGACAATAGATTATCAGACAGCGCGATGTAGAAGCGTCCCACTGCGTTTCAACATGAAGTTACACTAGTAGAGAAATAAATCAGTTTAAAATTGTCCTCTTTGAAATGGTTATCCGCCACCGCTAAGTGGGCAATCTTCAATATGTCCTCAAGTATATGAGTATTGTGGCAATGCCTTGAAAAAAGGACGTCGCCTGCTTCCTCAAGGCACAATGGGATCATTCAAGAAACTTCGCGGAATCTTCCACAAAATAATCAATTCAAGATCGAAGAAAGAGAAAGCTCTCTTGAATGCTCAAGAGGAAAGCCACAGTGAAATTCAACAAGGAAGATACATTTTTCCCGCAGAAAGTGACCATCACGAAGCCACGATCCTAGGGTTCCCATCCAGAAGCTCACTTCCACCAGACAAATACGACGCCGTATGTACCGAGTTAGCAGAACTCGCAGTTGCAGTTGCAGAATTTGAGCCTGTGCGTATTTACGTGCGCCCAGATGAGAAAGGCCTCGTTGAGACCCTACTTCACAATACTACGAAAGACCTCTCCCATGTGACCATCACCCCATGTCCGATCAACCACTGCTGGGTACGAGACACGGGCCCAGTCTACGTCCGTGACGCGACTGGAAAATTCCCCGACCGACGTTTTGCGATCAACTTTCGGTTCAATGAATGGGGCGGAAAGAAACCTGAGACCGGCGGGCTCTCCTGGGGACAACGCTGGCCACCAATGGATGACAAAGACTTACGAGAGAACACGGACTTTGCGCGTTGGGTTATCGAGCATGATACGGAGCCATCTCCTGTGACAAGGATTGATTGTCCAGTCCGAGCAGAAGGGGGTGCATTCGTGACGGATGGAGAAGGAACCCTTCTGATCACGGAGAGCAGCATCATCTGCGACATGCGCAATCCCGGAATGTCCAAGGGTAGGATCGAAAGTGAGCTGAAGCGGTTACTGGGTGTCGAGAAGGTCATCTGGTTCCCTGGACGTCGCAATGTCGATATAACTGATGTGCACATGGATGCCGAGGCTCGATTCATTCGGCCTGGTGTCATTGTTTACTCGAAACCCCATGATGTGGCACAGGACCTGTGGAAGGAAATCTCTAGAGAGATTTGGGATGTCTTGGGGCACGAGACAGATGCCAAGGGACGGCATCTGGAAGTTCATACGATATCTGAGCCTGACCCTCGGGGCTTGACCAAGACGGACGCGGAGGAGCTGGCGGCTAGTTATGTCAACTTCTATTTTGTCAACGGAGGACTGATCATACCCAAGTTCGGCGATGAGGAGAGGGATCAGCAGGCTCTTGAGATTTTATCCATGCTGGTCCCCGATCGAGTCATTCGACAAGTCTATGCTAATGCCATCCCCCTGACTGGAGGGGTCTTGCACTGTGTGACCCAGCAGATACCTTCTATATGATTAGCTATAGGAAAATTTTATAATTTTAATGATCTGAGCCCAAGGAAATTTTGAATTTTTCCAGCGTCGAAGATTCCAAGGGTATCTCGCGTGAGCTATGTTAAATAGTATATGCCCTTACAGTACATGAGTATGAGAAATTTCTGATCGCCTGGCAGTATCCTCACTGACCTCTTTGGGCTCATCCATAGTTATAAGGAGAACGGTTCTAATCTGCTTCATATTGAAATTTATATACAATATCGCGTAATATAGAAGTCAGTATGTAGCTGGGACCCCTTAAGGTCAACTGGTACCACCTCTCTTTGTATAGTCTGTGTAGTGCTCCTGTAGTTAGTCTTCAGTACTTCCATACATAGCGGACTACCAATAAAGTGACCAGAATTCAAATTCCCATCTACAGACTCGACTACTTGTTCAGCTAAGTATGGAAGTATGAGTGCGCAAGTGCTTGATTAAACCTTCGATCAGCTGTGCATTGATTTGTGGCTTGCAACTGCATGCCAATTATCACCCCGAGTAATCCGGCATATATCGACTTCTACAACGCTCTTTCTTCGTTCATCAGGAAATTTCCTCTCTAAACGCATCTCCAACTCCGAATACAACACATTCCCACCCCTTCAACGCTTCCAGTGATTCGATATCTCTACCGAACTGCATCCCGTACCTCAGGCTCCATATTGCTCCTTTCGAAATTACAAGCCCCGACAGATCTATCCATCAGAATGAATACAAAGAGGGAACTTCAGAATTGGCGCAATTTTACCTCAGTATTCCTACAACGCTGCGAGAACAAACAAAGGTAATTTTGGGCTATCTAATGTTGCGTACGTTGTCCGAGTGGAACTCCGCTTCGAAGATCAGGTCCCTGTGTGATATGGGCACTCCCTCACCACCAGGGCAATTTACCAAACATCAGGCCCAGAGAGTTTAGCGGATCGGCTGATGTGTTCAAGCTTCCTAGATGGTTGAGATCCGATACAGAAACGTATTTTGATGGCTTTGACGACTGGAGTCACTTCCTCAATCATAGTATCGAAAATCATCCTATGCCGTCACCGTGGAATCCCGCGCTTATCGGAGTGTTCTGCAGCATGCAAAATCGGGAGTCACAAAACTTAGAGACAGAGGACTGGAGGCCAAGGCGAAAGAAAAGGTGGTTTAGCTAAGGCGTCGTAATGAGAGATAAGATGAGCGGAACAAGGGTACCCGTGAAAGTTTGGAGCGCTATAATGACAGAAGCAAGCTCGGACTAATCATTCCCTGGAAAAGACAAGAGTGCATCTCACAGATGAGAGAGGAAAGATCCAGCGTTGCCCCGATAAGCAGCTATCTCATCTTCGGTTCTTTGATCACGCTCTGCATTCTTCTCGAGAGAAACTGACTGGCATCATCGGCGATTGGAAACACGGCTGCATTCAAGTTGGAGGGGGCGAGTGGGTGGGCGGGCGAAGGCTGAGTGAGAGGGTCTAGCTTTGCCTTGACTCTAGATTCCTCGGTGAGCGTTATATAGAGAAAGATTTACACACTGCCTAATTCACTGTACTAAAGGGAAACAAGGAAGAGGTCGAGTCTGAGACTATGTAGTGTACATAAACTACAGTATACAGTATACTAGTACTAGTATTAGTATGTATGTATAATCCTTCACGAGCCACTAACATATTCAAGTTCTCTGGCAATACTAACCCTTAGAGCCTTGCTAAGTGCAAAAAGGTTCGTGAATTGGCCGCCCCTAGAATAGGGTAATAGCCTGCACAATTTCGAGCTCATTTCTGATACATAGCCGCTTCGACAGATAAGATCAAAGAAAATTTCCCAACATTCAAATGTTTGAGGTCAACTGGTCAGAGATTAGATCTTATCAATCAGGCAAGGGGACTACTGTAGAGATAGATTAGATCCTTCAAACATTTGAAGGTTGGAGTCTATGCCCGCGTGAACCTCCAGTACATTAAGTTACCTAATATTAATTTCGCATTTCAATCAAACATTCCAAGGTTCCATATGACCAGCGCAATTCAAGACTACTAGTAATTCTCAGTCTATGTGCGATACCGAGTCTTTGGTGATATATTTGTTCAGGGGTCTTTGATCGGATCTCGATACCCCTGAATCCTTCGATCCTTCAAGTTTTTTTGTTTCATCCATTTTTTTTTAGAAAAAAAAATAAATAAAATAGGGTCTTCGGCTTAATTCCGTCCGCACCGTGCATTTGCCGAGCTTCTGCATACACACTTTAATTACGCTAAAAAGGGTTCAAGCTTCGCTAGGCATTCGCAGTTGTGGATACGTACCTTTTAGCGAGTTTAGATGGATCGAGCCACTGGCATGACCCATAACCACATGTGCACACGGTCCACACGGCAGCATGAGCAATGTGTATGCATCGCGCTGCTGGTGTATCCTCCCGTAATTCCAACTGTGTCCAGGTGGAACTTGGAAGGTCTAACACGCAAAATGGGGTCCGATTCTAAAAGCTCTCAACTTTTATTACTAGCACTTGAGTAATCAGATTGCTACCGGCCCATCAATACGCAGTGGAGCCTGACGTTTGGAGTCGTAGCAGCAAGAAAACCACAAAATTTCCAGACTTGGAGTACTAAATAGTAAGTGATTTCTAAGACTTCTATTCCATTACCGGGCGAACTCCTATGTAGCTGTTCATTTTTGAGTGCCAATAACCCTGTAAACAAAGACTAGTAAATACTCAGAGGTAATCCGACACAGTTGGATACACAGAAAACGCCTCTGTATAGTTCAGGAGTAGTATGATCTGACAGTGGCTTTAAAATCCAACATTTGAAGGGCCTAATCCGTCAAGAGATTATTCAGTGCTCCAAGCTTCCAGAATTCCAGAGAAGAATGTAGCACCGCCAACATCGGGATAAGCATCCGTCGCTACAGATGCGGTGAAATACCACCAGGCCATAGCAAAGAATACATAGCTTTCCGCGTTGTCTGCACTTGCAGTGCCTCCAGCTTTGGCCATTTGGAGAATTTCTTCCATGTCATCTAAACAGGGGGTTAGTGCCCAGATGGATCTCTTTACGACAGCAATATAAGAACTCACATGAAGCGTCTCCAACAAACCAGTCATTTTTGACCGCAGAATCTCCGCTTCCACTCCACATGGAACAAACATGAGTCATTTCATGAAGTAAGGTGATGCTTTCAGTCAACATATCTGAAAGCTGCACGGTCGATCCCAATTCAAGAATCTGAACCTGAGCCAAGTCCTGGTAGATCTCTGAGTTTCCGGACATCAGGGCGGGACATAGTAGAATCCCATCTGCTGTACCTTTGAAATCAATTTCAACCGGTGAGTCCGTGGACCAGTCGGTCCTCGTTACGCCTGGATGACCTCTATTGGCCCAGGCTATGCTCGTCTCGCCATCCGTAATCGTCTCACAGAGGTCGTCATCGTCATAAGACGTTCCCAGGAATAGATATTGACCGATGGAATCGATCCAGTATGGTGTTCTGTCTGTGTAGGTTTCATCGGAAACCTCATATAAGTCCATAATGGTGGGATTCTCCACCACAGCCTCGCCATTAGGGCCTATGGCCTCATACTTAACGGGATCTCCATCGCTGTCAAATGCTTGGTCCTCCCAGTCAAACCAGTCACCCATACTGCCGCAGAACAACAAAGGTGGTGTTTCTGGGGCCGGGTAGGTACCGGTTGTAGCAAACTCGTATAGACGAGTGATAATTTCTGTTCAAAGGGGTTAATTTCACTATCAGTGGTTTGATATTTGGGAGATAAGCCGCACCTGTGACATGTTCCCATGCGAGTTGGGAGGCGTCATCTACGGTGGCATCTTGAAATGAGATACCAAACCACGAAGTAAACAATTTTCGCGCGACAATATTTTCTTTCGAATCGCCTTCAGTTTCTGCATAAACAATGGCCTGCTCCATTCCAACCACGAGCGCAATATAATCTGACATGTACTGATCGAGGAGGCTTTCATATAGGGCGCAGCTTCCACCGGCAGACTCTCCAGTGCTGGTGCTACCAATGTTCAATCCGAGAACATCAAAATATGTGGTGATGGGATAATCTTGAGTGTGAGCCTGGTTCACCATCAAACTGATGATGAACCATCCCATCAAAACTATATCAAAACGCAGCATTGAGATTCAATATCAAACAGGCAACCTGGTTCAAAATATCAAGGAAAGGTGGAGTCTTGAAACAAGAGCATTCCAAGATCGAAAGTCGGAGACTAAGTAAAAGACTAAGTTGGAAATATGACTCTTCATTTATACCTTGTTATGGATGTATGTATATACCTTGTTATGGATGTATGTATGTAAATAATTTGGAAATAATGAACTACGTCCATCCTAATATACAGTGATAGGTTATTACCTAGGTACCTGATATTACCTACTAGGGTGGTACTGAATTATAATCTCCGAATACAGCTGGTGGGTACTCCTAGTATCTGGACCATAGGATATTTGAAATAATTAAATCCTTCCAGATATGAATTATGTACTCTGTACTAGTGTATATGTGGCATTTTGTATCTGGTAGTTTTGGAACTGTGTATAGGAAAACTCAAATCTCCGAACGTCGGCTCTTATGTAAAATCTTGAAGGATTCACATCCTCGCACTTGGAGTGAGCTAAACTCCAGGGCTCAAACTAAGTCTCATTACTAGTCCCTTCCAACCCGCGCATTGAAAAATGACTTCAGTTTCTAGATTAGCGCTAGTGGAACCTCCGGAGCTAGTGGATCCAGTGTGAGTAAATTTTTTATAAAATACCCAGGGTTTCTAGTGTAGGTAGTGGAGAACACTAAAGAACCCCATCTAGGGGCATTGACCGAGATAGAGACCTGGACGGAAGAGTCGGAACTTGAAAAATTTTCGAGAGGTGAATATAATATCCATATTCAAGTGTGATATTGGTCCGATTCCAAATCATAGCATCACTGGTATGCTACCTATGATATCTGGATACTACTACTAGTAGTACTTCTACCACATATGCACATGTGCACAGCTGCATCGGCAAATTCCACTGTTACTAGTAGTATTTTCACTACCGATTACATTTTCTAAATCCATCTTGCTTCATTTAATTTCAAGTTGAAGTAAAATAATCAAATCGGGGACTGTGTAATACTAGTAATTGCTTAGATATCCCATGTGGTGCTCCACCCGGGAATTTGTCTAGTCGGGTGGCGTTCCAATCGCGTGAAGAGACCGATATAGCTGGCTGCATAGATATTCTTGTTTCAAGGACCCAAAACTCGCAGTTTCTACCAAAAAGGTGTCTAGGTAAGTAGGGTGGAGTACCTAGTATTCAATTTCATCTTATTCCTGTTTTGAATTACCAATGGAAACTTGAACAACTTGAATCGACAGATGAGAAAAGCCGGAAATGATCTAAAGCGAAAACAACTGGAGTTTTCGATACCTACTAGTATGTTCAAGGAAAATCTCTGCTAGTAATGTATTGGGCACACTCATGTATTGAGCCATATTCTCCGACTTCTCGCGCGAGATGAATATAAGAATATAACTCGGATCCGTTCATGTCAAATTCTTGTTCAAACTTTTTTTCCATTCTTTCAAGTTCTTTCTACGAGGACTAACCCTTCAAGTTTTAAGTCTTTCACTACTATTTCCTTCAAATTGCAATCCTTACATGTGATGTATGCAGTCATATTACCCTGACCATACTCATTCTATCCTTTCTTCTACATTTATATCTGTCATTCCCGACTTGACTGGCTTTATTGTACAGATCAATTGATGGTCACGATGAGGACCCTATCAATATTGGAGGCTAGTGTTACTAGTGCTCTGGTTCTTGGCCTGCTAGTTAGCCCAGCACTTGCATCTGAGTCTTCAAGAGCCATTGCAAGAGTCAAGAGACCTGCCAGATGTCCGGACGCTTGTGCTAGCTATGATACACTGGACTGGTTTGTCTACCCAAGTGTCTCAAGGGTTGCCATGTGCAATGAGACTATGCTGCTTGACTTTAACATTTTCAATGCATTGAATGATAGCAACACTCATTCCACTATCCACACATGCTCTGTATCAAGCCTTGGCACATTGAATGACTCCACAACCGATTTATTGACTCGTCAAGCTACGGCTGGGCAGTTTGATTACCAACTCGGCTCTTGGGGGGCTCAGTCCCCTGTTTCGGATGATGAAGTATCCTCAGTTCTCGGAGGAATCGAAGTCTATATGAAAGGGAATCTTCAGAAATCAGAAATCTTCGGATACTCCGGTCAGGTTTCAGCTGGAATATACCTTGGCAGTGAATTTAATCGCCCTGAGAATGTCGAGTCTCTCATTCAAAAAGTCATCACCTTCAGCCAACAGGAGAGCTTTGGTGCCATGGTTTTGCAGCACTGCGGCCAAGACTCAGAGGTCACGTTTGGTATAGCTCTTGATCTCAATGGTGACATCTCAGCCGTCCAAAGCTACATCCAAGAATGGCATAGTGGTCAATGCATCTCTGGATTCGATCAGAAGTCTTCTGGAAAGATTTCATTGATGACTGAAAATCAATCCGCCGTCAACTCAACATTGACAACATCCTCTACGAAAAGATCTGTGAAGCCCCATCAACCACCGTCTAAGCGCTATTCTCATTTGCATGACTCACATATCCACCCACGCACCGCCGCTCCGTCTGAATATTCCAATGGAACGTGTTATACCTACGCAGTCCAGTCGGGTGATTCATGTTGGGCCATATCGGAGAGCTATGGCTTGACTGTTGACGAGATTGATAACTTCAATAACAACACATGGGCCTGGTATGGATGCGGAGACTTACAAGCTGGCGAAAATATCTGTCTCTCCAGCGGTAACCCACCATATCCTATATCCATCGCCAATGCTCTATGTGGACCTCAAGTACCAGGAACAACATTCAACACGAGTAATCCCGATGACTGGGCCGCTCTCAATCCCTGCCCCTTGAACGCTTGCTGTGATATATGGGGCCAATGTGGCACAACGCCTTTGTATTGCAATGATACAAAAGCGGCAACTGGCGCTCCTGGTACTGCGGCCAATGGCTCAGATGGATGTATCTCTAACTGTGGTACCACAATCACAAACTGGGTGGTTCCTCCATTGGAGTATGCTGTTGTTGGTTATTATGAAGCAAGCAGTGTGGATCGACCCTGCCTACAGATGGATGCTCGATCTATTGATACATCAACCTTCACCCATGTCAACTTTGCCTTTGGTAATATTGAATCGGATTTTTCCATCAATTTGAATGGCTCTGAAACAGAATTTGACAATTTCCTAAGTCTGACTGGTATCAAAAGACTCATATCATTTGGTGGTTGGGATTTCTCTACCGATGCTAGTACTTATATGATCTTCCGTGAAGGTGTCGAGGCTAGCAACAGGGCTACATTTGCGCAAAATGTGGCAGACTTTGTTAGCCAGACTGGACTCGATGGAGTTGATTTTGATTGGGAGTACCCTGGTGAGCCTGATATTGCTGGTATTCCCGCTGGAAGTGATGATGAAGGTGATAATTACCTTGCCTTCCTGAAAGAGGTAAAGGCAGCACTTCCTGATGGCACTCTTCTCTCTGTGACTGCACCTTCGTCATATTGGTATCTCAAAGCATTTCCAATTCAAGAGATCTCCGAAGTAGTTGATTATATCAACTATATGACATACGATCTGCACGGTACATGGGACCTTGGAAGTGAGTGGGCACAGTGGGGATGTACTGCAGGAGACTGTCTCTTCTCTCATGTCAACATGACTGAGACCATGTGGGCGCTGGCCATGTTGACCAAGGCTGGCGTAGCCACAAACCAGATCATGGTTGGAGTGAGTAGCTATGGCCGGTCATTTGAAATGACCACTGCGGGCTGCTACGAATCCGACTGTACTTGGGATGCAGCCGGAGCTGCAGGAGAATGTACAGAGACCGCTGGGTATATTTCAAACGCAGAGATCAACAACATTCTGGAATCTGATACATCGTCTGAGCTCTATTCAGACAACATCACAGATATCATGGTTTACAATTCAACTCAGTGGGTTGGTTACATGACCAATGCTACCAAAATCAAGCGTCAAGCCTACTATGAAACTTGGAATTTTGGTGGAACTGCTGAGTGGGCTATCGATTTGGAGGATTTTGTCACCTTTGACAACAGTACTGATGCAAGCAGTGAAGATGGTGGTAAGACCATTACCATCGACCCCACTGTTTGGACTGAGCAAGGACCCGCAGTTACATGCTCTCCACCTTGCTATATGATCATGCCTCCTTTGCCCCTTCCCACAAATACCACGATCAACTTTCCAGAATGGGACACACATGTTATTTGGCGATCAACAGCAACCAAGACCACGACTCTTGTCGACGGAAATGTCAAGACGTTTGGCTCATACGCCGATTATACCATTCCAACCCGAATCCCACTCACGCCATTAGAAACGAACTACATAAATGTATGGGGTCAGCATATAACAATCGGTCAAACGGAAGTCTACCAGACTAGCTCTGTCAGACCGTCACCATTCCCTGTCACTTACACACCGTATGTACAAATCGCAAATTGTTTGTCTCTTCTCTCTGTGAACTAACTTCAATAGAACGGTCGGTGGAAATACCACTGTGATTGGGGGGACAACAAGTGTGATTCCTGGGTTCATCTTCTCTTCAGGGTCTTTCTCGTATACCAGTAAAACTTGGACTGGTGTATTTGGAGGCACCACTCAAGTCGTTGGAGGAACGACTCTTGCGCCAACTATCACAACAGTGACACCCCATCCATACCCAACTACAACCAATACCCCTGACCCAGTGTTGAACACGAAGAAGACAGCAGTTACTGCACGCAGTGCGAGCTCTTCAGCAGGGCCAGAGTGCTCTAGTCCACAGCATTGCGGAACCGGATGTGAGTTCAATAGTACCTATTCTAATTCCAATTGAGTTTAAACTGATCATTGCGCCCATACGATATAGGTGGAGCTTACTGTATCTCCCTTTGCCCTGAATGCTTGCCTGATTTTGGAGAAGGCTCAAGTTCTGGTGGGGGCAGCGACAGTGGATCGGATGATGAGGATAATAGTTCGCAAACCGAGTCGACCTCAACAACCCAAACTGATGTGGCCGCTACTATCACACTGTTTGCTGCGGGCGGTAGTGCCTTTGTTGATGCTTTTCCAACAACGACCGATGATTTAGCTGCCCTTGAATCAATCGCGGCAGAAAACGACGCAAAGTTTTCAGTCCTTTATGGCTCTGAGATGGTTTATGCAACAGCAACAACGGCCTTGTGTGTTCCCTACCAAGATCCTGACAGTGGCTCGGATGGTACATACTGCTCGTGCAGTGGTTCAAGTGACACCTACACCACTATGAGCGGTGCCGTTCCTTGCGGATACACAACTCTTCCCTCGCCAATGACCACCTCGAATCCTTATCCCTATACCTTCACAGATGCGTCTGGAGATATAATCGCCTGTGCTTCAGAGGGCTTGATTGCGGAAAGCGCTGGCGACGTATCCTACTGCACAGGCTCTCGAACCACAATTTCCATCAACAGATCCGATAACCCCGACCCATACACATGGACCGAGGCAAACGGAGATATTATTGCCTGTCCTTCTGAAAGTGTCCTGAATATTGACGGTATCAATGTCTCATCCTGTCTTGGCACACCAGTCACAGTCTTCACTGCGAGTTCTACTATGACTTCAGTCTCTGCTACTACCACACCCGGTGATGTGAGCGCGGAGTGTATGGGTGGATCTTACGGTGCATGTGTCCCGGCGATGTTTGACCTTCTTTGTACTGCACTTTGCTATGATGACGATGTAGAAGCTAAAATGGAATGCACGACTTCGTGTATGATATCACAAGACAACTACTGCCAAGAGGTTTGTGTTGCAACTTGAAGTTCAGCGAGGGCATCTAGCAATATAGCTTGAATTCCATCTCAAGTGCTATCAAAATGCTACTGTCTAGATTTATCAGGCCACCTGAGATTCCTAGAGATTAGTGCGAGGATTGTTTGTATCATAAAAGAGACATGATTTCGCATTCGATAGAATAATATTGTATGATAACTTCAAGTTTAATGGGCATTTCAGAGACTCAGAGCCTTTCGGTCCCATTCAAGTCGTGATCCATCACTATGGGCTGAGTACCAAGCCCCGCTACATGATTTATCGCACATGAAGCTCCCAAAGAGCCAACTTGAGCACGCCCATCATTTTCATCACCGTACATAGCAAGCAACTCAGAGGAACTACTCGCAGCGAATATAGTCATAATCAATGCAGCCTGATGCCAAAAAACGAAAAAACCTTACTTGAAAGTTCAAACATATTCAAAATGTTTACGATTTTGTAAAGATGGATTAGCACTTAACCATTGCCCACACATACAGGTCCTGCCAAGGTTACTGTGTTAATATTTGACCTGCTTTTTCCAGATCTCACTCTCTCCTTTTTCTACCCCACTTCGTCCATTTCTTGATCAAAATTTTGTTGAGCCACACGCGTCACTATGAGGATCGGTTCACTCCAACGAACAGAATCAAGGGGAGCATGGAATCTACGCAAAAATGGTAAGATTCGCTAACATGAAAAACTCTGACTCGGAGTATATGCTGAACCGTCAACTGGTACTCACAGGAAAATGGTATTGCTCTAAGGGGCTGAACGCGCGACTGGATGAGGGAGAACTTCTCCACAATTTCAAAAAGATTTATGAAAATCAAATTGACTTGAATGAATGGATTGAGATTCCATTTCCCTACCCGCTTGCAGTGGGTTATCCTCTTGCTATAACAGTGAATCATGACACGGGAATAATCAACATCCGGGTATGGAATGCTAAAGGTGCACAATGGGCAGCACCATATACACCAAGAAGTTTGGAGGCCAACCTGGCTACCATATGCAATGGCACTGAATTTGCCTTGGAGACCTGGCATCAAGAAATCGGCCAATATTGCCTGCCCGCTACTGGCACTGATGGTCCCAGTGATTCAGAATTTACCGTTCTCTCCGATCTACCGTTCAAGATGCAACTCCCATCGACGATGTTTGAACTCCAACAGCAATTTTTCATGGATTTTCTTTTCGTATGGAGAAACTGGATCGGCGACCCATTCACATGGCCTCGAGTCACTCCAGTATTTCATGCTTTTGCAAGGGCCTTCCTTCGACTTGCAGCCTGGGATTTTGAGATCTGTAAAAGCACTGGAACTGCAATGGTGCGGGCATCCTCCTACCCACAGTGGAGTTGTCCAAAGAGTGACATGTGGTGGTTCCATGGATTCTTAGTAGTCCTACAAGGAGATATCAGCTCTGATAAACTTGTTCGCCGAGCAATGCAACGGGCAAAAACTTTCCTCGACACTCCGAAATTACAGAAGACGGTTCGCTGCATTCTCCTCTCCCCCAGAGACGTTATTATCATTGAGCTTTCTCAGCATACAGCAGCTCGTACGAAATGCTATCCACTACTCCACAATCCTGCAGTATCGGAGAGCTCTCCTGGATTTCGGCTTCTGGCACAGGTTCTTTGTGCAAACCGCTGTAAAACGGCGTATGTGTCACGCGAAATTTGGCTTCATCAGATACCACCAGAAATCCTCACTCTTATTTTTGACCATTCCACGCCAAGGGATGCTCTTGCACTGGCACAAGCTTCCTTTCTGATAGAGGAATCATACTACGCATCACTTCCACAGCTCTCCAAGTCCCAGATCATGGGTTTTAAAACGATGCCTCTTTCCATTTCCTGCTGCGGGGACCCAACTGGGCTTGGGGACGGAGTTCTATGCTCTGAATGTTTGAGGTGGCATCACCGGAGATGCGCTGGGACTGATAGTCCTTCCTCTGCTGATAGTGACTGGATCTGTCTTCCTTGCCAAAAGGGACTCTCTAGCCCTGAAATGAAACCGGGTGAAATTCACAAGAGCACTGGATTGGGACGTAAGGCTTTCTGTGTCAGGACTTCCAATGGAGACCAGATGGCACAACTGCGGTACTTAGAAAGCTCTAATTCACGTCACGAGTCAAACTTTGAGCTGCGATTCAATGGAATGTTTTCGGGTCTTTCTTATTTCTACTATGAATCTGCCGGAAGCAAGCGCCGAAATCATTTTGGTCCAATGTTCGCACCACGGCGGATAATACCCCCCAATACTAGGTAAAGGGATGATCATCGATCCTGCCAATGATTATTTTTTGAAAGTTGCGAGTCTAAAGTCCTTCTTTAGATCGGTCTGAAGCTTTATTATAATTCAAAATAACTTAACTAAATACATTACACTACCACCCTAATCTAGCGCTTCTCCTCACACACTTCAACAAGACAATGATACCATACCTACATGGGCCTGGGGGCATATATTGTTACTACATACTAGCTACGAATATATCATGATGTCATCGGGGAAGCTATACAGCTGTCCAGAGGTTGTAGCTTACAGCCCTAGTCGGATGCATGAGTTAGCATACCGGCCTACTACACCCGGTGGCACCTATTAGCAACATACCGCATGTTAGTATTCTTATTCAGTAACAGATAAAACGGGGCATCCATTCAGAGGTCATTAGAAAGGAAAATATAAGAACATTTGAATAGAATGTGGTGGCTCCAACTACCCGATATGGGCAAAGTGAGCAGCCGGCTAAACTTCGGCAGTGCGGGGGTGACTCCGTGTCCCCGTGCCAGTTTGAGCTCTCGAGTTCCACAACACATCCCCTCTTCCAAGGTTGACCTCGGGGAGATTACGACTCTTATAAATCATTCGAACTCTCACTTGAAAGAGATCATTTCAATTTCAATTTTTATCACGGTCGCAAGGCGAAATCTCAGCGCTCTATACCAACCAAAACAACCAAGAACTCGAAGCTACCCGTTATCGTTATATTAAGACCACAAATAAATCACCATGGCACCTATTGACGTGGAGAAGGCGATTGAAGAGCTCACATTGGGCGAGAAGGTCGCTCTCACTGCTGGTAAGCTTCATACCTAACTCATGATCTATTGGAATGGGGGAATATACCAATTCCCAAGCTGCTGCTAGCTATCTTGCCGATCCCCCACTATCGGGGTCAGTGCTAACACGTCATCATCAGGACGCGACTTCTGGCACACAGCTCCAATTCCCCGCCTGAATATTCCCTCTTTGCGTATGTCAGATGGCCCGAATGGTGTTCGAGGAACTCGTTTCTTCAACGGTGTCCCAGCAGCCTGTATGCCATGTGCCACTGCCCTGGGCGCAACATGGGACACAGAGTTATTATCACAGGTGGGTAGTTTGATGGGAGAGGAAGCCATCGCAAAGGGTGCACACATTGTACTTGGTCCGACAATCAACATCCAAAGATCACCACTTGGGGGTCGTGGATTTGAGTCTTTCTCCGAAGATGGTACCCTTTCCGGTACGCTAGCAGGTCATTTCTGTGATTCCATGCAGAAGAAGGGTGTCGCTGCAACATTGAAGCATTTCGTTTGTAATGATCAAGAACATGAGCGGATGGCTGTGAGCAGTATTCTTACCGAGCGGGCTCTCCGTGAGATCTATCTGCTGCCTTTCCAGCTCGCTATGCGAATTTGTCGATCTGCGTGTATTATGACTGCCTATAACAAGGTCAATGGCACACACGTGAGTGAGAACAAGAAATTGATTGATGATATTTTGCGAAAAGAGTGGGGTTGGGATGGTCTGGTTATGAGTGACTGGTAAGTTATAGCAGTGTTTAAAATCATGAGAAAGTCACTAATATCTTCTTTTCCAGGTTCGGCACATACAGCACATCCGACGCCATTAATGCTGGTCTTGATATTGAGATGCCAGGAAAGTCTCGCTGGCGTGGAGAAGCTCTTGCACATGCTGTTTCCTCCAACAAGGTAGCTCAATTCAAACTTGACGAGCGTGTGCGTAACATCCTGAACTTGGTCAACTTTGTGGATGGGGCAGGCATCCCAGAGGATGCCGTTGAGACAGCACTCAACCGACCTGGAGACCAAGCATTGATGCGTCGGGCGGCATCGGAGTCTGTGGTCCTTTTGAAGAACGAAAATTCAAACTTGCCATTGAAGAAGGACAGCTCTTTGCTGGTTATTGGACCAAATGCCAAGATGGCTGCTTACTGTGGAGGTGGCTCTGCTTCTTTGGCACCTTACTACACTGTGTCACCATTTGACGGTGTTTCAGCGAAGAGCAAGGGCGAGGTCACCTTCTCCCAAGGTGTCTACTCCCACAAGGAGCTGCCTCTTATTGGCCCTCTGTTGAAAACTGCGGATGGAAAGACCGGTTTCACTTTCAAGGTATACAACGAGCACCCAAGTGCTGGCACGGAACGCACAGTTGTAGATGAGCTCCAGCTTGTGGCTTCTACTGGGTTCCTCATGGACTACATCAACCCTAAGATTCACTCAAAGACCTACTACGTGGATATGGAAGGATACTTCACACCGGAGGAGAGTGGTATCTACGAATTCGGTGTGACTGTCGTTGGAACCGGTCGACTCCTCATCGATGGCGAGATCGTCGTGGATAACACCAAGAACCAGAAACAAGGTTCTGCATTCTTCGGCACAGCCACCATTGAGGAACGAGGTGAGAAGGAGCTCCAAGCTGGTCAGACATACAAGGTTCTCTTCGAGTTCGGTACATCACCCACCTCCGATCTGGACACTCGTGGTGTTGTCTCATTTGGACCTGGCGGTTTCCGCTTCGGCGGGACACGTCGCGTCAGCCAGGAGGAACTCATCTCTGCCGCAGTCGAGAAAGCAAAGAGCGCCGAGCAAGTTGTTATTTTCGCCGGTTTAACCAGCGAATGGGAGACGGAAGGCTATGACCGCGACGACATGGATCTTCCACCTGGTAGTGACGAGCTGATCAGCCGTGTTCTAGCGGCCAACCCCAGCACTGTTGTTGTTATCCAATCTGGCACTCCAGTCACAATGCCGTGGGTGAATGATGCGCGCTCAGTCGTACAAGCCTGGTTCGGTGGTAATGAATGCGGTAACGGCATTGCAGACGTTCTCTACGGCGACGTGAACCCTTCTGCCAAGTTGCCCGTTACTTTCCCACGCCGTCTCCAGGACAACCCCTCGTACCTGAACTTCCGCTCTGAGCGCGGTCGCGTCCTGTACGGCGAGGACATCTACGTCGGTTACCGGTACTTCGAGAAGAGTGATGTCGCGCCGGCATTCCCCTTCGGCCACGGTCTCTCGTACACCACATTCTCTCGATCGGACCTGCAAGTCAAGACCGTGCCGGAAGAGAAGAAATACCAGCAGTCTGGGGAGCCGATCACCGCGACAGTGACGGTTACTAACACCGGTTCCGTTGCCGGAGCCGAGATCGTTCAGCTTTGGGTTCTTCCCCCCAAGACGGATGTTAACCGGCCGATCCGGGAGCTTAAGGCTTTCCAGAAGGTTTTCCTGCAGCCGGGTGAATCCAAGAGCGTTGAGCTTGTTGTTGAGAAGAAGCTAGCGACCAGCTGGTGGGACGAGCAACGTGATCAGTGGATCTCTGAGAAGGGACGATACGAAATCCTGATTACCGGTACCGGTTCAGAGGAGCTTCGAGGAGAATTCGAGGTTGGCAAGACTCGATTCTGGTTGGGTCTGTAAATGACAATCATGATATTTGAATGATGATGACTTCAGGTTCAAGTTTATGACATTTTCGGGTTTGTATTATCATTGATGTTTTTGGTTATCTTGATATATACGGTCGAAGGGATACACATAGAATGGCAAATTTGACACCCTTTGAATTACTAGTATGCGACTGATGGTTTTTCATCAATGAAAACCCAGGAGATATTAAATGTTGCCGGTTAGAGACTAATTCCGAACCGCCCAGTAAGCTGAGGTTATCATATTGTGTAGGCGTGTAGGCAGTAGCCCTGGAGGTAGGATTAGCCTCCGAGTGCCGGCCACCCGGACTGTTTTATCGTATTGTCACAATACATACCCATACACACGCCCTGCCCGACGAACAGTCCCACAACGGGTAGTCTCGGTGAAGAACATGGAAGCGACACGACTCGATGGAGCCATTAATATAGTAAAGAGGGGCATGAATAGGCTCCAATGAAAGTGCCGGTTTCAGGGCTCTGACTTGAATTGTCCTAATCTTCCCCAGAGTGTTCGGCGATCACGCTCGGAGCAACTAGCCTATCAGTGTCGCCGATTTACTATCATCCCAACTGCTACTACGGAACACTTGGTGGCACCCGTGGACTAACCATCGATCACTTCAATGTTTGCCGCGGGCGCCACCGGGGGCTAGAGGCAAGTTGAGGCGAGAACCCACTATGTCGATCCACATGAGGAGCCGAGTGGTCTGGGCTTAAAGCATTGACCTAATATGTAAAGCGTAGCTTGGAGATGTACTCTATGTAGTCTACGGTTCAATTGAAGGGAGTTCATAATCTCTAGACTTTTATAACATGCAAAATAGGCTCGTAGCTCATGTACAATGAATTTTGACAGGCACCCGTAGGAACAAGAAACAAAGGAAGTTTACCAACCGCGACCAGCCAGCTTGTCGCTCTCAGGCATCTTCTGGACATTGATGCCAACCATAGCCTCACCGAGACCCTCACTAACCTGAGCAAGGACCTTGGGGTCCTTGAAGTGAGTCACGGCCTGGACAATAGCCTTGGCGCGCTTGGCAGCATCACCAGACTTGAAGATACCAGAACCAACAAAGACACCATCGCAGCCCAGCTGCATCATCAGGGCAGCGTCGGCAGGGGTAGCGACACCACCAGCGGCGAAGTTAACAACAGGGAGACGACCCTTCTCAGCGACCTCACGGACAAGCTCGTAGGGAGCCTCAATGGAACGAGCGAAAGCGCGGAGCTCAGGCTCAGGGTCGACACTGGAGAGGAGAATGCCGCGCGCGCGGGCAACCTCAGCGTTGACAGTGCGCATGTGCTTAACAGCCTCGACAACATCACCGGTACCAGCCTCACCCTTAGTACGAATCATAGCAGCACCCTCAGAGATACGGCGCAGGGCCTCACCGAGGTTACGGCAGCCACAGACGAAGGGAGCCTTGAAGTCGGACTTGGTAACGTGGTAGACATCGTCGGCGGGGGTAAGGACCTCGGACTCATCAATGTAATCAACGCCAATGGACTCGAGGATCTAATTGTGCCAGAGGGACAATGGTTAGTGTTGAGATCCCGCATTAAATGTTACCCCGCGATTGCGTGAGAATGCGACGCGCGAAGTTCAGGAATGTGACAGGACAGTTAGCACGTACCTGGCACTCAACAAAGTGACCAATGCGAGCCTTAGCCATCACCGGGATGGTCACAGCGGCCATGATTTCCTTGATCATCTGGGGATCAGACATACGAGCAACGCCACCCTCCACACGGATATCGGCGGGGACACGCTCCAGAGCCATGACAGCGGCGGCGCCAGCCTCTTCAGCGATGCGAGCCTAACAATCGGAACCATATTAGTGAGACGGTCGCATAAGACAACAAAGAATTGGTTTTAAACGACACACCTGCTCGGCATTGACGACGTCCATAATCACGCCACCCTTCAACATCTGCGCCAGACCAGCCTTGACGGTGAAGTCATTGGCGGGGATACCGTTTTGAGTGGCCATTGTGCAAGGAGGTACGGAATTGGGGTATTATGGAAGGAACTTGAAAGAAGGGATGGAAGAGGAGAGGATTGAAGGAATGAGAAGTTAATTAAGTAGAGAAAAAAAGCTGTAGGAGAGTGAGTCAACACCTCAGTGAGTACTTTCCTGAAAGTTAGAGACGCCTCAGGCCAATCAGGCGGGGGAAGCCCCTCGCAATGGATCCTTTACTCTAAAATGGAGACCGTTAACAGTGGTTACAGTGTTCATACTGGAGCTTTGTCCACTTTGCCCCATTCCACCACTGCGAGATCGGGCGATCAAGGTTCAAAGTTACCCGAGGATACCCATCTCGGGTAAATTTCAATACATTTCTTATTTACAATACAAAGTGCGACAACTGGTGAACCCATATCCTATAGATTCTCTCCAGGGCTACATCTATTCAGAGTCCTATACACTGGTGTGGTGCATTTCCTTTTGATATAGCCCTTTATTTTTAAACCCCATGAGATGCACAAAACATTCTATATCTACTAATTTCCAATCTCCTTGTCTCCAGTCCAATTCGAGTGGAAGAACAAATGATGTACAATGAACGATCTTGCTGAAAGGACAGCGATCGCAGGTTCAAGGTCCAAGTCTTGATGTGCAACAATTAAGGCAAAGTTCCTTGATCTGCCACGCCTCTACGAAGTTAGACTCGTTAGCAACGGTCGCAAGGTACTCTTCATTGAACTTGGCTAGTGTAACTGCGCCCACTCTTCCACAGGGGATGGATACGGGAGCTTTAGTGGCCCAGCTGAGAAGCTGCAGTGCTCATGGCGGCCTATGGACTACCTTTGCTTTGAGGCCCATTTCCTCATATTTCTCTCGTCCGTTCAGCAGAGTGTTTTCTTTGCTTTTTCCCGCTCTTCTTTTTTAGCCACACAAGAGAATTGTAGGCCTCAGGAGTGTTCTGGGGCCAGGGACTGGGCAGCCACATCAAGTTTGAGTATTATACTGGGCATTGGTCACGAAGAGAAGGAATTCCTCGTTTACTCCCACAGAGTACTATGTATGAGAGGAAGCCGATAAATTGAACGCGTTCACCCACGCGCCCGACTCCAGGGGGTTCAGTAGGTGGGGCTAGGACACTTCCGTCATCCTGCAGGAAAGGATGATCAGTTCAAGCGTTCAGAATAGGGGGTGTCACATTGCGATAAAGGCGAGCTGTGAAAGGAAAATTCCAATGTCCTGTGCGCACAAGTGTTAGCTTCAATTTTGTTGTGTTTGCACATATTAGCCTGCCACTCTAGTGCAGATAAATGCCTCTGTAACCACCCGTGGACAGGTCAACTGTTGAGAGCAGTATACAAGGTGCGTTGTTTAGTTCGAAAAAAGTGGAGAATTGATGCATAGCTTCGTTGTCACAAATCGGCGGGATTTCCTGCAGTCAAGCTGAGCTGATGCGAAGTTGGCCATTTCCCTTAAGTACGATGAATGGTACCTAATTTATTAAAATCGAAGCTCCCTCCTTTCCGCAGAGGTATTTCGCAATTTCCAAAGTTTCAAGTGATCTCGAATATAGCAGTACACACCGCTATGGGCTTACGTGCACTTTGCTGCGGCAGCAGTGACCAAGACGATAGTCAGGACACACCAGCCCGACCGGCCCAACCACGTCCTACAAAAGCCACACAGAATACACCTACAACCATCGAAGAATCTCGAGTCGCTCCGAATGATATGATATCAAAGAAGGTGGAAATACCAACAGATCAAGAAAAAGAAGAGAACCAAGAGAACCAAGAGAACCAAGAGAACCAAGAGAACCAAGAGAACCAAGAGAACCAAGAGAACCAAGAGAACCAAGAGAACCAAGAGAACCAAGAGAACCAAGAGAACCAAGAGAACCAAGAGAACCAAGAGAACCAAGAGAACCAAGAGAACCAAGAGAACCAAGAGAACCAAGAGAACCAAGAGAACCAAGAGAACCAAGAGAACCAAGAGAACCAAGAGAACCAAGAGAACCAAGAGAACCAAGAGAACCAAGAGAACCAAGGCAACCAAGAGAACCAAGAGAAGGACCAGAAGGAAGAAGAGGAAGAAGAGGAAGAAGAGGAAGAGAAGGAAGAAAAGCCGGGCCCAGTTGATCTATGGAAAAAGGCATTCGACAGCTTGGACCCTTCCAGCCAAGCATCCATCTCGGTCGGTGATATTTCCGCTACAGCTGCCATCGATCGCGTCATCCAAGATACCACGGCCAGGTACGAAGAGTGGAAGAAGGGGGGCCTCAAAATCCACCGAAAAGATGCAGATGATATAGATATACAGAAGTCAGTGGAGAAGATCATCAACGCCGCACAGATGGCTCGCGATGTAATCACGGCTGTGGTATCTTTTGACCCAACAGGTCACGGTGAGTTGCCAACCTTGAAGTTCATTAAAATAGATTCAAGCGCTAATAGGAGCTAAAGCTTCCTCTGCGTGGACGGTGATCTCTTTTGGAATGAGTGTATGGCCTCCTACAAAGCTTCAACTACACCCGATTTGAACCTTGGAAACTAAGACTTGAAAATACAGATCGTCCAAAATAGATCAATTCGTCAGGGTGCAGTCTTTGCTGCATCGGATTACCTCGCAGAAAGACTGGCCTACTATGCTGTGATTGATACAACGTATCGAAACCAGGGCGTTGAAAGTGACAGCCATCTTGATAAGGCGATACTTGGAGTTTATGAAGCCATCCTGAAGTTTACTGTTGAGGTGAAAAAAGCCCGAGATGAGAACAAAGGAAGTGAGTTAATGATTTTTCCGTGATGCTCGTTGAATATATATGGCTGATTATTTTTAAGAGCGTGTATTGAATAGCGTCTTCGCATTGACCGATACGCCACTTGCTGCGCTGAAGGAAGCCATCGACGCGCAAAGTGAAGCTGCAGAGCGATGGAAAACCTTAGCCCAGACCCTTGGTGAGTCTTACTGACAGCAACATTCTTTGTATCAGTACTTATAATTATATAGGCGACCGAAAGAAAGCCGCAGATCATCTTGAAAAGACGGACAAATTGTTAGACTCTATGAGGAGAATGATGACCCAAGCATTATGTACCAGCTCCTCGTTTATGAACATCCAGCAACTCCTTTTTACTAATCATTTATAGCTTCAGAAGAGGAAAAAACAATGAACTGGATATCGACAGCTCCTTACTCAGACCGCCAGAGAGAATTACAAAACAAAAGAACTGGTGATACTGGCGAATGGATTTTTGAGCTGCCTGAATACAACAAATGGAGCTCTACACCTGGAACTCTTTTATGGCTATCGGGAGTTTGTAAGTGCAGGAACCCCTTTGAACGTTTTGGTTGCATATTTGATTTTAATTTACTGTAATAGCGGGGTGTGGCAAATCAGTTCTTTGGTATGTGTGATGATGAACATGGAATGAAATATTAGCATCGCTAACTTGCTCCAGCTCTACTGTAGTTGGCGAAATTGAGGAGGAGTGCAAACTGAATCCGTCCAGGTATCTTGCCTACTGGTACTTCCAGTTCGGCGTGAGCGCAACCCAGGCTGTGGATTCCATAATCAGGTCGTTCATCAGACAGCTAAGCCGATCGCCGGTAATGGAATCAGTTTCGAATCTCTGGAATGAACATCAACACAAGGGGAGCCAGCCTGGCTCCAAGAACCTCATTAATGTACTTGAAAACGTGCTTTCCAGGATCTCCGGGGAAGTGTATCTTGTATTTGACGCCCTAGATGAGTGTCCACAGAATCCCCAGACTAAAGAGCGAAGATCACTCATATCACTTCTCACACGTCTCCTTGAGCGGTATAAGGATAAGGTCCATATCCTAGTTACCAGTCGCCCAGAGCGGGATATAGAACAAGCACTTGGAAAGTTCCCAAAGATTGATCTCGAAGCCTGTGTGGCCAATGATGTGAGAAAATTCGTTACAACATCGATTGAAGATGGCGACTTGAGCCAATGGCAACCAGAAGTCAAGAAGTTAATCATTGAGACATTGCTGAGCTTACGGGAGCGGTATGTCTTTTTGGTCTCGGAACCAGCTCTCTAGATGATAAATTGCTAAATCACAGTTGACCAGACGGTTTCGTTGGGCTGAGTTGCAAATAAGGGCACTTGAAGGCTGCAACAATCTCAAAGAAATCGACAGAGCCCTAAAGACCATCCCCCACTCTCTGGAGGAAACCTATCAGAAGATTCTTGATAGTATCAATTCGAAAGATATCCTTACCGCGCAAGGGATTTTCGCCCTTATTTGTCTGTCACCTGTGGCTCTTGATTTGAAGACCATCGCCGCGATTCTGAACATAATTGAGTCTGCCATCCTCAGGATCTGCACGACATCACTTGTCAACGTCTTTGAGGGAAAGGTAAAGTTCGCCCACTTCTCTGTCCAGGAGTTCATCGTCCTTTCGGATGAGGTGTCTTTGCCTGCGCATCACCAATGCCAATTTACGATTCTCAGTGGACAAACAAATCTTCTTGAAAAAACTGCGGACTGTTTGCTAGAACAGACTGATGAGCTGGGTGAAGTCGGGGCATTGAAGCTACCTGCATTTCTATACTCAGCCAACCACTGGCACATTCATCTTGCTGGCTGTGGGAACCTCAGTCAAATCGATCCAGGAATCCAGTTCAAAATTGACCGTCTCTTTACGACGCCCACTGTTTATTCCAATTGGATACGTGCTTCGTACCGTGTCAATCATGCACGTTACCTCAATAAATGGAGAAACATGTTCGAGCGAGAACCAGCACCACTTTACATGGCCACCTACCTAGGTTTACTGAGATCAGTAGAGGCTCTGATTACCCAAGGTGCTGATCCTGCAGCTTATTCTCATTCGCCTGAATTTGGGGGTACAGGACCTCCAATCTCAGTGGCTGGTTATTTTGGACACTTGGATATTGTGCAGTTCTTTCTGCACAGAACTTCCATCATGATGCATTGGACAGAACTTAATCACTTTCTTGAGTACCTTGACCACCGCAACGCCAACAAAGGGACATTGGAAACAATCCTGCGCACGTTATTGGATAAGGGCATCCTGTGCAGATTGTCGGACGACCTTCGTACTAGTAATACATTGAGGGAGGAGCTTCTGGAAGACGCTATCATCTGTCGAGACGACTCCGGGGTAGGAATTCTTGATATATTTTTAGATTGGCGACCTGAAATACACGTTCCAATCACAGATGAGTTGATTACCCGTGTAATTGCCAAAGGGTATGTCTCCAAAGAATGTCTTCATCTACTACTCCAGCGATGTGATATCGAGATGCCATACATCCCAATGAGCACCATCAAGGAAGGGATTTCTCGGTATTCTGGTAGATACGCTGGCTCCAAGTCTACTGATCTGACTGCCGGTGCATTTTCTTATGTTGCTGAAGAGTGGCCGAATAAGTTGGAGATGTGTGAGCCCCTGATAGAACACTTTGCGGAGTTTCAATGCCCCAAATTTTTTGAGTCCCTGTTCCGAAACAGAAAGGATAGTATCCGAGTGACACAGGATGTTCTGGCAAGTGCAGTCAGGAATGGGGAATATGCCAACATGTTGCTGTTCCTTTGGCCCTACAGGGAGCCTGATACAGAGGTCACCCAATTGATGGTACTGCAGGCAACATTGCGAGAAACACATTCAGAAGAGCTATTGAGGTTTTTGCTGGAGCAATTCACATCCAACTTTACATTGGGCAAAAGAACCCTGCGCATGTGGCTCTCTCGCTGTAGAGATGGATTTGCCACTTTGAAGTTGCTTCTAGAATATACTACCTCATCCCTTTGGGAGTCTGAGCACGTGATAGAGCAGATTTTTGATCATGCAGACGCGGTGAATATGATAAGCCTGCTCGGACAAACGGAGGGCTTTTGTATACCTATCACAGAGGGTATTCTGTGCACTGCAGCCGCGAATAGAAGTGGACATTTGGTGCTCCACTGGCTGGCACAAATGCACCAACGTCCTCTTCCAGTCACAGAAAATGTTCTGATCTTTGCCATGGAGAATCTGCAGAGTGGTGGTGAAGTATTAAGAGTTCTCATGGAACATTTCCCTTCTCCTCTATGGCCGGACAGGTTATTTGAATTGGCATGCAAGAACAAAGACGCCATGGTCTTCCTCCTAGACCAACATCATTCCAAGGCTCTGCCAATTGACGTGATTCTGAAAGCTCTGAGAGACTATTCAGGTGAAGGGAGTCAGATATATTTAGGTGAAGAGATTCAGGCAAGGGATGTACTCCAAATTCTTCTTGAACGTAACATCCTCAAGGTCGACGAAAAGTTGATCGAAACCCTTGCACCCAATCCTCTTCTGTTGATTTGCATGTTGCTCTTCAATCCAAATGTTCAAATTACACACAAGGCTATTTTGTCTGCTGCCTCTAATTGCAGCTCAATGCGATTACTTTTCGAAGCCCGAGGACATTCTTTGCACATCACGGAGGATGTCCTGATAGCCGCAATTGAGGCCTGGTCAGGCGAAGACATGTTTGAGCTTCTTCTGACTATACAAGGGTCACTGCCTTTAACCGACAACGTTCTTGATAAAGCTAGAGAATTCAGAGACAGTGGAGCATCGCTCCTCGAGGTGATACCCTATTCCGATGTTAGAAATCTCTGGCACCCCTCTTGGTGTGACACTCAACTACCAATCAAAGACAGAATTAAAAATCTTATTAGGGTTTTGATCATACAAAATTCCAAAATGAGCAACGAGATGTTGGAGGAGTTTCCTTATGATCCAGAAAATCAACAGAACCATGGCTTTGACGAGTTCATTGAGATGATGTGCACCGAAGGGGCCCTACCTGTCTTATTACCTGGGACTGAAAGGGCAGCGGAAATCATCTTAGAGAGATGTGGCAATCAGGCTGTGGAGTTGTTCCTACAGTGTGAGAAATACCCGTACTCAATCACAGACAATTTGATCCAGGCGGCGAGAAGAAATGGAATTGCAGATAGAGGGAAGTTGATGTCTTTCCTTGAACAGAAGAGGAGTGAGATTAGAGATCATACAAGCGCCTCCACCCAATCACAGCCAAGTTGACTCTACCTGTCTGAAGTTGAAGAAATAGAATTGGCGGTGCGGGGCAGCCGATGTCTTTCATTGTGCGGAACGTTTGAAGGGTAGGGAGATCAGAGACCAGTTAGCATAATGATGCGTCTTCGCGTTCCAGGTGTCCCTGTTCTCAATAATTGATTTCCATTCGACCCCGTGGGGCATCGCAGAAATCGGCAAATGGTATCTTAAACGGAATATCACCTCTCACTCTATCGCAAACTAGGTCCCAATCTTCCCAAAACAAACCGCCCGAATTCCCGAAAACCCCTCTGTGTAATTGTAAAGTCCGTCTGGGCTCGACTTCGTGGGGTGCTGTAAAAATCCTGAAATGGTATTGTGAATGGAATGTGGCCCCTCACTCTATTCCCCCCCCCCCCCCCCCCCCCCCCCCCCCCCCCCCCTTGAGTCTGATTTCACCAGGGTGGGATGGATCTCTCTCCCAAGCTGTCAGGGTGAGCTTACCTGACCTAGTGATGTTAAGAGTTAAAACCATATAGATATTATGGTTTAACCAGTGCTTTGCAGTTTCTTTTAGGGATGTGGGCCCCTGTGTAAAGCCAACTTCTAACACAACTCGAGGATGGTGCTGTGGGGCGTAATGCATCGGCATCCACGAAGCATCGGGTTTTTTTCCTCGATACCCACCGTGAAGAGCTTCTGTAGAGCTGATAAGTCTTTTTTTTGTGATCGGTACCAGTCTCTAACCAGACCAAGGAATTCCCCAGTGGTATCTGCGTGCACATATATCAGAAGAATGTGATAATGGAAAGGTGTATATGTGTGGTGTGTGTATGTAGGAGAGAGGGGTGATATCTACAACCTTAGAAGAGATGTATAGGCACGCAGGGGTCCTAAATCCTCTGATGATATGTCGTTCCATCGTGTTCCAATAACTTCTATCAGAATAGTCAGAAGTTAATCACACATACAGCTAGCGAGGAGGGATGAAGGAGAAAATCAAGGCTTCAAATTTGGGTAAATTTATCTCTTACTTTTCTCTTATTTATCTCTTACTTATCTCTCATTTTGACTTGAAAGATCTTTCACTCTAATCTTACTTGTTGTCAAATGTTTTGTATCTATGATTATAATAATGTGATGGATAGTGAGCTGGTCAAAATTTATTAGAGGAAAATAAGTTTTTGCCGCGTGACCTTTAGAGGCCTCTATACCCATAGGTACAATTGGATGAATGTTCACTAGAGGCTGTTCGGCGGATAGAATATTCCATTTCCAATCATGCTGAATCTCTATTTTCCAAGACAAATTTTGTCTACAGTGAAGCAGACCCATCGGACCCAGATACAGCCTTTTTCGCCCTTGATCGATTTGTCAGAGCGACTACCAGAACATAGGTCACACCAACTATCCCAACGACAACCGAAACTGCAATGACGGCACCCCAAGGCGCATCAGAGGGATACTCAATCCTCACAAAGTGTAGTCCCAGTCCGACATTGATGATCCCCAGTGTAAGCATAACGCGACCAAACCAGCGATGCATATAGGCAAAGATACTCTTTCCACCTGTCTTTCGAAAGTGCCGGTGCTGTAGGAGTCCCATAGCAGGTTGGAAGATGGTGAGACCTGCGATAACAATCATACCAATCACTGGGTGATAATGGCTGAGTAGACCAAGTGGTCGGGCCATACTGATTCCAAGACCAAGTCCAGCAATGGAAAGCCCGAGAGCGAAGATTTGAAGTCCGCCATGTATGGCCACTGTGTGACGCAATCGAGAGACACGAAGGAAGATGCCTGCCAGAGGAAATATAATAACATAGGCGACAATCATCAAGACTCCATGAGCGATCTTTTCACGCTGGATCTCATCGAGGTTGATTGACATCATGCTAGTGAAACTTGCGCTGGATGGCATTGCTCGACCATATATGCTTTCTGTGGGTGGAAAGGATGAAAATTGCGGATATTTCATAGTTGGAGGGATTCGATGGATTGAATATGGACTCAGCGCTCAAGAGTGTCAGACTGGGGATTGACCTGGCATAATACACGGCAAGCCTTCTCTTATGTACAGCCGACTGTTTGAAACTTGATTTTCAAAATCTACCAGGGCTTCCTTCAAGTTCATCTTCCCCGATACGGGGTGATCATCAGCAAATCGACCATACAACACAGTAGGATGATGAAAGTCGACCATAAGCATACGTAGTCCTCATACAGGTAAGGAGAGCTAAATTACGTATGCACTCACTCTGTTCGAACCTTCATTTTCTAGGCGTCTTGCACTGCCGCGTTATGCAGGCAGATCCTTGCCAAGCTGCAGGCTGTCCAATCATCAAAATAAGTTTCTAATTCTTTGTGCATCTGTATGTTGATCAGCATAAGTCTCATTCTAATTTGCTTTAAAGCTGACACTAGGCTCCACTCCGGGTATACTTCCCCCTGGCCCGGGCTAGAACATACGTGGGAACAAAGGCATGCCCTGTAAACTCCGTAAGATCCCCGGGATCATCGTAGCACATGAGGTCATGTCCCAAGGAATCTAAAATTTGGGTTGTCAACGGCTTGGCGGAGCTTTGTTTTCTAACTGCATTCTCCGATTGTGACAAGAGTTCGGACACCGAAGTCAAATAGAACTGCCTGGATGTCATTCGAATCTCCTTCGGCAGTGGCTTAGCTCAGTTGCGCTATGATGGATTTGACAGACAATCCATTCTTGCGCCATCGGCGACTGAATCGCCGCAGTGGAACGCTCAGTCTTCCTGGGTTTGTGGTGTTGAGAATATCCGATCAAAGATATTCGGAAGCATGCTTATGGTTGAGTTGATGAGGAGTTGATGGACCAGAGAAAATGTCCAACATGCGATGAGACCCTCATATTTGCGGACATTCAAAGCCTAGGAGAAGTAATATTCCGGGATGAATATTCTGTGTTCTCAAAAAATGTTAAAGAGAGCCCTTGGAAGCTCTGTTAAACGGAAACCGTGACCCTGAATTCCGAGGTTCATACACCGAGCTGCATTCGAGTGCTTGTGGACTCCAGGCTTCGGACGGTTAGTCGTATCCGTAGGCGAGTAATGGCTACTCCATGCATATATGCACGTACCTAGTAGAAGGGTACTAGTAAGATCGAGTACTTCGATGAAAGAAAAATAGAAGTACGAATTGTATAAATGTACAAGAAGCTATTCGGCCCCAATTACCGCACGGGGACTCGGAAATGCCGGAGTTAAGATCTCGGATATAATGACATATCTCAATCTTGGAAGAGATCACCGAGTCTAACGAATAACATCATTTCATCCCGAGTCATATGAGGGGCAGAGGCGGTGAAGTTCGTTCCATTTGACTTGCACATGTCATATATCACTATTCATAGCACTGTCTAAACTGACTTCATCGCATTATACTGATTCAGTCAGTATCATTCACCTGCCACTATCAAGATGACTTCTCTTCCCCCGGACTCGTGTTGCTACAAGGGTGTGAAGCATGAAGGTGCTGCCAAGGGCAAGCTGTCTAAGATCGGCGACTTCGAGGTATACACTGTCTACCCGGAAAGCCAGTCTGCAGAGAAAGCCATTTTGATGTAAGTCAACCCGTCCTCTATTGAACCACCTCAAGTTATCTGAACTAAAGCTTTATCAGCTTGACCGACATCATCGGACACACCTTTATCAATATTCAGCTCATAGCTGACCAATTCGCTGCTAATGGCTATTGTAAGCCCCTTATCAAACACCTATGACCTCCCACTCATGGATACTAATTTCCTCAAACCAGTCGTTGTTATTCCCGATTTATTTGCTGGTGACCCCATCCCACTGAACAGACCCGGTGATTTCGATATGGACAAATGGCGTCGTGGAGAATACCACCCTAAGGGAATTTCACACACGCCCGAAAATGTGGATCCTGTTGTTGAGAGCTCCTTAAGAGCCATGAGAGAGACATATGGCTGCAAGGTAATTCGATATTCTATAGTATATATTCTTGGCTAATCGTTCCAGAAAATTGGTACCGTGGGATACTGTTTCGGCGCGAAGTATGTAGCCCGATACCTTCGACCAGACCTGGCAAAAGCCGATGTCGGGTTCTTTGCACACCCCAGCAACGTCACCGATGAAGAATTACGTGCAATTACGGGTCCTCTTGGAATTGCCGCAGCGGAGACCGATGCGAAGTTCCCACCAGAGAAACGCCATGAAAGCGAGATTATCCTGAAGGAAATTGGAGTTCCTTACCAGATCAATCTGTACAGTGGTGTCGCTCATGGGTAAGTCGATCAAGACGAACGTTGAAAAGGTCAAGTTACTAATTGAATCGCAGATTCGCGGTCCGTGGTGATCTTAAGAACCGAACAGTCCAATATGCCAAGGAGACCGCTTTCTTACAAGCTGTGCAATGGTTCAACGAACATCTCAGAGTCTAGTTTGACCTAAGTATGGCCATTTAGTATATTATCACCATGCGCATCGGTCTAGAGGGTTGGTAGATACCTTCAAATGTATCCAACTGGATCGTTTTATGTAGGAAATTGAAAGATTACTCCAGGGCTGTTTTTCAACACAAATGTTCACTTGGATCTCAAGTTGCAAATCAAATAACTCCATTACTATTTCAATCTATTTAAATCAATAACACATCTCATCCCGATCCTTTAATCAATCTAGGAAGCAAGACTTGTCCATCTTTAGCTTTCCGCAAGTACATTCCAAGCAAGGGACTCATTCCTGCTTTTTCTGCGAGATCCACCCACTCAGACACTGAGATCACTTCAAATTCCTCTCCTGTTCCTGACTCCATCAACTCCTTGACCTCTTCCTGTCCCAGCTCAGTTTCTCCAGATTCGTAAAGGAAGTGCACACCCTTGTTTCCTTCTGTCGAACCGGAAAGATGTACTGCCTCCAAAATCTGTGATGCGACAGACTCCACGGTAATCAAATCAAATCCTCCCGGCCAAGATGATGTGTCTGGGATTTTCTTTGTCTCCTGGCAATATCGCATGACATTACTCATCAGGTCAAGCTCAGGAGCATTGTTGCCCTGAACACTTGAGGGTCGGTGAATCCAGACCGGGAGACCAAATCGCTGGCTAGCTCGTTCTAGATAGACTTCACATACCCACTTGGCTTCCATGTACCCATCGTCAGGAACTTGAGGAGGGGGGAAGTCCGCTAACGATGTCTCCCCAAAGCTCTCTTGAGATGCGAGTCGGGTAACACTTGCAGAGGAAACGAAGTGAAATGGAATGCGCCGGGGTAATGCAAGCCGGACAAGCTCCTTTGTAGAAGCGACATTCGTCAACTTGAGAGATTGGTAGGTTTTCATGAAGGAGACATCTGCACCATTGTGAATGATAACATCCGCCTGGCTGAAGATCAAGGCTGCATCCTTATTGGACAGTCCCAACTGAGGAGAGCCTAGATTCCCTCCATATACATGAACCTTCGGATGAGAGAAGATCTCTGGTAGTTGGCTTCGGGGTTTGCGAACAGCAACACAATGCACAGTCTGGACAAGGTCATCGTCGAGAAGATTCTGTAGAACTTCCTTTCCTATGAAACCCGTTGCTCCTGTTAGAACAACCACGGCCGCTCCGGAAGGCTCGTTGCCAGTGTTGCTCCACAGTGATTTGCTCTGAGATGAAGCAAGCAGGTTTTCAATTTCCTCGTCCCAGTCAATAGCAGCGCCAGAATCATCCGGAGATAGATTTTTAATGAGAGATGCCATTCCTTGTAATGTGCTGGCCTCGAAGAGCTGTGGTAGAGATACTGACACCCCAAGGCGCTCTTTCACTAACGATTGCAGGTTCACTAGGGAGAGAGAGCTTCCACCTGAATGGAAGTACTCGGACTGAGAGTGAATTGAATGATATGAGGCAATATCACGAGGAATAGTGTCTTGCCAGATCTGGCGCAGCATGTCTTCAAGAGGACCAATGCTTTCCACAAATTCATCATTGGAAGGGAGCTGGGGAATTGGGAAGTCACTGACGGCGAATCTGTCTACCTTCCCAGAGGTGTTCTGAGGGATGAAATCAATCGGAATGATTGCGGCTGGCATCATGTATTTTGGAAGCGGCAGATTGCTGTGAAGTTGGGCCAGGAAATGCTCTTGATTTTCATCCGAACTGATGTCATGGAGCACGACAAATGCAACGATAAACTTATGGGTATCGTCTTCGGGGGAGGAGCGGAGAGACACCACGGCTTGTAGAATTTTCCCCTCGGAGGTCTGTATGATTGCCGTTTCAATTTCCTCCACATTGATGCGGATACCATTTATTTTGACTTGGGTGTCACCACCGATGCGACCCATAAGCACGAGTCCGCCATCATGGGTGAGTCGAGCACGATCACCAGATCGATGGATCATCGTCCATCCTTTACTTCTGAAGAAAGGACTCGCGTGCTGATCCACCCCAAATCGCTCCTTTGTCTTCTCAGTATCAAGATACCCCTTCGCAATTCCCGCGCCTCCAATGATCAGCTCACCAGGAACGCCAATGGGAACTGGATCGAGATTTCCATCGACAATGTAAATGGAATTGTTTGGCAATGTGCGAAGGCCTCCAAGTGAAGGAGTGACTGACATATAAGAGATTTCAGCAGCGCTACAGGCCATTGTTGCCTCAGCTGGACCATATGCGTTGATCAGCCTTAGTGCTGCCTTTCCAAGAGAACGGAATTCTTGTATCAAGCCCTCCGAGAGCATTTCGCCACCAGAAATGGCCGATGTCCAAGAGGAGGATTCAAGTTGGACACGCCCATGGCGGAACCAGGAAAGATACTCTGTTGGCGTTGCGATTGTGGTTGTGACTTTCCCCGATTGAATGAGAGATGTAATGGCCGCTGGATCAAGCCGCTGTTCAGCATCTGCGATGACCAAGGTACTTGCGCTGCTCAGAGAAATCAGAATCTGAAAAATGGACATGTCCCAGGTGTAAGATGACTGATGCAGTATTGTTTCCGTGGCTTCTTGGATCCCAACTGCTTGATTGAAGGCATAGATTTGATCCGAGTATTCGGCATGTCTAATCATTATACCCTTTGGAACACCAGTTGAGCCACTCGTGTACATTATGACGGCAACTTGGGTCTCAGTGGCCATGTTGGTGGCGTTTTCACATTGCTGAGTTGGAATACCGGAGACATTGAGTACTTCAGTTGAAACGGCGAGTTGATCCAGTTCGGGGGCATTTGCTTGGTCGGTAAGAATGGCAGCGAATGAAGTTGTTGACGCGATGGCTGCCAGTCTGTCCATGCCGGCCTTTTTGTCCAGCGGCACATATGTTCCTCCGATGTACCAGATTGCCATCATTGAACATATCCACTCAGCACCGGGCGACTGGAACACACCGACAATATCTCCTGGCCGAACAGCTTTCCTCGTGAGCTCATTCGCGATCACACGGATACGAGATAACACCTGTGAGTACGTGAGCTCAACTCCGTTCGCCTCCTTAAAAGCGACGCGATTCGGATAGATGGCTGAAACATGTTCCACGCGATGCAGCAGTGTTGCGGGCCATGGATTCTCGATCTCGGGGCCTGTAATCAATTAGCGACAGCCAAACTATGCAAATAAGAAAAAGAAAAACTCACCCCTTCCAGCAGTCAGCGCTTTTTGGATATCTTCTTGTGCGAATAGAGAAGGCCAAGGCACTCTCACGGCAGGGTTTTCTAAGAAAGCTTGAAGAAGACTGTGGAAGCCACGTAGAAGGAGGTTTGCGTGTTCTTTCTTGTACAAGTTCTTCTGAACGACCATGTAAAACGAAGTTTCTCCTGTCCCACCGTCCACAACATCGAGATGAAGATCGTAGGAGATGCCTCCAGCTGTAAGAAGAGATCCTTTGGCAGTGCATCCACAGAATTTTCTCGAGATTGCAATGCCCGGTCGATAGTTGAAAGACACCTGGAACAATGGACTATGAGACGTAGATCGAGGAACGTCTAGCTCAGATAGTATGATACTCAGTGGCACATGTCCATGAGAAAATGCGCTCTGCGATGTCGCTCTTGTGTCTTTCAATGCCTCACCAAACGACTGAGATGACTTGCGTCGAAATCGGATAGGTACGAGATTGAGGAACAAACCGATAGTTCCCTTAACATCTGGGTCCGTGCGATTTCCGTCTCCAAGACCAATGCAAATATCGTCAATGTCGAATAGACGTAAAAGGAAGATCTGCCAGATTGCAAGATAGAAATGGTAGGGTGTGACCTTAAACATGGCTGCACGAGCTTTAATCTTGCCAGACAATTCTTTGTCGAGTTCCATGTTGGCTTCATGATAACCGAATCCCGTAGTCTGTGGACGAACCGAGTGTTGGGAGAATGGAAGTAACGGCGCGACCGGTGGGATATCTTTGAATTCCGATCGCCAATATCTCAGGTTCTCCTCCCAGGCACCACTTTCATACTCACGTCGCTGTCGTAGGGTGAAATCCGGGTATTGGAGCATATCTTGCGAAAGAGTGCCCCCGTTATATACTTGCTCCAACTCCGACCAGAAGACTTCGAAGCTGAGGCCGTCCATATTTATATGATCAAAGCCAATCACGAGCCAATGCTTGTCACTCCGTAGTGAAAGCAGCTGTATGCGTAGGATCTCTCCATCCGCAATATTGAAAATGTGTGATTTCATGCGCTCCTTGGCGGCTTCAACTTCGCTCTCGTCATTGATCAAGACGCGCTCCAACCTCACCATCGACTTTGTCAAGACACCCTGCATAGGCTGTTTCTCTTCATTCGTGAAGAAAAATGTCCTCAAAGCTTCATGCCTCTGGCCAACTAATTCAACAGCTCGTGCAACATCCTCAACGCGTAATGTTCCGCTGACTTCAAAGACAGGAGTGACATTAAATGCAGTCTTATCTTCAACAAAAGATTTCATGAAATAGAAGCGAGATTGTCCATATGACATGGGAAGCGTTCGTTCAACTTCCCGTTTCTCGATTATACTCACATCAAGACTGCCATCAACGGAGCTGGCTGAAGAAGATGTTTCATCGTGTTGCTCAGAGCTGGAATCGGCCTTGGTTGACGCAGCAGAGCTATTGACGGTACTCTCATGGGATGGCAGATATCCCAGATTAAACTCTTTCGACTCATCGCTGGTCTCGGACATGGAGGTTGATTGTGAGAAATCAAATCTTGGCGTGACTTTTTGAGGCAATTGATCAACGATATTCAGAGTCGCATTTGGTGGTGCATCCTTGGAGGCGGTACCGATATTAGGAATCAATGCCTCAGGAATGAGTGTAAGAGCAAACTCAAGCAGCTCCTTGATTGATGCAGCATTCAAAATTTTCAGAACTGGCATATCCACTCCGATCTCTTTCAGGAACCAAGATCGAAGCTCAACAGCATTCAAGGAGTCAACTCCATACTCATCCAGACTAAGATCGATGACGATCTTATCGAGATCGGTTTGGAGTGCAGTGCTGAGTCGGACAAGGAAGCCATCTAATGAATTAGCATTCTGTTGGAAGAACAAGTAAGGGATGACATGCTTACCTTGAACGATTTCCCTGACTTCGTCGCGTGATGTTGCCTCAAGCAGTTGAATCTTCAGCACCACTCCTGCCTTGTTCTTTTTACCTGATGTGATGAGACTGTTGGACTTGGTCACCAAGTGCTGGAATATGGGGTTTGCTACCCAATACTTTGTGTCGTCGTCGTCGATTCTCAGTGCACTGAACAATTCAGAAGAGCTGCCAGCCCTTTCTCTACACGAGAGAACTCCCTCTGCGAACACTTCACGGAAATCTTGCTCAGACATCCATGAATGACCCACTCGGTACAAATAATTTTGTTGGTCCATGTTGAGCTCGCGGGTCACATAGCCATTTCCAACGATCGCTCCGATATTAATCGCATATCCAGCCAATCCTCGACTCCGTCTCTGGGCCGCCAGGCTGTTCATGAACATGTTAGCGGCATTGTAGGCAACTTGGCCCGGGTTTCCGGTGACTGCAGCCATGGATGTAAAGAATATCATGAAGTCCAAAGTGTCTTCGGAGAAGAGCTCATCAAGCAAAAGACTTCCCTGGATCTTGGGCCGGAAGACCTTCTCCAGGCGAGGAATATCGAGGTCAAGAAGCATTGTGTCTTGAAGGACCATTGCTCCCTGTGCAACACCACCAATATCTGGCATTGAGCTGATGATTCTGTTATGTGTCTTTCGGACAGATTCACGATCGGTGATATCACTGGTTCGGTCAGCAACTGAGATTTCACCAAGAGAAAGAAATATCTGAATTAACTTACTTTGCGAAGACGCGGACGGTGCATCCAATTGCAGCCATTTCGAGAATCCAGTTCTCATCAAGCTTAGGATTCCGACTGGATAAAGCAATGTACCGGGCACCCTGGCTCGCCATCCACTGGCATAGAGAAAGTCCAAGGCCTCCGGTAAGACCAACAAGCCAGTAGGTTTTGTTGCTTGCAAATTGAACTGTCTTTGTTGCTGGAAGAACCTGTAACGGGAGGTCGTCTTCCCACTTTATGATGATCTGTTTGTCTGGCTCTGGCTGGCCCTCTACAAGATCTCTAAGGCTGGACGTGGGAAGTCTGTTCATGTTCAACGGACTGGCATCGTTCTGGAAGTTCGTCCATGCAGCTTTCAATCGTGAAGCAGGCAAACTCTCATTCATTGGTAGACTTGAAAAGTCTCGGGTAGCTTCTGATGTAAGACTGCCCTCGGTATGGAAATTGCAATGGGATGGCAAGGCTTTTCGCAGCATAGACTCAATAACTTCATCCCCGCCCAGATTGATGAGGCTAACAATGTTCTTTGGCATCCGCTTCGCGATTTCACGAGATGTGGAATTCCGATGGATGTAGGTCCAGGGGTTACAGCATAGCCGGTTTTGGGTCGTCAAGAGAATGACCTGAATCCCGCGCTGAGTTGCATACTGAGTGATCGATGAGGCCATAGAGAAGTCGGGCTCCAAAACCGCCACACATGTGCCAGGTCTCACATTATCGAAAATTGCTTGAATCAGCAGATTGTTGTAGATACTGAGTAGCAGGGGAAGTGTTTCAGTCCCAGGTTGGTAGCTTATCATCCACGATGAAGGTACGTCCACGCATGAATCGAGAGTTTGGGAGAGGGCGACAACGCTGCGACTCGTTTTGGATTCAATTCCAGAAACCAGAAACAGTTGGTCTGTATCAGAGATCTTGACAGCCCTGAGAGTTGAGTGTATGACGTGAATTCGAATGTGATCCCCAAAGTACTGCAGAGCAGGTGGCTGTGCTTTCAAAACACGGTATTCGCCATTAGAACTCCGGACTGACACCCCACTCTCTCTGTCAACATTTTCTACAATGAGTCGCTTGGCAGAGTTGTATCTGTCATTTCTATCATCGCGGAACTTCAGTCGAGGAATGAATACCTTTCCGTTGTGAAGTGAAATTTGGGGCTCTGTGTACCACAGGAGCTCCTGCATCTGGCCCTTTTGCTCCCAAATCCCGGAAGCCTCCAGCTGGAGAACCTTTTGCGCAATTATCAGAGGCTCCGCTTCATCGAGCGATTGGAAGTTCATGAGCTGTATACGCAAGTGAGGCATCTCAACATGCAGAGTACGCTGTATTCCGGTCATCATGTTGGCGTATGGGTTGTCACCTTGAGCACCATGCCCCAACCACAAGATGTTTTTGCTCTGCTTGAACAATTCTTGGAAAGCGGCGAGCTTTGAAGGGGTAAATGAAACTAGCAAGTTTTCGTCAAGCTCGGACAAGCATAGTACGGATCCCATGACTGGAAGGTCCTCCAGGGAGATATCGTCAAATGTGCAATACAGTTTTACACTGCTAAAATGCTGGTGGACTGCCTCCTTGACTTTGAAGGCCAATGATGTAGTTAAAGAGCTGCTTCCACCGATGATGGTGAGCGACTCGGCCCCCAGAGCTTCATGCGAGGAAGAGAGAGGGTTTCGCAAGAATTCCATGCGCTGGTCAACGGCTTGGGTCAACATCACAGAGAATGGGATTGGCAGGCTTGAGTCAGCAGACATCAATAGTTCGGTCCCAGAGAATCCCGTTCTGCTCATCAACGCGCTCCACTCTGCAGTAGATACACAAGGAGACAAAGTTCGCCCCTCAGAGTAGCCCATCCACCAAGCCGGCAAGGCCCCCAAGACAAGACCAAATCGCATAACATCGGGATTTGTCAATTCCAGGAGGATGAGGTATCCGCCTGGCTTGATCAAGCGACGAACATTTGAAAGTGTAGCTTCGATATTGGATGTTGCATAAAGCGCGAGAGACGCAATCACCAAGTCGAAGGACTCTTGTGGAAAGCCTTGCTCCAAGACATCCTTCTCGATATCAAGCACCTTGTAGGCCATTCTCGATTGTTGTTCCTGGAATCTTTCCTGAGCTTGGTCAAAATGAGTGCCCCAGAAATCTGTGTAGGTGTAGGAAGCAAAGGCGGACTGCATTCCATCGAGCATATGACGAGTTGTTTCACCGGCCCCAGCACCTAGAGGCAGTCGTCAGTATGGATGTTTCAAAGAGTCCTTATTAGGCACCTACCGATCTCCAAGACATTTATTTGTGGGAAGCGGTTGCTGATTTGAGCAGCTATCTGAGTGATGCGATTGAAATAAGGCTGGATTCCAAATGTTTCAGCATAGAAGCGGCTCATGAGGTTGTCCTTCATCAGAAGTTCCAGCAAGTTTGTTTCTCCGCGAATGACAGATGGAAGGCCATCCCCAACAATTTGCATGACTTTCATGTCAATTAGCTGAGGGTACCTGTTTTGAAGAGATTAGGATTAGCCTAGGAACATATTCTAAGAATATAATCAAATCTACCTCTCAACAATCTCAGAAATATCCGAGACGGTATCATCACTCCATTCGGGTCGGACATAAGGATGATTGCCGGATTTCACTTTTGAAATGCAACGTTTGGCGTAAGCAAGCATATGAGCATGATTTGACGCCAGGTCGAAGATGTCGAAATCATCTCCCATAGACTGATGCAGTTTCTTTAAATAAAAGTGAGCCACCCGTTCCATGTCCAGAGATAAACTTGCCGTTTCACTAGTCAACGAAGGAGCGTCGAAATTGCATTCGGCAGCTTGTTCAGGGGCCCATTGCATCTCCGTGAACATTGGAATATCAGTGGCAGATGTCAATGGCACGAGAGGTGTTGTATGAAGCCCTTGAAGTTGCACAGCTGTGTACTTCCCATCTGAAGAATAGAGGTCTACATCTCCGGACAGCTCAGAAAACCTAGAGTTGGCGACGGAGGCACGAAATGGGAGTTTTGATCCAGGTTTTGCGAGCTTCAGGCACGTATTCAGGTTGATGCGAATGCTGTCAATCTTTGTGGGTAGATAGAGACTTCGTAGACGGCCATCGCCTGGGTAGGAATAGGCTAGCATAATGGCCTGAATGGCAGCATCGAGCGACCCTGGGTGGACCAAGAGTGGACTGTCGGAAGTTTCCACCATCTGCACCGCGATCATACCAGTAGCCTCATCCATTCGTCGCTTCAGGTCCGACAGCGCCTGGAATGGACCGGTGTATCCAAATCCAAGTTGCGAGACAAAATCATAGAAACGGTCGGTTTCGACTTCGAGGAAAGAACCGCGGGATTGGGTGCATGGTGGGAGATTTTCAAGATCTTCATCACCCAGCTCAACTTGAATTTGAGCAGAGGCGTGCAAGGACATCTCCGAGGAACCTTTATTTGCGTCGGAGTAGCAATTGAAAGACATCTTCGCAGCAGTCTTTGATGACTCGGAGATACTCAGAGAATAGACTACCTCAACCCCAGTATTCTCTTCCAGAACGAGCGCTTGGCCAATAATGACATCTCTGAACTCAACCAAGCGAATGGAGTCACGACCAAACTGCTCAAGTAAGAGCTCCACCGCTGCAGAGATGTATCCGGCTGCAGGAAATACCATTTGTCCCTGAACCTGGTGGTGAACTAGCCAAGGAATTTCGCGGGTATTCAGATAGTTTCTCCATCGAATCCCTCTTTGGGTACCATCTGGGCACTTCACACCTAAGAGTGGATGGAATTTCTGATTACCGTCCCGGAAAGCCGTTGAGATTCGGGATTCGTGCCAGTATATGCGATCATGGTCCCACGAATATGCCGGAAGGCCTTTCAAGAGCCTTGCTCTTCGTCCTCTGGGGAACAAAGCATCGTCCAATTTTGAAAAGTCAACTGCATGCTCACCCAGGCAAGCCCACAGCGCTCCGAGGGTAGAGGAAAATGCTTGAATGCTATCCTTGCCACGGTTGCAAGTTCCAGAGTATGGGAGTTCACTGCCAGACACCTCCTGAATTGTCTGTAGAGCAGGCCCCTTGAGCGCCGGATGAGGGCCAACCTCGATAGCCATGTCGAATGGTCCAAGGGCACCCACAGCGAAGCTGACAGCCTGAGAGAAGAGAACAGGATTGATCATGTTGTTACTCCAGTATGTATCCGTAAGGCTGTCATTGACATTGTCGATGTCTTTCCCGTAAACACTAGAGATCCATGTGGTGGAGGCATGAGAACGGTCGCGAATTCGTATCCTAGACCTTTGAACAGCTTCGATATATGGAGCGGCACAAGCCAACATATGATGGGAATGGTAGGCCTTGTCAACCTTGAGCAACCGCGCAAACTTCTTTTCATCCTCAAGGACCTCTTTCACCTCTTCAATGGCGTCAGCGTCACCGGAGAGTGTCACGCTGGCAGACGAGTTACTAGCCGCAACACAGATTCGCCCTTCAAGAGTGGGCATTCCACAAAGTTCTTGCGCATCTTCAAGTGATGTACCAACTGCCATCATTGCTCCCTTCATGCCTGTGGAGTCACTTGAGTATTGTAACGACCATCCACGGTAATAAGCAATCTTGATGGCATCTTCTGCAGACAAATATCCGGCTGCATATGCAGCGGAGATCTCTCCCGATGAGTGACCTACCACAGCAGTGAATATGATACCAGCTGCACGGAGAAGGTCAACGAGCATTATTTGAATGGCCGTGCAGAGAGTTTGAGAGAAGAGGGCTTGGCCGATACGAGACGAGCTAGCATCTTTCAATATCTCTTCTTTTAGCATCCATTGTGGGCGATGCTCAATTGGAAGTCCTTGAAGAGCAGAGTCGAGACTTGCGATACAATCACTTGCTAGCGACGATCCTCTGAGTAACTCCGCCCCCATACCTGCCCATTGAGCACCCTGACCAGTGAATATACCAAGATATCTCGGCTGTCTGATGCTTGACGATTTTGAGCTTGGTGTAAACTCAGATGGCGATTGTGCCGCTGCTTTCAATTTGGCCGCAAGGTCAGATGCATCTGATGCGGAGATCGATACCCGAACAGGTAGCGTGGATCGGCGACAGTTTAGCGTCCACGATAGATCGCGCAAGTTGATTTCAGGATTATGGCTAACATATTCTGAGTATGTTTCTAAGGTCGCAGAAAGTGATCTTTCAGATGAGGCTGAAAAGTTGAACGGTGTGAGCGAAGGCACAATGGAACCCGATGTGACAGTATCCTCAAGAGTCTCAAATGACTCCAAGATTGCATGAGCGTTAGCACCTCCAAACCCAAAGCTATTCACACTAGCGCGGCGTGTTGTTCGATCTGCAGTCCTCGGCCATTTCCTGGCATGCTGTAGAATCTGGAGGTCGTTATAGAATGGCCTCACAGTCGGGTTTAATTCGTTCAACAGCATATTCGGAGGAATAACGCCATGCTGTAAAGCGAGGGAGGCTTTGAGAACAGCAGCCAGTCCTGCGGTACCTTCTGTGTGGCCGATCACTGTCTTGATAGAGCCCACGTATAAAGGGGCCTCCTCGCTGGCCTTTCGGTAGTATCCAGCAGCGTTACCAAAGAAGGCCTTGCTGATTGCTTCGGCTTCAACCGGATCTCCAGCCGGTGTTCCTATCCTCCGTTAGTATTGTGATCAAATTTGGGTGGGCTTTTCTTGTCCTCCTTTACGTACCTGTTCCGTGAGCCTCGAAGTATTGAGGTCGGTCGCATTCATTGGACAAGTCAAGACCTGCCCTTGCATAGGTTTTCCGAATTAAGTCCGCTTGAGCTATGGGATTGGGCATTGTAATTCCCTTCGTACGACCGTCTTGATTGATTCCGGTTTCACGGATGAGACACTCAATGTGGTCACCATCGGCCAATGCCGCGCTCAAGGGCTTAAGAATCGCAACTGCGATTCCATCTCCACGAGCATAGCCATCCGCATCCTTATCCCACATACGCGAGCGTCCAGTTGGAGAGAGCATTTTCAATTTACTCTCAGCGACATACTGCTCTGGTCCCAAGAGAAGATTTGTTCCTGCCACCACTGCGACCTTACTTTCACCGTTCCGTAGACTCTGGACTCCTTGGTGTACTGCAACCAGACTGGAAGAGCAAGCGGTATCAATGGTCATCGATGGACCATGCCAGTTGAAGAAATACGAGACACGGTTGGATAAGATACTTCGAGCTGTTCCTGATGCGAAATATGTGGGGAAATTCTGAATATCGCGACCTAGGAGGTCTGCATAGTCGTTTGTCATCAGTCCCACATAAACACCAGTGTCAGAACCTTGTAACCTCTCTATCGGGATGCCAGCTGATTCAAGACCTTCATATACTGTCTCCAAGAGTAGACGTTGCTGGGGGTCGATTGAGTTCGCTTCGACTGGCTTCGTGCCAAAGAATTGGGCATCAAAGAGTCTGGGATCCTCGGACAGGATGTAGGAGTGGCGGACATTGCTCGTTCCATGGTGAGAGCTATCCGGATGATAGAAGGCATCTGCATTGAATCGACTGTTGGGTATCTCGGATAAGACATCGCGTGGGTTCTCAAGTAAATCCCAAAGTTTAGACGGGGATGTTGCACCACCAGGAAATCGACAGGCACTCCCTACTATCGCTATGGGTTCACCTGCAACTTGGCGATCGTTGAACATCGCGTCTTCAGAGTCTCACGAATTTTGGGTGGTTCAGTGTAGTCGGCTTGTGATACAGTTTCTCGGATGGTGTGATGTGAAATGTTCAGTGAGGTAAAATCTCATGACTTATCTGAGATGAGGAATCTGCGATCCAAGCTACATATCAACCCAGAGGGCCTTCAAATCGATTGTCAAAATCGGACATTTGTTCGGATGATAAGCTTAGTAGTAGTCAAGCCACTTTACCCACTTCACTCGGATCAATCCGAACCCACATGTTGCCTCGCGCGTAGAGCAGAAATACAGACAAATCACATCGTTCAACTGGCCATGATGAGCAGCTTTGTCAACCGATCTGGGAGTTCATCTGCAGCTTCCATGAGACGGGTAGAGTTCCCGCTGCAGCCCTCCCTTGAACGCAGAAACCAGGAACATGTTTCAGCTCCAGCGTTCATTCTGAAGTAATTCTAGTTCCGTCGGATACCGAGACCGACTCCGACTCCGAGGTTATGGATGTTCTAAGTCATCGCTAGATAAGAGCTGGGATCATTGGATGGAATTCTGCACGCACATGGCGGTCACGTTTGCAAAATCCTGTAAATTCCTGATTTCTCAGATCTCTGGGATGCACCCAAAAACAGTGGATCCCATAGAATAATTCCTCTGGTGCAAGGGGCTGAGTGGATGGAGAAGAGCAAACGGAGTCCACTGTAGACTCCCTTGAAGCAATTAGCCGTCAGCTTCCAAGGTTTGACATTAGAATTGATTAGTCACATCTGACCCACCTCACCTGTGGCATACATTCTCAGCTTGTCACTTTTCCCTCATCCCTTTGATTTGAGCCCTCTTTTCCGGTGTCAATCAGAATGGAAACTATCTTATTTTCTTGTTCATGTCATGGACCGATATATGATTTATTTTTAGTATCCAGATGCCTACCTCCTATGTGCATAAGTTCATGTATAGGCACCTCAGTACTCGGTACCGACTCATCTATCAAAAGATCTCTTACTTTATTTGTGACAGAAACCTTGGAAAAACCCTTTGGGCAATGTTTCACTGTTACTCTGAGCTTTAAGACCATTTTTAAAACATGGCAATTTTCCAGTCATTGTCTTCCGAGAGCTCTGGGGTCCCTTCTTATGCCAAAGGGCCTCCATGCTCAGTCAATCATTGAATTTGAATCTCTATTTCAAATATGCCTGCGATATTTCTACTTGATCGGAGTTGACAGATCAACAAACATTTGATCCCTTCAGAGCCCCTTTTCTAGGGATGGAGGGTGAACTCAATGAAGTACCGTGCTCCGATGGAAGCAAATAAGATCTGACAGAAGTGTGCGTGACGTGTTCGAGAAAGGGTATGGTAATACAAACTCATGCTCGCTAGGTACCTTCTGAACTTCCACTGCAGTCCCACTGTCTCCTATGCAAGTCTGGTACCTTGAGTCATTGCAGGCTAGTTCATTTTCTCTGTCCATTCACGATTCCCGTGCTGTAGTAAGGATCCTTGGACAGGTATGTGCATTTTCATAAAACGTGATTCAATCAACACCCTCTGCCGCAAAGTTTGAGGCTTCTTCATGTCCTATTTTTTATGGTCTCAGCAGATACAATCCTTAAGTGGCCAGCTCTATCTCTTCCTTTGCTCCTTCTCGAAGAGAGCTTCGAAAATGACACCGTTGCGCTCCCAGATGCAAACCATATTGAGTTCCCACTTACCAACGGAAATTGTTCAAGTTCCTTTTTAACCATATGATCTGGCCGATTTGCGTTGGAGGTAACGTCATAATTTGAGGATTTCTATCCTGTGTTATCAGTGGTATACGTTCAGTTAATATACTTTCAAAATTATCCTTCTTACAGCACTGGATATTCATGAATGCTGTCCATAACAGTAGCTAGCCCTCCACGCCAAACAACAGCGTCCAGGTTGAGTTGAATCACGCTTTTATTCAACATTTTAGACTCGGAGGCTCACACACAATAATATCAGGCCCACCTAGAGTTCCAAATTACCGGGAGCATTATGATATGCCTTCATATCATGATGTTATCCATCTCCACATAGCCTCTTGATGGAAGAGCAGCTGCGCTGGGCTGTGGTCACCTTCCACGGGCTGAGAAATCCATTATTATATTCACTCGTCCACCCGTGACGGCAGACTTGGGCAGCGGAAATATTCTCTTTCCTTCACCACATTTCGACATGCTTCTATTCACCATTTTCTTTTCTTCTAGAACCCTCTTCACTCTTCAGGCTTCTACTTTCACTCGTCGACGTTCTTTCCAGGTCTCTGGCTCACCGCCCGCGACCTATAAATTCTGGATTTCTTCTTGATCTTCTTCTTCCTTCCTCCTCTCCCCACCACTGCTCTTTTCTCTTTGACTTGGCTGCCTGCCTGCCTGCTTGCCTGCCTTCTCATAAATTGCTGTGCTCACTTGAGATGTCTTGGGGATCCCGCAACAAGATGCCACCCTCACTCCTTCTTCTGATCTACAAGGAGGAGCTCGACTCCTTCACGTTGCAGAACTTCCCCGGTCTTCCTATCGTGGACCCCTCTCTCTTTCGTCACGGTGATCCGGAGATTCCTCCTGATTTGGTCATCGCTCTTGCGGGCGATATTTCTGATAACTCCTCTGGTGAATGGACTGCTTTCAAGGGATTGTAAGTATCTCAACCTTTGACTAATATATTGACAAACTAAATTCTTGTTACAGCAAGCTCTCTATGGCCTGGCAAGCTACCATGCACTTTTGGTATGTCATTCTGAAGAAGGATAATGGATCTCGTGCATCACCTGTGGACTCAGCTTGGGAAGCCCCCAAGACTATCATTTTGGGAAACGCCTTTGCTACGCAACAGGCTGCCGAGTCTTTCCGTGACGCCGATTTTGGCTGGACTGATCATACTGAACCTCGCTCCATTCATGGTCAAACGCCTGCCACCCCGGAGGGCTCCGTTCTTCACCAGGCTTCTTGCAATCTCGGCAACCGTGACGATGATTCCAAGGCTGATATGGACGATGGCGCTGGCATGGATGATGGCGCTGGCATGGACGATGGTGATTACTGGGATGTGGGTTATGTGGTGGACCGCGATCGACTCGAGAGCTCGACCTCTTGGAATTCTGGGCAATGTGTTACTCGCCGTGACTCTTTGGGATGGCCCCGTTCTCCTCGTCGCACTGAGAGCAACTACTCGGCGGCCGATGAGAATGATAACCGCCCGGCCTCTATTGAGTGGTGGTAGTGGACCACACTTGGTATTCCGGATGTCCCTCTCAACAGGCATCCCTTCACCACGACTGCATGACCCGCTGCGCTTGAATCTTTTTTCTTTTTGATATTTCACCACTGCTCTATACCCCCTTCTGCGCATGACTTCCCGCCACCATATATTTTTTTATCTACGCGACATCTGATCTTTCCCGCCACATTCTCAAATTGATCGTTTTCGGGTTCAAAAGTCAGTTTGCTACGCTTTGCTTTGCTTCTCTTCAATGCACCAAGCACACTCAGGGGTCATATTTTTATTATTATCTTTCAAATCCAAACTTCTCAAACTCAAAAAAATGTCACTGGCATGTTTTCCTTCTGTTTTTCTTTTTTTTACAAAACATTCCAATATTTCAAGGTTCATCATTAGTAGCTGGCAAGACCAGAAAACTCGTCATACATCAATATGTAGACAGCCACGTGTGCATGTTCACATACGTGAGTAGTAATTAGTCAATAGTAGTATTTCCAGATAACTGGCGAACTACCCCTCCAAGTGTGTGAGTATCTACAGGGTTGCCTACACGGTTGCCTACACGGTCAACTGAAAGGAAAGGTTAGCCGGTATATAGATAGTACTGATATAGGCTAGTCCTACCACCTGGGCATATCTCCACTAGTACTAGTATAGCTAGGGGTTTATGTTTAGCGGTGAAAGACCCGAAAAACCACTGCCAGTGCAACCCAAGTAAAAGAGGTCTATCTACTATGAGAAGCACACCCCAGTATCTAACTACTACTACTGTATTCAAATGTTCTCGGGCTTCAACCATCTGCCCAGGTGGGCAGGGATCCATTAGCTTTTAATCTTAAATACTCAAGTGCTACGAGTAGCAGTAGCCTGAGAGCACTTCAGATCTTTCAAGTTCTTACTAATTTGTGCATGTGCATTAGGCCATCTGACAATGTATTTAGACCATGACCTCACGATCAATTACGAGTGTGATATGGGCTCCATGATAGATATTATGGTCCACTGATCCAGTCAAATGTTCTATAAAAATCAAATGTTATAGGACATCTAGAAGCTCGCATTTTGATTGGACAATCTGCGTTTAAGGAAGTTGATGATAGCCAGAGGTACAAATGATTGGCTATTACTACTCAATAGCCCCACTGAGTGGGTCAACTGGTATAAGTGGGGATCCCTTTAACTGCCTAAACGGATGATGGATGAAATGTGCCGGGTATATGATTGGACCCTTGATTAAAACGTTTGAATGAATTATATCCTTGATATCATTACCTTCCCGATGAATATCTGTATCACTCTAGTGAATCAATAATCCATCTCAACTTGAAAAGGTTATAAAAACTCAAGGAATATCCCTCGCTGGAATCACAATATATAATCATTATAAAATTGATTCCAAAGTATTCAAAGGGTCATCTCTTCTCAATCACTCACACTATGTCTGAATCTCTCGACTTGTCCTTGCTAAAAGGAACTCCCCAACAAAGAAAGGAAATCTCTGCTGCACTCCTGCACACCCTGAAGACCAAAGGATGTGCCAAATTGAAGAACCACGGCCTGCCGGACGATTTGATTAATGAAATGTTTAATTATGTGAGTTCATAAAGGCAAACAAGCCCGTAATGACACGGAGACACCTGCTGATCCAGAGTCTGTTTAGACGCGTCAATTCTTCGCACTCCCCTTGGAAGACAAGATGCTCGCAAAGCACCCTCCCGAGTCCACACCCAATCGTGGATACAGCTTTGTGGGACAGGAGTCAGTTTCGAGTATCAGTGGATTCGAGAAGGGTCTGCCACAAGGCAAATTTGTCCGGGACATCAAGGTATCCATCTCGTCATGCAAATTCACAAATCAACCACTAATGAACAAAATAGGAAACGATCGATCTCGGTTCTGCGAATGATGATCTCGTTGATAACATCTGGGTACCCGAAGAGAAGCTACCAGGCTTCCGCCGCTTCATGGAAAACTTCTACGACAGTTGCTTCAAAGTTGAGCTTGAGATTTTGTCCGCTCTTGCGGCTGCACTTGGAATATCCGAGTCGGAAATGACCCTGCTCCATAATAAAGCCGAGAACGAGTTCCGTCTACTTCACTATCCAGCCATTCCGGCATCCGAGCTAGCAGATGGCACAGCAACTCGGATTGCAGAGCACACTGATTTCGGAAGTATCACTATGTTGTTCCAAGATTCTGTCGGAGGCTTGCAGGTGGAGAACCAGCAGAACTTGGGTGTCTTTGAGGGGGTTGAATCCCTTGATAAGACTGAGATTATCTTGAATATTGGCGATTCGTTCCAGCGACTGACGAATGATACCTTTCGCGCTGCATGCCATCGGGTCACATATCCTCCCACTGTTAAGGTTGGCTCGGATGAGATGATTCCAGAGCGGTACTCGATCGCTTACTTCGCTAAGCCGAATCGTGCTGCATCTCTGTTCCCGTTCAAGAAGTTTATCACGCCTGCTACTCCGTGCCATTATGATGATATCACAGCCTGGGATTATAACAACCTTCGTATCGCTAAGCTCTTTGGCTAGGTAATATAACAGTTGGGTAGATGAATGCATTCTCTTTTTATCTTATCATATACTACATATCCAGATGTCCGAAAAGGGCAGGTCTCTCCGAGACTAGCGATAGAATCAGCATGAATGAGGTGACCAGTAATTATTCCAAGGCTCCTTTGACTATATAGCCTGAGACTATTATTACCACGAGTGAGATAATAAATATTTTTCTTTGGTTTTTTAAACAGGAATCCATAGGCACCAGTGTCCGCAAGTATGAGTTCCGGATTCTACGATTGTTTGGAGTACTGCACATGTGCATGTGGGTTATGTAGGAGCCGGAGCCGCATGCCTCTTTTGGCGAGAGATAACATACATTTGAACTATGCTGCGGGGACTCAACAAGACCTCTTCACCATCTTTCATCCACTTCACTCTCCTCTGAGTCGGCGCCTTCAAAAATTTGAATATTGGAATTATACGTGATCAATATCTCACACAAGAATTAATATATACTGCCAGTAGCGAATTTCACCATGGAATCCGAATCATTTTCTCCACATTATTCATCCCCATTAGAGAGTATCGCAAGCACAGCCAACGATAGACCACCGACGCGCCAGTTAAAATTTGTGAGCAATAATAGAGGGCATATTCGCACCCTCAGTGCCAAAGATGCAGCAAAGAATCGTCAACCAATTTTCACAGGTAAGAGATCAAAGTTCCTTTTCGTGCCTTCACCGTACTGACCTTTTATAGATGCCGAGCGTCAACATATGAGCAACGAAGTTCTGGAATCAGTGCCAGATCAAGATTCAACACAAGCCTTACTTGAAATAGAGAGGCTGGAGTGTCTTTCCACTTCGAGTACGGCATTCTCTTTTTTCAAGGGCCCCTTCGGTATCTCCAGGTTCGGCACCGATCCCATTGCAGATCAATCGACGCTTGAGGCTTCAAGTTGCGAAGACATAATCAATCAAAACGACCACGAAATTGATACAGGACTCCCGGATATTGAGCTAGTGATTTCCACTGATATATTTTCTGATATCCTTGCCGACATATTTGAGTTTCCCGATCCAGATCATCAACAAGCCTATGATCTCCAGTTCGATGACCTTATCCTACCAAGCGCAGAGGAGCTTGAGATTGAACCATTTCCCTCCCTCTCTAATTATTGCATTGGAACCTCCAGCCGTGATCCAGAAGCATGGACTATCCTCTCACATTACGAGGAGAAAATAGTTCCGTTGATTTCACCTCTGGGATTTGGCCAACAAGCTTCATGGTTAAAGTTGGTTATGCCATGTGCTGTAAGCACACTCGGCGATCTCACAACAAGTCTATCATTTGATCACTCCAGACTTGCTTTATTGAATGCCGTGCTGAGTACTAGCGCTTTTCATCTGGCCAATCACTCGATTTTTGACATTGAATACTGGACCACGAAGGGTGAAAGCTACCTGGCGCGCGCTGAATATCACTTCCTCAAGCGCTTGGAAACACCCGCCATCCAAACGTGCAAGACTGCCAAGTACAAAGATATCCTGATGACTATTCTGAGTCTCTCTACCGCTTATGTATGCGTTTTGAACAGACCCGTTCACCTTGCAACTCACCTCTACAATACATGGAAACTAACATATTCTTCAATCAGATGATCAAAGGAAACTCCGAGCAGCGAATAGCATCCCTCATCCAAGCAGAGAAATTCATATTCAACAACGGCTTCAAGAAATCCACACTCTCACCTAAACGAAGAACACTACATCACTGCTACGCATATATGCGAATCATGGCAGAAACAACAAGCATCACAGACGATCTTAGCACCAATCTCGCCAACGCCAGTCTCAACTCCGATGACGAGATGACATACTCGGATTTCCGAATCTATCCCAATATCACATTCTCAGATGACATCCTAGCAATGGAAAAAGATCCCACAATCGCTCAGCGAGATCTCCATCTAGCCATACCAGGCCGGTGGAGCTTAACCTTATTCCCAGAAATATATGGAATTGCAGAAAGTTTTCTCATGCTTTTATCACAGGTAATCCGTCTTGCTAATGAGCGGGATCTCTCCATGCGACAAGAAAGCGAGTCCGGGATGCTCAACCTACGAGACTTCTGGGTTCGCGCGAAAGCATTGGAAAAAGCTATTCGTGTTCTACTTGTCTCATGCAAAACAGGCTCAATACATTCCTCACATGATGATGGTCGAATGGAGATTGGGAATCCGAGGACACAAGCGATGTATACCGCTCTATTGATTTTCTTCCATCGAAGAATCTACGATCTTAATCCCGTCTTACTACAATCCGAGGTTACCGCTGTCCGAGGATGTCTGGAAGAGATTCAAAGAAATGAATGTGAGAAGAGTGATAACATGGCAACACTTATATGGCCTGCGTTCATTGCTGCATGCGAAGCCGTGCAAGTGGAGGCTCAGAGATTCTTTTCCTCCTGGTTTGAGAAATGCTTCACTGTTACTGGACTGAAGAATGCTTCGATGGCCAAGAATATTATTGGGATTATCTGGGCTAAGAGACAGGAGACAGGTCTAGATGGGGAGATCTGTAGTTGGCCGGATGTTTTAAGAGCGACTAAATTAAGGTTGATGTGCACATAAGAAGCTTGTTTGGAAACTTAACGAATAAAGCAACTTTTCGAGTTTAATGTGATATCTTGAGACTTCCGGAGCATTTCTCCTTTGTGGCTGCTATTCGGGATGTTTTTGTCTTACCCGTTTCCTCCTGTAGGCGGGTGTCACCTAGCCGCAACACTTGGTAACTGCTGTGGCATCATTCCTATTTAAAGATTCAAATGATTAGCTTTGGAATCCCATCTTGGAAATTCAAGGGCTCTAGACTCACGGCTTTGCCAGGGACAGTGCCTCCCAAGAAAAGATGAACGATCCAATGTATGCACCAATGAAGATACAGATGATGATGTATCCGTTGTAGTACATAGCAAGGAGCATGATAAAGTAGGCAACTGCAAACTGCATGGTGTGCAACAGGGCTCGGACAATCTGTTCAATTAGAGACGGTCTATACGGACCGAAACCAACAGCATTGTGCGCAGTGCTTCGAGATGCTTCGCCCGTTGCACTTGCATCGGTCCCCTCCGAGCTACCTTGCTCTTGAGTGGAGACTTCACTAGATGGAGTCGGTAGCGCTAGGACATGTTCAATCGTATCAGGGGCGACGTCGATATCTCTGGGCATTGGCTTTGGAGATTTCGGGGCCAAGGGTTTGTTTTCGCGGTCGGCATAGTTGGATGGGGGTGTTAGATAAATTTGGCGGATGCGAGCTCGACGGAAGATGAAAGCATCATATTCACGACCCAGTCGGCGTAAGCCCTCAAGAAGTATGACTAGAAGAATGACACCAATGCAGGACCCAGCGAACATGCCACTCGACCGGATGTGCCAGGAGTGTGTGAGGAAGCCTTGAAAATATCATAGATTGTTAGTAACGAAATCGATACATAGAAATATTGGAAGCATACAAGAATCCACCGTATACCAGTTCCAAAGCATCTATCATAGCGAATTAGTCAAGGGAAATTCATTATCGCAATGTACTAGACTGACCGAAATCTTGCAGCTCATGTCCATATCGCCCATGCCACCCATACTAGGTGTTCCCGTGGTACTGGTCGGCATCATGCCAGACATAGTTGAAGCAGGAGCCATGGTCATAGTTGTAGAATCCATTTCGGCGTATCTTTGATGGATTGAAGAGTTGAAGAAGTCAAGAGCGGAGGCGCTTGGATTTAAAATGGACTGAGTCGGCTCGAGATGAGGTGCAACGTGATACGCGCAGAAGGTGGGACGTGGTTGAAGATACAAAAGAGAAGGTAAACAACCTTGGAAGGTTAGCTAGAACCCTGGAGAGTGTAGAGGGGAAGAAGCTGCTTGGGACTAATGTATGAGCAAATTTCCAGGCAATCAAACTACGGTTGAGTACAATTGAGCAGATTTCTGCAATCGCAGATTGTTCATCTCTTAAGCATAATGATCTCGCAAATATCCATATTGGCATAGTTGAATTCAATCCCTGTTCAAAAATATATCTCATATGTCCAGACGCCATTCAAATGCAATCAGTTGATATCATGTGCTCATGCCCGGCTTGAAGTCTTAATAACGCCCTCGAACAACTCACGGATCTGGCCGCACCCATCAATTCCAACAGCCATCATTGTCTCAAGATATGTGGAGTGGACCTTGGAATCCATACTCATAAAAGAGATTCCGGTCTCTTGTTCTTCGTCCATTTGATCTTCTCCAACAGGTACCTTAGTTGTAGTCGCAATAGTCATGAAAGGCAATTCTTGCTCTTCGGGGAGCGCCATATCCAGGAGAGGGTCAAGCTCATCACTGCGAGGATCTTTAGGTGTCAAAGCGCTGCCACTCATACCGGATGTGCAAGCAGTGAGCAGACCAGGCATAGGAATACCGGCGTCAACCAAAGCCAAAGTGCATGCGTTGATAGCCGCGGCGAGGACGGAGCCATCGGCAGAAAGAATGGAGACGTGGATGCTAATGGTACTGTGTGGGTAGAGGTGGGTGTAAAGGTGGGATTGGAAAGCGGAGCGAAGAAGGACCTCCATGCGGGAAGATTTCCTACAAGATTAGACATTAGCATGCTGTCATATCTTCAGATCAAAGATAAAATTGGCGTGTGATCTTACTTATCACCTCCTCCACCTCGTCGTCTACGATCCACTGCAGCAAATCCAGCAAGGTTGACATCCACATCGACAATAGCGCCCGCACTTCCTGCGGAGCCAGTAGCTTCACCTCGGCGACCGGCAGCAGGTCCGTGGACAGAGCACATGACTGAAGTATTACCCATTGTCAGGTAGGATGATCCAGAGCTAGCAGCGTTGGTCGAGATCTGCGCTTGAATCAGACGCAGCTCGTTCCATCGTCGGCCATCCAGGCGGAGCTTGGTGAGAGGGTATGTGGTAGAGGTATCGAGAGGCATATTTGCTCGTAGGTTCGAATTATTCTATCTGTAGATATGGGAAACCCTGCGCGAAGTTCTGCGCGGTATCGAAGGCGTTCTGCCTCAAGTATCTCTAATGGCTGGATTGCGGCGGGAAATCAGTGCATGTTCATCTCACCAGGTCAACCCCCAGGCAGAATTGAGGGATAAGGGTGTAATTACTCACCTTTGGATAGTCGCAAATAAAACCCAGACTCCAACAACCAGTTGATTGATTCGGATTGGAGATGTGAGTACAAGCTCGTGTGGGGGAAGAAGTGCAGCTTTTTTTTTCTTTTCCGCCTATCGGGATGACATCGCCCATTTGCTCTCCGCCCTCTCCGCCTTTACTATCTAACGCGCATTGAACGCAGCTTCCTCTTATATTCAACCTTGGAATACACCACTATTATGGTATTAAAATGGACGAGCAAAGTGACTTTGGAGTCATTACCCTTGACTCAGACGATGATGATTTGGAAGTAACTCGTTACGTGAATCGAACTCCCGTTGCGACCGCAAGTATGTACTAGATCCCCGAAGACGCGTGACATGCAGCTAACCTGCGGCTTTGCGTTCTAGGCACCAAATATTCTGCCAGGGTTAAAGACGAAGATCTTTCTACTCCCAAGGCTGAAAATGTGGATACTTCTTCTCAAACAATAACAAATATCCCCGTGGTTGTCGAAACCGACAGTGACAGCGACGACGGATTCAATGATGGGGAAGCAGCTTACAAAAAGTTCAAGGAGCGCAAATCGGTCAAACGAAGACAGAGTGCTGCAGCAACCCGGAGAGCAAAAATCCCAAAATTACCCAAGAGAGAGCAGCCAGCCGACGATTTGATCGTGGGTCTGGTGAAGGGAGAGGGGTCCACATCTAAACCCAAGCGACAACAAAAGGAATATGGCGATGTATCATCTGAGGATGAGCTGATGGAGTATACGCTCCCAGCTCACCTAAAGAAGCGTCGCAATGATTTCGATCGCAAGCAGGAAGACCTACAGGAGTATGGGTTAAAGCTGCCACCATCTTATGAAGATGTGGATTTCTCAGATGATGAACGCTTGGAGGATCTTCAGGAAAGACCATCGTTCCCCGGAAGACCTCCGGCACGAGAATACAAGGACATCCCATTAACCTATTCACTTGGGTTGATTCCTGCTCCGATCGCACAGTGGCTACGACAATACCAAGTTGAAGGAGTAGCGTTTCTCCATGAGAAGTTCATCTATCAGAAAGGCGGCATCCTTGGAGATGATATGGGCCTGGGGAAAACGATTCAAGTGATCGCGTTCCTGACAGTAGCCTACGGGAAAACTGCAGACGAGCGGGATGCGAAGCGAATGCGGAAGATGCGCCGGTCTGGAGATGCCTGGTACCCTCGCACATTGATCATCTGTCCTGGAACTTTAATCTCAAACTGGGTGGCCGAGCTCAACCGATGGGGATGGTGGTCAGTCGAGACATATCATGGTGCTAGCAAAGACCTCGCTCTCAAGTCTGCAAGTTCAGGCAGTGCTGAGATCCTTATCACAACCTACACGACTTATGTGAACAACAAGGAGTTGGTAAATCTGGTCGAGTGGGACTGTGTGATTGCGGACGAGTGTCATAAGATCAAGGAACGCAAGTCTGAAACAACTAAGGCGATGAATGAGATCAATGCGTTGTGCCGCATCGGCTTGACTGGAACAGCTATTCAGAATCGATACGAGGAGCTGTGGACTCTATTGAATTGGACCAACCCTGGTGTTCTTGGGCCTATTACTACGTGGAAGGCACAAATCGCAGAGCCCTTGAAGATTGGACAATCCCACAATGCAACTGTGAACGAGCTGAGCCGAGCAAGAAGAACGGCCAAGAAGCTCGTCGAGAACCTGCTTCCTCAATTCTTCCTCCGCCGAATGAAGAGTTTGATTGCCGACCAACTACCGAAGAAAAGCGATCGAGTGGTTTTTTGTCCTCTCACTTGGTCACAAGCGGATGCCTATGAAAATTTCCTGGATAGCGATATCGTTCAGACCATCAAGGGTTCCACGGATATTTGTGACTGCGGATCGAAGAAGAAAGCCGGATGGTGCTGTCACAGGTTCGTGCCTGGCACTGAGATAAGTTGGCAGGCATATGTCTTCCCAGCAATTAACGTGCTACAAAAATTATCCAATCATCTGGCTATCCTGATTCCTCAAGGTACAGATCCACGAGAGAGACAAGAGAAGGACAAGGAGATGCTTCAGATTGCAGTACCTGATGGCTGGGCCGAGCTTTATCGCACTCGCGACTCAATCGTCAACTATGCCAATCCCGAATTTTGTGGAAAATGGAAGGTCCTGCGGAAGCTTCTCAAGTGGTGGCATTCAAATGGAGACAAGGTACTCGTCTTCTCGCATAGTGTGCGTCTCTTGAAAATGCTGCAAATGCTTTTCAAGCATACCAGCTATAACGTGAGCTACCTGGATGGCTCCATGAAGTATGAAGACAGATCACTAGCAGTGGACGAGTTCAACTCAGATCCGAAGCAGTTCGTCTTCTTGATCTCTACCAAGGCTGGCGGAGTAGGCCTCAACATCACATCCGCAAACAAAGTAGTCGTCGTGGATCCAAATTGGAACCCATCGTACGATCTACAAGCGCAGGATAGAGCCTATCGTATTGGCCAAGTTCGCGACGTTGAAGTCTTTCGACTGGTTTCCGCCGGTACAATCGAAGAAATCGTGTACGCACGTCAAATCTACAAGCAGCAACAAGCCGAAATTGGTTACAATGCCAGCTCGGAGCGACGATATTTCAAGGGTGTGCAAGATCAAAAGGATCAAAAAGGCGAAATCTTTGGGATGCAGAACCTGTTTTCATACCAATATGATAATGTGGTTCTCCGAGATATCGTGAACAAAACCAATGTCGCCGAAAGTCGAGCCGGCGTGCAAGTGGTAGACTTCAAGTTTGACGAAGACGAAAATGCTGCAGCTGCAGCTGAACAAGGGCTCGTCAAAACGGAAGAAGAAGTTATGAACCATTATGCCGCGATGGTTCGTGGTGAAATCGATGAGAGCGACGGTCCTAAACCTCGCACTGGCGCTATGCCAGCGAAACACGATCCTGTACAAGCAATTCTCTCCAGCGCCGGCGTGGAGTACACTCATCTGAACAATGAAGTGATCGGTTCCTCCCGCGTCGAGGAAAAGCTAAGTCGCCGCGCAGAACAAGTGACCAATGATCCGGATGCGAACGTACAAGTCTTTGAGCCCTCGTCATGTCCAGCCAATTCGGAAGAAGTTTCGTACATCTCAGAAAGGAGAATGGCCCGCAACTTGAATATGGATAATCTACCTTTCAGATTCAAGTACAATCCACCTGAGGATGTGAAACGTCGTCAGTTCTGCAGCATGGCGAAGTGGATGGGATATCCTGATGCCACAGAGTTTGGGTTGGTTGTTGAGAACATGAGCCAGGCTGAACGGAGAGCATGTCTTGAACGGTGGTATGAGCATCGGCGGAACGCTTTGCTAGTCAAGGCGGAGGACGTGAAAGTCGAGGGAATAAAGACTGAGTTGAAGGCTGAGGAGTAACCTGGACTTTGAAACATGGTTATTATTGCGATTGCTCATTATACTACATGGCAGGATACCCTTGGAAACATGTCTACACTGGCGTTGAGAGGAACTTGAATTGATACCCTAGCTTGATTTAGCGAAATACAATTAGACATTCTTATATTACTTGGCTCATCAGTAGTTACAACACTCTTGAGACTACTAGTATATGCTCCAGTCGAGAAATCCACGTATAAAAATAAATGTAATGAATTATAATCTGAGCAAGCACTCGACATGCGACATGCGAAAAGATAAGAGAGAAAAGGGTATCTCAGACAGAAAGAGCTAAAGCCACGCCAAAGTCCACAAAGCCGGCAGATTCGGGTTCTTCTCCTGCCATTCCGCCAGAATCTCCGGGACCAACTCATCGAAACTCTGACGCGCAGGACCAGAGCCATTCGCCCATCCTTCTGTTCCGTGTCTCTGACGCTGGGCAATGGCGGCATTGTTAAGCCTATTGGCCAGATCGAGAATCGCCTTTCCTCCGACAAGGGCCTCTTCATGGTTATCTTTGATATCGACGTTAAAAACGTGAACAGGTCTATTCAGCGACGAACCCTTGTTCATAAGGTCATCGACAACAGCATCCCAGCATCGCTCTTCACAGGTAATGATCACATCAACGACGCCGCCTTCCGTTCCGATCGCGCCCTTATCACCCTTCGAAAGATGTTCCAGTCGCGGCATACCGGGAACCCAGTCCTGGAAGCGCTCAGGACCCCATTTCAAGTTGCGATTGCGATCCAGCATGTTCAGGATACCATTGCTGCGGTAAAGACGCTCATCCTTTGAGTGCAATTCCTCGTACATCTGGTTGTAGGACGTTGTGTTGAAACTGTAGACATTTGGCTGGGTGATGGATGGACCTGGGAGACGGACCAAGGAACCTGTGCCGAAGGAGATGACGGGGAACGCGGTTGCGGCGGTAGAGAGACGGAGGTGCGCTTCCATCGAACGGTTGTTGTTTGAGGCGCAGACAGTGCAGAACTTGAGTTTCCAGTTATCTGGAGCGGTCTCATCTTGGCTGGTTGTTGAGTCCATCTCGGTAGGTGTGCTAGACTCGGGTGGTGGTGGAGGAGGTGGAGGAGGGGTTTGGGGAGTTGTGCTCCCCGTGTTTACACGGTGAGGATCATATGCCATGGTAGGAGAATTATTATGACTCGGACTCCTTTGGTTGGGATAGGTATGATTCAATGTTGGTATGATATGGAAGAGAGACTAAGTAGGGAAAGAGTTTGATAGGGTAGAAGAAAAAATAGAAATAGAAAATAGAAAATCAAGAATTGTTTCAAGGTGGCTTGAAGATGAGTTTACTGGTTCCTGTTTTTGTCTATAACTTGGTATTAGCCAAACTAGATCTTTTAATCCAATGTATAACAAAACATTATGAATAGATCAAGTGGTTCAGAAAAAAAAGCGTATAAAAGGTTGTCCGCACAGCAAAAGCTCAGACAGCTCCAATAAATAAAGAATTCATCACATAAAACGATCGCACATAGAATATCACACAAACAATTTACGTACCTGGCAATGAATCATGATCCAACTGGTTCTGTTACATGAATTGGGGCCGTAGCCCTTGAGGAAGAAGAAGAGAAGGAGGTTTCGCACTGTGAAGTTTCGCGCTTTTACCACTTGGATGACTCAGCCAAGCTCCCCGCGGCCCGCTACTAAGAGCTAGAGTAAACAGTCCACGCAATCAATTTGATCTCTTCAAATAATCATTCCAGTTGCAAAGATGGGTTCTGAAGCTGAGAATGGGCCTTTTGTGCCAGCCCTAATTGTGGTTGACATGCAAGAAGACTTCTGTCCTCCCGTAAGTGAAGCTACTTCGTTCTCGGCTAATTATACTCCGAAGTGTGGTACTGATACGAAAGCTCCATAATGGGGCTTATAGAATGGTTCTTTGGCAGTACAAGATGCCCGCTTAATAGCACCTCTGATCAACTCACTGCTTGCCCAGCCGGGCTTCGTGTCACGTATCGCCACCCAAGACTACCACCCAGCAGACCATATCTCCTTCGCCAGCAACCACCCCGCACCAAACAACCGCCCATTTGAATCATTCATTGAGATGACAAACCCCAACCCAGCGCCAGGCCAAGACCCAGAGACCAAGCTTCAGCAGCTGTGGCCTGTGCACTGTGTGGAGGGTACGTCCGGTGCGGATGTTATTCCCGAGATTGAGGCCGAGCGTTTCGATCTAGTGATCCAGAAGGGCAGACACTCGCAGGTCGAGATGTACTCTGCCTTTGCCGATGCCTTTGGAAATCTCGATCCGAGTGTGACGAGACAGTCAGTGACTGTGGATATCACCTCTGAGCTTCAGGCCAAGGGAGTGACGGATGTCTTTGTGGTTGGAGTGGCGGGGGATTACTGTGTTAAGTCTACAGCTATTGACGCCGTCAAGGCTGGGTTCCGAAGCTGGCTGATTGAAGAAGGCACAAAATGTGTTAATCCTGCTGGTTGGGACCAGATCAAGGAGGAGCTCAGCATTGCGGGGGTCTCAGTCATTCATGCAGGTGATGCAGTGCTGCAGAAGCTCTCGGTCGCAGCGCAGTAGATATTCCGTACATAGTGACTTGATGACAATTCCCCTCTTTATCGAGGATTATGATATTTATATGAACATTTTTAAACCAATATAGACCAGAGTTATATAGTTGTTATGGTGTCTTCCTTTCACGTTCCAGTCCAATCATGGTCACCGAGTGGATTCTGCGGGACTATTGACCCCAGTGATCGACAACATTGAATTCCAACGGTCTCTCGGACATTGTTGTCAAGGGTCATCCGTCATATTCCTTCTCTAACCCCTAATCACAGGGGCAAGGGGTGATCTCTGAGAGCTTCTTTCATTCAAGTTTCCCAGTACAAACCCAAAGTCTCAGGATTTACTTCGATGAAGTCTGCTCCTCTATGATGCCTCATTCTACGGGCGCATCTACGCCATCAGTGGCGATCACCGCGCTTGATGAGAAACTTACTGACGCAGATACCAAGTCGCCTGCTCAGTTTCTTCATGATCATGGCCTTACCGCAGATAACCTCCCATACTGGCTAATGAATGTTCCCCACTCCAAATGGACCGCCGAGTGCCCACCCTTTCTACTGGATCAATCACCGAAGAACATTCGATGTCTCGCTACGCCCGATACAGAATACCAACGACAAAACTGGGAGCTGGTGCAGGAGATAATCAGTTGAGTGGAACTATTTCTTCCTGCATTAGGGCCCATTTGGTTTTGCTAACTCGGTATTCCTCTTTCCCGTAGGAACGAACCGGATTGATCGATTCCAACGCGTGCCTAGTGACTTGCGCAAGTATCTGGAATATGTGGCCCACATTAAAGCCGAGTATGGCTCAGTGATGCGGTTTGTTGTCAAAGAACGACTAGCATGGGGCGATGGAGACACCAAAGACTTGATCCCCAAAGGCGAACCATTTGAGTTCGACGGTATGTCGTGTTCATGGGGAGATTAGTACCCAATCAACTTCTAGTCACACTACTTGGCTGATCTGGTCTGCATGCAATAGAGGATATTCGCATCCTGTACAATGACTGGCCCTATGGTATTGACACCGACATTATCCACTTGGTCGTCTGGACCAAGTTTGAGCTGCCCGATGACCCAATTACGGGGGATGTGACGCCCGAAACACACCTGGCCATCGAGCAATATGTCCAACGCACTTTCTGCTCTCGAGTGGCAGCTGAACAGGTAGTCTGGTTCAAAAACTGGAAGTCTCTTAAATCTGTCCACGCGGTCGAACATTTCCACGTCATGCTTCATCGACCAGATCTGGTATTTGTGAGGGAGATCACGCGTGGGGACATCCCGCTGATTCAACGGGTCTGATTTGACTGATTTGACCCTGAAATGCCCTGGAATCTGGACTTGGACTGGAGGGAATAGTGGTGGATCTATTACTCTGCAGTGACGGAAACCTGCAGTCCTTTTTTTCTCTCTTGATCACAAATTACATACCACTATGTATATTACATGGTTCTCTCCCCACTCCGCCAAGATTGTTGCCCCTCATGATGATCCTAGAAGATACTCCGTTTGTTGGGAAGGGTAAAGGGGGGAAGTACATCAGGTACACTTCATTTTTAATAGGAGAGATAGAAAGATGTTATGGATCATTCAAGACTGTTCTCTTTTCTTCTATTTAATCTATTTCATCTATGGGATAAACTATTCCCAAGCCAACCCTGTTCCAGTATAGTGAGGCTTTTCGACGTCACTGCCCCAGTCTAGTAAGCGCCGTCTGTCGTATTCTTATTAAAAACTTTTTTTTCCTTCTACCTAGTCTCACCAGGAGCTCATTCTTTTTCTTTGTTTCATGGTGAACCTCGATATTTTCGAATATCTTCCTCTTCCATTTATCTATTTAATGCAGTAAAATCAAAACATCATACTCTTTCTGTCCTGCCGAACACAGTCATGCCGGTCCCGCACCTCCGCCGTTCTTCCTTGGCGAGTAAGGCAATCTTTCCCACAATCTTCAACCCACACCATGCCTAACCCAATCCTAGGTAGATCGTCTGTGGACGATTCCCCCGCGAGCGGTGATGAAGAAATCGTTGAAGCCGACCAGGGAAATGGTAATGTTGAGTCCGGATGCCTCCGCAGAATCCCATACTGACCATGTCTAGTCTTGTCGCACATCATTTCACAGCTCCGACCGGGCGCCGACCTGAGTCGTGTCGTGCTTCCTACATTCATTCTCGAGCCCAGGTCGATGTTAGAGCGGATCACCAAGTATGTGCTATATCCCAGATGCGAGAAGTTGAGAGGGAAAGCTTCGCGAAGATTCCCGCCAGACTGACCGTTTTTTTTTCTAGCTTCATGGCCCACTCCGACACGCTCCTTCCTATGCCTACGTTCGATGATCCGGTTGAACGATTTGTTTCTGTGGTCAAGCTATATCTGAGTGGATGGCACATCAAGCCTCCGTATGTCGCCCGTGCTGAATTGCTTTGTTGCCCCCCGTTCTGACGTCAACGATCTAGAGGTGTGAAGAAGCCGTTGAACCCCATCCTCGGCGAGACCTTTACCTGCTACTGGGACTACCCTGATGGAACTCGTGGATACTATGTCGCCGAACAGACCTCACACCACCCGCCCAAGTCCAGCTACTTCTTTATGGCGCCCGAGCATAACATTCGTATCGATGGAACCCTTAAGCCCCGCAGTAAATTCCTGGGCAACTCCGCAGCCAGTATGATGGAGGGTATTGCTATCCTGCGACTGCTGAACCATGGCAAGGACAAGACAAAGGGCGAAAAATAGTAGGTTTGGTCGGATGAAAGCTTGGGGAGGGTTAAGTGGCTAACAGATAAATCAGCATTCTGACACAACCGAATATGTATGCCCGTGGAATTCTGTTCGGCAAAATGAAGTACGAGCTTGGCGACCACAGTTACGTCCGATGCCCAGAGAACAACCTGGTGGCCGATATCGAGTTTAAGACCAAGGGTTATTTCTCAGGCACATATAATGCGATTGGAGGAACCATCAAGAATGAAAAGACCGGCGAAGTTCTGTATGAGCTTTCCGGCATGTGGAACGGTGAAATGATCATTAAGGATGTCCACGTAAGTTTTATGCACATGTCCCCACGCCAAGAAGAAGCTAATAAGCTTGTAGAGCCACAAGAAGGATGTCTTGTTCGATGCTACCCACGCCAAGCACTCCAAGCCTATCGCCCGTCCAATCGAGGAACAGGGAGAGCGTGAGTCACAGCGATTATGGCAAGAGACCGTCAAGGCCATTGTTAGCCGAAACCACGAAGCTGCCACAGATGAAAAGACCAAGATCGAGGATCGTCAACGAGACGAGGCTGCCAAGCGTGCTGACGAGGGTGTTGACTGGAAGCCCCGCTTGTTCCGTGCTGTCCAGGGCGGTCCTGGTGGCTCTGAAGAAGGAGAGGAGGATCTGGATTGGATCATAAACGCAGAGATGTAAGCTCACTTCCTCTACTGTATAAGGCTCATGATTAACCGTTTGATCACAGCGACTCCCACGACCCCGAGCTTGCCAAGAAGCAGATCCTAGCCATTGCGCCCATCATCCCAGGTCAGAAAGCATCATCACAATTCCAGATCCCGCCATACACTGCTTCAGCGCATCACCCAGCCGGCGGCATCCCAGGACATCGCAACTAATACCGCCTCCCACCCATATAGGATCCGAAACCGAGCCCGCAGCACCATCAGTTGTGGAACGGAAAGATACCGAGACATCAGCTGTGGAGAAGTTCGTTGACGCAGAGGAAACGCAATAGAGAAACCTCGACCCAAAAGATTATCTAGAAGGTAACAAACCTTCTCGCCGCCATTCATCCTAACCAAGGCCGCCCACACTCCTTTCATAAACCCCGTACCCTGCTCCTGGCAGTCCGTCAGATGATGTAGTCAACCTGCACAGACTACCCAGCTTAATCCTCTTTTCTCGGCGGTCGAAGACGACGATGACGATGATAATCCCGTCCCTGTCTACACCTTCTTTATATTGCCCATGATGTTCAACACAAGCGTTTCCCGGCCACGACGCCGTGCCATTGCTGGATACCCGATTTCATTCTGGATTTGCCCCCAAACAAACGAGCCCAAAAAAAGTCCCAAGACTCAGAACTTGACAGAATTTAAAAATGAAAAAGAAAAAGAAAGAACACATTCCCTTCCTTCGATTTAACGGATCCGAGTCCCATTTGCCCAGCTACCTGGTTTGAATGAGGGCATGAGGTACATAGTACCTGGTAATGTTTATTTGAGATGCATTGTATCGTAACGACCGGAGGATCGAGAGGACTGGAGATTACAAGCGAAAAGAACAAAAAAAGACTCAAGATGCAGCATTCATGACGATGATTCCATGCAGGAAGCGATAGACTCGGGGTGATAAAGGATATCTGGAGGGGACTCTACAGCGTTCGGAGCGGATTGCGTATTCCAGTGGTGTTCAAGTTGGCATGACTTTCTCTTCGAATGTATTGATTTTGAATTGGATTATTTTCTTCAAGTTTTAAGGTCTTCATATCAACTGTACACAGGTTCAAATTCCTTTCCCCGGGATATCACGATAACAAGAAAAGAATAAGTAAACTCCTCCACCGACCTTAACAATAAACGCCTAAAACACCATTCCGAAACACCGATGAACTGGAAAAAGCAGAGAGAGCAGAAGGGAATCACATCATCCAACCTTGGGAATTATGAATACAGTTCCCCCTTATACCCAGCACCCCGTTCTAACTCTCGTCGACGAATTCCACGAGAGATAGCTCCAGCGGAACCGGCGACAGAACCAGCTTGCGCAATCATAGACCCAGCAACAGATGAACCGTTTCCTTCTCTCTCCTCGGCTTCTTCTTCCAACATAGCTGTCTGCTCTTCAATCTCCTTCTCCGTATCCTCACGTAACCCCAGAATATCCGGAGGAATAAAGCTCATTTGAACAGAAGGCGCACCCTTAAGATATCTCAACTGTTCATGCACAGCTTCAACGAGACCTTCAAGGTATTGACGAGTGTTCTTATTCTCAATGGTCCGTATCTGAGACAAAGCGGGGAAAAGCGAGTAATCAGGACCGAAATGATTACGGAAAGCGACCGATTCCGGAATCACAGGATCGATAATTTGATCGGCGTCTAGCAGGATAGATGTCTCGTGAGCCCAGGCGCGAGAAACATTTCGCGGTGTGTATCCTCCACCACCGACGACTAGAAGTGGTAATCCGAAAGTTTTCGTAAAAGCGACACAGGCACCATGGGCGCGGACGTTAAGGTTAAAGCAGCCGAGTCGGTCACAGCCTAGACTATCTGCGCCGCATTGTAGGACAATAGCACCGGGTCGATATGTCTGCACGCAGGCGCCGATGACTTCATGGTAGAGCTGGATGTATGATTCGTCGTCGATGCCGTCGTTCAGCGGGACGTTAATGGAGTGGTGCGCGCCCGGGTTAAGAGGGTGAGTAGGACCAGTATCATCGAGGGCGCCGGTTCCAGGGAAGAAATTATCTTTATCGTATTTGTGGAAAGAAACTGTAAGAACGCGATCGGTAGACCAGAAAGCCTGTTCGACGCCGTCGCCGTGGTGGACGTCGATATCGATGTACATAACGCGCGGGTGGTGACGGAGTAACTGTAGGATACCGAGGACGATATCATTAATGTAGCAGAAGCCGCTCGCCTCAGCCTTTTTCGCGTGATGTAAACCGCCGGACCAATTGATAGCGATTTCAGATTGATCGTTACAGAGCTTTCGGGCAGCGTCGACGGTACCTCCGGCGTAGAGGGCGCAGTAATTGTAGAGACCGTCGAAAATGGGACAGTCGTCACCGAAGTTGAATCGCGCGATGTTATCGGATTGTTCTTGGCGGTCCATATCGGCGGGCATAACTTGGCTAAGGAATTCGAGGTAATCCGATTCATGGAACTCGGCCATCTCTTCGTAGGTCGCGGCTCGGGCGAGGTACAGGTCCATTGCATGATGCATGCCGTACGCCAGGACCAGCTGCTTGGTCAATGTGAGGCGCCATGGTTTCATGGGATGTGACTGGCCGAAATGGTGCGGCTCCACGGCTGGGTTGGCGTGCCATGAGACACGGTAACCCTGAGGTCGAGCGACGCGATAAAGTTGTCGTTCTTGAGAGACCTTTTGGTCGAGGCTTAGGGTTGTCGAGGGCGCGGCATACTCCTGGACAATGGCGGAGCGAGCCATGGAGGTGACGGAGGGGTATGAAGATTGGGATATGAGGGAAGGAACTAGTCTGTTGTTGTGCGCATCTCAGGATTCAAGGTGAATTGAGGATTGAATGTCTCGGAGATTGAGATTTGACCGAGACGCACGACATCACTACCTAGGTCCCACGGGTGGGTTCCAGGTTCCCGATGACTAAGATCTTCGAATTTCTCCAAATCCACTTACGAACATCCCACTATACGAAGTAGACAATGAACCCTGGCAATCATACTTCAGTCTTGTAGCCTGTAACCACCTCATATACACCTGGAATGAGTCACAATGAAGGGGCGAAAGGAGAGAGAATTAAATACTTTGGACCTCAACACACAATAACCTCAACATCTATTTCTATTAATATACTCTGTCTATGTCATCATATAGGCATAGGCATCCTTCACTACTTGAGTTGCAGTGAGGGCTCGAGTTTCCTCGCTGCCTAGCAGAGATGTCGTGTCTATAAATGAGAGAGGTCGCAGCTCCGACTTGGCGTTACTTTCCATCTATATATGCCTAACTCCACGTTGTTCGATCTTTTAGCAAAGCCGAAGAGTACTTGATACTATTAAAGACCCCAACCATGGGAGGCCAGAGCTAGTAGGAGAGTAAACCTTAGACATACATAAGAGCGCAAGTCATTCGATGCTTGTGTTCAAGTTGGCCAATGCATTGACGACATAAAGAGAGCACTCTCTCAGCATTCTGTACTTTCCAAAAAAAAAAAAGAAAGAAAAAAGATAAGATTAAATAAAAGAAAAGAACTTTTTAAAGGAAGACGAGATGTTAAGACGGTAAAATAAAAATAAAAGAATCAAAAAAGAAAGTTGACCGGTGCAGGGCTTGAACCAACGACCTTGAGATTTGCTGGAGAAATTGTTAGTTGAATGTTGCTGTAATGGGTGATTTGGAGAGGAACGTACGAATCTCACGCTCTACCAACTGAGCTAACCAGCCGATTACATAACTAGTGTCGATAATTGCCATACATAAACCTGGAAACTCTACACCCAGTCACTCGCGAGGCTGGGCTGATTGTTATAGATGTTGCTTAAACTCGAACAATATTTAACATTCTTCCAAATTCTTCAATTGGGAGGCAGCGAGCAGAAGAGCTGGCTAGAATTAAAATCCTTGGGGCTCAAATGCTTGCACTACTCAAAGTCAGATATGGCAGCGAACGTTCTATGAGAGAGCACTCGATCTGATGGGTCAGTGATTACTATCCATATACCAGCCAACCTTCCCTTTCAGTTAATCCTCTAGGTGAGCCTCCGGGTAACCCTGTAGCTAACCCCGTAGGTACTTGCACACTTAGAGGGGTATTTCGCCAGTCACCTGTAAATACTAATGACTAAGCACCCAAGTATACCACCTGGGCAGTGTTGGCTACTACCCTCACTCTTTTATCCATCTTCCCCGGTAAGTCATACCTAAACCGCTGGCAATATGGTCTATGGCTAATTATCTCAGTATAGGTCCCCATATAAGCCACCTTGAAGGCGGATATCTGATTACGATGATGCCGTTCTAAGAGCTATACATGGTCTCACCAACCGCCAGTCGATATTTCAAGTATCCTGCTCCAAGTGATTGACAATCCCGCCAAAAACCATGCTCTATGTTTGGCACCAGACAAAGTCGAGTCAGGCTGAACTGAAAAACGATATCAAAATGATCCGGATCCAACGAACGATCCGACCTTCATGCCTATACTATAGCACATGGCAAGATCTATCGATGGCCCGTTCAAGCTTTGGAGTGCATGCGTACTAGCTTGAAGAACGACAGTCAGTCTCTCAAGCGCCAGGCCTTTGCTAATACTACGGTACTAGCACATATATAGATAAGTGGAGGTCTGAAGCAAGCCTGCACATGTGAGGGCAAAACCAGAACGTCAGAACCTTGCCGTATGCTGCGAGTTTGGAGACATGAAAGTTGGAAGAGAGCCCTGGAGGCACATGTGCCTATATCACTGAGCTTTGAAATAAATGAACTCTCAACTTGAAGTTCGTGAGAACATCCTTGAACATTAAACTGCTCGAGTATACCCCGCTCAAACAACTGCCGCGGTCGGCAAGTAATTTAGCTCCTCGGCCCTGCATAATGCATTGCTTATCATCAAGTTCGTATCAACTCATACATCAAACCATTCATTTACAATTTACCCATTCAACAAATAAAAATTAATTAGAAATTTTTGAATTTGCATTGTTCTTCACTCGGCCTTAGTTCGGCATCTGTTCAAGTAAAAAGAATGCCGAGTGGCACCGGTGTGGCGGTGACCTGAGCCCGGTATCGGCCCCGGCCCGACGGTGGAGAGCGCATCATCACCGCGCAAGAACAGTTCATAGGTGGGGTAACAAGAAAAAAAAAGGCTTGGAGGGGAAGGCGAGGGGATATAAAGACGGATATACCGCCGGAGAAATTGGATTTGAGTCCTCTTCATCTGTATCTATCATTGAACTTGAATCAAGTTAGTCGATATCATATCTGCACATCCTTAGATTTGATCTTCATATCATCAATCATCATGACTTTGAACCAAGGCGCAACAAATTTGCGACGAGCTCTGGAGGATCCCAATGGGTTTGTCATGGCACCTGGTGTCTATGATGGCATGTCAGCACGACTAGCCCTTGCTGCTGGGTTCGATGCGCTGTACATGGTAAGTATTAGTATCACTGTCAAGAAAGCAACAGGGAGACCACGCTAATCAATCTATTCTGATTAATAGACTGGAGCAGGAACCGCCGCTTCTGTACATGGACAAGCCGATCTAGGCATCTGCACATTGAACGACATGCGCAACAATGCAGAGATGCTCGCCAACCTTTCACCTAGCACACCAGTCATCGCCGACGCAGACACCGGATACGGCGGACCGATCATGGTAGCTCGCACGACAGAGCAGTACGCCAGATCCGGAGTAGCGGGATTCCACATCGAAGACCAGATCCAAACGAAGCGATGCGGACATCTCTCCGGCAAGATCCTCGTCGACCGCGAAACCTACACCACCCGAATCCGAGCCGCAGTGCAGGCACGCCAACGACTGGGCAGCGACATTGTGGTGATTGCTCGCACCGACGCGCTGCAGGGACAAGGGTACGAGGAGAGTCTTGCGCGGTTGCGTGCAGCACGCGACGCGGGCGCAGACGTCGGGTTCCTGGAAGGAATCTCCTCGCGCGAGATGGCATCGCAGGCAGTGCGGGACCTTGCACCATGGCCCTTGCTGTTGAACATGGTTGAGCATGGATCGACTCCTTCGATCTCAGCGGCGGAAGCGCGCGAGATTGGGTTCAAGATGATCATCTATCCATTTGCGACTATTGGACCGGCTCTCACGGCCATGCGAGATGGACTGGAGAAGCTCAAGAGAGATGGGTTGCCTGGATTAGACAAGGAAATCACACCACAGATGCTCTTCCGAGTCTGTGGACTGGATCAGAGTGTGCAGTTGGACGCAGAGGCAGGTGGAGCTGCGTTTGAGGGGGGAGTGGATTTGCGATAGACAGGAGAGTGATTCCGACTCTTTCATTTCCTTCGAGTGACGTATCATGAGCATGATTTCCCTGTTGCCTTATCAATTGTTTCTTTTCTTGTCTTGGAGGAAGGCAGTGAAGCGCTCGACCACTTCTGTAAATAGTAACTTCTCCACCAGTAGGGAGTATCAATTGACGATTTGAAATGTTTATTGATTTGATCATCCAGCCACTCGTGTAGACAAAAATAAACAAGAATTGTCCGACGTTGACCGCTGAATCGTGTTTATGCTTAGATCATCGTTTCAGAATCGGCCCAGCGCCAGTGGAACAAATCGCTGATCATAACCCCGACCACGGAACCCCTGCAGATTTAATTTACCAAATCCTGCGAGAATTGAGCTGTCACTTGTAGCACATGTGAAAATTGATGAAAATGGATGAGACAGACAAATCTCAAATCTCAAATCCGCTCAATCAGTAAAATGCTGAATTGTTATCCACCGTAGGCACCTCCATAATGATCATCGCCATTACTCCATAGTCGGAGAATATCAACGGTACTCGGGACACCGAAAATCGCTCAAAAGGATAAACTTCGACGCGGGATGAGACATTCTGGCACCAGCCAAGACGCCTGGCCAGTCTGGATTGCGCTCGAGATCCCACGGCGTCCACTGCGGCAAAATGGAGTCACCAGTGGAGGGAATACAGACGCAGTGGAGCTTCAGAAATTCTAGGGCTTCTTTCATCCCTGACCAGAAGTACCTTACCGCGCAATATTGATTGTCCCTCGCACGAAAAGACCCAGTTGCCCTTTTAGCGGAGCCTGACGCACATGGGTCTGTTGGTGGGCGATCATTGTGGTCCAGGCGAAAGTGGATTTGAATCGATTTCCTCTAGACTGGGTTGAGAGTCCTGAGCACAATTTTGACACATTCGAGTCTCAATTCCCTTTCATTTGGCCTGATGCGTTGTTCTTGGGCGCGTATATTTAGTTCGGACCTGTCGTGTTGAGCTCGGATTTGTTGACATCACGCCCTATTTAGAGCCGTCAACTCGTGTGAACGTTTGATTTGATCGATAGAATCTGACGCGTAAGACCGAGTTAGTGCCCTGGTGGAGACAAGGATGATTGGTGGCTCGAGAGAGTGGAGTGGAGGAGAGATGCACGATTTCCCGTTTAAGGGCCAAAAGGGTTCAAGCCATCAGGGTCCAAAGGGTTCAAGGGTCTTTAAATTAATTAAACACTGTATAGAATCACGAATATTATTATATTATAGAGGAACAATATAATAACAGAATATAGTATGGATATAGGAAGTGAAGAATAGTCAGATAAGCAGAATTATTGTTTTTTGAGGTAAACCTTCTCTCTTTCGACCCGAATCTGGTGTGAAAAGAGTGAAAATAGTGGAAAAACAGTCCAAGTATCGAGTACCTGATCTTCATTATGCATGCCCCATATTAACATCAAGTATCGAGTACTTCATCTCCCTTAATCAGGGTCTCGGCCCCTGGGCATCCACTGTTGCACGCACCAATCAAGGATAATTTGTGGGTGAATGGCGTTCAGGAACCACCAAATAATGTCCAATTAAATGATTGCAGTGAAATAACCCCTGACCCTCATTTCCATTAACCCACTGCCCAGGTCTGCCCAGGTCTGAGGTGAAGGTTGTACTTGATCCTTCTTTGTGGCACATTTTCTTCTCTCTTTTCCATCCCACACACTCTTTTTGAATCGGAATCATTTGCTTTTCGAGCGTCAACGCTCAAGTCACTCCTTCTATTCCAATTCCATTCTTTCAAAATGCAGTACAAGAATTCCGTTCTTTTCTTGACAGCCCTGTCTGTGGGCTCGGCTGTCGCTCGCCTCCACGGCCACGACCGTCGCCATGCGCACGCTAAGGTCGGAGAGGTTGTGCAGAAGGAGGAGGCGCAGGTCGCCGCCTCGGTCGAGCAGAAGGTCGCAGAAATCGAGCAGCGCGATGAGGTGTATGCCACCATCGATGGTGTCCTCGAGTCCTGGATCAACAACTGGGCTGTTGAGGTTGCCACTTCCACTTCCACTTCGACCACCAGCACAACCTCCATCTATGTTCCTCCAGCCACCACCACTGCTCAGCCCATCACTTCCACCCAGCCAGCTGTCGAAGCTAGCGTCAGCGCCACCCCAGCTGCTTCCAGCGGAGGCGACTGGACCTCGTACCCTTCGGACGGTGACTTCTCGAGCAGCGGATTCGGTGCCACCAACTACATCGCCGAGGCCCTTGGCATTGAGTGGTCTGGCAACACTGGTATTCCTTGGGGTAGCAACATCCAGCAGGTCTCTGAGTCCGACGCCAGCCAGTACCGCAATGTCATCCGCTTCGAGGGCAGCAACAACGAGGACTGGACTGTTATCTTCTGGAACAAGATGGGCCCCAACAAGCAGATGACCGGTTTCTTCAGCCCCAACGAGGCTCTCTCCTTCACCCTCGCCCCCAATGAGATCGCCTACGTTGCCATCGACGACGAGTCCACCGGTGGTTGGGCTGCTTACCCCGGTGACGAGTGCCCTCTGTCCAGCTACGGCAGTTACGCCGCTACCTGGGGTGAGTTCACTATGCGTGCTGCTCCCAACTTCAGCAGCTGGGATGTTTCTTGCATCCAGGCCCAGAACGCCGGCAAGACCATCCAGGGTATGCAGATTTGCACTCACGACAAGAGCCAGTGCTCATCCATCACCAACGGCATGGGCACTGTCACCAATGCTTACACCACTGCCGAGACCGACATCAACGGTATCGGTGGTAACATCGTGGCCGAGGCTATCCGTCTCGTTGTCAATCTTGACTTCGCCTAAGCGCAGGCCCCGTCTGCCTGTTCCTGATGTCAGCGTGCTTTTCTTCTTTCAGATTTTCCCACCTTTTCTGCGCAAACGATTCCAAGCGGACGGTGGTGTTCCACATTTTTCTCCCTTTGTTACTGGCCTCGGCCGCTCTTCCGTGGATCCTTCCTTCTGTTTGTCCAAGGAAGCGCATACATATCTTTTAAGATCTGCGTTTTCTTATCTGTCTCTGTACATATACCATTCAAGTTATTAGTTCTTATCGAAGGGTTCCATTTCTTTTCCAACCTTGGATGCTGTTTTTTCTTTCTTTCGTTCAATAGTCGACATATGACATCGTGACACTTTATCTGTGTACATTGTGCAGTCAAATTTAATAAACTTGCCATAGCATCAACATCTAGAGCCAGTCAATTCTGTATCTTGTCTAGTTCTGTCAGCGGTTAGATGTGGTAGAGCCTCCAAGTTGTATCAACACGGGTGTCTTACCTTCCTGACACCTAGTACCACGCTTGACTGCTCGACGGCAATACATTAATGCCGTAATTAGTCTTGCGTGGTACAGGTGCGATGCATAGCATCATTGTCGCAGTTCTGTGCCACATTGAAGTTTCGCCGGGATCTATGCCACTGGCACCAACGTGAATTCGAGTAATTCAGAATTTGGATCAAAAGTGTGAGCACTAAAAGTAAAGTTGAGAGAAATACAGATTCTTCACAGAAAAGAAGTCAAGCACTCTTATAATATGCAGCGGGGTTTGGTATGCAGGGTCAAGAATTCATCACATCTAGTGCAGACATTCGACCCGCCCAGAATACTACACTTAACAGGGATCCAACTCCACGGCGGTTAGTCGAAACACCGAGTTGGCTTAATGGCATAAGTGTGGATTGGTGGTTAATTTAGCTAGTGATGTGGAATCTCCACCTATGCATTGTTCGGCGGAGTGTAGACTGACCCTGGCGCTTAAGGATGGCCCGCGAGAGGTTAAGCATCGGGTATGCGGGTTCAGCCGGTGACATTCCAAGGTTCTTGAATATGAATTCAACTTTTATTACTGCACTAAAAGGCACTTTGTCAATTGACTTGCAACTTTGAAGCCCAGAAACACCAGTTGTATGTGCTTGGCGACTATCCCTTTAGTCCGCAAATGCAATGAGAGAGGGGAAAGTCCGTCTAGTGGCCCCCTGTGGGACATGATCAAAATGGGGCCATGCAATCGGGCGCAGCACATACATGATAGAGGGGCTTAGTATGCTCATCATGTCTCTATTCTGAACTTCTGTGCGTTTAAATAAGTATCCTCATTGGATGATACCTGGACCCTTCTGCTTCCCAAGAGTTATCCCGTGTCAAGACCCTGTTTCCCTGCATCTAGCCCTGGCCCTAAGGACCCTGCCGCGCTTTAGACGATACATCGAGGTCAGACCCTTTCCCCGAGGTCCATTAGTCGGTTAATTTAAGCATAGTAGGCTCAATTCCACCTAATGCTGTCTATTATAATACTCTTCTCTTTTTATTTACTCAACTGCACATATACCTCCAGCCCTGGGGCCACGACTTAATGGTCTGGCTCTATTTTCAATAATGACCTTACGACACTATAATTCCTCTGAAGATCGTAATCTTCTGGGCAAAGACTCATATTTCTCCTTTAATATCCCATCTAGTCGACCTGCTCCAGAGAATAAACCCAACAAAAACAATGTTTTGGACCGGTTATCCAAAGCTACTTCAGCTTGGATCAATAGCACCAAAGACAATAAGGATAAAAATGAGAGTCCGACGTACAATCCACTGGCAGGCACTTGGATACCATATACATTTCGCTACTGGTACTTTGGCACGCTGAGTTGTGTGCTTTTGATACTCTGCTTGGTCACATTTCTTCTTTGGTCTCGATCCGCCAACAACTATGGCCTGGGAACAGATAATGGCTCTTCTATCCTCCTATTCGGTTGGAGGTATAGTCCGACCTTAATCACAGTTATTTACGTCCAACTCACAGCCATGCTCTTCGACGACGTCAAACGCACCGAGCCTTTTGCCCGACTAGCACGACCAGAGGGCGCAACAGCATCATCCAGTATACTACACAGTCCAGGTCCCTGGTGGACCGCTCTCTATGATGGCTTTGCCAAAAAGAAGAATGGCAGAAGAAGCTGGGTCTTGATATGCGCATCCTTCGTCAATATCCTTGGATTCTTAGCGATCTCGCCTCTTTCGTCCGCCTATCTATCCTCTGAGGAATTGCTTGTCCCGCAAACAACCGAGTTCTACCAATTAGCACCTCTCGACAACTCTCCTCTGCCAATCGATGCTGATCGTACCACTCATTTTCGAACAATCGCCAACCTGCTTCAAAATGTGTCCACTTCGCCATGGATCACCGATAATTATACAATCCTGCCTTTTTGGCCAGCCAATTTACAAACCGAGCCTATCAACACTCTACCAACCTCTTCCTCGCAGTCCTGGAAGGGCAATACGATAATGTTCAGATCTGAGCTCAGCTGCACAGAGATGACAGTCGAGTCTGAATCAAACAGCTCTATTTCATTCCAAAAGGACCAAGCTGCAGTCTCTGCAATCTCAATTACCTGGTCAAGTCCCAGTGGCTGCAAATACGCTCTAGCAGCGGAAGAAGAGTTGTTCACTATGGGAGGCGGAAGCTGGTCTAACGCCTCGACTTTTATTTACGGAGAAGATACACTATACGAAAACGAGGTCTCCGCCCTAGTGAATCATACTTCCGAGTGCGATGGTAAGGAGATTATAGTGGTCACCGAGCCATGGGAATCATCCAAAGGCCTGTATACAGCTCAACTGTGCGACACGAAGTATTACATGGCCAACATCACTGCAACAGTTGGTCTTGATGGAGACGAGCCAGAGATATCCTTCGAGGAGAGCGAGTTTAATCAGAATAAAGTGGCCATCCCAGATACCCTGGTAAATTCCACTCAGTTTCGAGATCAGTTCTTGAACGAAGATTGGACAAGCTACATGATTTCAATCATTTGGTCCGAAACAGCAATGTTAGGAGGTGCGGGAATCCTCCTGGGCGCACTCTACGACTACAACATGACGAAGCTTGTTAGAGATCCAGACCTGGTTACTTCTGCTGCAAAAGCAAAGCAGCGCTTCTTTGGTGAGGTAGTGCAGGCCGCGTTGAGTCAGAATGGCGCTTCTCATATAGTCTCCACACAGGGTCAAGTCAACACTGTTGAAACACGAGTGGTGGTTCAAGCTGGAGCTGCAATTGCCTTGGGAGTTCTTTTCGCTATTTCATTACTACTCGTACTAGCAGTGTGGTGGTTCTCTCAACTTCGCAACAGACCACTCAATCTAAAAAGAGATCCTGCAACCGTGGTTGGTGCTGCTTATCTGATTGCGCAGAACCTTAGGTCACGAGCTGGATTCCACGCTCTCCGACAACCATCAACAGACGAGTTGCAGAAGAGGCTCGCGGGCGACACATTCTACACAGACTCTCAGGGATTATCTAAGAGTGGTACTGAGACCAAGGAAGAAGAATCACCACAGTCGAAGAACGGAACTCCATTTATTCTTCGTCTTCCAGCACTACTTGTCCTGATCTTCATCCTCATACTCGTGATTGTCGGAGTCGCCGTTTTATGGCATTATGCGGAAATTGACAGACTCTACGGCAAGGCCTTTGTCTATGAGATTCAAGTATCCCTGTTCGGAAGCAGCATGAGCTCCTCAATAGCACCGATATCCATGGTTCCCACTATCATAGCCACACTGCTTGGTCTTTGGTGGAGTGCTATCGACGATAAATTCCGTCATTTACAGCCATTTTTATCTATGTCTGATGGGAACCCGAGCTATTCAAAAGGCGTCGATCTCTCCTATCAGACCACCTACTGGATGTGGGCAGCTGGCAAGGCACTTTTCAATAAGCATTGGATGCTCTTTCTGGTCACCTTGGGCTCGACCCTATCCCCTGTTTGTAAGACTAACATGCATGCCCCTTTTGCCTATCCCCGATTCTAACCTTTTCACTCAGATACGACCGCTATGTCTGCTGTACTTGATCGCGGAACAGGCAACATCCTCCAATCAGTCACTCTCGAGCGCCAACTCGAAGTCCGTGACATCCCATTTGTTTTCGAGACCTCACAGTCCCTATATCCTGGAAGCTCCAATGACTACACCGCTTCAATTCTAGCAGACCTCTATAAAAACATCTCATCCTACTGGATGTACACTGCTACTATCCAACTGACCCTGAACGGCTCCCAGCCGGCCTGGAGCAAGGACGGGTGGAGCTTCGTTCCTCTTGATCTAACCAACATCTCTTCCTCAAAATCTCTATCTGCAATTGGAGCCAGTAGCCCAGATGATGCAACCACCAACTCTGAAACGAACGTCACTTTCGAAACACCTGCAATCCGTGGACGTATTCAATGCAGTCAGCCATCGGCTGCAGTGCTCGGGAATATCACGAACTGGCTCACTGTAACCGACTTAACAAATCACACTTTGTACAACAAAAGCACCATCCCAACTGGACTGGAAGGAGGGTTTCAATTGGGAAACGAATGGGAATCCCGACAGTATCCCAGCACCATCACGCCCCTCACATCATCTCAAAATTGGACCGAGTGTCCAGGGTGTACTACCATGTTTGCTAATCCATCCTCAATCATCTGCTGCGGGAATGGCACCGCCGATTCTCGAGAAGGCGATGTGGGTGTTGGTTACTGGTCGCCAAACGACGACATTACATACTGGACACCACGAACATGGCAAAGAAACTTTACAGCCAAATGGGTTCATGGAGAAGCGGTTACAGGAATTAAGGCCAATAACAATGAGGCTGGCTATTCGATTGTCGATCCATATCTCTTATTTCCTGCGCCACCATCACTGACACTTCTCAACTGTGAGCCTATTGTCGAGACAGCCAACTCTAAAATCACAGTCAACCCCACGAACGGCGAGATCCAATCTTTCGAGATAATCAGCACGCCCACGACCGAGTCTGAGCCATGGTCTGATAACTTCCTTCCACATAATGGTTCCGTCACTGATCCACGGGAGGGATATGCACATTACAATGTGACACTAAGGTCAGCCAACGAATTCCATAAAAACAGTCAAATCCCTTAACAAAAAACTAAACTCCCTCAGCTACGGCCGACTATTCACAACAACCCTCCTAACCTCCGCGGACACACTGCACATCGGCGGAGTAACGCACACACTGGGCTACACAACGGAAGATCTAAGCGACAACACCTACAACATCCGGGACACGATAAACGGGCTAAACATGGATTTCATGACCTACAGCATGTGGAGCATGGCCGATAAAGACTCTCAAGCACTCTTAAATGTAACAAAATTCACCGAACTCGCCGAGAAAACATACACGACATTTTTCCAACACTTTGTCAGCCAGAACCTCTCCGCTACGACAGGTGGCTGGGCATACCAAAAGATCAACGCCAGTCTACCATCGGATCTTAGTCCTGTTGTTGATATTGTGGATAATTACATGCCCGGTACAACTGCTTCGAAGTACCAGGATACTATGCATCCGATTTCCCATACGAACCGAACAGTCTCCGCCCAAATATCCCAGCGCGTCGAGTTACTACAGATGAATACAGTCGCTGTTTGGTTAAGTATTGGTATAATGATCTGGTTAATTTTCACCACGATTATCGTCGCTGTACTTCAACGACGGTACTTTGGGAGTTTAGTTCGGAACGTAGAATGTCTCGGTGACGTTCTGGTTCTAATTGCTGGAAGTGCGAATTTCCTACAAGTGGTGCGAGAGATTGAGTCTGGCAAATTGGTTGAGGGTGCCTATGAGGATCTAAGGACGAGGTTGGGGTGGTTTGTTGATGAAGATGGAGGGTTAAGGTGGGGAATTGAGATGGAGGAGAGGTTTAGAGATGGGCCTGGTGTACATTGGGTTTCTGAGCCTGAGTATTTGAAGGAGAAGGGAATGGTTTGGAATGTTAGGGATGAGGATGAGAATTTATAGAGGGTTTCATCTGATGTTTGGATGAATTGGGCACCCGGTTTTCATGTTAGTGTCAGATGACTCTGGAATTAAACAAGAATATTGAAGATTCCAAGATTGAATGACTCGGTTTTCTTCTCCGCATTTGAATTGAGTAGCGAATTGGCAGCCCTGGAATAGTAGGGTCTCTGCATGGAGACCTGATTCCCGAGGTCGGACTCGAACTATAGCGCACTGGCAATTCTCAAGTTGAATGAACTTCGGCCCATGTATCGGACCCAAAGTAGCATTGAAGCCCAATTAAGCCACAATTGCGTCAAAACTGCAACTAAAGACAATATTTCGATCAATTGACGAAGAAAAAGTTTGCTGAAAACCTTGAAAGACAGATATGCAGATTAAATTTGTTCATTCAAATTCAGATTGAGGTAGATATTAGCTAAACCATCGGACATCCAATCCTTAAAAAAACAGAGATTCATTCCAGAATACAATTCGCTCATTGAGACCCAGAACCCATTACCCACGCTATGCATCGCAGCCAAAGTAAAATAAATCAGAAAAGGACAGGTCAGAAGGCCGTTGCGGCCCTCCAGCATATATCCTGCAGCAAGTGCTGCTAGGAGTGTGTACAGTAAGTAATATGACACGTGTCAATCTCTCCGTGGTACACAGACCGATGCAGAGAAGAGAGACAAGAAAGGAAAGAGATGACGGAGTAGAAGGGAGGTTGAAAGGGGGAGATGAAAGAGTAGAGAGGAGAAGGGGGGGGGGGGGGGGGGGGGGAAAGTATAAGAACAAAGATGATGAACCAGGCATCATCATAAGACCAGATCAGCTCAAAGGAGTGACAGGAAGTCGAAAAGGGTAAAAAAGAAAACCAATAAATCCCAAAAACACCGATCGAGGAACTCCGCAAAATGATGATACAAGGGTGCACTAGAGTCGAAGCAGGGGGATCAAGTGGATCCCTCCCCAGTGCCCAAAACACACCCCAGAAATGGGGGAAATAAAAAATCTGGGGCAGAAAAAAGGGGGAAGGAGAACCGAAGGGAACAGATAGGAAAACATCGAAAAAGCAAATAATTCCCCAGCAGCACGATAATGGACGATTGGTTCGAGTGAAAAAGGAAAAGGAGACTAGATCCAAATTGGATCCATCTGGCGGTGACGAGGCAGCATCCCTGGAATGGAGAACATTGGGAAAAGTCCCCAGAATAGGGGGACAAGGGCCCCAAAAAAAACGATAGCGGGAATAGAAAATCCCCCAAATCGCAAAAAAGAGATCCAATTCAAAGAATCAGATTGAATCTCAAGATACTCCAAAGAATGTATCTTAGAGATGGTCCAGAACAGCCAAAGCGCTCTAATCTCGTCGATCACCGCCTCACTTTCGTTTTAAAGTTGTAATCCAAGTCATTTGGTCCATTATGAAGGTCGCGGTCGGATTCGGTTTCATATCCAGCCGGGCAAGCCGCGCGGATAACAAAGAATTGGGGCAAAGGAACAAGGGGAGATGAAGACCGTATTGATCTTACTCCGGCCCCATCTCTTCCCGCCCCAACCGGCCGGTCTTGAATTGCTGCTGGGGAACTTGCGATTGCAACTATTTCCAGCGCTGTTTGTCCCAGTCCGAAGGACGAGTTTCGTCGTAGATTTGGCCGCCTTTATTATGGACGATAACTGGGGGTTTTCGAGCGGGATTGGCGTTTACTGTGGCGCGTCTGTATTAGCCGGGATCTGGAGATCGGGGGACAGGGATAATCAAGAGTAATGGACACCTGGGGGGTGAAGAAAGGGAAAGGGAATCGGGAACTGGATCGACGTACCTCGGACTTCTGTCGCAATGACTTGATCACCACTACTGCCTCTACTGGCAAGTGTGGAATTTGAGTCGTTGGTGACCTTGTGTGGCATGATAGAATGGTGGAAGTAGTAAGGAAGAAAGAGAGAGGAAGCTCGCAGTATTTGAACTTGAAAGAGCCAAGTCAAGAGCAGGTGACCCAAATGAATGGCGTTGTATGATGGGCTGATGCCGTTTGAACAGGGCTACGGCAGTGTTGAACTGCGAGCGAATGAGAATAATATAGATGTATAATCGCGTTATGGCGTAGTAACTGAGTCTGAATGGAGAATGGGAGAAGAATGCCGGGATGATGAGTTATATAGAGAGAGTGTGTAGTGCTAGGAATCAGACATCTGGAATGAGCGCTTTTTGTATACTCAGGTACGGGCCATTCCCAATTGAGCGTGCATCTGATCTACAAGATTCGGGCTATCGTCGCCAGGGAGCTCAAAGTGAGCTTTTACCATGGGGAATGGATCGCCCCCCTGACGTCCGTGTATTGTCGTGTATCTGGTTCCTGGTAAGTATCTGGTATTACCAGGATTGAGTGGAGTACTGATTGGTGAAATGGTCAAGTTAAAAGCAGGGCAGCGAATCAGAGATTCTGTTGAATGGTATTGGACTCGAAAGTGGATACCTCTGTACCGTGTATTGTCACCGAAGTGGACCCAATAATGATGAGTCAGCCATTCCTCCAGAAATAGCTACGGAGAACTGTACCTGGATCATGGATCATGGATCATTATGAAATGAATGAGCTATTGGAGGGATTCTCATAATTGAGGTCATTTCAGATTCAATTAGCCTCGCATTGTCTTAGAGTTATCCTAGTTACTACAGGTAGCTACTATGTACACCAGTAAACGGTATACCACATCCAGTATAGCTCACCGCTATGAACCATCCATCTTCGGGCATTTGGGAACACATACATGGGGACTTGTCGACTCCGTACTCCGTATGTGTACACTCACATACTCATGTACTCCATCCGAGGCATCTAGGTCAATTCCCTTAATGCAAAGGTCCTACTTGGTCGTGCGTGGTGTTTCCCAGTGATGTCAATGATCCAGGGGGGGTCCCTCACCGACACATCCTTACCCGGTCCACTGGGGTCCAGAATTCTCCCCCGTGACTATCCAGGTCAAGGGAAGGTGATCATTGCGATAGTGTTGGATCTAGCCAATACCAGTATGGATCAGGCTGATCCCATCTTAGGTAATGGAACTGGGTTCAACAACTGGACCTCTTCCAAGGTTAACGCCTAGGAATTATTCAATGGGGCCCCTGCAATACTACGGCTATTGCCTAGGAGAAATATGATGTTGTCATCTGTACGGAGTAACTAGTACTCGGTACTACACGATAGGTCAAAAGCCACATCATGCATTTCATACCGATGTGCGTCACTTCCCCCAGACCGAGATTCCTGTGGAGCCTATCACAAACTATCAAAGTCCCATTGCTTGGGCACTGCCTAACCACGAGGCAGATAATTCGCAACTTCTTTCTCCACCTTCCCTGCAAACAGGTGCTGGCAAGATATGAATGGGAGTCTTTGACTCAGTATGCAAACATTCCTCTAATAAAAAAAAATTATTCATTCATAATAATTCCCGACCAAAAAAAATAACATTGGAACTTGGTAGAAATCTAGACCGGATCTGCTCATACTGGGCCTCCACCACCCTCGCGTTTCATCCGCTCCTCCCATCCATTCATACTCCGCCGGATACCCAACGTCCGTCGCCCCGTCACTGGAGCTTGCTGACGAACCATCGCCATTGTTGTCGTATGAAATGTGACAGACTGAACAGTGTCAGTGGAGTTCCCTGGTTTCATCTCTTGCGACCCAGACCCAGTCCCTGCGTCTGTGTTGTTTCCATTCGGAGGCCGGGTTGTCATCCGAGCCGGTTTCACCGTAGGCCTCGATGGAGCCGCCAGCCACGTGTAATTGTGAGGTTCGGTAGGCTCCAACGAAGGTCGCGTAGGCTGAAGAGGTCGCGGCTGCAGACGATGAGCAGAAAGTGGCGCGGGGACAATGCTTGACGGGCCCGGCCGGGGGTTGTTGTTGTTGCCTGTCAGATGATTGTTTCGTCGGACTGGCGCCGGCTGAGTTGGTGCTGGTGCTGCTGCATGACTAGTTGTGGCGGATTGCTTCTTCTGGGAGGATCCCGGCCCACCGAAAAAGTTCGAGATGCTGGCCTGGCTTAGCCCTTCTTTACGCCCGGCTTTCTTTGTCTGGCTGACCGATGCAGTTTCAGTTGCAGCCTTCGATGTGGTTTCTGCCTGTGTCGGCTGACTGGCGGCTGGGTTGGCTGTGATGTAATCACGCGCTGTGGTGAAACCGGAGCTGAGGGTTGTCGAGACCATGAAATTGGACGAGGTCCCTGTGCTCTGCATACCTGCAGTCATATACGTCGTCGTGGTTGGCTGGTTCATGTCAGAGCGGCGCCTTTTAGGATTGGGCTGCTCTGAGTCATGAGGCTCAAGAGATGCATTCCATGATTTGGTGGTTCCCTTGTCTTTTTCTTCGCCCTCGGTCGTCCACTGGTCATCCAGTGTTGATGGGAGGGAGTGTAGTTCTTTGTATAGTTCTTCTGCAGCGGGACGAGGCCGTCCGAGTATGTCTGCAATCGAGTAAACTACTTTTTCCAACAACTGAGGGCCCAGCGGACGAAAGCGAGTTTTGACCAGTTTTGGAGGGAGAAATGGAGTCAAAGTGGTAGAGGAATCATCTCCTTCGCCGAGTCGAGGCTGCCGCAGAGGAAGACTGAGATATAGCAAGGCTTGGGCTCTGGTCATAGCAACGTAAAGTAGTCGTCTCTCTTCATCAACTACCTCTGCTCGAGAATGTGGAATGCTACCATTGTATACAGCTGGGATGAAAACAACCGGCCACTCAAGACCCTTCGCAGCATGAATAGTGGAGATAGTAACCTTCTCCGTGACTTTCTCACCCTCATCTTGAGTAGTTGCCTCGGTCGCAAGGGCCACATTAGCTAAAAATCGCGAGAGAGTTTCTTCTCCGACATGAACTTGTTGTTGTTCGATGCCCTCTATCTCAGGAAGCTCTTCCTCCTGACCCGGATCTCCACTTGAGACTGCAGTCTCGTTAGCTTGGCCCATAAGCTCCCTGACATTCGCCCAGCGACTGTCTTCATCCAGGGGATACGTTTTGATGAGATAATCTTGAAACGAAAGGCTTTCGGTGATGTACTCAAGGAGCACACACGGCGCGGATGGATCTTCACACTCTTGTAGCTTTTGTCTGGAGGCCTCGACTAACTTCAACAGTGCACAGAGTCCCAGCTCCGCGGCCTTTTGTAACTTCTTCTCAGTAGATCGGCGACCTTGGATGACATCTTTTATGAAATCCCAGAGGGTAATCTTAGCCTTCTCAGCTCCAGTCGTTAACTGTCGAATTGTCTCCTCGCCGATTCGGCGTGGTGGAACATTGATGATGGCAAGCAGAGCGTCAGTATGGCCAGTATGGCTAACCACTCTCAAGTAGTTGATCAAGGTCTTCACCTCCGTGCGATCGAAGAATTTGCGACCGCCAACCATCTTGTACGGAATTCCTGCGCGTCCGAACGCTGTCTCGATACGAGTCGATAATGAGGCCGATCGGAGCAAGACCGCAAAATCAGACATTCCAAGAACACCGCCCATCATAGCAACACATCTTTTAATCTCAAGCACCATCCAATGAGCTTCGGCATTCGCAGTAGGAAGTTTTCGCAAGACCGGCATAGTTCCATGAGAATGAGTTGGTTGCAATTTCTTAGCTGGGCGAGTAGTGTCTTGTTCGATAACCTCCTGAGCCGAGCTCAAGATCGAGGCTGAAGAGCGATAATTTGATTCCAAAAGGACGATAGTTGTATTCGGGTAGCGCTTTTGCATGCGCTTGAGGTTCTGAATTTCAGCCGATCGGAAACCATAGATACTTTGATCGGGATCACCGACGATCGTAATACGCCGGTTCTTTGCTGCGAACAGGTTCATCAGATCATACTGGATGATATTTGTATCTTGGAACTCGTCCACAAGCACAGTTTGCACATTTGACACGCAGTCCGGATGTTCTCTCAGAAGCTGAACACATCGTACGAGAAGGTCGTCGTAATCTAAGAGATTGGATGCTGCAAGCGCAGATTCGTATTGGCGATAAATATCAACCAATTCCAATTCATCGGCTTTCACTCGTTCAGCAAGGTCATCTGGTGTAAGTCCATGAGCCTTATGTCGGGAAATTCGACCCTGTGCAGCTCTGATCTCGATACTGGAGTTTAACTTTTTGATAATTCGCTATGACGAGTTAGTCCGAACCATTCAACGCAATGATATCCAAGAACGATATATAGAAAAGAATACCACATACTCGAAGAATTCCCCGACTATCATCTGAGTCCGCAATTCCAAATCCCTTCTTCAATCCAATCAAATAACCATACTTGCACAAGTACCGGCGACAAATAGAGTGAAAAGTCCCCAAAATCAAACGAGACTGTACGCGTTCTCCAACAAGCTTCGAGAGACGTTCCCGCATCTCCCGACTAGCCTTGATGGTGAAAGTACAACAGATAACATCTTGAGGTGAATATCCATGATGTGATAGAAGGTACGCGACGCGTGCCGTCAAGGTCTTTGTCTTTCCGGAACCGGGTGGCGCGAGCACCTGAAGGATAGGATTAGGAGAAGTCACTGCCTGACGTTGGGCCGGATTGAGGCCATCGAGGATGGGGTCCATGATCCATGACCTCTTTGGTAATATGAGGGTCTAAGAGGGGCGCTTTGGCTTTAATCTGATTGCCAAGGGAGACGCGCCGACACGCGCTGTCATGTGACGTCAGGTATGCGAGGAACTAGCAATTTATTTAATAGCTACGAGCAGGGAATCAAAGTGGTAAAATTAAAGAAATAATATTGAATTGTTGAAATTTGTAATTTATTTTGAATTTCTCCATAGTACATGGGTCAACTGGTCGTGAGTTGGGATCGGAGGTATTACAACCGGCATCTATGCGGTTCTTCATGATATACTACTACGCTTCTACATATCGCCACATCATGTTAAGTAGTACTATCATACGTATAGAGTAATCATGATACTGCTATCATCCGAGCATACGCTCAGCTAATCCATGTACAAATGGGATCAAAGGTGGAAATTTGCAGTAAAGTCCAAGTAAATGTTCAGTGTTCTCATATTTACAAAAAATCAAAGATCCTCCGCTGGGTATCACACCACGATCCTCGCTAAGAACTTCTCACAATAATTTATATCTGGCGCATTCAGCTAAAAATGCCCAACGGAATGCTCATGGAAACCTCATAATTAGGCACATTGACAATTTCAACAATTTGCAAGTCCCCGGCAACACTTGCCAGGATATAGGCTTCACTGCGGGTAAGGTTCTTAGTGGAGACCAGCCACTGAACCAGATTGCGCGTGGCGCTCTTCGCAGCCTCGAACAGATCCGGCGAAACTCCGAGGGCGCCATAAGTTCCAAGATCCGGCAACGGATTAGGTATTTGAGCACGAGGTGGAGTCTGGTATTGGGGAGTCGTCACCCAAGGCTGATCCTTGCATAGCTCGAAGCGCAGGGTAGCTCGAATGGGAGTTTCGATAGCAGTTCCACAGACTTCACCATGGCCCTGGGCTGCGTGTCCATCACCACAGCTGAAGAAGGCTCCAGCGGTTTGCACGGGGAGGTAAACGGTTGATCCAACGCTCAGCTCACGGCAGTCCATGTTACCACCGTGGTGTGTAGGTGGGACGGTTGATAGTTCCTCATCGTTGCCGGGGGCCAGCCCCATACATCCAAGGAAGGGTCGAAGAGGAATGCGCATATCTTTGAACTGTGCATATCCCTTCTCGCGGTCTAGAGACCAGATCTTAATCTCAGGTTCGGGGTATTCGTCTGCTAGTAAACCGAAGCCGGGAATGATAGCGGACCAGCCCCAATCGGCGACTTCAAGATTAAGGATCTCGACTTTTAAGACATCGCCTGGTTGAGCATCTTGGACGAGAATCGGACCGAAGACAGGGTTGGCGATGCCGAGATCTAGTGTCTTAATGGCCGAGGCATCGGACTCAGGTGTCAGTTGGCCGTTACTGCTATCGATCGCATCAAAGGTCACCGTCTGGCCGGATGAGACGGTTAACTTGGGAGTGATATTGCGTGACCATTTGACGTGACCACAGTCTTTTCCAACATGAAAGTTACTCCAAGCCATGTTGCAAGATTTGGTATGTGTCTGTGTTACATTCATTGGAGGGGGAGAAGAGAAGAAGGGGGAGGAATAAAAGTTCCAATGTTATGTTAGCAGATTCAGGTTCGAGATGTGGGACATAGGCTTTATTGTAATTTTTTTTATTATTAAAATTCCAGATGGCGAGATCCTCTTCAGGATTGACCGTTAGGGAAGGTGGTTATTCGAGATCTTATGCTTAAGAGATCTCCACCTTGGCGAACCGAGCTCATCGCCTGCCTAATCAGGCATGACAGGTTTAATATTGGGATTTAATCTTTCTAGCATTGGTTCATTGGAGCCTCTGGGGTTCAATATAAGGGCACGGACGGCGGGCCACTCCGACACTTACATTATACACGATAAAGATATGCAAGTTAGTACAAGTTAATATGGAGTTATTCGTCATAGTGAACGAGATATGGTCGATAAACCTCCGAATCTCCCGAATTTCGGGATTCTTTGCTGAGTCATGGGAGAAAGGATTATCCACTCTTTAGGAGAAGGGGATATACGAATTCGAATTCGATACGAGGGAAACGCCACTAAAGAAAAAAGTAGATTCCCTTTCAAGGAAGACAGTCCGGCTTGAACCAAATATGAGGTGTTATTGGTTCAGGGATGTTAGACGCTATGCGGATCCAGGCAAATGCTCCGTACGTTGGAGTACTGGAGACTCTCTACTTACTCCAATATGCAGATTTTTCTTTTAACATAGAACCATTTTTATTGCATTAATATCAAATTCACGAGATGCAATTTTATAAAATTATTGATTTTAAAATCCTGAAAGTACTTGAGATTAAATAGATTAATTCTTCAAGTGCTTGGATAAAGTAAAGTCACCGTACCTCTAAGCCACAGAGTCACGACATCAAGCATAATTCAAACCACCTTCTTCTTTTGGATAGGTAGGATCCTCTTTTCCGCACGCTGAGTGGGCACAACATGCATAACACATTTAGGGCCCCGAGAGTGGACCTCCGGCTCCTTCAATCCATACTTCCGAAACGCCTTTGCATTTGGTACTAAAATAAAAGCAGTTGGAAACCTGGATAACCTCGGAGATTCAGGAACAAAATGCAGTAATAGAACCGCGTCATGCTCTCTGTCCATCCAGCATCGCCACAATACACGAGGCATTGTCACTTTTAACAGACCGAGTACTATTCGTTGTCACTTCTTTCGCGATCTCACTCGCCCGCATCCCCCGCATCGCCAATTTCATCACGTGTTGGACCAGGGCCACGTCGTCTGTTCGGTCACTGACCCCGTCCGACATAACTACTAACAAGTAGCGTCGATCTGATTGCAAGGTCCGTCGGGATGTGTACGGGTCGTTTGAAAGGAAGTCTCCACGGACCGCGTTCGATGACGATGAGAGACGTCGTACTCGGGGCATGCAACTGGAATCCTTTACTTCATTGACAGGATTCTTGTATTGGAGGTCCCCGAGAGCGCGAGACATGTTCAAAGAGCCTACACCCTCTTCCCCGGTCATTATCGTTTCCCCTTTCAACGGGTAACTCCGAACTCACCTAACCGAGCAATGCCACTACGCATAGTGACTTCGCCCCCGGCCTCTTCAATCCGTCGTCGTTCACTGGGTACCTCGGGCTTGTGTGCTTCGGTGAGTCGTCGCTAAAAAGTCGGACTTGTTTAGTGTTGTATTCGCAATTTGCAATATGCAATTTTTCCACCTATGAGATCGTGTAACTCGGAGATCATAGGAAATTGAACTTACAATATGATAAGGACGGTCTGTTTTGGGGTCTCGCTCCGCCAGGATAACATGCGAGTCACCCAGGTTAGAGACCACCAATTCACCCTGAGTGAGGTTCACCAAACAAACTGCCGCCGTCGATCCAGAGATAGCAGGCTCAGTCGAATCATTCCTGAAACTCTCCAGCAACAGAGCATCTTCGTCTGCCAATGCAGCTTTGATAGCTGCAGCGTAGTCTCCCTTTTGAAATTCGGGTCTTTTAGTGAGCAGGTGATGTAATTGTTTACTAGCGTGCTCCGATACTAATCCAGATCCACTATACACCAGTCAATATCGGGAAGGTGAGAAGGTGAGAGATTGCGGCATGAGGGACTCCGTACTGGCCGTCGTATATGGCAAAGAATGCCAGCTTGTCCTTCGTCTCAGCAGGAAATTGCTCCGGTAGAACAATGGTACATCGGTCTTCTTGAAACTCCCTCCCTCCTTTTGCCTGTCTCACACACATCATCAGTTGGCTGGTTATCAGATCTCCACTTCGGGGCTATTACCTGGCCTGCCCCAACATCGAAGAGTACTACCGCATCGGACGAAGACATGGCTGTGTGTCGAAGAATCTGATCTCGCACAGCCCGATGTGCAAGAACCATGTTGAGCAGCTAACATGAGGGTACATACTCAGGAGAGTGATCCAATTTTTCGGTCGTTGGTTGTTGAAGCTCGGAAGTTCCGTCGCCTTTCTGATGTGATGATGGACTGACATCATGCGGGCTTCTCTGTAGCAGTGTTAGGATCCTATGTGGCACTCCTAGAATAAACCAAACTGGAACATTGTCTTATTCTGGTCTAGCTTTATGAATGGAGCTTCTCCCGGTCCAAAGTTTCTCAATTCTTCTCCAATACCAATGCGATGAAGGGTATACTGATATACTTCGAAGGTTAGTAACATAGTACTTCTAAAGCATTCACCACATTCGAGTAGAAATGCTAGTAATATACCTAGAATAATCAAATTCATAGAAAATAGTTCTAAGAAGACTGTAAATATTCATGATGAGCCTCATAGTTAATCCTCTCCTATTGATTCGTCCAGTTGTATAAATAGCAGTGCACGGACCAACGGGTCCTGGATGACATCGGAATCGGCGAGACGATGACCAGGATCATCTCTAACAGCCTCAGTCGTTATGGGCTGGGTAGGCGTGGGAGCCCTCGTCGCGACTATCGCATACGTTCTTTATCGCTATCCCCCTCACACCTGGTCTTCCGAGTCTCCAAAATCACCCATTCCTCCGGTATCTTCGGATTCCAAAGCCGATACCGTCGCCGCCAACAAATCTGAGCCGACTCAAAAGGCAAGCCCCACGACCCCTCCATCGGAAATACAGACACAGAACTCAACTACTCCAAATGCCTCCATTCCTCCGCCATCACTACCAATCCTCCCTGTGCCCACCTTGAATCTCGAACCAGACTCCGACATCAAACCTGTCGCGACCGAGCCACCTGTACAGCAGAGCATGAATGGATCGACGCAGCCAGTAGCGTCAACGGGTCGCAATGGAGCCGCAGAAAGAGACTCCTCGCAGCCGTCAACCCTCAGCGCTCCATCTCTCCAGCCCACAGTAACAGCACCGCCCTCATCCTTGATGCCTCCACCTCCACCCCCTATGTCTCGCCCTCGACCAACTCCCCAACCCAACCGAGCCCCTTCAGGAGGTCTTGCACCACCGCGGGTTAGCGGATCTCCACGAACGCCGCTCTCCCCAGCAGCATCCGCGCGTCTTGCTCCTACAAACGGTGGCACAGGACTTAGCAGTAGCACCCTGGCACCTATTACGCCTGGCGCACTCTCCTTGAAGAAATCCTCCGCATCCAAACGAGTCATTCTTGAACCTGGATACTCGCCCCTGGACTGGGCTGCTCTTGCGGCGAAGCCTAATAACCAGCTCCGTGGAGTAGGGATGCCCCCTGGTCTCCTGCGTGTCCCGCCTTCCCTGCTGAAAACGCAGAACGGGCGCAAAGGAAATGATGCGTGGACGTCGTATCAGGGCAAGGTGTACAATATCACTCCCTATCTTCCGTATCACCCTGGTGGAAAGGGTGAACTTTTACGTGGAGCGGGTAAGGACTCTGGGAAGTTGTTCCAGGAGATTCATCCTTGGGTCAATTGGGATGGGATTCTTGGGGAGTGTCTAGTTGGGATTTTGGTCTCGGAGAATGATATCCAAGCTGAGAATACTCTCGATGCGATGGATTGATCTGGCAGTGTTGTTACTCGCCATCGCCAGATGTCTGCCAAGGACAAGCCAAACTGACTGATCTGGGCATATATTTCTTCTCTTCCCTTATTGTCATACTTTTTTATCTGTTCATATACTTTTGCACAGGAATACCCATTTGTTGTTATTTCAGAATCATAATTGATGTGTACGAATAGGAATTGTGGATATCGCCAATGTAATATACTCTTGAATATGCGAACTTTGGATCGAAACTACCGCTCAGAATACACCCAGGTCTATAATCTAGAGCCCAGACGTCCCATCCTGCCATTGACCATCGTCGAAACAACCCCACCACCTTCAAATTCAAGCAGCCCAGGTCCCGGTGTAGCCCCGCCGTGATTCTCAGAACTTGCAGAAGCAAACTTCCACCATTTCGGATTTTTCTTCCAAGCGCACAAGTCACAATCGACAGACCTCATCATACATATAGTGGAACAGTGAACACAATACCAGTGCATACAGCGCGTCTGCACGAGCTCCTCATCTCCCTTCGGCGCTTTGCGACAATTCCCACACTCCCAAGGCCCCTTCGAAGAAATAAGAGCTCTCGCCATCCTTCGACGCGAGTTCCTCAATTTCTCCTCATCAAATGGCTTCGCCGGTGCAATATATCTATCATGTTTGGCACGTTCATCCGGATCCGTAAACTTTGCGGCGCCAGTGACCTCAACTGCCAGTGGGGAGGAGGTCGCCTTACTTCCTTCGTCCGGCAAAATCTGACTAGCGAAATACCAATTCGCTTCTCTGGGTCGATAAATGCACACTGACTCGGCAAGATGGTGAGGGAAATTGTCTCCTCCCAGTTGTGTATGTTCATTCCCCGATCGTTTGTACATCCGCATAAAATCCTCGAAGACCATGTCGATGGTCAACCCAGGCCGGTCAAGTGATGTGGTATTGGTTTCGATATGTGGCATGGCTGCATCGTATCCAAGACATAAGTCCTCATTTTTATGTATTAGTGATTTTTCTCGAAGGATCGTGATGGCATGGGCACATATATCGCGGCCGAAGACGTTGAAAAAGAGTAAAGTCTTTGCCATAGCGATCCGATTTTCGTGGCTGCCAGTATCAAATCGAGTCAAGCACCGGTCAACTAGCCCCTCGATTTGGGTTCGCAGCTTAATGCCATCAGCGTCGGGTCTTATGACTATGGGATCCATGATGGTATTAGAGGGAGTCGGACTAGTGGAATTGAAAAACCAGACAATGTGAATAAGACTGCTTGTGAATGGCAAAATTAGACTATAATCAGTAGACCCAGATAGATGGGCATATGAACCTGTTTATATGAGCCAAAGAAATTTCAATCTAATCATAGCTTTGCACCTAAAGCACTGTTCAAGCCAGTAATATGTCTATTTTGAAACCAGCCCAAGGCAAACTTAATAAAAGAATGAGCTGTCTCATGAATGGGTCTATTTTGGGCATCAAAGGGCATAAAGGAATATAATATAAGCTTCTTTTACACGGATGTTTCATACGTCAGACTAAAGCCTAGGGTTCATTATAGCAAAGACAAAGGGCGCTTAGTGATTCGAGACAACACTTTTCATCCCAACATATCAGACAAGAACACGAAAAGCCTAGTAACTATGATAGCAAGTTTATTGGTAAATATCTAGGCACGTAAACTAATCCATGTAGTCTAAGCCCTATAGCAGAATCCAACTCAACCTCTGTAAAAACACGCTGCAAACCACCCTCCCCGCTGAACGATGCAACCTGATCTCAGGTTTCCTCTATATCCTAACAAATACTAGTAACGCCTAACAATGCCTAGCCAGCCATGCAACCATGCAACTTATCAAATGCCGTTAAAAGTAGAACTCACCCTCTTCATCATCATAGAAGTCTGGCAAATCAGCAGGCATACTCAAGTCATACCCCTCCGGGAGTTCCACCTTACAGCGACACATAGGGCAAGTATCCTTGGAGCTCAGCCACGCGTTAGTACACTCAACGCAAAACCAATGCTTACAGTTCAAAACAACCACCTTCTCATCAGGGTTAATCTCCTCCTGACAAATAGCACAAGTAGCCTCATCCCCATCCTTCAGTACGGAAGCAAGCTTTTCCCTAGGCAAACGCAGGAAATCAAGACTTCCATCGGAATAAGGATCATCAGCCATAGTTCGAACCTCCTGCAAGAAATTAGGTAAATTCTCAGCAGCGGCATAGACAGAAGGTTCAACACGCAAAATCAACTCAGTTGGAATCGAACTAGCCGGAACCTCAATAACTTCACCGCGTTGCACGGGCGGAAGTCGCAGCATACCAACAACGCACCATCCCCCATAGAGGAGGTTTACATTCCGACGGATCAGATTGTGTGATCGGAGGATTTTTACCGATTCGTTGAAGTAGGCTCGGCCGAAGAGAGTCATGAAGACGATTGTGTCTTCTGCTGCGACTCGGGCAGTCTCTCCGGCTCGGTAGCGTTGATGCCAGCGTCGACGGGTGATTCGCTCAATGATATCCTTTTGTTCTTCAGTCAGTGGGGTATTGGAATGGTTAGGACGGTTGTGACGTTGAAATTCTTCAAAATTCTCCATCTTGTCTGATTGGTTGGGTAAAGTATACAAAGAGTATATGTTCGAGGTAACAGTAGGGATCAACGTAAAAGATCTCGAGAATGAATAGCTGTGGAGTAGGCTGTTCAAGTTGTGATTGAGACTGTTTGCTGCTGTATAGTCTCTAGATGAAGGATATTCGAGAATTTAAGTATCTTGAATCGGCCCAGGTGGAGCTTTAAGTGTTAATAGATGAGTTAATTCAAGATCTTCTACAAAGAATTGTACCTTACAATGTGTTGGTGATAAAGAGTAGCTCAAAATGCAACAAAGATCAAAGGACTCATATTAGATGAATCAATTGATTCATTGTAAATTCTGAATTAAGACCATTGGGATCAATGAAACATAATATCAACAATAGGATCTTGACTATATGATTGTAGCAACATACAAAGACTAAATGTCATTTCTATTTTGTATGCTATTATGCTCTGTTTCAGATATTCATGCCACAATGAAATAGTTAGATCTTAAAGGGTTCTTTCTTCAGGTGGCTGAATGGACATTCTAGCAATAGGCCTGTGATACAAGAGCTATATGGAGATTGCAGTATCAAAGACTCGGAGCGAGTCCTGAAACGAGCCGAAACACGAAGACTTGAATTATATTATATCACAATGAAAGCTATTTGCGTCCGATCCTCGAATCTCTTTGATTCTTTAAAAGGCGTGCTATCTCAAGATAATATCACCCACTCGGGAGAGTCGTCGATTGAATCGCCAGGCAACTTGCCTCCCTTCCGCTCAGCACCATTATCCACAAGTAGCTGCTGCACAACCAGTGGAGCCCACTTGCAAGCCACATCCATAGGGGTTCGACCTTTGTCATCCACAGCGTTAACATCCGCCCCAGCTTTGATCAAGCAGAGCAAAGTTTCGATCACGACATTATCAAAGTAACCCCATACAGAGCAACGAGGCGAGACATTTAGCTGTGGGGCCGTCTCTATATCACGCAAAAATATCTGTACGGGACGTCGACGGCTAACATGTGGCAGCATCCCCCTTTGAGTACTTAGAAACCATTTGCTGAGCTGGACTGCCTGATGCAGAACTGTTATGCCTCGGAAGTGTCGTTTATTTACGTCATGGCCTTCTTCAATCAATAGCTGCAGTATATCGAGTCGCCCGACATTTATAGCCTGTATGAGGCTGATATCATGGAGACGGATCCCGTACTCGGCCAGTAAATCAATCGTTTCAAATGTGCACGCTTCTATAGCATAGTTCAATATTTCCGGAGGGTGTTTTGCTCCACGCTCCAACAATAAACGGGCAGTGTCGATGTTCCCATAACGGATCACCTCTCTCAAAAGCTCCCCATGTTCATCATCCACGAGAGTAATATCTGCTCCATGGTCCAGCAGACATCGAACCACATCCGTCGAGACGTGGCTCGCCGTAGCCACTTGAAGCAGTGGAAGAGGTTTTTCAGCGACCGCGACGTTGAGATCCAACCCAAACTCGATCAGAAGCTCAAGCATCTCTATCTGTGCTTTCGCTAATGCCCAGTTGACCAGTCCTCCGTGATGAATGCGCGGGCTTTCTATGGGTGATCCCCACTCTAGCAATAGTCTGGCACTACTCACATGCCCTGACAAAACTGCATCCAGAATAGGGGGCTGAGTAAAGCTTGTTCCAGTGCGTCTTGTCCATGCCAGATTATCGGGATGCACTCCGTTGATTTCGGCACCATGATCTCGCAAGATCTTCAGCATTGTGTCATTTCCCATAACTGCCGCTATATTCAGTGGTGTGAATGGAGAACGCCAGGTAATTGGCTCGTTGAGGGTATAGCGGCTGGTGAGAGAATTGACGTTAGCGCCGTAGCGTAGGAAATGCAAGGTGCCTCGCTCGTTTCCAGCAGCTACAGCTCTGAAAAGGCCCACTTGGTCTTTAGATTTGACGGCTCTGTCTTTGGATTTGTCTATATGGCGCTTGTAGAGACTGGGTAGGAGAAGATCATATAGAAGATGGTTCACCTGAAGGAGAGAAAAGTGATCTCCTTCGGGGGTTGCTGCTGCGATGAGCAGTAATAATTCAGGAGGTAGTGTCATCAACGACATCACGATATGCTCATGCAGGTAATATTAGTTTAAAGTGATGTTCGGTATGATCGAATACTCAAGCTCCTCTGGAGTATCAGGGCTTGCACCTTTTCATCAGACATAGTCACTTCCATGTATTCAAGTGCTGGTCGCCTAGGCTAAGCCAAAGCTGGCTAAGTGTTGTCTCAATGAGTAGGTATCACTCCCTATGACGCACTAGTAATACATAGCCCTGGGATTCTATAGCTGGAAGCTTCCTGTCTATCTATGGTACGTCTTGTGCTCCTCCTCACCATATCACTGTTGTGTCTCTGTGTAGTTGGCACCTACTAGTCCGGCCCCCAAGTTCGGGCCCCGCATTCCTTTCAGGATCAAGTCTTTTCCCAAATCTACACCTGTCATCTCTTGTCACCTCTCAAGAGACCTTGAAACAATGTCAGACACTCAAGCTATCCCCACCCAGTCAACGGGTTCAACCGACATGAACCCCACACCATCTGCAGAAGCCAAGAACAAGGCAGTTCCATCCGACGAGCTACCCTCCACCAAATCCCTCCAGAAGAGCAAGGAGTTCACAGTGCTCGACAAGAAGGGCGAAGCGCACACATTCCAAAGTCTCTACGATGGAGAGTCCACGCGAGTTCTAATCATCTTCATCCGCCACTTTTTCTGCGGGGTAAGCAAGCACCAGCTCCACCTTCATCTCCAATTAACGCCACTCCGTCCCAGACATTAAGCTAATACTGTACATGATCTCTACAGAGCTGCCAAGAATTCATCTCTGCTCTCTCACAGGCAATTACACCCTCAGATCTGGAGACTCTGCCAAATCCATCCTCAATAATCATTATTGGCTGTGGTGATCCAGGTCTTATCGATTTCTACGCCACAGAAACGAAATGCCCCTATCCCATCTACGCGGATCCCGAGCGCAAGCTCTACAACGAGTTCGGGATGGTAAGTAACTATGGCATGGGCGCTCGACCAGAGTATTTCCGTCGCAGCATGCTGCGTGTTATTGGAGATTCGATGATCCAGACACTGAAGCATTTCGGAACGGGACTTATGATGAAGGGAGGGGAGTCGAGTCAGAATGGCGGAGAGTTTATTTTTGAGGCAGTGGCTGGGTCTGAAGAGAAGAGTCTAACTTGGTGTCATCGGATGACGAATACAAGGGATCATTTGGGCATGGATGAGCTTAAACAGGTCCTTGATCCTGAGGGCCAGGTTTGGAAGAGTGATTAGTTATTTGGGATGGAGTTTCGAATGATTTAGATATCATCTGGCGCCACATCGAGTGTTTAAATAGTACCATAATGATACACATCCATTGATTTCATCCAGGGTATATCCACTCAAGAATCACATTGAAAAGCTCTCACGTCATAAGCCACATCATAACTGTATAGACGTCCTGATAATTGCAACATTCTATTTACAGCTCATCCTTGTCGACACCGTCGATGCCAACCAGCTCAGTCTCGAAGATCAGAGTAGAGCCACCAGGGATAGGACCAACGCCACGGTCGCCGTATCCGAACTCAGGAGGAATAGTGAGGGTACGCTTCTCGCCGATACACATGTCAAGGAGACCTTGGTCCCAACTAGAAAAAGGAACCAATTAGCAAACAGCCTCAATGAACTCCATCAACCCAATCCTAAGGTTGGATCCACTCACCCCTTAATAACACGACCAGTACCCAACTTAAAGGTCAATGGCGCATTGCGCTTGTAGCTTGAGTCAAACTCCTTGCCATCAGCCTGCAATGTGCCGCGGTAGTGCATGGAGACACCGTCGCCGTTCTGTGTCTTGCGGGTACATTCGACCTTGTGGGTTGTTTCGATGCCAAGCTCGGCGGCAGCGGCGAGGGAGATGATCGAGAGGAAGATGGCTGAGAGACGCATTTTAGTGGTATGTGAAGGTCTGGTAGACTTGGGGAGTGGAATTGGTAGGAATTGAGGTGAGGGTGAAAGGAGCGAGGAGCGGAGAGGATAAGGCAACGTGGGCGGAGGAGGTGCGGAGGTGTGGGTCACATTGTATAGCTGTGGAACCAGTTGAGATTGATGCATGTGTTAACACCGGCTCATATTCAACTTGGATTTAAGATCATTATCTGCTATTACTTAGTAGTCATTTATCCAAATGGGAAATTTCTCATCAATTCATTCGTAGAAAAAAATTCGAAGACCTGAGCTCTATTGAATGAAAGCATCTCATCAACTTGACGGAGCTTACCAGCTTAAAAAGCATCAACCATTGGCATCCGTACTAGTCACCGCTTTAACCGCTTCTATCTGGTCAACATCACCACCGGGAATGCCCTGATCAGCCTGAGCTTTGAGATCATCTTCACCCATCGGCTCATCCCAACCCTTCGAAACAAGGTAAGCCCGGAACTTTTCATCACGGACTCTTAAATCCTCGCCCGTAAGATCCGGGACGAAGAAGTAAGTGACCAAAACGCCAACAACGCCACAAATGGCCGCGATGATGAAAGTCCAGTGCTTTCCAAGCCGGTTCTCGATGGGTTGGAACGCCTGCGTACCAATTGCCGCCCCGGCTTTTCCAACCGCAGCCGATAGCCCGTAACAGGTTCCTCGTACACCCGTAGCATAGGATTCGGAGGAGATGAGTCCGAGCATGTTACCTGGGCCAAAATTGCCGGAGCTCTGCATGAATCCGTAGAACACAATGAAGAGTGGGACGATCTTGGTGATCTTGTCATAGGAACATCCGATTATCAGGCCGAAGACGAGGTATCCGCTGAATCCCAGCATCATGACATTCTTGCGACCGACTCTATCGCAGAGAAGCGCGCCGAGGAAAACACCTGGCAATGCAATTGCTCCTAGCAGGAGTTGCCATTCTCCGGTTTTTAGAATCGTGCCGCTGTTGACAACTGAATCGATGATTGTAGCCGAGAAGACGCCGTTCGGGAAAGTAACGAAGTCTACATGCAAATTAGTATCTCCTTCCTAGCAATTGCTTCGGCCGAGCTTACCATAGAGAAACCAGGCACCGCATGTACCGATCAGCGATTTCCAATAGTATCGAAGCACGAGCAGATAAGGAACATGCCGCTTAATGGCGCCACGGCGATACAAGGTCGAGTTAAGCATGCGAATGCGGAAGTAAAAGATCGACAGTGGCCAGATACAACCAATTCCAAAGCAGACACGCCAAACGGTGCTGTAGTGAGCTTGACCACAAGCCATGAGAACTATCAGGAAGACTGAGACTGCGAATGGACCACCAAATGCGAGCGGGAAGTTGGTCACCAAGATGAATGCCGGACCACGGTGTTTAGGAACCAATTCATTAGCGGACTCAGATGCAGATGTCGAAGATGCAGGGTATTCTCCACCAGTACCTAGAAACAAAATCAGTCTTCAATGGCTCATGTGTAAGATTGATCGAGATCTTTCTTACCGAATCCAACAATACCCCGAGCTACTGTCATCATCCAAAACATGCCGTCGATAGTGACTCCGTTAGAAGCTGTAGCGAGGATTCCGCCAATAACGATCATCAGGGTTGTGAAAATGATGGCAGTCTTTCGTCCAAGGTAGTCGCAGGTAAGTCTAAGCTGCAGGGTCAGTACTCCGTCCGCCAGGCTAGCAAGGTTGATATCATACCCGATGATGATCTGGCCGATGACCTCGCCAACGAGCAAGGCATTGGACACTCGGGTGCTGACAGCCGAGGTGAATTGACCGGGATACTCCTTCTTGAGCAGAACATTGGCCATAGTCCTAAGGTCTGTCAGCAAACATCAATGGTTCCTGAAACGAATCATGAACCCACATAAGGTTGTTCTGATATCCATCGCTGATCAACGCAAAGCCACTGGCAAACTACATGCATGCAAATTAGCATTTGAGTCTCAAGGTGTCCAGGCTTCCAACTCACAATAGTAAAGAGATCTGAGAGGCTTTGACGCTTTGGAGACACCTGGGCTGGGGTTTCATGATCTTCTGCAACTGTATCGTCAACGTCTCCCAATTTGGCCTCGGGCTCCGGAACCACGTCCACAGAATTTCCTGTCGCCATACCGGGTATGTTGATAGGAGTGCTAAGGAATAAGTATGTGCATGAGGAAAGGAGCAAGAAGAAAAGGTAGCGAAGAAGAAATCAAAATGTAGGCCGCGATGGTTCCTGCTGCTGAGGGGTTCAAAAAGGCAACGCCCTATGGAAGGTAGTAGTAAGTGCCAAGCATCGGCGACGGCCAACCTGAAACGGAAAGCCCTCCGAAATCCATCGTGCAGCTCGAGAGCAAACAACTAAGCAATGAACTTGAATGGCTGCATTGGGGTAGATCTACATTCCCGCAAGCCACGTTGATCCCGCTTGGGTAATGATTGGCGGGAATGCGGGGGACGTGGCCATGCTAGTGATGCGGGTCTTATCCTTTGATCCCATTGTCGCGTGCTACCTTGGAACTAAAGTGCATTAGACTGAATAGAATGAATGAAATGAATGGAATACAAAGAATTGTCGTTATAAATTTGCTGTACGGGATGTCTAAATTAAATGCCCCCATTTCCACCTGGAAAACAAAATAACGCCGATTATGTGAAGCAGTGGGTATCAATGCTATGTTCACCAGAGATACTTTCAGATGTATGTCCCTGCACACATCTAGTTCCCTTAAGAAGAAATCATTTGCAAGTCATGAGAAAAGAGAATAAAAAATGAAAACACAACTTTTTAGGCCCACTTGCCCAGCAGAGCCATTAAGCCGGCACCCATGCACAACAACAAGAATGCAAGTAGGACGTCACGAATCGGTGCCTGACGCATGGAAGCACTGAACATAAACTCGTGTGCCATTAACTCCACTAATGCAGTGTAGATAAGGATACCAGCGGAGATCGAATCGAAAACGCCAGTGACGATCAGAGTCTTGGCAGAGTCGGGAGGGTAGACCTCACGAACACCCAGGCCAACAGCAATGGCGATAGGAGTGGATAGACCAAAGCCAAGACCAAGCCAGTATGGTGTGAAACGTTTGGCTTTGGGCCAAGGAATCTGAGCCAGGCGAGAACCAAGACCAAGACCTTCAAAGGTCTGATGGAAGATAAGCACAACATAGAGAGTGATGAATCCAGAGCCAGTGACAGCCAGTGTCAGACCAATGAAGGCAGAGTGGAAGATAATGCCAAACTCTAGGATGAAGATTGAGGTCAGCTGTGCAGCGTAATCCTCGATTGCAGCACGCTCTTTCTCAGAGTCATCCGCGTCATGGTGCTCGCGTGTGTGGCTGAGGTGATCTTCTCCCGGGAGGTAGTGCTTGCTTTGTGTCACCTCCTCTGTGATAGGGAGTGCAGCCTCAAGCTGGGTATGAGAGTGGCCCTCTTCATCGTGGACATGGCCAGCGCCAAATTGAGAGAAACGCATCACCATTAACTCCACAAAGAACAAAACGACAATTGTCATGAGAACAATAGCCTCGACCCAGCTGTATTCGGTGATCACACCCGTCAAGCAGTCGTTGGTTAATGCTTCCTCGGCTGGAGCGAGTAGATGGATGAACGCAGTGGCAATAATAACGCCCGAACCGAAGTATTTGGCAATGAAAAATGCCCACTTAGGGGCACCACTATTACCCTTGCTGAAACGTTTGGCAATGACGGGGAAGAGAGCACCAAAGGTCGATCCGATCATAATAACGAAGATCGAAGAAATTCGGAGTCCCATGTGTCCATCATATCCATTGCCGTTAGAACAAGAGTCCCGTTTGAGGACGGTCGTGAACGACTCCATCTCCATAATGATGTCGAAAAAAGCTTGGTTTTGATCGGTGGAGCCTCGACAGGGTCTGAATAGACGCCGGGTATCGTTTCAGGATGACTGGAATGGAAGGATCTGCCGCGGAATGTGCGAATCAGGATAGGCAGTGAGTGAGCACCTTGGGAGAAATAGTCAAGGTCGAACAATCAAGACGCCGATTGAAAGTGGAGGGGTTTTGTGCGGGTGTTGGCTTCAATCGTCTGTCACCCCCAAGGTCCTCAGTAGAGACAGATGGTCCAATGACTAGCGCGAAACACAACAGGGTAAGCCTGTCAAGGAGGAGGCCCTAGTGCAGTGCAGCTCCACGCATATGCGTACGATTCGTCGACGTGTATGACTTGACCAACTAGAATACCAGTAAGTCGTTTGGATTGATTTCCAATGGCGTTAGGATTTTCGGGGTGCATACGTTATCTGAGAATCGAGTACCTTGGTGGCCAGATACGCACAACTCGTCCTCAGTGAATTAAGGAGCGCAATTGAACAACAACCACTTTGAGCGCGACACTGAAATCTCAAATCAAAATCTGCGGAAATCATAGCCCGGCTACAGCGGGGAGCAAAGTGGGATCCATGAGGACCTTGGGGGTGGGAAGACGTCAATGAGAAACGGGGTACTGGGTACTTCGTTTTACACATAATTTTGGTGTGATCAGAAGTACCCAGTACATAATTTTTTCGGACCGGCAAGTGAGTACCTTGGTGGAAGGTCAGTCTGTTTTCGGCATCGGTGGTTGGTTCGAGTCACGTGGTTCCTTACATTCACTCGCTCATTCTATTACTGAGCCAAGATATAACTCGATAACAATTCTCAAGTTGTTAGCCTCATATCGAAGTCATGGACTGTGGATGGATGTCAGGTTTTAATTTCTTCACGGGTTGAAGATCAAAGAACAGGGATTCTTGCATGTCAAGCCGATCGCCAATCATAGCCTCGGGGAGGATCCGGGGCAGAGCGGAGTTCACCGCCGAGGTGCCTGATGGTGCCTAGCTCTGTCCGTTCAATACCGAGCTTCCACCACGACACTCTTCACAGTGTTCGATGTATATTGGGATATACCAGCTGGCAGAATTGAATATTCCACGAGGTTCCCCGTCCGATCGTTAGCGTAATTCGCCGACGGCACCGAGCTTTCCAAGCAGCCCGAATCAATGCGACATGATCAAATTACCCGGTGCGGCAAATTTGACTCGGAATAACTATCGGTTTCGATACATCGTTCATCCATCGTTATTGGGACTCTGAAAGTTGGAGCGCTTCGATACCAGCATGGTGGCTGCGAGAGCTCCCTGAGCTCAGTATGGTGACTGCGCCAGGGCTGCGCAACCGGTATTTGCCTAGATGCAATCTTCGGTCAGCCAAAAGAACTTGATCATACGATAACTCAAGGAGGATAATCTTACTTGTGCAGCATCAAGTATGAAACTCATTTGGGGTGATGCGAATCTGAGATTGGAGAAGGGTGTATGGGAGTATGCTATGACCTCCACTGGAGGTCAACGCCGCGTCGGATAATACCTGCGTTTGATACAAACAGCCCAAGCGAGGGTCCAAGATGAGATGAACTTGGTCTCAACTTCATCTGAAACAAATCATCATGATAGTTGATTGCACTCAGGCGCCCTGCAGCAGGCCGTTCATGGATGACCAGGTTGTCATTGGCACATCGCTGGTGTAGATACCCACGTGACACAAGTATAGACGTCATGAGGTATATTGCCCCTCGCTTGTCTTGGAAGCGAGGTATTTACTCATTTGCTCATCTCCATCAGCAGCCATTTCTTTATAGGGCTGCAACTCTGCAATTTAGCCATGTATGACAGGAGGCGCTGGAAGGCCCTGCGGCCGATCACGCCACCTCTGCAGACGTCCGTGTAATGCGGAGAAAGCTTGATTATCATTCAGGATCCTGAAATTGCCTCTCTATATTCTCAAACTTGAAGCGAAACCTCGGGCGCTGATGGTGTACAGCCTAATGCATGTGGCTTGATGTTTTATCTATTACGCAAGTGGCGGCGCAGCTGATTCTATGTAAATTCAAGACCAGGTTTCTGGAAGCCGCCCGGATTACAATTCCAGGTTGCCGCGAGGCATTTTTGATCTAACTGCAGGATGCTGTGACCGTTTCTAGAAAGGCTACAGAGGACACCTGGACAATTGAGACATGGTCGCCTCGTAGCCGAGCTGATTTCTTCGGTTTGCGCGTCTCGGTTGGATTGGTGGTTTCTCCACCAAAATGAGTACACTCTTTTACACGATCTGTCATTACAATCGAAAAATATGCAACTTGTCCAATCGTCATCCAATGTGTATCTTCTTTTCTTGGCTAGACATGTTGGTTCCACCTATTTTCCATTCTGTGGACACGGGAAGATACAGCGTTTGACATGTGTCGACCTCGGCATGACTTTTTTTTCTTCAAATTTTTCTAGAAGCTAAGTTCCATAAAAAAAAGGCTGAATCCAGCAATCCTCACGGAAGGAGTGGAGTTTCCTCTGATACCACCCGCGCCCTCCACTTTCCATGATCATGGCATACAGGTACATACCAGACTGTGTACTCCGAATGCCGTACTCCGTTGTGTAAGCGGGTTGCAAGCAATCTCCGCAGAGAAACCATTCGGATATAAATGGAATCCCATAACGGAGTAGGTGGTCCACCTTGGAACAAATTAGCGTATGTTTTTCTTTGATACCGAAAATTGAGATGGATCATAGAGCATAGCCACGTGCGGTTCCCGATACCGAACCAAAAGAATATGGAAGATGGATCATATGGATCCCTTTCAAGATGGAATCCTGGAAACAACTGCGAGTCAAAGAAAAGAGTTTCAATCCCACGAACCTGGTCATGAACTTGAAAAAAAGAAAGAAAAAAAAACCTCCGAGTGTCAAACTCTCCAATCGCACGTTGTTCTTTTTTTCCCGAAACCTCCACACCTGAAGTGCTACTTTCCAACGGTGCGGAACGGCGGATGGAGGTCTCCATCTATAGTGGATACTTCTGGTGCTCGCTTTACCTCTTTAGACTCGTTATTGAAGTTTGGAACTCATTAGCGTGCGCAAGTTTTTTTTCTTTCCTATGATCCCTTTTTCTGTCCCTTGTTTGCCACTGATCGACTCCACTTTCTTGCTTCCTTCGGTTCTTTTGCCTTCTTCTATGGAGTACGGAGTACCTAATAATTTTCTTTTTCATCTATGTTGGGGATTGTGGGAACCGCCTAAGCCGCGAACTTATGTCAGGTACCCGTCTCTGTGGCCACTTGGCAAGGTTCAACAGAATCCCAAATCCCGGTCACACGTACCTTATCCCTAATATCCCCGTGTGACAGGGCTGTGGTCATGTGGCTCATTCAAGTTTGACTTGGGTCCCTGAAGGCTTTTTTTTTCTTTTTCTCAAGGTTTGTATGGAGTACAGATTATGGAGTCTGGAGATACGCCATTGCCATTACATTTCTCCGTACCATCGATCACCATTTGTCAAACTTTGAATATTCACAAGACTATTTACTCCAGACTCCATATTTCATACCTTTTACTCCGTAGAATTATTAGAATTCATTAGAATCGTCACCCTCGATTCGTGCTTTCCGGCAAATAGAAGAGAAGTGCGGAGATGATCTTCCCTCAGGCTTCCGGGGCTACCGGAGAGTTGCGTGACATCTCCGATTTGGAGAATAGATCGGTGATTCCGTTTGCTCTTGCGTAAGCCTATTTGTCGATTATCCTGATACGGCACCTGAAAAGTACACAGACACTAGTGTCAAGTTCTAAGCACGCAATGGGACGACGCCACACCGCTGGGTAGATCTCCCTATCGTGAAACGCCGAGCTCAATGATGTACGTGATCAACCTGGGGGTATATGCATACAATGTATGTGATGAGCAGGGATCGGGATTTCTGATTCGCTTAGATATCCCTCACGCATGTGCAGGGATTCTGATTTGCAAGCGCGGAATTTTGTTGCGTAAAGCAGATATCCCATGCATCAAAGGGAGCACCAGTTGACCTCCATCCTTCCAAGGTTACTATCCATGCCATGATACTAGTAGGAGTACCTACTCCGTACTGACGCACTTCTAGTTGAGACGAGAGTAGTATAGTTACAACACTAGGGCGTGCTCCAGTGCTACTACCATCCTCACTAGCCACAGCCTAGTGTCGGGGATCCCTCGGTTACGTTCTCCGGGTACAAATTTAAGATGCATTAGGGCTTTCTTCAACGTAACCTCTCGGAAAACACCCCCAACCGACACCAAAGAATCTCCCCGGACAAAGCGGAGAGGGTCATGGAGATTAAAGAATTAACCTTGGAAAGGGGGGGAATGTCTTTCTTTAGGATAAGAATAGGACAATCCTCAATAATCCGCACTTTATTTGCTGGGCAGTGCCGGGTACCTGAAGAAGAACCATGGTACAATATGGGTCCCGAAGTGAGACTGTTAACCCTGGTTTTTTATCTGTTATTTTACTGCTTTGATTTTGTTGCAGTAGGGAAGTTTGGTAGCAATCTCGAAAATGATCGTAAGACCCCTGAGATCTGATCCCAGCAGTTCGTAAATCTCAAATCATTCTGGCATATGGGCATTCTAGCCCCCATACTCCGGACTCGTTATCTTGAGTTTGACAGGTCGTGATGATACGTTGACGTATCACATCATGTCATATCTCAATAGACATAACATACAAGTGCAACACGAATCAAATTCCCCTGCGCCACAGCCTTAACCTGGATGCCTAGAAAAACCTTTTATTTGAACCAAACCGGTATAAGCGGATACCATACGGATCGGCCATTACCCGTGTGAAGGAGATTTGTGATCATTTTTTCTGCTACTCCATAGTTAATTTGGTTAAAATTTGCTTCATATTTTTATTCTATTTTTTATATTTTTCTTACTCCGTACTCCGTACTTTGGAAATTCCTAGTTTCTGATTTGCTTTGATTGAAATAAAATATTAATTAATTTCTAATTTCTTTTTTTTTTCTTCTTTTCTTTTTCTTTGTCTTAGCGATCGACAAGTTAGCACGTGTATATTCATGGACCCTGGACATGTTCCACCCCGGCCTATCACTCTCCCTCTCTCTCCCGCTCTCCAGGGCTCCGATGGTTTGGTTCAGCACTGACTCATCCCCGTGTACTTGGGGACTTGGGGGTGCTTGGGCCCCAGTTTCTTTGATGACGGGTTGTACAGAATGATAATGAAAATTCCAAGAAATCAATTCTTTCCTCTCACCGCATCAAAGAAGATGGAGTCTTCGGTGGGGCCACGGGAGATTGCCCATTACCAGTTGTCACCTCGCGTGGTTTCATGCTGATGATCATTTGCTGGGTAGCCATGCCGTGAAACCACTTTAAGAGCGCGGCAAAGGACATTCTATCTAGGAGAAGACCGGAATGAATGTAATCTATGAGAGATTGAGTACAACTAAAAGGATGTTAGGATTCGGCCTGACGGAAGTAATCAGTAATCAAGCGATGTATGTCTCATTTGAGGATTTTAGTATTTTGGTTGCTTTTATTTTATTCGTGTTATTTTTTGTTTTTTCTCTTTTCTTTTTTTTCTTTTTTGTTTTTTTAGAAAAATAAAATAAAAAAGAAATATTATATTTATTTTTTCATTATTTTTTTTCTTTTCACTCCACCCCCTATACCCTAATCCACTAGTGGTTCACCAAACGCCACACGGGGGGTGGAGAGCTTCTAGAAAAAACTTCCATTGGATTACCGGTTGCAGCATTATTCATCGGTCCCAGTCAATCGCAATAATTCCTACGTCAGATCAGGTGGATACTCAGCCTCCTGTTCATGCTCGATGAGGGGAGAAAAAAGGGTTAGTACACACTAACGTAAATTAGTGATACTGTAATCATCATTCATTTTGCTATAAGAATCCTCCTCCTCGTCATTTTTTTCCTCTCTTAAATTACTCCAACCGTGACCTTGAATTTTTTGCACTGCAATACATTCTCACTCTCAAACTACTCATACAACATCTTAGTAGCTACTCCTTGCTACTTACTCAACATACAACATGCCTTCCGTCGGTGGTTCTCAGTTCCCTCCTTGCCCTGGTCCTCCACCCAAGGGCCCTCTCCCTCCTCTGCCAAAATAGATGCGCTCCAGTGGCTACCTCCCAATGACCATGACGACTCTGGTGTGGTTCGATCTGAACCCACTCACGACTGGGCCTCTCTCCTCGGCATATGAATGACCTCGACTTCGATCTGGTTTCGGCTTAACGATTCTTTGTTCTCGACTCTTTCACTCTATCATAATTTCTCCACAACATCCCCGGCCATCCTCTTCCCGATACCACCTCGTATCGCAGAACCTAAGCGCTCACGCTCATCTGGTCCCTCGATCCAGACACACAAGCAGACCCAAGGGACTCGCGAAGAGGGACAAAATACGGCACCAGCCAAGGCTCATCCTGCAAAATACGAGCTTCCGGGGAATAATTGCTTTTCCAACCTCTCTACAACCCTCTTAATATTTCCTTTTGGGGATCCAGCGCCGGCGCTATGAGGTCTCCACACTTTTTTTTTTTGCATGGACAAGCCATTCTACAATTTTCGCTTGAAATTTTCTTTTCCATTCTTTTTTGCCTGGATATCTGGTACCTCCAGCGTTTCAAGTTCTTCGCATTATCTCGTGCGGGGTTCAATTTACCTGATAGCGATATTAGCGATATTGGGCTTTGACGCGTAGATGCGGAGAACGATGCATCTGCAGACGCTACAGGATTTGAATGCCGGCGAATCACTACCCGCCTACTTCCCGAGAATCCAGATCTTCTCTACGATTGCGATCACTTTTGCGTCAGCCTCTCGATTTCTTTTCGATTTCTTTTCTTTTCTTGTTTTGCATGTCGCTTTGAATAACTCATTGCGATCGATTCATCATTTTGTAATCATCTTTTTTTGTCATTCTCTTTTGTTTACTTGTTCTTTAGCCTCGCATTGGGCCGAATCTGAACGGCATGTATCATAGACTTAATATACCCCAAAGCAATTTGTCTTTCTCTTTCATATCAATATTCATGTCGTGCATAATCTCCACCCCCGGATTGGTACAACCCATCTATTCAAGTCCTAGGATCAAAGCACAGTAACAATATGAAACAGGTCGCCCCGCCCGCTTGTTTCACCAAAACGCCCACCACTCATTTTACACCTTCATTTGGATTCAATGAATCATCACCCGTACAACGATAGGACAGGAGTGGTGTTGACGGGATGACAAGGATTAGGCAAATCAGTTTAATCCAATGGCGCAACATTACAGCCTAAAAGCGGGCCCTGAGATGTCAACAGTGCACATGCAAGGTCCAAGTCACAAGACTGCTTATTCACTGGTATTAGATCGGAGCTGATCCGATCTACAGGCTCATTTACTCATTTACGAGTATTCTCATTCCCCGCCCTGATTTCAAGGTTCAAGTTCCATGGGGCAGTCTATCAAAGCGCTTCAAAGCGCCCCAACTCTTTTACTCCGTATAGTCCGTATACTCCGTATAACAACGACTAACTCCGAACGTAAATAGGAGTGACAACTTCAAAAATGCAGATCCTCACATCATCAAAATGACCGTTAGAGTCAATGGTCATACCCGATATGGACTGGCATGGCGTGATGATAATTTATTTTAGTGCGACACATCCCGTTGCTGCAGTCATCAATATCGCAATCAATTCAAGCCCCAAAACCATCCCAATTCATCCAGCTGCATTGAACAACACATCGATAATCTCAGGAGCCCCACGAAGCATGAAAGAACAAGATACAAGTGGCCAGGGTATAACAACCCGACAATCCAAAATGACAAAGATAAAGAAAAACTCAATAATCATCCATACATCCATATGATTCAAGTCATCCCGGATGATATTTTCCCAAATAATACATTCCAGTCTGAAAGTCCGAGCGCATCGGCGGGATTTGCTATGAGCCCTGATATTTCTCTTGGCTAGGCCCCATATCCAGGTCATTGGAATAAACAGCGATTGGAGGCTCAGACTTCTCTACCTCCACTCATGCTCTGATACCCGAGGATCGTGGCTTGGTCTGTGTACCTATGCCTTGCAGCTGAGTTCAACTGTCACTACAACTGCAACTTACCCGTGGATCCAAGATCAGCTCGGGTCAGATGTGGACCCCGATACCCGTTTAATGTTGAAAGAGAGAACAAAAACGAACATAAACCGGTCAAGGTCACAGCCACACTGCCAAGTTCCTGGACTTTAATACTGGTACCTGTAGGGCGTGCTAGTCTCCGCGAAAGCCGTTGGTTAAGACCCAGTTTAACCTTGCACTGCTTTGTCTCAGCGTCATCAAGGGGGATGGTTCCATTTGGTCACAGTTTTGATTTCATCCCCGCTTTGTGATCTCAGACTTGACTTCCGGTTCTACCGTGATTACCGTGGAAAAGGGGAGACAAAACCTGCTTTGACTTTTTTATTTCTTTAAAAAAAGAAAAGAAAATGATTTTCCCCCTTTTTCTCCTTTGGGTCTTACTCCGTTCCTCCTCTTCCCGGTAGTTTGGTGCCATTACCCGAGCTGAAGAGAAGAGGCTCTTGCGCATCCACGTGTATCGTGAGGTCATGGCGTTCCATGGCTGCTCTTATCGCGGCTCCCTTATGCCCAGATTTGTCGGACCCGACACAGCCCTGTGGGTTCTGTCTTGGATTGAAACGGCTCGCCTAGCGGGTTCAAGTTGTTGTTTGAGTGTCGGGTTGAGATACACAAAATGGTAATACTTGTGCATTGGGGATGTCTCGGATAGATACGAGACGTCGCGAAGCTATTTTAGGGCCAACCGCTTCAAATGTTGATCCTGCTCGGGGGATGAACCACCGCCATGTTTGGTTTTTAGTACGGGGTACGGGTGTAGGTGATTCATGTTTGAATCATACATATTAGTAGAATGGATATCATGTCCCGGTTCGAGCTCAAGTGCCGGGGTTTCAATTTATGCTGATCGTGGCGATCTCGGGACTTCAATCGGAAACTTGACTGCATGTGCCATATATATTGCATGCTCCCGAGGTCCGCGATTCCCTTGAAGTATCAATAGTACTACTACTAGTATGCCCAGGTATGTACATACGTGGCCCGGCTTATCTCAAGCTACTGTTTGATAGGATGGATATATTCAGTTTCAAAGATTAGTCTCAAGTAAATTATAGTCAAAAAGAATTAACATCAATTCATCTCAAAATGGATGTTATCTGATCGACGTCAACTGGATAACACGTGATCGCGGGCCTCCAATTCCAGGCCTCATCTTTCTGCTTTTGCCCGCAACAACAATGAAGCTACAACTGCACGTGTGGGGCCCTGCCTTTTCATTGCCCTCAATTGAGGCGCAATGTCTGGCTGCGATTGCATATTGCTCATTAGCCCTTCCAAAGGATTCATGGGAGCTAGTCGCAAGCAGCGATCCCTCCGTGTCCCCTACGGGTAAGTGACGTGATACTCGGGAGCTATACCATTGGAATCAGGGTCGCCAAGAGAACAAAAGAAGCTGACCGCATTATCTCATCTGCAGGTGAGCTGCCCGCCCTTCAGAATGGGTCCATTTGGGTGAGCCGATTCCGCAACATCGTGGATTACATCCGGAAATACTCCAACGGGGAATGGGATCTGGATCGGGACTTGGACGAGTCAGACCGGGCAGATAACACAGCGTATGTCACCTGAAGAAATCCCAGACAGCGATCTTGCATCAGATAGATGAGATCAGAGAGGGGAAGAAAAGAGGGGAAATAAACCATGCGCTAACACCGTGTCAGCTTCTCCTCTTTCGTCGAATCCCGCGGTCAAGCCCTTATCGATCTCTCCCTCTACGTTACCAGCCAAAACTACTACGGCAACACATCACCCGCATACGGCAGTCTTCTCCAATGGCCCAATCAATGGATCCTCCCCCCAAAGCTTCACAGCGCCGCTAAGACCCGTACCGAGCACCTGGGTCTCTCATCCCTGGACCTACAAGCCATGGAAGACCAACGACAACGCGAGCACTCGGCCGCCGTAGCCGCAGGACACATCCCACGGAACTTCATCCAACAACCGCGTGAAACAGTTAGCGGGCTGCTCGGCCGTACATCCCAACAAAACCATTTCCGTATCGATGCCCTAACAGGCGAGTTCTTCGAACCTCTAGAAGCCATGCTCGGTCAGAAGACTTCCCTCCTCGCCGCTTCTACCCCTTCAAGCCTGGACTGTGTCGCGCTCGGATATCTTTCCCTCGCGCTCATCCCGGATCTCACACAGCCTTGGCTCCGAGACGCCATGCGCGCTAAGGCGCCGCGCTTGTCGGCGTACACGGAGCGCATGCGTACCTTGTGTTTCGGCGAGACGCGCATTGAATCCGCTCATGCTTTCTCACCAGAGTCAGCTCCTCCATCTTCTCTGCCTTGGCGGGCACCAGGACGTATCTCCGTGGCTGCCGTTGGTACTACGCTGCTATCTACATTAGCAGACTCCACACCATTCTTAAGTGAGATCCGCAGGAATAACCGTCTCAAGCAAGAAGTCGAGTCCGCAGATTCCGAGCTTAGCCCTAGAGAACGCACAGTCGTCTCAATGTACGCGGACGCTAGTAAGAAGGACATGTACGTGTCTGTTGCGGCTGTAGTTGGCGGTGTTGCTGCTCTAGTGGGCTACATGTTCCATGTTGGGTTGATTGCGATATCCTCTGGGGAAGACGAATCAGAGGAAGAGGAGGAGGGATTCGTGGATTACCTGGATTCCGGTGAGCAACCGAAAGTAACGGACTTTCTTTCTGGGATATAATGTCTGACAAAATACCTTTGAATTATCATGGCGTTGAGGCATCTTGTTATCGTAGGATGCGTTTTTGACTCGGATCGAGGCATATGATCCAATTAGATGTGTACTATAGACCAATCTCTGGCATTCTTTCAACTCTTTCAAATACACTTATCTCTCACATGCAAGTGCTCATTCGATGGGCAACAAATAGTCAAGTCTCGCACTTCAACCATATTGATGTATAAGAATTGTAAAACGGTCTGACCCACTGGACGCTTTATAACCTCTTCATGTTAGTCCTGGGCACTTTAAAGTGTACTAGGTACTTGGCTGTATAAAATGCGAATCATACCGCTTAAATTATTTATAAAAATGCATTCATCCTGATTTAAATGACAACAGTTGTTCATGATTAAAATACTGGCAGTGGATTTAGATATTGCCGGGAGAGTATCTGTGCCACGTGCCATGCTTGGTTATTGCTGATAATTTACTATTGACTCGGGTCTCCTCGTAAATGGCCTTGATGAACATGATGATCGTCTACATGATGATGATATTCAATGTTCTGAAAAATCCATTAATTCCTTGCAAAATAGGCATCCTGCCAGGGCCGTCTGTGAATCATTTCTATCTCACTTCAAGTTTCCAAGGTTAACCTTGGAAGTGAGAGTAAATTTCTTAGAGCCTCATAGGTAATTAGAGCAAGTTACGACAGCCTTTTTGAACTCCTTACCTCACTTATCACTCTCCTTTGACTCTCTTTTGACTCTCTTTTTTATCTTCCTTGACTTCTGACCCTTGCTACCTTTGACCTTGACCTCATATCTTCTCTACCCTCTTCCTCCACCACTGTGGGATCATGATATTTCTAACTTCCTTTCCTTACTACCTCTGACTTCCCTCTCTATGGCATATCAAAGTCAAGACGGAATGAGTCTCTTCCCCCTGGTGACTAGACATTTTCCTAGTCAGGGACACACCACTTAGGGCCTTCTGATTCTTTTTCAAACCTCATTTTCCTCATTTTCCCCATTTTCTCCTTTCTTCCATTACAACCTCAATACCTTTCCACCTTCTTCCTTCCGCATTTCTACCTCTTTTCTACTTTCTTCCTTCACTACCTCCAACCTCCAACCTCCAACCTCCAACCTCCTTGGTATACCAAAGTTAAGCCAACTTGGTCTCTTTGCCCTGGTGACTGGTCATTTTGCTAGTCAGGGAATGGCCCCTCGAGGCGTTCTGATTCTTCTTTAAAACTCATTTTCTACCTTCTTTTACAATCTCAACATTCTTTCTACTTTCTCGTTTCACCACCATCTTGCTTCAAAGGTCTGTCAACAGCACGCTCATTCGTTTCCCACCCCTCACTTTTCTATTTACTGACTCTCATTACAGTGTTGCAAATATGGTGCCTGAGCGGCCTTCGAAGCGCAAGAAGGACAATGACAATGCTGATGTTGATCGGGCCATTACTTGTCGACTGGTCTACCAGATGGAATTTGTCCTCATCGATGAAAAACCGCCTGTCTTGATCTGGAATCGGAATACGAATTATTCATTCGTCAAATGCACTGTGGCAGAAGATGCATTCTACTATGACCCTGTCATGGAAGTTTGATGACTGTGCCTACCACTTACCCGTCCTGCCCAAAGGACATGGAGATGATGTTTATGGAGGCATGGACGCGTATGATAAGCGCATTGACGAGAAAGGATTCCGATGCTTCCAGCACGGATATGTCGCTTTCACTAGTCGGAATGTGGAAAGCCTCAAAGTTGAGCACATGACCGAAGAGGTAAGTCAAATACCTTGTTGACTTTACATTTTATTCCGTTGGAGATACCATACTAATATTTTTATAGAACAAGGATGCAAGAATTGGGCTTTTTGCAGCTAATCGCTGCGGGAGATCGCGTAGTCATTTCCCAAAATGAACTGAAGCGCACTTCCAGACTCCTACAATCAGGGTCCTACTTTCATACTCCAGATCAACGTTCAAGACGCCGAGGCGCCTTTTTCGTTGCGGGCATGCGTCTCCCAAAAATTGGCCGAGAAGAATACCCACCCTTACTTTGAGGGAATATTTATAATGGGCGACCATGCTCGGGTTTTCTGTTTCGTTATCGAAAAGGCCATTAAGTGCAGCCATCCTATTCACCTGGCGGAATCTAAAGTGAGAAAAAAAGATCAGGACGGCTCATATACTGATCTCCATTAACCTGCTGGTTCTACCGGATGATCGAAAGTGGGCTGTGTCCAAACAGCCCACAACAACAACAACGAAGAATGCACGGAGACATTGCAGCACAAGCATGTTTTCTACGCAGGTGTTGACCAAAAATGAATTACGCAATTCGCCGTGGTTGGATCCAACGAGTGAACAAGAGACGTCCTGCTTGACATCCAACATTGTGGTCACTAATCGGCCGGATAGAGCAGGAAGTCGACAATAACGGCTCCAGTTCGAATGAGCAAAATAATCTGGCGGTTGTGTCACTCGATTACTCGACTGCTGACGGTGCTGGGTATCCAATTGGACACCAGCAACGTCAGTATACTCTAGAGGCAAAGGGTCCTCTTCAAACAGAAATAACAAAGCTTACGCCAACAACGCCTTCTCTTATGGAATTTCAGGAAAGCTATCAGCGTGCCATGGAAATTGTCCGTGATACCACGCTGAATAACCCCCGTAGTGCGGCTATCTTGCAGCACGAGGTCTGGGCTATGCAAGTCCCTGGGTTCCCTGCATCAGATGATCTGAAATCCGCAGTCATCGCTCATTTGCAGACTTTTCTTATGGCCTCTCCTGGCGCTGCCGAGGCGAGCATGTGTCATCTGGACAGAACGGTGCCCAGCCCCACGGCTGAGGATATTCTCGCCGCTCGAAGGCGTTTGGAACTTGCTTGAATTCTCAGGCTGATTTTCTTATATATGATCTTAAAGAATGAAATTGGTACTTTCCTTACATTATACCAGTGCCTAGATACTACTAGCTGTAACGTTTTGCATCGAGTAACTTGAAGTTATTTCTCCATTCCAGATATCGAAAGCTATAGTGCACAGTATTAAGGCACCTATTGTAACCTTGGAAGAGCACTGGCATGAGGAAAATCTCTTGATAATTACGAGGATAACCTCCTATAATATGACAGAACTTGAAGTTTGAGTATTTCATCTCTTCGTCGAGGTTGAGGCTGGTATTGGCTAAATTGACACTCACATCATTAGCGATGCTTGTTGTCTCTACCATGATTTGGATAGATGCACACCTAGGTAACAGTAACAGAGAGCCTGTTGTTGAGGTGAGAATATAGGTAGAATTCCAAGGTTCTTGAAGCCTAGTCAGAGCAAGGCAGCCTTTCTGAACTCTCTGCCAGGCTCCAGGTTAGTATCACGCTCTTTTCTCCTCCCACTTCTTACTTCTTACCAACTTCCACCTCTTTCTTTCTTCCTTCCTCTCTCCCCCTTCCCACCCCCCTCACTACCTCCGACTTCCTTCTCTGTGGCTGACTAGTACCGACTATCATTTTGATAGTCAAAACGAACTCGGTCTCTGGGCTCTGGCAACTGGACATTTTGCTAGCCAGAGAAAGGTCCCACGGGGCCTTTTGAAATTCTTCTTGGATCTGGTTTTGTTTATCAACTTCAACATCTTCCCCCTCCTCTCACTACCTCCGACCTCCCTTCTCTGTGGCTGACTAGTACCGACTATCATTTTGATAGTCAAAACGAACTCGGTCTCTTGGCTCTGGCAACTGGACATCTTGCTAGCCAGAGAAAGGTCCCACGGGGCCTTTTGAAATTCTTCTTGGATCTGGTTTTGTTTATCAACTTCAACATCTTCCCCCTCCTCTCACTACCTCCGACCTCCCTTCTCTGTGGCTGACTAGTACCGACTATCATTTTGATAGTCAAAACGAACTCGGTCTCTTGGCTCTGGCAACTGGACATCTTGCTAGCCAGAGAAAGGTCCCACGGGGCCTTTTGAAATTCTTTTTTGGATCTGGTTTCCCTCACTTCGCTCACTTCCCACTACCTTCCCACCACCCCTCCCCACCTGGCTTCAAAGGTATGTCAATAACACGCTCATTCGCTTCCCTTCCATCATTTTTCTGTTTACTAACTCTTACCTATGATATGACAGTGCTGCAAACATGGCGTCCGAAAAGCCTTCTACGCGCAAGAAAGAAAATGACGATTATGATGATGATGGCTACTATGACATCAGTTGTATCGTACCAATCGAAGATCGCCCGACTGATTTCACTGCGCGTCGGCTTATCGCATTCATGCACCAAGCTGAGTACAACACATCTCTCGGGTGTGCATACATCGACGAATGTGACCATACGACCACTCCCAACTCGACTGAGCGTAAGCTTGTCCTTGCCGCGAACCGTGAACTTTGGACTCGAAAGAGTAAGGAAGCAAATGAGCTCCGGGAATCATTGCTCATGCAGCGGCCCTCTTATTTCCAGCATGTGAATTTTTTTGCAACGATGCGAGGATCTATCTTTGACTTCTCAGTCATTACGAGTGAATTCAACGGTGAGCAGAGAGCAGCGTTTACAGGGCTATTCAAGCTGCCAGCAAAAGTTGTCGCTTTAGAAGGCCCTCCTGGCACCGGAAAAACGCTTTGGGCCACGCGGGTTTTACTTCCTCTGGTACAATGCAAGAATGATACGACTGGCCGCAAGCACCAGATTCTTGCTGTGGCTGCGACAAAGGAGCAAGCCGACAAACTCTACATGCAAACCACGAAGACCTTCGGGGCGAAAATGCGTCAAGACAAGATGCCTTCTGTTGTGCTACTTCTCTCTCGGTCATATGTGGAGGCCAGTATCCAGAATGCTGATGTTGTGGTTACTACTCCTTCGGCAGCATGTCAATTCTGGACTCGTGGAAGTTTTAAGCCCAGTCATATCATCATCGATGGAGCCAGCCAGATCATGGAGCCAGTACTTTGGCCCATTCTTGCCTTGGCTGCAAACACCGCTAATTTCGTGGCAATGATCCTCATCGGCGATGACATGCAAGTTCCCCGTTTGGTTACGCCAGATTCCGAGAAGTGCAAGTTCAAGGTCCAACTTGAGATATCCTTGTTTCGGCGACTGATTATAAGTGGACTATGTCTACTAAGCCTACGAGAGCAACGAAGAATGCACGGCGATATTGCGGCTTGTCCCAAGCATGTCTTTTACGGATACTCGCTCAGCACACATATGGATGAAAAATGGAACAAGCTCTCATATTGTATCCGTCGTTTCAACGCTGAATGTTTTCGAATGACGTCCAACATGCTGGTCATCGATAGCCCTGATGGTAAGCAGAAAGTCGACGACAGCGGCTCGAGCGTGAATGAAAAGAATGCTCAGTTGGTTGTTTCCCTTGTTACTCGACTTCGGACAATGCTACGGAGCGACCTGGACGCCAGCAGCATCACCATCTTGACCTTCTACAACGCTCAAAAACAGTTGCATGAACGGAATATGCGGCTGCTACAGCATGAAAAGCCCGAGCTCAATGCGGACAAGGTCATAGTTTCAACTGTGGATAGCTTCGAAGGACACGAGGCCAATGTCGTGATCCTTGACTTTGTCGTTGTCGACCGGCCAGGCTTCGTGACTGACAAAGCGCGCCTGATTAGTGCACTCACCCGAGCGAAGTCAGGTCTCTATGTGATTGCTTCTATGGACGGCATTGGCAAAGCTTGCGCTGAGATGTCCGGACACAAAGGCAAAGATCTTGAGTCAGTCTTGACGGATTGGCAAGTCCGCGAGATCGTTTCAAGCAACTCGGGTCTATGATGCTCAGTGCGTGGTTTCGATGAAGAGAAAAAAAAAACAAAAAAGGCGGAAAATGAGAAACACCAAAAAAAGGATGAAAAAGAAAACCTACAAAAAAAAAAGTCAAGGTCCCGGCTTACCTCTAGATAGCTCAAATTCAACACCTTGCATTCATACACAAACAAGTGCTCCAAGTTCCACTAATTGATTAAAAGTTAAAGCTACAAAGCGACACTATAGTAGACCTGGCCCTTAGATGTGTACTGACCCTCGAATCGGGCATTTGCCACTCAATGTTCCACCTGTTGTGTTCAACCTGAAGCTCAACTTCAACTACATAAGCTCGTGAATACGAAAGTTCTCTAAGCTTGCGTTACTAGGAATTCGCTGTAATAGTCTAGATAAAATGACCCAACAATTACAACTTGAATGACACAGTAAAGAAACCTATGTGAAATCGAAAATTTGCATCTAATTTTGGGGGTAATGACAATAATAAAATTCCCTGTACAAAACAAAGCGCCAGTCAAATGTGCTCCTACATGCTCGTCCATATCAAAACAGTCGAGATGGAGCCTCGACAAAAGACTCTTCTAAAATATTTCACTCGTAATCCTTAACATAACGACCAGGGAGCTCAACATCCCACAAAGGTCGCTCAATAACCGCAACCTCCAAGTTGCCTTCTGGCTGCTCACCAGAGAGAAAGTTGAGCGGAACAATACCGAGAATATCACGGTACTTGTACGTGTGCCACCACCTCCGTGCAGGCTGAGTCGAGGTTCCAGAAGCCACAACAAGTTGTGACTTTTTGGGTGTGTCGCCAGGGGCTGATTTCTCCTTGGAACCCGGCTGTGCAGCTCCGTCGACTCCATCTCCACGTCGAAGACGAGCAAGAGTGGCCTCGTTACCATTCGCGAAGGTCTCGTCATATTCGTAAGCCTCATCGTCCTCACCTGGAACACGTGGACGCTCCTGGTCTAGAGAGACCCATTCGCCCTGGGACTCGTCGCTGCCGACGATCTTGCGGATCTTGGTTCCAAGGTGAATGTCCATCTGCGAACGAGCCATCCGGTCACCGGCACCACTGTTGGGCTTCTTGCGGTCGTTATCGCCATCCTCGAGGGGATCGCGCTTGCGCTTTGAGGTCTGGACAAGGGCGCCTGAAGGTTTGTTCTCGGCTTCGATTTCTTCGGGGGATGGGAAATCTTGTAAGAGGTCGAACATCCACAACCAGGAAGTTCCGTATAGCCAGAGACGCTCGCGGCCCTCAAATACATCCCACATACAGCCCATGGCACGGTCCTTCACGCCTCGGAACTCGGCTGGGAGGTAGGCCTTGGGGTTGCGGCGTGACCAATCTGAAAGCTTGCCGCTGAGAGCCTCGAACTCGATGAGCTGGTGCTCGCTGGTGAGAACCATTAGTCTGTCCTCTCCGGTTGTCTGGGTGGTGCTTTGAGGGCGGAATGACAGGAGGGTGATGCCGGACTTCATTCGAGGAATAGGGGACTCGGAAGCAGCTGTGCTCCAGCGCTCTCCCTCAATAGCAATATCTTCATCTTCATCATCAGAGGAGTCGTCGTCAGAGTCAGCGGCTCCGTTGCTCTTGGCTTGTCCATTGGTATTAGATTCAGTCGCAGCGCTCAATGCCCAAGTATCCACACAACCGGACAGATCTCCTGTGGCCAGAACCTTGCTGTCATTGGAGAAGACGGCAGTTCGGATAGCTCTCTCGTAATCACCCAAAGTACCGTGCGAAGCCTTCTCGTGTCGTACGTGACGTGGGGCACGCTTGAGGCGGGCAAGGCGCTCTAATACTTGGGGCTTTTCAGATGTGGCAGAAGCAGGTTGAACTCGGGCCATGTAGACGTCGCTGCTGGGGCGGATAATCGAGAGCCAGCGGCTATCGGGGGAGATGGTCACCAAGCGTGCACCCTCTGCGGAGAGGGCCTTGGGGACATCAACCTTCTGAATGCGCAGACCTCCCTTCTCGTCGCTCTTGCGTCGGCGAACAGCAAACATCTTCACGTCTGAGACTGTCGCAACGACAAGGATCTTTCCGTCTGAGGAAAGCACGGCTGATGTGATATTTTCTTCGCCCTAAGTAGAGTCAATGAGTTAGTGAAATTCATCCTGTTAAACCTGAACTCGCATCCTTACCTGAACCATAACCTTCGCAACCAGTTTATGCCTTTGGCCATCGATATTCTCATGAACGGAGGTCGGGCCTCTAGACACACGCCAAAGACTGATTTCTCTGTCCCAGAAGCTCATGACCAGACGAGAGGCGGGGGAGGAAGTAAGTTGAGGGATTTGAGGCAGGTTGGAGAGCTTGCGGTGGTGTTCCTTTCCGAATTCACGAAGGGGTAAGACGATAGGAGTAGCATCGGGTCCTGCAAACATAGAAATCAGTAACTGGGGTGGTTAGGTCTGATGCGCAAAAACGACATACCTCCTGAGACAGCAATGCTGATATCCTTAGTCTCGTAAACAGCAAAAGTCTTGACATCGTGTGAGTGGTATCGTCGATGCATGAGCTCTGCCCAGCGGGACTTCTTATCTCCCTTCTCTCCATCTTGCTTGCGGTAGACGACGGTTCTCTGGTCAGCACCACCACTGATCACAGTATCACCATTCGAGCTGACAGCCACATCCAGCACATCTGCCAAGTGGCTCTGTATCCGTTGAATGAGGGAGTAGTTCTTAGCATCCCAGAATCGAATTTCACCTGCTGAGTCTCCAGAGACAATGGTGCCATCAGGAAGACACTTGACGGACCAAACCAGCAGTTCCTTGGGTCCACCAGTAGGTCCCTTACCAAGCGATATCGTCCTCAACTGCTGTCCATTGCGAATATCAAACAAGCGAATAGAGCTATCAGCGTATCCCGCAACGATAGTATGACGGTTCTGGAAGGTAACGCTGAGCACACGAGCTCGCTTTGTGGAAGGGCGCACCAAGCGCAAGAACTTCAGATCATTATCGGCAGTAGACAGAATCACAATTGAGCCATCTGCACAACCAGCAGCAAGGTGCTGGCCAGTGTACTCTCCCTCAGCAGGAGGCAGGAATTTTCCATCCTTGCCTCGCTTTGTAGGTTGCCACCTTGGCTGAGCAGCAAGACACCAGATTTCGCCATAGTTTCCACTGGAGTGACGCAGCGGACGTCCTTGCTCGAGATCCCACTCCGTAACAGCTGTCGAGTATCCAATACTGAACAGACGCAGCTGACCGGGCTGCTTGGAGCCATCAGGGCCGTCCTCAGAAGGATCCAATGTCCAAGTCAGACCTTCAATACTGCGATCCCTGCCTCCGCGCAGAACAGACTCCTGAAACCATGCGCCGCGCATAGGATTCCATATCTCGATATCGCCGTTTGCACGACCGATTGCGAGTCGAAGGGTAGGCACGCCGCGTCCGGCAAGATCGGCGGATGGTGGGTGGGAGAAAGCAAGCGAGTTGATCGCCTGGGGGTTGTAGGAAACGAATCGACAACGGTGGATATCCATGATTAAAACTTTTGGGCTTCGAAGCCGAGGCGCTCTTCAGATTGATGATGGAAAGTGATCGAGGACAAACAATAAATAATCGAGTGGCAGGAGTTCAGTTCAAATAATACTCCAGCTCAGGCTTCAATTAGAGCCCTTACGCATTCATCTCGAACACACAATGGGGGAATAACAGGCGGTGTTGAAGCTGATCGTCTAATGCGCGACCACTTTTTTTTCTGTAGATAAAATTTAGCGGGCCGGAATATCTTGGCGGCCAGTATCAGGTCATGTGATTTAGAGGCCTGAATTGTGGGGCATCAACCCCATTTGACAGGTGCAAGCTATAAGATGCTCGAAAAATTATCTTGACTTGATATGAGGGTTTTTGAGAGATTCCTGTTAATAATATTTTGATCATATTCGATTCAATACGCCTTAATTAATTGGCGATCTAGTACCTCCTTGATCTGTCGCCCATGTCTCTTAGAAGTTCGACTTTAATGTAGACTAAGCATCATGAATCAAGCACTCGAATCGTCCAAGTTCAAATATTATCAGATGTGGGTTTTCCTGGCAGCCAGGTCTAGAATTCCATACAGTATCATAACCGTTCCATCGTTTTAATTCATGTATTCCAAAGAACGATACGCTTACGAAGACAATGTGGGAGAAGCGATAGGTCTGGGTTCAATCGTTCGCTTGCAGCAGTAGAAGCAAGAAAGCAGGATTTCAAATCTTTTAATTGGTGATAAGCAGGCGACAAAGTAATCAGTCAGCTGTGGGAGTGCCTGGGGGCTTGCAGATCAGAGCGTCGAGTAGTTCATCGTTATGCTGGGATACAGATTAGGAGGATGGATTCAGCGGCGCCATTGGATATCTGAGCGCAATCCTAGCGTGCCACTTCGAAAGTTGGGCGACAAACTCCTATCTTGGGCATCGGGAATAATAAACCTGGGTCTGCACTTTGTTTTATGAAAGCAGATGCCAGGCCTGCAAAGAAAATTAAGGAGGGGTAGGGCGTCCTGTCATGCTAGAAGTAAGGAATTCAATAGCGACCATCAATAGCCTGTACAATAAGCATGGTGTATGCGACAGGTTGAGCTGAACGCTTAAACATTCAAAGGTGTGTGGCTCCTGGCCAATCCTCTGGTGTCATTCGCGACCGGCTTGATGATTCCATTTTAGGTTGCTTAATTGCATGCAGGTTCTAGCCACCAGCGAGGTGCCACGTCAGAAGCAACCCCATTCGTGGGTGCTTTGACAAAAGTGTGGCTGATAAACCTTGGTTAATGCATTTTCATATGTATCAGATTCCAGAGCCAGTCGGGCGATTCGGGACTCTGATAGGACATGCTGTATCAAGTTAATGGAAATGGCCCGCGTCCGATCGTCCCTGCCAGTGATCGGTGGACATCAGGAAAACAAGCAAGGCAGAAGTTGACGGGATGTGTTTTTATGATCTGATTGGCTCATTCGAAAGTAGTCTTGCATGAGAGGCGGGGATACTACCTCGGACTATCGTGTCCACACAAGCTGCTTCCTTCGGAGGGGTGCGCATTCACCTACGTCGTGCCGAACCAAGGATCAAGGCCAAGTTCAACCCCGACTGGATGCCGCAATGAGAACCAAGTTGATGCGATAGTGGCTGTGGACTAGATTGAATGGATTGCATTTGATTTGGTGTGGGTGCTGCGGGGTGATCCTTCAACCCCCAGTCAGCACGGGCTCGGACGCCGCACTAGGAGTCAACAGCTCGCCACCGGTTGTCCAGTTGTCCAGTCATCCGATAAGCACTAGGATTCCGACAGTATGCTTCAGGTCTTGTTGTTCGGATGGAATATCCATGGCGTTCTATAGTTGACCGCACAGTTTGGCATGTTGAACTCAATTCAGAGACATCTCGTATGCTGCCTAGGAGTTAAAATTGCAAGATCCACATTTCGGGCTGAGCTGGGCCACGATCTCATCTGGGTTCCCCGAGCTCCCCGCTGGGAAGGGATCTCTGGACGGCTCGCAAGTAATTGTACTGGGGCTTCATGGAAACCAGTTGCCGATCGAACGCGTACCAAATAAGCCACGGAAAATTTCACGAATGATCGCGTGCTTTTGAGGTTAGATCTGGGGGCAAAAAGGTGGTCAAACTCAAGAGGTAGATTAGTGAACTTTGAATCAGGCTTTGAGATCCCATTTAATCTATCATCTTGCCATGATGATCCAGATCTAGCCTGAACAAGAAACGGAGAAGGTGGGAAAGGCTCCAGGTCCAGGGTTTGGAGTTCGTTCCATCGGTACCGAGGGGGGATCTTGATCGGCATTAATATAAACGCAATGTCAGTGCTTGACGCGATGGTCGAATGAACACGCGTAGAGGGAAAGACTGGGATTCGCGCCAAGATGAAATCAAATTCTCTCCAAGCCCCCCGGTTATACGGACAGTGGCCGAGCCGCAGATGCATGTCTACGTACGACTGTGCCATGATTGAAGATTGTAAACCTGGCAGAGGTGCGTTTGATCATCCTTCATGTATCTCTTGCAATTAAATTTGTCAAAATGGAACAGGTCAATCCTTTAGACGAAATGACCATGACGGCATTGAATTGGAGCCGAGGCAGAGACACTAACCCGTATATGGAAGGTATGGGGCGCCCCCAAATTCAGGTTATTCGAGACATCCTTGCACCTCTAACCTTTCACTAACCTTTTAAAGGCAGAGACGGAGTAAAAGGTATGTCACATAGTGATAGAGATGCATCGCAACGTGTCCACTCCACTCTTCAATCCCACAATTCAATTTATCCTTTTTGAGATGCAGTTAAGTAATCCGTACTCAGTACGCAGTACTATACAGAAACCTTCAAAGTGGATCGTCTGTTCATTACACGGGTAACCTCCACTCTGTTTCTTGCTCTAATCCAGTTTCAGTTTAGCCGCGTACTAGCCTTACTGCTTCGATTGTCTTTCACCGAGCCTGGAATCTTCCAATTTGACCACAGAAGAGAGTGATTCAAGAGTGGTGCTCATATCTCTCTGAAGTACCTGCTACGGACTGTGTTCTCCGTGGGTTTCCTAGTATCAATGTCCAACGACTCGATAGATTGGATCAATGGCAATATGCAAAGAAAAGGGGCGGGGAATAGGAGGTCAAAAATACCCTTAGTCCATGGTTGAGCCTCCACAGACCCATCGTAAACCGGACCTTGCCCAAAGAGGTCATATTGTCTTGTCCTTTTGATTCGCGTTGCTAATTAGCACCACCCTTATTCGCGGTGGGGTTCCACGCGAAGATTTTGCCAATAACTCCAGCCTGACGCGGAATTTGGTGAAGCGTGTTGGATAGCTCCAATTCTATGTAGCATATTGACTAGCTAGATCCATGTCTCCCAAAGTTGTAGGACTGTATAGTCAATCCGAGTCGGATGTATGCTAGGGTATACCAGGATCCTTCAGGGCTGATCCTGAATTTGCACAGCCAAGTTATTGTGATGCAAGCCTGACGCACCTTGTCCACGACCCCAGAACCACATTCAATTTAAGGAAGTCCCGAAATGAAAATATTCAATGTGGTGGGGGGTTTCCACTCCGCATGCAGGTAAGAAAAAAAAACCTCAGGATGCAGCACACTCCGCAGAGGGGCAGAACAGAAATTTTCTCACCGGTCAAGTCACCAGTTCACGATCAGTAGATTTCAAGATGAGACTGATACAATCATACTGTAGTATGTACAGATCAATTCTCAACAATGAATGGTAAAAATCCGTATTTACTGCCTACTAGTTGCCTTCAATGGGAAGTTAGATGCCGCGGCTATTTCGTATAACTATTATTATAAAGACTATTTATATCGACTATTTCTACATAGCCTCTCAATAGGCATCATAGACTTCAACTTTACAGAGCCGAGAAGCCGACCTCACATTTTGTGCGTACGGTACCCGCTTCTTCCGGTCAATTCAAGTTCAAGTTGCCACTTCGTTTTTCACGTTAAAACCAGTGGAGTGAAAAGCGTCAACAAGGCGGGGCGGAGAGTACAGAAACTTCAATACTTCTCCGCTGAATCAATACTCCATACTGTATGCTCATGGTCTTTTCTAGAACATCACAGTTTTTTCACTCGGGTTTCGCTTTTCTGCGTCTTTACCGTGGTTTCTCGACCCGGCACGGCCCTGCTTGATAACCGTTATTCAGATTGTGGAGCTGAAAACATTTGACCCGAGGGTCTTCCGTGGTTGGGATTGTTAAGGATGATATTTACGAGGATCCGTTTGAGATGAAAAGTTTCATGGTTTGGGAGTATACCCTAGGTACAACCACTCGTCCATACATACAATACCATCCGATTATTTCAAGAGTCAACTGGTTGAAGTATGAAGTTGGAGATAATAGCCCGGGGTCATTATCAACTCCAAGTTCAATGTGGTCAACTGGTATGCCATTGATAGGCATCACTAGCGCTTAGGGACTACCGATCGTCGGGCATTGTGTCAACTGGCACATATGTGTTGACTGTTCGGATTTTTTCTTACTCCTGAACAAACAACTTCCATGTTAAACTTCAAGTTGCAGTTTGGATACTACCTCTTACTAGTACAACATTTTGAATTTACCACATATGATATGTTGTGTATACATCCGAGGTTGGCCGTCGAGCTTAAAAGACTCGGACTCATCAAGTCCGGATGTTAGCCGGGAGTTGACATCATGATGTATCTACACCCTTGATTGATTGGTAAAGACATCGACATGGATGTATCATACCGCAGACAAACCACCAATGCACTCCTGGCTACTGTATCTATGGATCAAACAAGCCCTGCATGCAGTAGATCAGATGAATGCACGGGTCCGAAACTCTATACCAAAATGCCGACAGTACGAATCAGGTGAACTCGTTCTCCCTTCAAATCTTCAAGTTGATTAAGATGACCCAGTTGACCCAGATGCCAGCAACTTAACCATTGGCAACGTGGAGAATCTCCGTATTCATTATCCAAGGTTCAAGGGTTGCTGTGCTTCAATCTTGAAATGTTAGAAATGTTGGTGTTCCTGGCCCGCACTATGCAAGGGAGTAGCATATCTATATCATGTCTCTAGTTTAGATGGAATCTCGCAGCAACCGGAGAAACTTCCCGAATGCTAGCCGAATCAATGGTCTGATTCGGAGATTAAAGCAATCCCTCTCAGTAGATGCATTACTTTTGTTTGTGGGTTGGGCCCCTGTACCTGACGCCTGACGCGCCAAGGGGTAGGTATGACATCCCAAGAGATAGCAACCAAGTTTCAGTATGACATTCAATCCTTATCTTATTGCTGATATTAAGATATTCTATGATTTCATCTGTACTATGAGGACGAAATAGAAAGAGTTATAATTTGTATAATTTGTCATGTCTTATCTCCTAAGCCCGGGACGTGGGAGTGGTTCCAGACCGACGATCCAAATCCCAGCCCAGAGCTATGCGCGCGCCTTGGAGCTCCTGGCGCATGAAGTCGGCAGTTGAAACCCCATTCAAACAGTCCAGCATATTTACAGGGATCTAAAAATGCAAAGACTGAAAAATAGGTGCGACCAGTACCTCAACCCGTGGACCTTGACATGTCTTGTTTCCCCCTTTTCTACGGAGTAAAAAGAACACTAATGGTGGTCCCTGCTAACACTACGCAAAAACCGGATACTCGCATCGGAAACATGTGTCAGCAGTACTAGTTTCCAAGCCATCCGGGCAGGTCGCCATGGGTACGCTCCGAAGGAACTGAATACTCCGAAGGCACCTCTTTATTCGTGCAGTGGTGCCCCATAGCGCCGACGTACTGCATACGCTTGGTTTCGCGGCCCCATGCTGCAGTTCTTCACCCCCTTTACGGGGCCCCCTTTTATTTTTGCGACGGCGGGTTTCCTTGGACCGTTTTTCAAAGATGTTGTCTCATCCAGTAATTCATTCCCATCGCTTCTGGACCTAGGGTGCATGTTTAGTCCGAAAATATCCTTGTGTCAGGTTGTCCTACCCCGTTCTTTTGGGTTGGTTTAGTTTGATTCTAGAATTCGTGTCTAGACTGGGGGTGGGACAGGAGGTCGTAGTCCTGATGTATTAATTAACGGTTCTTTTTATGCTCCACTCGTGCTTTATTTAGATTCTATACACGGAGTACATGGCACTACACGTTGTGATCACTCCTTTTCTCGCTTGCGGGTAGTTATTACCCGGTTTCTCATCTAACACGAGTCTCGATTACATGTACTTTATACTGAGAAGTGACATGACCGACATGTACTCCGTACATCCGAGATTATGGTACTTTGGTATCCTGATATTCTATTTTGGTTACCCAGTGCGGTAAATCGAAATTGTTTCTGTCTGAGGCATGTCGAAACATCTTGGCCCCTGGTCGCTGCGAAGGTTCGGATGGTTGAAACTTGATCGGCCAGTCTCATCGAGGTCTTATGCATCTTCAAGGAGAAACAGCAGATTATCGATGCAGCTCACATTTACAAATGATGTATTCGACTGACCAATGGATAGAGTAGAGTGGCAATGATCTTACTGCATAGATCTGTACTCCGCGCCAGTAAATGAAGCAAATTAAAGATCGACGGGTATGGCGTTGAAGTTATGTCCCTGGCATACCATTCTTCTTTCCCCTCAACGCTGTTACTCCGTGAACTCCAGAGAAGTGCGTTTGCGATCGCTGGATTTTGATCATGTCTATCATTCAATTGCCTCATTGGGAAGTCCCTTACTTAGATGCGTTGTGTAGTACAGATACGCCACCCTTTACTCCTATTTTCATCGTCACTGCCTAGACTTTAGATTTGCGGCGCCCCAGTTCGCCCACGAGGCTGAGATTCTCCGTTCGCTAAGTGGAGATTATATCAAGGACTGAAATGTAATAAGAGTGAGCGCCGAGCATTCAATGTTGTATACGCGCGTTGGATTTGCGTGTCTGGGCGGATTGGGGTAGTGAGCTGCATAGTCCGGTATTGAATAAGAGACGCCGCAACTATACCCCTGTTGCGACTCCTACTATGTTATAGTTCTGGGATATATGACAATATCAACTTGAATAGGATACTCTGGTTGTAAAAACGGCCAAGTCGCATACGCCAGAGTATTCTCCTACGGAAAACAGAGGAGTGGGACCTCGGGACCAGAGTAATTCAAACCCTTTCAAGGCTGGCCTTACAGAACGGAGTACTGTACTGGGTCAAGCAAGGGGATCCCCGCGCAAGCCCCCGAAATCGTCGACATCATCTAGTGGGACTAGATCGGTACTATTGGCGGAGGTTTTACGGGAACATTTGGATTTGTCGCATGTCTCTAAGAATATGAGACCTGACGTGCATGGGGATTTATGCTTTATTCTCCAAGTGAAAGGGGGAATCCGATCATCTCGCTATTGGAAACCTTATCTTGGATTATGAAGTCGGGGACAAATCATCTCCCTCGGGTAAGTTGTACAGGCGGCAGAGATGGAATAGTTCCACGGTAGTAAGACTTGCGTGTGCGACTGATAACCCTGAGGAGTATATAGATCAGAATGGAAAAAAAAAAGGAACGAGAACAAGATCGGGGATGGAGTTTAGGGGGGACCCGCAATCACAATCATTAATTACGAACTAAGACGCGAAGATGAGATGTAAAAAGGAACGCGTTGGCGGGTAAGAAACTTCTTGATCAAATCAAGTTCCATGGAAATAGATCGGGGAACGTGGGCCGGAATACTGAGAGCGAGGAATAGAACCTGCTTAGGCAACTAAATCTCATCCCCACATGGAAAGCGAGATGAAAGGCAAGATCCCTGCAAAGTAAAGGAGGCTCGGGGACCGAGGTGTTGGCTATTGGCAGCCAAGCGGGAATAGATATCCACAGTCCAGCTGAGTCCAGCGGGGGTCAGAAGAGGATGAAGTCAATGACCGGGTTAATCCTGGGCAATGAGCCAGTCAGGGAGCGTAGGATGCAGGAGACCCTGGAACGCGACCGTATCAAAAAGGGCCTAGAGTGGTGAACCATTCCCGCCAACGCAGCGCTAGTTAGGCCCAGGGGGAAAGGTCGCCTTGACGGGCCAACGAGAAGCGATTTGGCACTGATACGCGGTACGAGTCAATCAGAAGCAATTTGGGGGGGGGGGGGGGGATTTGGTCGCGCGTCCCCAGTAATTTTTTTTGTTTTAAGTCATGCCTGAAGGTTGGGGTTTCAAGGAGACAAGGAGAGTATCAGTAGAAGAGGAAATGGATCATACCATTGGTAGGGAAGCATTGAGGTTATTCTTATCCTTGCTGCAGAACTCTATACACATTGTGTTTTAAGCCATCTTCCCAGGGCATTTTGAACCTATCTTTTCCCAGTGATCATGAATGTTTGTCGTGTCCCCTTTTTTGAAATTCATTTTTAATAGGAGATGGGATGATCTACGTAGTACTTTTCTCCGGTGATGGAATTATGGAGTAGTTGAATTTACTATAATTTAGTTTGTACCAAACTAGAGGAACCGAAAACAAGGACAAGGACATAGTACCAAAATGACCAGGAGAAAGTACCGAATTGGGTGATTTTCGAGAATCTTCAATGGTCGCATTACCTGTATGGAACTGGAATATGGAGTAGTTTAGTACAAGATAATATATGGGGCAAAAATGACTGGGTCGCGATGAATTGAAACCCTGTAAGTTGTAACATTTGAACTTCACATGTGGTCAAGTGCAAGTTTTTGAATATCTCCTTGGAACCTCAGATCGAATTGCAGATGTATGTACTTGTGTATTCCATACCTATCAATAGTTTCGGCCATCATGCACATGAATTGAATACAGATTGATTTTGGTCGTAGATACATCGTTGGCGGACGTAATGGACCCGGTTTCCCACGCGAGCAAGGACCACTCAGGGCTCAGACCGCACTGGACTTCTCCTGAGGCTACTCCTTTTTATTTCAAGTTAATAGACTGGAAGAACAAAAGAACTAGTAGAATAGGATCAAAAGGAAGATCCAATTAATAGACTAATAAATAGGAGAGATCAGATAGATGCTATATCGAATCTCACCTCTGATCAATTTCGGTATTATGGACGCCGTACTAGTATTGGAACTGCTTGGACCGGGTAAACATGAGGGCTGGAGTGGAGGTCGGTGTAAACCGTGGTTGGAATCTTATTACATTCAATTAATCCCTCTAGCTATTGCCATGTACAGAGAACATTTGATATAATACTAGTAGAGAACTCCTTAACATTTGAATAATTAATTTTAATAAATCAAGATTGCTTCAAGACGGTTTCAACCCAGTGTGCATCGTCCTTGCAGGTCCCAGAGCCGAAATTGAACCCCCGCCTCCTTACCATTACGGGCAAGGTACGGACAAGGTACGGGATAGGTACACCCGCCGTACACCTCGCGGTAATAGGTATTACACAGTTCAGCCTCCACCCCGTCATGACAGTACCGCACAGCTAGCTCCGTGTCTTCTTCTTGTCTCAGCTCTTCTTCTTTTCTTTCCCACACCCGCCTGGAGAGAGAATCCTCAAATTCCTCCTCCTTGTACTCCCCTCCCCTCCCCTTCTCTTCTTCGATACCCTTTTCTTCTTTTTTCCCTTTCTCCCCTTGCCAATTTGTGGAGAGTACGGAGTCTGGTCGGTTGAGTTTCGTTGAACACTTCAATCTGCACTGGCACTCCTGTCGAGTCGAATCCCCTCCTCGTACTCCGACGATCCTCCCAGTTTCGACGTTTGTTAGCTCAAACGGCGACCCTTTCGTCCTACCCGTCCTACGGTGCCTTCCTGATCCTCGGACTCTCGACGAATCCCTCCTGGTCCAGCTCCTGCCGGCTAGACGAGCGAACAGCGTAGGGACATCATTTCGAATTCGTTTTCGGATGATACGAGAACCCTTTGTTTTCGCTTATTGAATTTAATTGTGGACGAGTTTTTGTTTGGGTAAGTCATTGACAAGAAAAAAAAATTGGTCGTGCAAGTGGTTGTCCAGGTCCGAATATCGAAAGTCTCAGGAACCATGTTGAAATGCCGTGGAACGGAGATCTGGTGGATATGCGTTGGAGATATTGAAATTGGCACAACTTTCGCTTGAGAGGGGAATGGGCAGATTTAGGGGTATGTTATGAGACTCGGTCATCAACCTTCAAAATTGATGTGCGGTCAAATATTGTACCCCAAGATCAAGGACCCTGAGATACCAGGATAGCCGGACGCATCTATGTGGTTTCCCATCAAGTTGAAAATCAGTGTGTGGAGGGGGTATTTGGGGACATCACCGGCCATTGGAAATCAGCACTTTTTTCGAAATCGATATCTTGATCAGGGGTGGGATTATATCCAACTGCCAGAGGGAGATAAGAAAGGAATGCATTTCTCCAGGGCCTCCGTTCAAGATCTGGGGATGACAGGCTTGTTATTCATCCTGAATAACCCTGTCAATTGGACTAAGGCAGGACCAAGTTAAGGGGCCTTGAAAATCCAAAAAGGGACTTGGACACATACCACGAGTCGAGGATCTACACCTGGGCAACACATACCACTTGCACTTCTGATTTAACTGCAGTCGGTGTGAAATCGAGCGTACTAACAGTTATTTACAGAATTGGTTTGTAACTTGACTTTGAAAAGCGTTTTATCCTGCACGGATGATTCTCTGAAAGTTTTTGTTAAAACACCTTCTCTCACCAAATTTCCCTTTCTTCAAACCGCTCGGAGGTTCACCTAGAACACGTTAACTCGTGAAGTGTATGTTCCAATCATTCTTGTCGCATGTTCTCCCCTCCCCTGACGATCGTCATCCCCCCTACATAGGGTCGTCTTGTGTCCTGCACTCCACATTCCGCAGTAACAGGCCTAGGGGTGAAAACGTTAACTCGTGCTTCATCTCTTGGTCTGGTATCCCCAAAGAATCTTAATTCATCGGATCATTCCTGCGTACTTCCTTAGCCTAGATGCCAGGCTTGCTGTCACGGTAAGGGTTGCATTGTGCCCTCTGCCCGAAGGCTTCCTACTGGGTTAGTATTCTCCGAAGGAGTCTGCACACCCTTTGCACTGGCCATTGATATCAAATGCCTTTGCCGTCGTTTTCCTGTTCTTCTTTTGATCTCATTCCACTTCGCTCACTTCGTTCTTTATCCAACACTCATTGCACCTAATCTTAATCATTAATTGCATCGCCCCTCATTTGTCTTTCTGTCAAACGTTGTCGTCGTTGCCTCACACTAATAACTTAATTTCCTCACAACAGCTTTCAATCCTTTTGAAGATTTCCTCCTAGCACCTTCGGCTCATTCCTTCCAGCATCTCTGACTATTGTCTTGACGCTGGTCCACTCCTTAATTTTCCCCAACTACCATCCAGTCATTCATTTGAACCCACGTCTATTTTGACGACTGTCATTCTCTTAATCACCCGTCGTTACCTGCAAGGCCACGCTGTCTTTCAGGTTCACTCTTTCGGTTCAAGGTCTTACGCAAAGTTTAATCACATCTTCCCCCCTCACTCTTCCTCATCTTCTTCTCGCTTAACCCACTGTCTCAACTATGGATTACATGCGCCCCCACTCCAGCTTCAAGCCCTGCGATACCTTCTTCGTCGAGGACGACTACCGTATGCGTGCTGAGAAGCAGGCCCAGGAGGAACATGATAAGCTTGTGAACCGAGAGCGTCAGTATGCTATTGCGGATCAACTCTCTCGCCTTACCAGTGATGAGCTTCGTGAAGATGTGCTGAGCCACATGCTTGAGATGGATGTAAGTTCAGATCGATGGGGTGGGGTCTTAGGGCATCACGTGATGGCTATACTTCGGCCCAAACCAATCAGATGGCTGACATACTATACAACAGGGCCAAACTCTTCCTGATGTCGAGTCGATTGATATCCAGACCGAGATTCAGTGGTTCATGCGTCCTTACCTCCTGGACTTCCTCATTGAGGCCCACACTGCCTTCCAACTCATGCCCTCGACCCTTTTCCTGGCCATCAACCTCTTGGACCGTTACTGCTCCAAGCGTGTGGTCTACAAGCGTCACTACCAGTTGGTTGGATGTGCAGCTCTCCTCATTGCTTCGAAGTACAATGACAAGAAGGACCGAGTCCCCACTGTCCGGGAGCTGAAGTCCATGTGCTGCTCTCTGTATGATGACGACATGTTCATCCAAATGGAGTGGCACGTTCTGCAGACCCTCGGCTGGACCATTGGGCACCCGACCGTCGACAGTTTCCTCCAGATCGCCGTCCTTGACGAGTCCTACGACCCTGAGGTGGAGCACATGGCTCTCTACATCCTTGAGATCGCCCTCTTCCACCGTGACTTCGTGTCCAAGCAGTCGTCTGAACTTGCCCGGGCTGCCCTGGCTCTGTCGCGTTGCATCCTCAACCGTCCTCAGCCCCGTCACACCCACTGGGCCTCCCAGTATGACTCGATGACTCTGGTCGGTCTGTCTCAGCAGCTTCACCAGCCTTCCGTCGTTGTTGCCCGCAAGTACGCCTCCGCTCACTACTCGCGCGTGTCTAAGATCCTGGAGAACTTCCTCAAGCGTCAAGCTTCTCTGACCAACTACTCCCGTTGCACCCCACCGGTCGAGACCCCCGTGGACTCCAAGCCGTACACTGGTGAAATGGGTCTTGCCACCCCTCAGAAGACTCAGCAATTGACTGTTCCTCACGGATACATGACCCCTCCCATCACCCCCGAGAACGCCGCTTTCGCCCAGGGTCAAATGTTCAACCTTCCCGCTGTGAACACTTGCTCAACATCGTCCGCCGTCCCGTCTGAGATGCAATACATGAGCACTGATGCTTATCAACAGCAACATGATGCCATGGTCATCACTCAGCAGCAACAGCATCAGATGCAGCAGTACGCTCCACAGGCTCAGATGGTCGTTGACCCGGCCTATGCTGGTGTGATGTAAAAGAGGAAACGACAGAAGAAGCAGCCTTCCAAAAGTGTTTTTTGGCGTCTTGCACATAATTCTTCGGTGCACCTTTCTTCTATTTCGCCTGCATAGATCTTTTTCGAAGGAGCGTCTGCTTTCATGCTGGTTCGGCTCGGCTAATAACACCCTAATGTCCTTGTGCGCTTCGTCGGTGTCGACCCTGTGTGCTATCTCTCGACCACTCTCAACCTTCACCCCCTTTTTCTACCTTTCCGATACGCTTTGCATTCGGCTCTGGTCTATGATGACTGGAGTCCCGAGACCAGCCTTTTCTTCTTTTTCTTGTCACAAAAATTGCATACCCCTCCTTTTCCTTGTGCCCATCATATGAGGGCCTCTATCCGCATTTTTGATCACTTTACCAACATAGCATTGCACGAGCGAGCCTTTTTCTGTTATTTTTCCGTTGATTGCATTTGACATTACCCCCAAACAACTTCACTTCTCTCAGTCGTGGAATACTGACAGGATTCCCGACTCATTCTTCTTCTTTGCTGCGCGCCCGTTGGCGCTGCGCCTTTGCCTCCAACTCTCGACGATCTTTCCGCAGCTCGGCTGCTTCAACCCGCCTTGTCAACACCATCCCCCCAACTCCCCATTCCCCTCAGAAAAAAAAAGCCTTTCATGTGTTTAGCCTTGTGTCTGCGGTTGGTCCTAGCGATCGACTCGGGCGATGATTGCGAGTTTCCTTATTCGAAAGTATGTTGCTAGCTTGCTGTCTTAAGTCATGCTCGCAGGCGACGAATAGTGTTTTGAGGAGACTTCACTGTCCATGGCCACAAAAAAAGCAAAAAAAGCGAGAAAATTCTGCAAAAACAAAACGTTGCTGTCTCCTGGGGACTTATGACATTTACTGTCTGAGATTGAAATCTTCCCCAATTTGCCCCCCTTTGTGTACCTAGCTTTTCCCACAGTACCTTTCTTTGTCTGTTCTTCCTTTCAGGAACTGACAAGGGTTGGTGATTCCTGTGATTCTTTCTGTGGATTTGAAATCGTCTACAATACCTACGAAATCTCATCCCTGGTACTTTTACTTACAATTTTCCCTGTGCCTACCTAGTAGATTATTCTTATTATTCTTATATATCATAGTACAGTAGCTGCCAGTGACTTTGCCTTTCAAGATACTTTCAGCACTCGGTTTTAGTACCTGGTAGACTCCCAATGTCCGAGTCCGACTCGGAGGTTCCCGTCCCGTTTTACCCCTGGAGTAGTACCTGTAAATACTACTGACTGAGCACCCAACTTTGTGTCACGGTGACTATGGGTGTCTGAGAGAGTATAAATGCCCTCAGGCTGGACATGCCTACTAGCTTGAGGTCAACTTCAAGTTCGCTGCTACAGCGCCGCGCGGAGCGCGGCATGAGGACTCGGACTTGTATATATATACTACATCAATAGACTCGGTCGCAGGCCCTGGCCTCGGAGGCTCCAGGTGTCCGCTTCAAGTTCAATTTTGCATTCTACTTTGAACTTGAAACTTGAATTGCATATGTAACGACTGCAAAACTCTAGCCACACTAGTATAATCAGAAATCCAATGACATGAGGCGTTCAGCAAACTTCAACCGGTTTTGAATAATCCTGTCCCATTTCTAAGAAGTGAAAAAAAGTGAGTGTAATATTTCCAAATCGAGAATAAAAGACATACCTTGATATTATCCAGATCACCGTCTTCAAGGCTCTCTACTAGTCCAGGGAAAGTTGTTGAATTGCCAGTCCACCTGTCTGGGGCAAATGCGACGTGTTTAAACCAGTTACGGCCATCAAGACCAGGCTGATAACGGAATGCTCGTTCAAGAGCACTGTACCTTTCATTCACTCTGCGAGCGTTATTAAAATAGAGAACCTTATTCCACCATTGATACCAAGGAATGGGTTCGTCTCTAAGACGCTCTGCGCGGCTGACTATGACACAGTCAAAGTCGCGAGCCTGTCTATAGTACTCATCTATGGCCTGATGAAGGCGTCCGAAATGAAGATACGGGTCACCAGGTGGGTATTGCTCTTTGATTTGGTTGAAGGCTGAATATAGATGCGCAGCATGATCCCTAGCGCTGAAGGGAATCAACGGTGAATCGATGAGTCGTGCAGCTACCAGTGCCCACAGCTTAGCGCATAGTAAATGGTATGTCCAGTCATGATCACCGAATTTCTCCATCCACGCAAGGCTGTCGTAGCTGGAGTGCGAATGATGAACAGGGTCAGTGGATGCGCGGCGGAATCCAAAATCCATACTAGGCACTCCAGCAAAACTCTGGAACGCGAGAAGGTCCTTTAGACAACTCGGACCCTCAATTTTACTGCCCCAGTCCCATATTATCTTCTCGCGGCCCTGAACCACAGCAATAGTCTCTCGAATAACCCTTTCTAGCAAAGGGGATGCATGGGCTTCGAAGACAGTACCAGTCACAGCCATATCAACGTTCAGGTACGCAATATTACTCTTAGAGATCCAAGGGAAGTTATCTTCAACCCACTCAGTAGAACCAAGGAGACCGTATTCTCCGCCATCCCAGCTAGCAAAGACGATAGTGCGCAGTGGCTTCCATCCGGATTTCAATGCTTCACCGAAGCTCCGCACAACTTCATTCAACACGGCAGAGCCACTATTGGGATCACCGGAACCTCCAGCACCCCATGCATCACGATGATTGCCAAGAATGACGACTTCGTCAGTATGGCCTTTAATGACACCGATGACATTCGAAATTGGGGTCACCTGGTAATTTTGTTCGTTGACCAAGTTGATGACCAAGTTTTCGGGAGAAGGTCCAATGTTATATTGAACATCTTTATAACCTAGACCACCTTTCCAACTATCACCAAAGGTTTCAGCTTTAGGTCCATGACCATTCAAAGCCTTCAAAAACGGTAGAACCTCCTTGTATGATATCGGAAGAGAAGGTATGGTTGGCATTGAATCTCGGGCCTCTTGTCGCTCACATCCAGGCTTAGCTGCATATTCAGGGGTTGTTGGGTCACCAGGAAGAACATCTATAGCGGCTATTAGTTATCCATAATATCTTCAGATCCAACAAACATGTGTACTTAGGAATCGAGCGTTATCCCTCTGGATAGCACTAGGATTTCGCGCAGGCCCATGGGGGTAGGCCTTATAACCGTTATCCTCTGTAACCTCTCCATCCTCTTGTGGATCGTTATAGACGACAACACCGACGATACCAAACTCCTGAGCGGCCTTTATTTTCAGCCCGCAGGCTATGCGACCATATTTGGCAATGGCAATTGTACCCTCCAACAAGATACCGACACTGCTTAGCTTTTTGAAATCTTCATATGTGCCGAAGTTGACATAGACAAACCGAGCACTCACATCCCCAGAAGCTGAGTACGCATGGAAAGCAGGAACGCGCTTTGGTAGACCAGTTGTAGGATCTTCTTCCAGAACATCTTCCTTCAAAGAGGCCTCAAAGAGAACAGTTGAGGAAGAATCATCAATTAGAGCCAAGCGATGACCAACTGGATAATTCAAGTAAACATCATATGTTTTGAGGGTTGTGTCCTCCACACCAAACTCTTTCCATAAGTTCTGCGTCCAGAGAGCCTGGCTGTGGTTTTTGCCAGCTAGATGGGGCCTAGACGTGTAGTACGAGCTCCAGTCACGGACCTTGTCGCTATTGGGAGTATCCAAGAGGATCTTTTGGAGTTGGTCATACGTGATTCCGCTACTTTCTGGCCAGGATGCATGGGGTAAGGCATAGTACAGGGAAATGTAAGACCGGATAGAGTGTCCTTGCAGTATATTAAGTAACAGTGTCCATGAGATCATGAAAATGGTCACTCCAGCGAGTAGTAAGTAGAACGAAGATAGTATGTAGGATGAGGGCTGATTCTGTTGTGTCGTGGCATGCACTTCCAGCAGAGGTGATGTCTCGATTCGCTGTGACATTTTCTCTCTCGTTTTAGTCATCGAGAAGCTGCTGCAGTGTAGAATTGGAGTCGTGATGTGCAGCAGTAATATCCCTCCATGCCAACCCCGGGTGAGCAGGGGGTGTGGAAAGAACTACTAGCGTAGGCAACCCCCAAATTGGAAATTTGATCACCTAATTCTCACGCAACTAAAGGTCACACATGCAATACATAGTAGCCTGAGCCTTTTTCCTAAAGAATATTTGAATGCATCTGAGTCATGATGATTTGCGCCAAATTGGATTATTCAAACCTTGGAATGATTCATCTTCAACTTGAAGTTAGTTGTTCTCAAAAAGTAGAAAATATACTAGTAGGTATACACATCAATGGGCATAGTGTAGAATCTTTGTAATATCAAGCATAAATACTATATTAATATATTCAAGTTTTAGAATGGTAAAAACTACTTCAAGACTTCAAATTTTATTCTTAGTTAAAATCTAGAACATTTTATGCGAGCGTTGATTAAATGTAGCTTCTCCTATGAGTTTATTGGATACGCCATTATGCCATCTGTATGGTGCGGGGGTGATTTGTGGCCTGAGGTGGATTTCTATTAGTCGAAAGTTAACTCAGCCCTGTTCTGAGTCTTCTGACTTCATGTGAGTGATCTCGAGAACTCAACTTTCTTTTTTTTGTCTACCTCTAAACGACCCTTGACCTGCAGAACAACCATCCATTCAAGTCATACCTCTACACCGCGACTCCGTGAATACCCTTTCTCCCTTCTGATCTTCCTTATCGTGCGGAGATCCTTATCGTCAGTAGCCGTCAACCCGAGCGACACCGACATCTCCAACTCCCTCCTGCTCTCTACAGTTAAGACGAGCATTCCAGCAAAAATCCAGAGGCAAAGAAGCAGGAGGTTTGAAGCCTAGAGTAGAGGCCCCAATCCTCTTGCAAAGAAGCTGAGGGTGGGGCACTCCGAGGTCCCGACTGAACGCTGGCCGAAATACCCTGGAGTCTGGATGTCCCCACGTTATCTCAAGAGGTCTCCAACATACCAGAGGCGTGAGACTGGTTTGTCGGTGGCCTTACATCGGCGCAACTGATTTATTATCCGGCTTATTCCCCTTGCCTCACCATCAACTTTTTATTTCTCTTCCTCTCTCCCAGTCAATCAACCATCAACGACCCCAACCATCCGACACAGCCGCCGCCATGGGTCTCTCATACAACGTCTACCTGGACGCAGACAAGATCTTTGGCTGCAAAAATTGCAAAGCTCACCTGGCAGATTATAACGACATTATCAGCCGTGTAAGTGACCGAGACTAAGCACAAAACCCGATGTACTGAAGTGTCGCTGACTAACTATTCTCTCCTCACAGAGCTTCCGCGGTCAACACGGCAAGGCATACCTCTTCAATAACGTGGTCAACGTCATAACCCTCGATGCTGTGGAACGAAGCATGACCACAGGTCGACATATCGTGCGCGACATCACCTGCCGTGGGTGCAAAGAGACTGTAGGGTGGAAGTACGACAAAGCATACGAACCCACCGAGAAATACAAAGAAGGGAAGTTTATTCTGGAGGAAGAACTACTCTGTATTGTGTGTTAAAACCCACAATGAGATCTATGCGTGGACGTGACCGGATATCAGAATGAAACTCAACGACAATATGTACCCCTCTACCTCTTGCCTGCAACCACCAGCGATGTCTTTTCTCTTGCTTCAATTAGTTGCATCCTCTGCTATCAGACTGATTTTCAGCCCTTCAATTTTTTGCGACCTTGCTCTTGAATTTCCAGCCTCGGTGTTTTCAACTGGCGTTGCGTGGAGCACATGAGTTTACCACGGTTACTTTTTCTTGCGTCAAGGAATGAGCGAGCCTCTTCAGAGCAGGCTCTGGGCGCATAGGATTCTACTACATGCATCCTAGGCAAGCGACGCTTTTGCATTTCCATGTTATAGCTTCTATTTATTATCTACTCAACAATATGAAGTCACTTCTCAGATATCTTGAACCATATCGTAATAGTTAATCTATTATCTCAAAGAATCAAGGATATCAATACGCCATGCCCATCACTACAAAACAACCACGATTTGCGAACTCAAATCTCTCTAACTCAACACAGAATCTAATTTTTGCCAGCTCTAAACTCGACTTCTGCATGACAACTCAATTAGCCGCGCCATTCAAGAACCAACTTCCAAGAACAGAAGACCCACCAGTGCCACCACCCGCACCCGCACAGAAAGCCGTGAATGGACCCGCAAATTCAGCAATTTCTGTAACATAAAAGACCACTCGGAACCAGCAAAGCTCCGGATTCCAATTGCACCAGTGTTCTGTCTCGAGCATTTCCCCAGACGCTATTGATTCCGGAATATTAAATACCCCGGATATCAAGTCGGATTTGATCTTTACAGTTAAGCTATACAGCGTCATCACTTTATCTCAATCCCTCTATAATGGCTGCTCCCGGTATGATGAATGCTGTGGTTTTCCACGAGCCTTACAAGGTTGCTGTTGAGCAGAGACCTATTCCTACTGTGCAGGACCCCGAGGATGTTGTGATTAAAGTCGTGTACACCGCACTTTGCGGAAGGTGAGTTTTTCATGAGATCTAATCTAGATCTGATAGCGGGGTATTCTGAATGGACCCGTGCTAACACCTTGATTCAGTGACTTGCACACATACCGTGGTGTTGAGCCTGCTGCTCCTGGCTTTATCATGGGTCACGAGTTCGTTGGAGAGGTTGTGGAACTGGGTAGTGCTGTTAAGAGCTTCCAGAAGGGTGACCGTATCGTCAGTGCCTTTACTACATCCTGGTATGTTCATTTTTCATAAACAGATCTATCTATCCGATGTGATTGATCTCAAACTTGTTCGAGATAAAACTAACATTAAGATAGTGGCCACTGCTTTTACTGCAAGCAAGGATTCTCTTCGCGCTGCGAAAAGAGCACCCTCTTCGGATGCGAGGCTCTGAACGGCGGACAAGCCCAATACGTATGTTTCATTATGGATATCCTCAAAAGATTTCAATCTAATATTCTCAGATTCGTGTTCCCAACGCCGAGGGTTCCGCCATGAAGGCTCCCGAGGGAGTTGACGACAAGTACCTGGTACTGATGGGTGACATCTTCCCAACTGGTTACTTCGCCTCGTACAACGCATTCAAGAACTCCACTCCCGAGCAAATCGCTGAGCAGACAGTTGTCGTCATCGGCTGTGGACCCGTTGGTCTTTGTGCGCTGATCAACGCATTGGAGTTCAAGCCTAAGCATGTTCTGGCTGTCGACTCCGTTCCCTCGAGATTGGAGCTTGCCAAGTCCCTTGGTGCTGAGCCTTGGAACTTCATGACTGATCGCGAGGGTCTGGATAAGCGTGTTCTGGAGCTGACTGAGGGCCGTGGCGCCGATGCTGTTATTGAGGTTGTTGGATTGAGCCCTGCGCTGCGAACTGCTTATGATTTGCTGCGACCTTGGGGTACTATCAGCAGTGTTGGAGTTCACAATGCTGAGGTAAGATTATCAATATTCTAAGCTCTGCTTATTTAATGTGTGGTTACTGACCTGGATAGATTCCTTGGGATGGATGTGATGCCTACAACAAGAACTTGACTGTGCAGATGGGCCGATGCCCCGTTCGTTCGGTTGCTCCTCAGGCATTGGAGGTTCTGAAGAGGAACCAGCACAAGCTTGGGTATGTAGCAGTCTTATACTTGGAGAGCCTTGAACTGTCACTAATTTGTTAATTTTACTAGGTTCATGACCGAGAAGATGATGCCGCTGTCCCAAGCTGTGGAGGCGTACGAGCTGTTCAACGCTATGAAGGTGCAGAAGGTCATCTTCTTGCCTGATCAGTAATTTCGAGATTTTGACGCATGAAAATATTCCAAGTTTTGAGTAGAGTTTTGGGAGATACCCGGGGGCTTATGGGGTTTGGTGTGATGGGGTTCCATGTTTGGTGTGACCGAGGGTTTGAAGTTATGACTAGTATGTTTCATGTTGACCTTGAAATTTCCTTGAATAAATGAACATTTGAATTGTAAAAGAAGATTCTAGACATGCCATAACAAAACAAGGGCCCAACGTCTTTTTCAAATACTACCTATCAATATAACAGTACAAGTCCACCACATAGTACTTAGACCTGTGCATGTGCTAGTAGTCAATTTGAACCCAGATCTTAGGGCATTTTCCTAGTTGGACTTCCAACTGTAGCTTTACCCCATTAGAAAATATGCAACAATGGCATCTAGAAGTCCCACTCTGTAATTATTTAGTACTCTACTATGAGTTTGAATATCAATTGATGGAGTTTTATAGTATACCAGGCTATGACCTCATTGCCACTGATTAATAAGCCTATTCGATCTCGAGTACTTTGGGATTTGTATTCTGCATCCTGCCTAGGTTAGCACTACTAGTATAGTCCATATGGGTCTCTTTATGAAAGAAACTATTTGTCATATAGTAATATAGCCCACAAGCTCATCTCTCAGTAGAACAAGAACAAGTTGATAGATCCTATTACCTACCTCAACTCGTGGTCACGTGTCCAAACGAGCAAATGTCTCTATTGACGAGAGTAGTTAAGAATTTAAAGAATAATACTTCTCAATATTGATCCAAACTAGAAAAGTGCCTCAGGTATCTCTCTCCATTTGAATTAATATGAAGATGACGTTGCTAAGTGCAGGGTGCATACTAGTACAAAGCGGGTCAATTGGCATTGGTGTCAACTGGTCTCCGCTAAACTCACCACATTCCCTCTTTTAACTCTTTCAACGACATTCCCCTCCAACCTCTCCAACTCCTCCTCTCTTGTCCTCACCTTCTATCTCTTCCCCTTTCCCCTCTACTTTCTCCTTCTCCTCTCCGTTTCGCTCCTCCCGCCCTCTTACCCCCCTCCTACTCACGTACCCCCCTCCTCCGCTGAATTCTCCACTTCGATCTCGGTCCCTCATCGGTATGCTACCCATCCATGTCCCCCAACTCCTGCAGCACATGACAGTCCATTAAAAGAGGCATAAAATGAGCGCGCAGAATAACTCACGATGTGCGCCTCAATTTTTTGGGAACATGACAAAATCTGACCATGGTGTTACTTAGTGAATTCCCCTCATCTACTCCGCCGCGACCGTGTGACTTTAGTCGAACCCTCCCATCTCATTCTCTGAACCACTCCTATCCTACTACCACAGCTTCGCCTATCTCCTCTCGAAATAATGGACGCTATGGATGTTACTGAGGTTCACCAAACCGTGAAGGACGAAACTATGACCGACTCCTTCAACGACGCCATCCCCGAGGGCGACATTGACGCCACCCCCAAGTCCGAGGAAGAGTACGCGCAGTCCATGGTGACTCTGCGTGCTATTGTCTCTTCCAAGGAGGCTGGTGTGATCATCGGCAAAGCTGGCAAGAATGTTGCCGACTTGCGCGATGAGACCGGTGTTAAGGCTGGTGTGAGCAAGGTCGTTCCTGGTGTGCACGACCGAGTCCTGACCGTTACTGGTCCTCTTCAAGGCGTTGCCCGTGCCTATGCGATCGTTACCAAGGGTCTTTTGGAAGGCGCCCCGCAGATGGGCATGGGCGGTATTGTCTCCAACAATGGAGCTCACCGTAAGTGTCTTTCATAATTCTTTAATGATTTACGTTCATGCATTTGTTTTCGGGAAGTGCGCTTTATAAAGCGATTACAGGCTATTTTGTCTGTTCGGGAACTCCCTGCGGTGTTTTGGATTTGCGCAGTAATTTACAAGAGAGCTAACCACTTTATCATTTTCAGCCGTGCGACTTCTCATTTCGCACAACCAGATGGGCACCATCATCGGACGCCAGGGCCTGAAGATTAAGCACATCCAAGATGTTTCCGGTGTGCGCATGGTTGCTCAGAAGGAGATGCTCCCTCAATCTACAGAGCGTATTGTGGAGGTGCAGGGTGCTCCCGAGGGCATTGAGAAGGCTACCTGGGAGATCGGAAAGTGCCTGATTGATGACTGGCAGCGTGGCACTGGCACCGTGCTCTACAACCCCGCTGTTCGTTCTTCTTCTATGAACTCACAGCCTCTCAGCAACAACGCCGGAAACAACAGCAACCCCGTCGGCGGCGGCGGCGGTAACGGCTACTCCAACCGCCAGTACAACCGCACTGGTAATGGAGCTGACTTCAGCGACAACGGTGGCTACAACCGTCGCTCCAGCTCCGATGCCAGTGGTGGTCGTGGATTCCCCCTCACCACAGAGGACGGCGAAGATATTCAAACCCAGAACATCAGCATTCCTGCTGACATGGTTGGCTGCATTATCGGTCGGGCTGGAACCAAGATTACTGAAATCCGCCGCAGCTCTGGAGCCCGCATCTCAATTGCCAAGGCTCCTCATGATGACACTGGCGAGCGCATGTTCACCATTATGGGCAGTGCTTCAGCCAACGAGAAGGCCCTGTACCTCCTTTACGAGAACCTCGAGGTTGAGAAGGGTCGCCGCAGCCAGCTGCCCCAGGAGTAAAGAAACCCATAACACCAAACAAGAAAAAAAAAATTCTTCTGCTCATGGACCCTGGCAGGGAGTCTAATGGAGCCGCCATGCCATACGGTTCCTTTTGTTTCTTTGAACCTTAATGACTTCAAGAGACTGTCGGTCATGATCAGCGGCGGTCATGTGCAAGCGCGTTTCGTTTCTTCCTCTCTGCTTTGCTTTATTCCCGTTATCCTTGGTGATATCTTATCCTCTCCATTCTTCCCGTCGTCGCTTCTATTAAGAAGGGGAAAGCTTGCTACGATGGATGGTTTCCGCACGTTGGACGAGTCCTCGTGTGGTTCGACTTGTGATACTTTGCGAGGAGCCTCATATCGATTCTGATATAACTATCACGGCACCAATGGCATAGTATCTCAGTCCAGACATCCAGCATGCACTTCCTCAAAAATCCTACTCCACTCTCACCCGCCTCGACGATTATCGCATATTTTTCTTCTCTTTTTGACTTTTCTCCCCCTCCCAGTCTCTACCTTTTTTACCTACCTCATTCTTCTCATCCCCCCTAAAGATCAAACCATCTACAAGGATCATGGATACCTTTCCCACCTGACTCACACGGTCATCCTTTTTCTTTCCTCTAGTCCTGATTCCAATTCCCGTTACCTTTACATCCCCTTGTCCTTCTCCGCGTCTCTCTTGATCTTCCTCAAAACTCGACCTGAAACCTTTAAAAAAATTCGTTTTCCACCTTTACCTGCTGTCTCTCCTAATTCTTTGAATCCTCCCCTTCTATGTTTATCTCCATTTGCTCCTTTGATTCTCCCGCTCGATATCTTACGGCCTTCAATGTGACTGGGAATGTCACAACATATCCAGAGTTTACACTAAATACTCAAAAGACGATACCTCCCTGCCGCGGATAGGCATATGATATGGTCAATTCTTTTGTATAAGATAGTAAACCTGGCCAGGGTAGAGCTTACTGGTTACTGTATTCGAGATATGTCATTGTAGCATCTTAATTATGCTTCCAATCCTGGAATGTTACTAGTAGTAGCTACATTACATGCAAAAATACTACCAGACGCAAGTTTCCTGCAGATGTTTCCTTTATCATGATATAGGTAGACAAATCTCGATCTAAGAACTTGAATAAAGGCACTCGCCCAGCTACTTCCTTGGGACATGGCACAAAGTTCGTTTTACAAAGGACTCTTTATGTAGCACTGACTCGGCGTACACGAAGTTTAAAACCTGAACAAAGAACTTCAAATAATATGGACAACCCAAATGTATGTAAACGGCCTAACTACATGCAACATCATGATAGAAGGGGGTATAAGAGCCTTCATATCTCACAAACACCGATAACTTAAGCCTCAGGCTTAGGGTGCACAGGGATCTCAGCCTCCTGATCAGCGCCAGGGTAGCGAGAGCCCTTATTCTTGACCTTCTTCTCCTTCTTAGGTGGGGGAGGGTAAGCCTTAGCCTCGATTTCTTGCCACTCTTTGGAGGCGGCAAAGGCATCGTAGATTGGTTTCATGAGGGCAGTGAGACCAGCGGCGACGGCAGGTTTCAGGTTTTGGGGTGTCAACTAGAAAAAAATATTAGCGAACTGTTTCCCCTTTTTTTCTCGGTATGGGTTGATGGACTTGGAATACATACCACATCGTTGACATAATCTTCCTTGACTTGTTGGATATCAGTGTAAACTAGAGGCTCGGCATCGCGGCGCTCAACAATGAACTCCTTCTTGCCCTTGAGACCGGCCGCAGGGAGCAAGACGAATTCAACCAGGGCGATGATGCCGTTGTTTTCAAGGATTTTAGGGGCGGCCTCGGCCTTGCGGATCTTCTTAGAGATAGCCTCGGGAGCGTCGAGGAGATCAATCTTGCTGTCTGTTTGATGTTAGAGAGTAATCAAGATAAGATGGATGTTTTTAGGCGTACCTTGAACACTGGAGCTCATTTTACCACCAGAAAGTCCAGCAATCATGGGGGTGATCAAGTGAGCACGCTACATAACATAAACTTGTTAGCGCATGTCCAATATAACCATATACGGATTACACCATACCTTGCGGTATCCAAGCTTAGGAAGCCACTCAGTAGCAGCAGTGAAGAGCTTGCGCTGATCAACACCACCCAACTCAGCATCGACCTTAAGGTACTCCTCATCGAGGACCTGCAGAATAGGGTAGAGCAGACCACTGAGAGGAGCGTTGTTAGACTGCTTGACGATCTCGGCACCAGCCTTACGAGCATCGTGCTCGGAAGTCAAAGCACAGAGACGGTAAACATCCATAACGTAGTCAGAGTTACGCTGGTAAGAGCTACCAAGAACGAACTGCAACTTCTCAGTGGAGACACCGACGGCCTCGAGCATGGCCTTGATAATCTTGCGGTAGTACTCGACGCGGTTCTCGACGAGTTCGAGAGGAGCCTTCATGGAGTCCAGGAAAGCGTGCACATCGGCGAGGAGAACGACGACTTCACATCCTGCGGCGAGGAGTTGGGAAATTTTAATGGCTGGGACGAAGTATCCGAGGTGGGGACGACTAAAGAGGCTCTGTTAATTATGTTCCGAGGAATAGGTACAAAATGCGCCGAGAGGAATGTCGGGGTTGAAGCATACCCAGTAGTGGCGGTTCCTATGGAAAGATTGTATGTTAGCATGCGATTATCTCGTGATAGGGTTAGATAGTCATTTACCCCAGTAGATGCGCGGGGATCTGTTCTCCTTGAGAATGCTCTCAATCAACTCGGGATTGAGAACCTCGGCGAGGTTGTCATTAATGAGATCGAATCGGGCCTGCTGGGAGGAATCCATTGTGAAGACTGGTGAACTTTTGGCCTCGAAGGCGACTTTGATGCAAAAAAAACTGGACGGTGACTCAGTTATAAAAACTGAAGAGGGGAAAAGAAAATGACTAAGTGGGGGTGGCAGATGCGGGCGGTGGGTAAGGCGGTCAAACTAAAGCGCGGGGTGATACCAGTTGACTGGAGATATCAATTGATCTTAATTGAACATGGATGAAACCTATGCTTGAACCGTTTCAATGCAGATGGTGATGGTTGAATTTGTAGGCATGTAACAGCTCTTACACTGCAGTAAGCACAATCTGCACATCAGCTAATCTGTAAAACAGCCACTGGAGACTTGCGGCATCTGACTCGGAACTCGGAATTCGGAACTATGAGGCCAAGTATGGCACGTTAAGGATTAATTGCGGATTTACGGATCTAGTATTCTCATAATTGCCACCAAAAGATGTCCCCGAGGTCGCTATAGTGATCGAGTCCTGGTGCCTAAGTGTAAAATGATTCAATGTTTGCTGGACGCATTGAGGACTCAAGTGCTTATTGAGAGTGCATCAAGTTCATACGAACGATGATCTACCAGGAAATAGCAAGTAAAGACTTAGACTATGCATAAGTATCATTCATTCATCAACCTCATACCATATAAGCGTACTCACGCTTCACATCAAATGAAAAGACACTAAACACAAGAAATACCTCGGCCACGTAAAGAGTTGAATGACCAGGGCAGATAAAAAGATGTACACATGCAGAAACAGAGTGGAAAAGACGCCGGTTGTGATGGTTAGTTTTGTACAAGGATCAATGGAACTCCTTGAGTCCACGACTCCATGGCCGAAGATCCCTCCGTCGAGTAAGTGTAGAAAACACTCGAGATAAAAAAAAGAAACATAGACAGGAAGAAAAAAGGACCATCCCTGGTCAATGAATGTTTCATATACCAGGGATATTTTTCATCAGACAGAGGAAAATCGTCACAATGCATCATCAAAATGGAAAAATGTCGTGCTGAGGACTGAATGCAATAAGGACTCCAGACTCATTCCGTATGCATAAACAGGAAAGCAAGCGTCTAGGAATCAAAGAATAACGCCGAGCTGAAATTGTAAAATTGAGCCTTCCGGATGAAAACAATCATATGCGATGTCGCTGCGTAAAAAGTATCAAAAATGTGAGCGGTACAGAATGAAGTCGTTGGCAAGGGTAGCACGATCGAGGGATGCGGAATGATCAAAAAGAGGCGATGAACGTCTAGTCAATGCTGTCGTCGAGATTGACCATATCATCGGGAACGGCAGCGGAACGACGTCTCAAAGCGAATCTCCGACTTCCCAGGCTGTTGGTACGGAGGCGTGTTTGTTGGATGGGTGTGTAGCTAGTGACACTCTTGCTCGATGGCACGCTGATACGAGTTTGAGAAGGCTCTAGCTGAGAAGGCCGCGAGGTTTCCTCTGGTCCAGAGCCCGGTGTAGCGTTAGATGAATTTGGTGAAAGACCATATCGGCGAGACCCAGCTTGAATATTAGAGCGTGAGGTGGCGGGAGAGTAAACACCGGGTGTCATATAGCTACGACGGAATGGAATCCCAGTCTGGGATAGAGTTGAGGGTGTTCGTGATAGAGAGTGCGCTGGCGCTTGCGACGCGGGTGGCTGAGTAGGCGTTGATGGAGTGTATTGGGGAGAACGAGGGCTAAGTCCCAAGCCCTGGTCTTGCTGAGCTCCAGAGGTAGAGCGAGCTGCCGATTGACCAAAAGACAACCGATGTCGCGGCGATGGATTTTGAGCAGGACTTGGTGTGCCGATCTCGGTCATAGCACGCGAGAATGAGCGGCTATTCGGGTTTGGGGTCTGCGCGCCATCTTCTTCAGTTGGCATTCTACGATTGCGCAGAGAAGTCGAGATGCGGTGAAGGCGGCTTGGCGGGGTGGATAAGTCGGGTGACTGGACTGATTTAGATTCAATGGTAGACCCGGGACTCGGATGGGCCACAGATGCTCTACGAGCGTCCAGGCGACTCGGGATACGGCCAGTGCTTTGGCGCAGTTCAAGAATTTCAGGTTCCTGGCTGGTAGCTCGTTGGTACGAAGGCGTCGGCATCAGCGATTCTGTCTCGCTCTTGCCATTCGTCGCCCGCTGCGGCTGTGATGCCGTGCCGTGGCTAGAAGTTGACCGGCTTTTCTTGAGCTCTTCATCTGTCAAAGCCAGGCAAAGTTCAGTCAGGCTGCGACATACACTATCGGCCTTGCGGCGCGCATACCGCTCAGGCGAAGTGTACCCTCCATTCACGACGGAAACGGAGCCTGACGGAGCTGTATTGACGCCCAACATGGTGGAAAGAGCCAAAGCATCTGTGATCGTCACTTCTAGGGCGCCGTACACGTCACTACTCATTACAGCCTTGGCCTTGGCCAATGCCGACTGCAGCAGAGGATGCACCTGACTCTGTACAGTATTCTCGGTCTCTGCAGATGGACTGCTGGCTTTGCGGTGGTGTCTGGGTGAAGTAGACATGCCGGTTATGGTCGTAGCTGCAGTACGAGGTCTTTCGTTGGCTACGCCTGAGATGGCGGCTTGTGATGATGGTGGTAGTTTTCCAGTTAATTCGAGTTTTCGAATGCGCGATTTCAAGTCGTCTAATTCGTCCCAAACTGTAGATGGCGCTGTGGTTGATAGAGTGGACTCGGTTCCGTCTGCCCGCGGCTTGTCCGTATCGCCGCGAGCGCGTTCTGTGTCTTCTGAGGTAGATGGCTGTCGGCTACCCCTGACCGTAGATAATCCGGAAGCGCGATGTAGGCGTGATTCGTGTAGAGATGCTCGGCGCTCTCGATATTCGCCGCTTATGGCCGGCGACCGGGGAGACGTCTCTGGACTGGCGCGACTGAGTCTGCTTCTTGGGGCGCCAATTGTAGATCGCGCACCGGAGTTCAAGCCTGAAAAGCGGAATCGAGACGATTCATCCAGCGGATGGGCCGAGGCGGCTGGTGAATAAGTGTATGGGAGTGTAGAGGAACCATTTTGGGAAAGCAAGGGGCTTTCCAAATTATTCGGGCGATGGTCTGGGGAAGGGGTGGACTCGGACACCTCGCGAGTGACTGGCGACCGTAAACTCCCATTTGAATAACTAAGTCGCGACTATTTCAAATCAATATTGTCAGCTTCGGCATGTCCTCTTGCAAGGAGTTGGAGAGGGTCTCTGGAAGAGGTTTCCCCCAATGAACCGCGCCGTGGTCCCTGAACCAGGTCGCGACCATGTTCCACTGTTTGGATCGTTTGGAGAAGGCGACTTGAACTCACCCTTTTAAAGTCTGCCCGACCCAACGACTCGCGGCGATCTAAATCGGTCTTCGCAATGTTTAAGAAGATATCATCATTTCTCGGTCGGCTTTCGTCCATCTTTCCTGAGGTCGACTCGCTGAAACGGGGGGCAGCATTCAAGCTGCGACCATGCCCGCTGGGCAGCGTTCGTATTTCGGAGTATGCCACGCTCGATGGCATGATGCTGTTTACATCAGGGCGGAGCGCGGAAGGGAGATCTGAATATGGTCGCTCCGCGACATTGGACTCCAAGAGAAGGCCTTCACTAGGATCAGAATGACGCTTCACTTGGGTTTGGAGGCTGGGAAGAAAGCTTGGAACAGATCGACGGGACCGGTGCAATCCCCTGGGGGTCAGAGTGTCAGGAGCAGGGCCGCCGGGCGTTTCACGAGTGGTAGCGGTGGGGCCTCCAAGCCTGACTGGGTTGATGGGCTTGAAGGTGACGGCTTTCTGCAGAGATGGCTCTGTGCTAGTGGAAAATTCGGGACGGTCTAGGTCTAGACTAGCACACCAGGTCACTCTTTCCTTGGTGATAGTCATGGTGAGGAGTGACCATATCAGGCGCTGGTGTGTGATTGATATCGGGTCACCGCTTAAGACTGGAAGTCACGCATATGAAGTCACGCATATGTATGCATGATGATCGTGGATCACTGCAGATAATCCTAGGATTGAATATTGCTTTAGGATTAAAGAATTAGATCCAGATCGAGAATTAAAATTTCAGTTGTTTTCATAATATTACCAGAGCTCAAGTTATTTACACCATTCAGCACCGGATCCCCATATGGGCCCAGCGATATAAAGTGGCTGGGAATTTGAAAATTTCGTTGTGGACGAGACCCGTTTGGCGTGGATCCTCTAATTTCAATTGTTCTGAATTGATTATGACAGATCGATTTATTCTGAATATTGATTTATGTCAAACATTTGAATCATGATGTGTGAACTCCGAGTCCGAGTTCAACCCGAATGAGATGGATATCATGATACGGAGTACTGGGGTAAACAAACAACCCTAACTCGGAGTATAGATGCGATTGATATCCACCGATTCAAGTGATTATACTACCTGTATTATCGGACTATTCGAAGCTAAATTTTCGTATTCAACAGTTGAGCTCGATGTGTCAACCTAAATGTTTTTTTTTTTCTCTTCTTCCCAGCAAAATAAAAGACCCATGGAACCACAGTAGTGATCCATGGAATGTCCCTTAGAGGGCCACATTAATATGGATCCTGTATAATCAACACAGAACACTCGAAGCTTGAAAAGAATCAACTTGAAATTTCTTAGCTCCGGCTTCTTCCTGAGTGGATTCCTTTTCCACGTGGTGTCCCCCAGGAATTCACGGTCGATCCAGTAAGAAGGCCCTGGAGGGAGTTTGCCCTGCAGCTGGTGGAGATCAAGATTCATGAGAGATCTGTTGAGGAACTGAATGGTCACCGAGGAGGGAAAAGTGGTAGGGTCCCCGATGAGACTCCATCGTGATGGAGGTTGTGAGATACTCAGGATCCAATACTGCGATCGATTGGTTGCCACCGGAGAATATTCGGCAGGAGATGGATAGCTTCAATTTGTAAAATGAAGGCGCCACAACAAGCCCTGGAGAGCTGGAGATATTTACATGGTGTGGGTTTCAGCTAGTGATGGGTCACAGTGTGGCGGGAGGACTCAGAGTGAAAGTGGCTCTGTCCAGTGGCGATGGCACAAGACTCAGGGTAAGAGTGGACATCTGGTGGTTTCCCAATCTCCCTAGATGCTGTATTTTCCACCGTTTGTTATTCAAATCTTATTGCGGGAAGTAGACGGAATGGTTAAGGCGTCGCTTGCTGAAACAGCCTTACCCCGATGAGTAGAGGTGGGGACTCGGTACGATGTGCCAATATAAACAGAACCATGGGAGGAGTGAACGACATCCACCTGGAGTAGAGTGATGTATTGGAGAGGTGCTTCAAAACATCTAGATCGAGTGCTCAAGTTCTTCATAGCCGAGTAAATATGATACACAGCTGAGATACTCGCGATGGCAACGGTGGTTGGCCAGCGAACCCCCTGATCCAGCGGCTGTTTTTGGCCAATAAATAAATACAACGAAGCCAAGCCAACGAGATGAAATAAATCAGCCGAAACGCACACGAAACCAGGAGTCAACGTCAGCTGTGACCAGATTATTTTTAGATCCAAGTTGATGAAACAGGTTGCGTTCATGCGGCAGGAACTGAAGTCTGTACTCCGTGTCAATCTACTTGATACATAGTGTCTGGAACTATCATTAGAACATGAAATGTTAGAACCTGGGGAGAGTAGTAACATAATTGCAAAATTTCGATAATGATCCTGGACTGATTTAGTGAAATTCATAAGATCCTCCAGGATGGCACTTAATTTCATGAGAATATGTACTCCGAAGTACCCCGTACGGAGAAGTACAATCGATTAGTACCTTTCTCCATGTACTCAGGTACACGGAGTACAGAGTATACACTGATTAGCTGCAGTGAGATTGTTCTCCAGCACGGTGACTTGCAGATCTTCTTCATGACTTGGAATGCCCAATTTCCCAGGTTTCCTAGGATGGATTTCATAGGGACCACTTTTGGATCCTTGGAACGGACCAAGTTTCAGGGCGAAATTCCACGTGGGAAATGGAATTCGAGGATGATCATTCTATTCCCCGATCTATTGATTGATCTTGAGATGCAATGATCCCCCAACTATTGGATTTAAGGCTTGACTATTGAATATTGATGTGCAACGGGGGGTTGTCTCTCCCTTTCGGAGGCTCTGGAATGAAGTCATTGTCCAAATGTGGAGGAAACCAGCTGAGCAAGTGATCGTCCCGGATATACTCCGTGTAAGGACGACTCCACCCAGGAGACACTAGCGTAGACTAGTGTAAGTCTGGTGTGTTTCAGAATCTGGTGAGATCCATTTGGCCTGCGGGGTTTCAGATGCAATGAATCAGCCTAGAGGGGATTCATAGTGCGAATGTGGCTATTCAGCATCCATGTGAGTAGAACTTGAGAGTAGGCCATATGAAGATGCTGCTGATGTTGAGATGAATACTCTCAGGGGTATCATACTGATCATCTCCACCATGTCCCATCAATATCTGCCATCCATGGTTCCAAGTTCATCCACCGTTCACCCGTGTGAACAGAGAACCGTGCACATTCGACGGGTCGGATAGGACCGAATTTGGAATTTCTCGAATCAAAGACTCCTGCGCCCCCGACACGCAGTTGATCTCCACCTTTTTTTTTTCTCCCGTCCTTCAATTCCGGTTTTGTTTTGTTTTCTTTTCGGGAGTTTTACTGGAATTTTCTTCGCCACACAGATCGTCGAGATTTAACCTTCTCCACTTAGTCTCTGGTTAATGTACCTTTCTAACCAGAGATAAACTGTTCTAGGTAAAGCTCGGAAGGAATCTGATCCAATGGCAGTCAACATTGGAACTTGAACCCATGTGAAATGCTCAGCCTTGAGCTTGGAGCGATGTGGGACTGAGAGTGGACCCCGGGTTGGATTTCGTTTGTGTTTTGACGAGAAATGTGCTATTCGCACGCAATCCAGTAATTCAGTAGGAGTACATGAAGTGTAATGGGGAAGTACTCCGTCCACAGGGGGAATACACCAGGAATACCTGGGTGTGGAGAGTCCTAGCAGCATAGTTAGAGTCAACGAGTCAAAAACTCGTAATGAGCTATACATAGGATTTCTCACGCAGCTTGATCACTTCGGGATGGGGGGAAGGGCCTCTCACCTACGTGCATTTGACGCCGACGCAGCAGTAGTGAACGCCCCCGGCGGCTAAAATTAGAGCTCCATACGTGAGAATGATTGGTGACAGGCCATACGATTGATGTATGATTGGTGTAAGAGTCAAGTGGACGCACAGTACTTGGATCGGCGCCCCCTAACTCCACTGAGAGTAATTACCGTCTGAAATCGGACATCTCTAACATGTATCAGGACCACGATGTGTGGGTAAATGTGTGTGAGAGAGAGTCCCATCTAAATAAAACCAGTAAGGGTCCAAACTTCACTGTATATTTCCTTTTTTCCTCCTTCAGGAATCTTCTCCCCCCTCTACCTTTTTATCTTGATTTCGACTTTTTTATTTCTCTCAAGGGGATTTCCACTTTGACTCTCACACTCTCTCTTTCAACATTTTGTTCCCCGGAGGAACATCTTGGAATCTTGGAATCTTGGAATCCCCCCGAATCCCCCGAATCCACCCCTCGCCCCCAATTTTGGGCTCTCGATCCTCTTCAATTCTCTATTCCTTCATTCGCTTTTTATATATACACCTACGAGACCTTTATAACCATCTCGACATTGCCAATATTTTCAACTATACCCACAAGTGGCACTGATCTTCCGGGTGGCTTGCGACTTGGTATGTGAGGCATTCTCTCTATAGATCCGATGAATTTCGCCCATGCTTTTTCATTGCATCTTCTCCCCTTTATCGGATCAGCCCTGTTTCTGGTTTCATCTTGGAGACTCGTGCCTGGCTCTGTTTCGTTGCTGTGATCATTATCGCAGATCATTGGTCTCAGCCCTTGCATTCTGGACCTGCGTCACTAAAAAAGTGAAGAAACCTCAAAACTAACCATTCTAAAGAGGCATAGAATATAATCCAGTGCCTTCAAGTGCCCCCAATTTGCGCCGGTAGCAAAAAGAAAAAAAAGCCGAATGCTTCTCTAGTTTCGTGGATACGTGCATCTCAACCGCCTTGACGAAGACGGGGAATCGCGTTTCATTACCTCATATCCTCCCAAATCATGCCGGTACAAACAAGTCCACCGTCCTTCCTGGACTCGTTTCCCTCATTTATGTCCGTCTACGGTGGCCTGCCCCCTCGATTTGAAGAAGAGTCAGGCTGCCACTTGCATGCTTCACCTCAATTTCCTACGCGGCGACTTCCCGTACATCGCGAAAGTGTTTCCTCGTCTGCCTCCGCCTCTACTGAATCCTCCCCAACTACTGCAAACTCTCCCTTCGATTCACCCTCCGGTGGGGATATCTCTCCTAGCTCCTCTCCCGAATCCCCCTCGGCGATGCCCTTATCATATCCGAAATTCACTCCACCTGCTCGCGCTTTAGACGTTGCTAGACCGACCATGTCAGCAGACTCCCGCTTGTTCCCAGGACCAAAAACGGCGCGTCCACCTTCACCAGGTCGGCGCGCGCGTAATTTAAAGAACTTGTCGTTGCGAATGCCCCCACCATCTCAATCTCGACCTCCTATCGCGACCGCGCCCTTGGTGGAGACGTCGTCGTCACACGGGCTTTCTGCCCCGCCATCTCCAATTCAGATCCCCCAAAAGAGCAACCGACGACGTCCAGCCAATCTCACCATTCAAACTCCTTCGTTCAAGCAATCTTTCTCTGGAACCGACCTGGTACCTCCGACTCCATCTCTGGGACATCAATCTCTGCGTCACGCCGAATCATCCCCTTCATTAGCATCGTTCGCTTCGCCCTCTTTCGGCCCCCAAGGTGGTATGCAGCTGCCTCGTCCAATCTCACACCAAAGCACGCGTCGATTCTCCGCTGCGTTTTCCGAAGATATTAAGACCTCCCTGGCTTCGATCCCCGACGATGACCCCACAATTTGTCACCGCGTTCTTCCCGGTCTGGAGGAGGAGGATGACCACCTTGATTCTCGCGAATCAACCAAGAAGAAGGACCGCGGCTATCCCGATGGCCCCATTCTCATTTACGATACCGGAGTCTATCTTTACTTGGAACCGACCGCCGAAGAGGCTGCGAAGTTTGATACCGTGATCAACGTGGCCAAGGAAGTTCGGAACCCTTTTAACAAGGATAAGGAGGAACGAAACGACACCGTGATGAGCACCTGGCGCAACGCATCCATGGCCTCAAAACGATTCTCTTTTGACGACCCTCAAACCGCCTTGTCCGAGATATCTTTCAAATCCGCTTTTGAGTTCCAGCCGGACTCTGAATCAGCAACTCCTACCCCGAGCACTCCCACTCCCAAATCCGCCGCGTTGCCCGAATACCTCCATGTAGGCTGGGATCACAACTCTGAGATTTTGGATGATTTGCTACCCCTGTGTGAGCTTATTGATGAGCGAGTTTCTCAGGGTAAGAAGGTACTGATCCACTGCCAGTTGGGCGCTAGTCGATCAGCATCATTGGTAATTGCGTATGGATTGTACAAAAACCGTCACATGGACTTTAACTCCATGTACGAAGCGGTTAAGAGTCGCAGTCAATGGGTCGGGCCAAACATGAGTTTGATTTATCAGCTCACGGATTTCCGCGGTCACTTGATGCGCGGATCATCCTCGCGGCCCTGTCCGGCCGAGTGGTTTCAAGGAGGCCGAAGAAGCTCTGAGCCGCAGTTTCTTCGCGAAGAGCGAGCTGCGCGGGAAGAGACTTCTCGGCCTCCTTTCCGTGGCCTGGCGCCGATACCTGCGTCGGGTGGACTGACTCTTCCACCTTCAAGCCCGGCCCGGCCCAAGACCAGCGATAACGGTGCTAGATCTCCTAAGCGTAGCTTGTCGCCGCGTCCTCTACCATTCCGACAAAAGTTCCAGTCTGTGGAGCCTGCTCCTGGTCGTCCACGAGGACTGCCACGCAATGTGAGCAGTTGTGACCCACTAGTCCAAACGCATGTGTATGTGCGTGATGCCCCTGACTTGGGTGTTGGGCTTTTCTCCCCAAGAACTTCGGGCTTCTTGTCTCCTCCCCCGATCATACCTCAGTTTACTCGAATCGATCGAGTGGCAGAGCGTCCTAGTTCAGTGAACTATGCAAAGGAAACGGCAGACCCTCGATCTCCTCCAGCAGGAGGTGAGCGTATGATCATGAGGAACATTGATGAGTTCCTGTAATATTATTGCCATTTCCCTTTCGTACTCTGACACAGATCAGAACAAAGGGATGGCTTGCAACGATTCCACGACCCTGACATTTTGCATGTCTTTCCATGGTCCCTAATTTGAGGGACCATTCATTTTCCACCTTTCGGCCTCTTCGTTTTGGCTATCTTTTTCTCAACATATTCTTGATCCAGTCTCATACCCCCTTACCCTGACTGGGTTTGATGATTCCATGACCAAAGCGGGCTTTGCTGTCGCATTCATCGCTTTTTACCCATTTCACCATTTTCAACATCATACCCAAATCCCGCTTGTGACGCCCTAGCCTCACATGTCGGTCGCCATCGCTATTATTTCTCCCATTTTTTTCATATCTTCATTTCTTGCCTCATTTGTTCATTTCCGGCGTCACGGAAGAAAACGCAAATGGCTTACACCTGTGGTTTCTCGAGAAGACTTCTTTATCTTTCTCGAGTCCGATAAATGTAATATTATTGTGGAGGATGACTTGGCCTTTCATCATACTTATGGTATTGGCTAGTCTTACCCAACAAGAACTTTCGCTTTTTTCTCTTTTACTCTCTTTGATACTCTTGTCTCGGACAAGCCTTCGTTTTGTTTCTTTTTATCTCGATGTTTTGTGATCCGTTCATCCGTGACCAAGTGGTATACTGGATATGGCGGATTGAAGGAATGACAAATACCCCCTGTGCGCAGTTTAATAGAAATGAACTATTCAACCTCAATATTTTCAGTTACCCTGTAATCAATGTAAATCGATCTGATGTAGTTGTAGTATGGAGTAGAAAGTGGGTATTGAGCCATGGATGACAATCGATAAGATCTCCGCATCCGCAAATTTTCTCCAAGTCCAACAACCTCACGCAATGGCTGAAGACGCCCACCCTGTCTACCTCTCACCTAGTGAGCTAGGTTCCAAAGACTAGTCAGTATCAATCCGATCCCTCAATCACATGTATCCGAATCCAAGCCCTGATCATCGAGTTGCATGCATATCATCCATCATTACCCCTCCACCCCACCTTGAGATAAAACATACATCCCACCAGCACGCAACACTCAATTGATCCAAATCATCCATAAATATAACAAAACAAAGAAACTAACATGTTACAGCTGGGAAAACTACTACGCCCGTACTCTAGCGCACATCTCCAACGAAACCCCAACCGACACAAACGCCGACGAAGAGGACGAAGACGATGACATAAACGACGAAGACGACCCAGGCACATCCTGGTTCTCAGAACATAACGCACCCCAAAAAGTCCTGCACTTCCTAACCCGTCGCTCATTTCCTCTCTCACCACGGAATAAACCCTCATCCGCACCGAGTATCCTTGATCTGGGCACTGGAAATGGAAGTATGCTCGCGCTGCTACAGAAGAAGGGTGGATTTAATGGGATGATGGTTGGTGTGGATTACTCGGCGCAGAGTGTTGAGTTAGCGAGGGAGTTACAGCGTTCAAGAGGTCACTCTGCTTATCGAAGTGATTCTGAGTCCGATGAATCTGATTCTGAAGATGGAGAGGAGAAGCAGGAGAGTGAAAGTGTTCCTGAGCCTATTGTTTTTGAGGAGTGGGATATCCTTTCCTCGAAAGCTATGCTTTCCCCTACTGGAACTGCGATCTCGGTTTCTAATGAGGAGACATTATCTTGGTTCCCGTACCAAACTGGTGGATTTGATATTGTTCTTGATAAAGGGACCTTTGATGCGATCTCGTTAGCGGGTGATGCGAAGGAAACCCGGGTTTGTGAACGGTACCCTGATATTGTGCGAAGATTGTTACGGAAAGGAGGGTTCTTGATGGTGACGAGCTGTAATTGGACTGAGGAGGAACTGGTGAAGTGGTTTACTGGACCCGTGGGCTCTGTTGAAGGCCAGGAGGATAGATTGGTTGTTTGGGGGAGAGTTGAGTATCCCCGATTTAGATTTGGTGGACAGGAGGGTCAGGGTGTCTGTACCGTGTGCTTCCAGAGGGTTGTTGGTTCTTCATGATCTATATTTACATCTATTAGAATTGGTACTTTCAAATGAAACTCGGAGTACTTGTGACCTCCTTACTGCTTGTTATACAATTGTAGGGTTGCTGGTAGGCCAATCCAGCGCCTGAAACACCTCGAGTCCAGTCCATGCCACTAGTTGTGGAATTGGATTTACAAGGTTCAAACTATGGAGAACATATAAGCCCGATGGGTTACAACTAGCAAAGTAATCAATTGATCTAATGTTATACATAGTAAGGCCGTGCTTCATCATCATAAGTCATATGCAAACAAGTCATACCGCTATGCAGAACACCAATCTATAACCATGATGCATAACCTGAAATTCCCTCTCATTCATTCTCTCTCTTCATAACAGCGACGACACACCACCGTTTCCGATTCTCAGGGCCCTCATCCTCCCTAACGGGAACCCAATCCCGAGTCCCTCCAATCAAATCCTTATCCCAAATACACTCCACAACCAATCCATACTTCTTCGCTGTCTCAAAAAAGCTCACGACAACCGGGCGTCCCGTATGAAAACTAGCTGTCATCCAGACCTTTCCACCCGGCGCAAGGAACCACTGTAGTGATTGACAGAGATTATGATGTTGCCAGAGCATCCAGTGACAATCCGCGGCAATGATGCGAGTGAAGCGGGCTTTATTTTCCATCGCGAAAGAATCAGATAGTAGGCCCCATTGGTGCGGATGAATAGATATTTGAGGTCCTTGGGACTGAGACTCGCGCTTGCGGGATTGTAGATTGTGAGTTAGGTTGTAGTTGATTGCGCCTAATAATGCAGGCGAGGAAGGATGATCTGTTATCGTGATTGAAGATGCATTTGAGAGAGCGCAGATTAGGGATGGTAGAGCAGCACCTGGAGATATTGTTAGTGGAATTATAACATGGTGCCTCAAAATAACTTGAACTTCATTGCATTCAGTTGCAATTGAGATGCTCAAGATGTATAAGAATAAAGAATACATACCAGCACCAAGTTCCAATACAGTTTGGCCGCGCGCACTCCAGATCTCTGTATTCAATCTCGAACCCTCGGACTCAGTTTCCGCATCTGCGAGTGCTGAGTTAGGTCCATCCGCAGACTCCACATTCTCAGCAATAATCAACCCCGAACTCCACAAGATATGGGCCTGGAGCTGTCTCCCCTCTTCTAGTGTATGGGATCCATCACTTTTCTCCGGGTACGGAGGGACCATAATATCTAGATCCCCATAGCGCGATGAGGAGTAAAGTAGACGTTCACCGGGAACACCGTGAAACGAGGGAACGTCTTCAGGGAAGAGGTGAGCGAGGAAAGTCCCAAAATGGTCTTCTGGTGCCTCCGAGTCCTCATCGGAAAAGGAATGGGCATCTGCTACAGGGATGAGAGGGCGGGGAAGAGGGCGTAATCGAGAATGAAGCATAGCGTGTACGCTAAAGATTGTTTTGTTCTTTGTTTCGACTAGTTCCCTTAATCCCTGTAACTGGAGTCTTTGTTATTGGTGAGAATCCCTGTTCCTCGGATCCTGGTTCTTTGGTTTGTTTGGGTTTGGTACTTTGTAGTCCTTAATTGGTGGTAACTTTGGTGGGATTCTTTTTCTTCTCTCTTCTCCTCTTTTCTTTTTTTGTGCTTTTTTTCATGTTTGGAGTATGGAGTACCGAAGTGGGCCTACGGGGTTACAAGGGCTTATCGATGTTTGCACTGTTTGCAATGGAGTATGGAGCAATTGAGGGTAAATGCACAACATACTACATACATGTTCATTGTTAGAATAAATTTATTTTTGGCATTAAATGTATTTTATTTGACTGACAATTTATTGCAAGGGGCATATTGCTTTTTTGATTGTTATAGTGGATCGGGGCTATTTTTCCCTTACACACAGAGCTCAGCTCAGCTCAGATCGGCACTCGGGCAATCACTCCTGTCAGGCGTAGGAAACCATGTTTCTAGGAGGAATGCAGCCCGGGGAATGTGCCATAATGGCCAGGTTTCCATGGTAAGTGAAGGGGCCAAATTGATTGGGGGAAGTCCGAATGCCTTGGTAGAATCAAATGAAATAAAATTATTCAGTTGAATCAGTTAAAGCAATTAAATGTCTAGCTTGAACGGAGTAATGATCCTCTCGGGCAGCATTAGCGCGCGGGCTGATGCGACCAAGGGGATCTGATCGTCGATGGAGCTGGAAATTAAAATAGAAAGGAATCCAGGATAACAATTCGCCCCCAGTGATTAATAATTCTGACCAGGTGTCAATTCCAGTCATTTCAAGTTCAAGTACTTGAATCTATGGTAGAATTGATAATGGTATGTAGAGTACTCTGTAGCCTGTTTAACTTGGACATGTGTATCACCTGATATGACTTCATCCCGTGACTTCTCCTATCACGCCCCGTGTCCACAACCTCAATGTGTCCACTTTTCCACTTTTCCAACTTGTTCCACCTCCCATTCAAACGGGTGACATCATGGGATCCACCTTTTCATGTCCTAGACCGGTCTATCGACATGCAGGTGATCGGGTCTGTTCGTGCGTATCGCCCACGAGTCCTCCAGATGTCCGTGGTGGACGTTATGACCTCCTGGTACTTTGACCTCCGTACCTTCAGCTCATCAAATCAGACCTCTCGGTGCCCTCCGGCTGTTTTGTCAGGAAATCTGTTCCATTTTGTCCATTGTCCCTGTGATCCTGGCGGGTGATCGTCAGGCAACAGATGTACTCTTCAGATTGGAATGCTTTTGCCTATGACTTCCCAAGTTGATTCCCATCGCAATTCAAGATGAGGGTTCTGGAAAACACTGGTTTCTGGGGGCCAGACGACCTCTTTCCCCATTCTTGTTCTACCTGATTTGATCCATGGGTGTACCTGGGACGCCCAAACCCGGGAGACCCTGAACTTTGCCCTGTACTCCCGGAACGCCAAAAGGGTCAATGGAGGGGGGTTGTGTCTAGGGAGTCTATATAATACAGTGACTCCCTCGAACCCCTTTCATTATCACATAACCTCAGATAATCCTCTAATCTGGTCGTTATCCGGAGCACTACTGGAGATCTCCGTATTCCAAGTCAGGGTGAGCTGAGATCCGGCATCGCAGAAGCGAAGTGGAGCCATGGTTATCGCATCATCCCCCAGGGCCTTACGCACCACACACAACACAACTTCGATAGAGCCTCCTTTTTTTAAAAACACAGCTATAGAATATATTCAAAGAAACATGCATGATTAAAGAAACAGAGGACAAAATAGAATACGTAAAAAAAAGGCCCCAGTTAAGTGGTACGAAAAAAAGATCGCCCCCCGCATGCTCAAAGGGAAAAGCCCCCGCAAAGCGCAATGAGCGATTTTGGTGGACACCATACCGGATGGCTTGTACCAGTTCTCCTTCCTTTCTCCTCTTTTTTTTTTTATCTTTTTTTTTTTTTTCTTATTGGAATTTCCTTTCCATCTTGCATCTTAATCTCTTCATACTCTCTCTCTACTTTCCTATACTAACATCTTTCGTTCCAACTTCCTCTACTCAACTACTTCTCTCTCTTATCTTCGGACCACACACACACACACACACACACACACAACCGGTATATTGACTCAGTCCCGCAACCCGAGAATCAACTCCGCTTCTACCAACTTCCACCCGGAATTGACCCCGATTCACCACTCTAAAGGCTTTCAAAAAATCAGTCGATTGCCAGAAAGTCCTTTACAATGGCCTCGTTCAAGGTATGCCATTGATTTCACCCTGGGGGATTTAGACGGGGGAGACTGGTTTTCTCCGCAAAATGACACACATTGAGGGGGGTTGAGAGGGAGAGTTGTTCGTCGTGTTTCAATACTGATGATGTGGCTCGTGTGTTCGCACAGGAATTGTCCCTCTCACGTCCGCTTCCCAATCCGAACCAACGACAACATTCCCACTCAATCTCGCTGGGGGCCGTCAATGCTAATCACCGAGTGACTCGCCGCAAGAGTGTCACTACCGCCGCTGCCAATGCCGCCGCCGCGATCGCCGCTTCAATGAAGGAAGGCGAGTCCGCCTCTTCCCTTCCCATGTCTACTCATCGCCGTAGTCTTGGGGGCCGGAAGGGGTTGGAATCCACTTCGGTCGGGACCACGTCTGGTTTTAGTTCATACTTGTCGCGGAGTGTGAACAGTCCCAGCCAGGAACCGCCGGTCGCTCGTAAAGCCTCGCCCAGCAACTCCGACGATGACACTAAATCCATCAAGGGTCGGAACCGCCGTGCTAGTGAAGGCGCTCAATCCAAGACCGACGGGAAGCGTGTCCCGGCAGAACTCCGCTGCGAACGCTGCGGGAAAGGGTATAAGCATGGCAGCTGCTTGTCCAAGCATATGTGTGTATCCCCCCAATGCCGCTCGGCCGTCCTTCTTCGCTCGATCGAGAATATGCGCCATGTCGGCTCTGTGCAGGTCGCCCTCGTGGTCATTTCAAAATCCCTCATTTCCCCCCTTTTCAAAATATCATTAGCCTACCCCCCTATCACTGGCACTTTGTTGACGTCTTTTTGTTTTGTGGTATCTTAGGTGGGAACATGACCCGGCTTGGGCGATTACCTCGAAACTACTCATCTCCAAGCACCAACAGGTGCAACTATTGGAGGCTGCTACGGTGCTGGTCACCATGAACCATGACGATCCCGAACAGTCCCCCGAAGCGGACTCCGAATTCTCTTCCGCTTCCCCAGACGCCTCCTCGGACGTGCGAGATGGCCTCAGCTCCGTCGAGACCACCCCACCCCCGATGGATGAGGAAGAGGACGACGATTTCGAGATGTCCGGTATGCCGGCCAACTGGACCAAGCGACCAAGCGTTAGTAATGCCTCGGCGTTCTCCCGCTCCTACCAGTCCATTCCCTCCAGCTCCTACAACGACAGCGCTCCACTCCACTCCCCCGCGTTTTCGCACTTCCGCCAATCCAGCGTTGACACCCGTCCTTCCACCGCGGATACCCGATTGCACGAGGATGATGAGGCTGATCTTGCCGCCGCGATCGGACTTTGCAACTTTGGTACTCCCCGCACAGGGCCAGTATCCATGTCCTCCGATGTACCCCCTGTGCCTCCACTGCCGGCTCGGTATCTGGATTCCAGCAGCCACCCGGGTAGCAGCCTCAGCCCCGCTCTGACCCAGTCCGGACCCATGAGCGAAGCCTACCGCCGAGACTCGAATGCGGATCTGTTCCTCTCCGTCTCGCTTAACCCGTCGCTCTCATATAAGGTGTCGGCTGAGCGTGGACCCCGAGGTGACTCCAAGGCCTCTGTACCTCGCCGTCACAGTCGCAATGCTGATGTCGATTTTGATAATCGTGCAGCTCCCGCGTACGATGACGATGATGGTGTTTTCGGCCGCATGGAGGAATGATAGGATTTGACTTCTCCATGTCCTTCTAGCACCAACCCCCCATTCCCAACTCCCTACCGAATCGTTGGCACAGCTCTACTCCTCGGGCTCATACACGATAATCACCTCTACGATGAAATGTTACGCGCTTGAGCGTTTTCTCCTTTGCGTTCTATATCTTCCTATATTTTTGTCCGTTTTTGGCACCCTTCTTGTTTACAAATTTAACCTGCATGCTGCATAATGAAGGAATGCACAGTCACCCTGGTCGGTACCTTGATGACCTCCAACGTTCCTCCTCACACAGCGTGTTATAAAGCTTTTCCGGGACCTTGTTACCTCCGAGATCCCATGTATCATGTCTCCTTGGCCCGCATGTCTCTTCTCATTACCTTGTTTTCCTTCATGCTAGTTTTCTGTTTTTCTTGTTCTGGAAACATTATAAATGGCCTTACCCAATGGCCGGCGCATATCTATTCATATCCCCCCTCGTCTGTCTGATTCATCCTCTCTATCTGAGATGTCCTCATCCTCGTTCCTATTCTCCTTTTTCCGCTTCTCGAATATATCCACCCTTTTACCTCTCGAATCCTACACCATGATACTCATCCACTCTCTCCATATTTTCCTTGCCCTGTTACGCTCTCTCACGCTCTCCCCATGTGTACTCTCAATGATCCCAGGACGGGACACAATGAATATACCTCATGAAACCATAATTTGTCCCACTGCTGTAGCTTGTATTCTGTAGTCTATACTATCCGTGTACATAACCCAACTCTGCCCTTTCTTTCTTAGGATAAGTAAACTCGGAACTTCGACACGGACATCTGGATGTAGTCATGAATGTCAAGCGTCACAGTTCAAAGTTCAACTTAAATTTGTACGGTGTTCATTCAAGTTTATTACCTTGGAATAATATAGCTATCCAGTCAACAACACTTGTGTAGATGCGGAACAAGTGCTCAGTCATTCATTCTATCCCGATGCTCTTGATCCAAACCCCCCCAAAAAGCCATAGAGCAGTTTCTGTATAATAAACCTTGAAGATTTCGTGCATGAGACATTCATCCCGGAGATTCTTTTTGGTCCACTTAAGAAGGCCATACCGACTCTGAATCAGCATGGCATTGATGTGCGACTGGCGCTGGTCAGTGATATAGCGACCATGGATTAGTCAAGTGTATGGAAGGGCGGCCTAGACAACCATGCTACGTACAAGGGCCATATCTTCCTTTGTCGTGGGTCCGATCGTAGTGTTCTTGAAAATTCCAGGGACATCGATCACAGTGAGATGATCCTCATCTGGACCGCAGATTTCAAGTCGCAGCACGCTGTTGGAGAAGGTGGGTTTTTTATCGCCAGGCCTAGTGGAAAGACCCATGACTTGGTGAACCTGGAAGAGTCAGTACTTGTCAGCTATCAATAAGAATGGGTTATAATTACATCTTTCATCATTTAGAGACTTAGAAACCTCTGCTGTTCGGTGTTTATCTTCCAACATTCAATGCAAGCAGGATTAGACAGGCGATTCTGAACTTTGAACTCGTGCCCATTCTGTGTCCGCATGAGATCCTTCTTCAGATAATACATCCTTCCAGGTACCACTTTCCAAGGCATAAGAATGCCATATTGATCATGACGCGGCTTGTGTATTATCATCTCTTCGTCTCAGGAAGGTCTGCATTTCCCGTATGCGCATCAACAGTTGACCATCGACCGACAGTAGTTGTATGACAGGGCTTTCTGGCTGCCATCATTCATAGAACTACTTATTTCAATCGTGAGATGAAGCAGTAGAAGATCTCTACTGCGAGCTCCGCAGCCGACTCATCTTGCAGGTCGATCTATTCCGTACTTATGCGAGGTATCTGGAATCTTCAAAAGTATTGGTTTCAGGTTCGGGAGTAGTAGAACTTGAAGGTGATTTCGGTTTGTTGGGATCAGGGATGGCACCAGCCTTGACAAGTCGACGTTCGAGCTTGCTGATGTCAGCCTCCACGCGGTCCTGAATGACCTTGAGCGCTTCATAGGCCTCAATTGCAGTCTCGTACTTGCCCTGACTGAAAGGGGTGAAAATGGAACGGTCGTCGAGAGGAGAAGTGTACCAGCGTCTATCGTAACCGACACCTGGTCCTGCGAGACGGGCATATGCTATCCAACTCTGATTTCTCCAGCGTGTGAATTCCAAATCCACGTTCACCACTTATAAATGCCCTCGATCTATTTGTGCTGTTTCCAGAACTCGATTCTTTTCATCCTCAGCACTTCTAGTAGCACCACCTGAGGCACTGTCCGTCATTTGATGATTGTCATTTTGCGCCTTAGCTTTGCCTGTCCTTCTGCAGACCGGCTTTCTTTAACCATATGGGGCCTGTATTGCATTCAATTTGGCGTTGCAGGTCGTCGCTAAGGTTTTCCCATATCCAGCGTGCGGCGTTTGCTGATAGTGCACGCCAATTCTCGGCCTTCTTGTCTGTTTCGCTGTACGCGGGTCGAGGGCTCTTCACGTCGATCAAGTCCAATAGGTTATCCTTTTGTAGTACTCCTCGTAGGTTCTTTTCCCAGTCGGTAAAATGATCTCTTGGACCTTGTGAAGGGTTTTCATTTTGCTAAAGGTGATGGGACGCGTTCTGCGCAACGCGTGTTGTTTCGCGTGGCGACAGCGAGGTACTGTTGTAATTGTTGTCTTTTTCGTGTAGCGATGTCGTCAAGGGTTATGAGAAGTTGACCGTTCTAGCATCATTCGGACATGGCTATGGTGCTCGTATGCCCAGGTGGGTTTTCAGAAAAGATCAGGATATCATCCACGTAGACGACACAAAAACATCCAGCAAATCACTCAGGACGGCATTTATATATCTTTGGAACGTAGCAGGTCCATTTGTCAATCAGAACCTCGGAAGGGTATGACTTGGTCACGGTACTTGTATGTTCCGTATCTCGACTTGAAGGTCGTTAACTTGAAGTTCCTGGTAGCCTTCTGCAATTCAGATCCAGTGGAATCCTGCTGAATGTGGACTCGGAGCTTGGTGAACCTCTTGTCTCGGGCCAGGTGTTTTAGTATCTCTCTCACAAGAGAGATTGGATAATCATCCCTCTTGGTAACGCGGTTAAGCTTCCGGTAGTTCACGTAGATTCTTAATCTCCTCCAGGATTTTCAGCTATCAGGATCGGCGAGGCGAAAGGTGCCTGACTGGGCACAATCAAGCCTTTCTTCAGGTTTTCATAGATAGAAGTCCGGGCTGCCTCCAGTTCCTCTAAGGACTGCTTGTAAAGGGGGCAGAACTTAGGCAAGAAGGGTTTTAGTAATTTCAATCTCATGGTCAACCCCAGGGCAAATCGGGGGTAACTGGTCTGATTCAGTCTTCGAGAAGACATCACAGTTGTCAAAACAGTCCTTAGTAAGCTTTTTTCTAAGATCTCTGCTCGCTCTAGCGGACTTGTTGGGTTCCGCGTCTAGACGTAGCGCCAATGCCCATGCAAGAAAAAAGCATGAGTGGCCGTTTTGTCGCAGATGTCTGTTTCCTCAGATTGACATGGAGAACTTTCTCGCTCTGCTTTCGCTCGTTTTCGAGGAGACGAACCCACATCTCTTTCCATAACCCTTTTCGGAGCGCGCGCGATCATTTCTAGGGCCTTGGAAAGAGATGTGAGTTCATCTCCTCAAAAACGAGCCAAAGCAGAACGAGAAAGTTCTCCATGTCCATCTGAGGAAACAGACATCTGCGACAAAACGTCCACCGTGGAAGTCGAAGTGACTCGTCATTCCAAAGACGAGCATGAGCACATTCACGAGCCTGAAATTTTGTCAATTGACAAAGCGGATATTCAATAATTATTCGACAAGGATGGCCTTTAGAGATGCGTGACCAGCAAGGCAATGTGATTTCAATAATAGCATCAATCTGTGCCAGACTGGTAAGACCGGGGAATCTTCTCTATGAATATTTCGGTACATCGCAGTAGAGTCAATCAGCGCGATCTGTTCGGAAGGCATCATCGGCCTTCACTGATGACATCGTCCAGGAGCTCGCCATTTCCAATTTGGTCACTTGTTCTTCCATTGCTGGTTGCCGTTTGCGAATGACGACCAACCTTTCAACGATGTAATGAACGCTATCGAAAGCCACTTTGTCTCTGGGGAGCAGAACATGGTAGGCTGAAAAGATGATGGAAATGTGTATGGTGTCACAACCTCTCACATCTCTTTCCATGACCCTTTTCGGAGCGCGTGCGATCATTTCTAGGGCCTCGCCATAACCATGCTTTTTTCTTGCATGGGCATTGACCTCCTAGGTTGCACAATCCACTAAGATACTTGTATTGGCGTTCAAGCTCTCCAGCACGGAATTTGTGACCAGGAGCCATGATCTGACCACATAGAATCTTGGAGCCATCATGTATTTCAGTAAAGCTTTTGTGTGTTGTTAGGACCCTTGAATAATAGGATTTCATGTATTCCATAGAACCACGAACAGTATATGGGTGGTTCTCGACCATGACAACATGTAAGGTCGTACGCCTTGTGATCGACGGCGGCAAAGGAAGATCACAGATGTACGCTGCGTGTTTTCTGCGCGCGCGGAAAAATGAGCTAAAGATTGCCTCTGCAGTTAGAGACATACTGTAGGTCTCTCATCTGAACCCTTTCAGGACTGTTCTTCGATTGAAAAAGGGTTGCCCAAGTTATCTTGGGGTTCATCAAGTCTTTGTGGTATTTCGTGAAGTATCCAGAATAGCTTTCAAAGCCTCAGATTTTAACCTGGCCGCTCTGAAAACCATCGCTCTGAGCTGGCCATGGAGGTTAATTTGTGATCCAAAGTAAATTCCAGGAACCATCAGCCGTTCATTTGAAACGCTTCGCCAGCTTGACTGGTGGATAGTAGCAATGTACTTGGCAGGGCTTCCTGCTTGTCAGGGTCAGTGCAACAGCCATAGGTAGCTGTTCCTCTGGGATATTTAGATCTTTCCCCTTCAATATAGATCTTTGGACTTGCAGACAACTCGACTTGGAGGCAATTCTCTCCTCTTGTGCTTTTCCAAAAGTCCAGAGCTGATATACTGCTTGATCATACAACACCTCCCAGATTCTGAGTCTTCTTCTGAGTCTTCAACGCTGTCGGAGGACGTTTCAATTAGCCGATGTCTTCTTGATTTTTCAGCAGGGTAGACTCTGGGAGGAGGCTGTATTGCGATACAAACACAATCAGTCTTAAATTTCTGCGAGATTTCTTTCCTTAAAAAAAAGGTACGATCTTCCCTCACCTGGAATCGGGATGCTTAAAATGCAAGGCACCTACGAGGGTGTGAAATGATAGGAAGACTGGCGCAAACTTGATGCATCTCTCGTAGGCAAATCGGTCGCGAATTTCTGGAATTTCCCCCGAGAAAGGGCTGAAGCAATCCAGAAGGGACTGTTTTCTGCTCCATAGGCTGAACAAATGTTGGATCCGATGATTCATGGGTGGATGATTTTAGCCAATATCCAAGGAATCTCTGGCACAGATCTGCGGTCAAGAAACACGGGCGGTTTTGTGCTTGTCTCTTGAAAAGACCAAGTCCCTGGACTTTGGATTCCTGCCAAAGCCTCTGCTGGTTGGGGCTTGCAAAGGTCGATGAATAGCTGTGTCAAAAGTATCAATTGCTTTGCATCAACCAGTGCATCATGTTTCCTCCCCGCCAAAGGATGGCTCTATCCAAAGATCACTGGGAATATCACGAGCATTAATACTCAGAAGCAAGGATGAAGTTGCCCCAAGACCTTTTCACAAGGCAGGTAGAACCACAACAAGTCCTGGTCGCGGGTCTTGTAGAGGATAGCTTCGAACCTGGACTTGGTGATGTAGACAGTGAGGACATCGGAGCCATACTTTAGCAACTATTGTCAATAGCTTGCCTACTCACAAGACGCTCACGTCGAAAGAGCAGGCCAGATCCATGTCAACCAGTAAATGATATCAAATAATGATCATCTTCTCAGATAATACCAGTATTCTCACGCAAGCCTGGCATAGACCACTGGATATGGGTAGTGCATAACGGTCGTCCATATCGAGTCCAAATTTCTCTTACATGTAAGAGGAACGAGAGCCAGTTTCTGAGACTCTCAAAGCCAGGAAATGGATCTAATCCATAATAAGAGCAGCCCACTTGAGTTTTGGCGGGATCGCTACCCCATCAACGAATGTCATTGCATCATGCCAGGAGTGAGTATGGACTCACAGCATAGACGTGAGATATGCTTCCGATGGAGTCCTTGAGACTTATTGAACGCCATTGTAAAGCGAACCTTTGACTTTAATGATTTCGTCACTTCGGCAAATGGAGTCATCACTCAAAACAACGGAGTCGCAGTTTAGGTATCGCATTGGATACAGTAGGCACAGGAGAGAGTCGGTTTCTTGCATTCAAGACCTAGAGACCGAGGTAGCCAGTTGCGTTGGTCGATATCACATCTAACTCATAGCAGTCCACTTGTTGTAGGTAAGCCACTCTTCATCACGGTGGCATGCGGCGCATGTCGGAGCATTGATACATGGACATTTTGTCCATGTGACCGGCGAGTCCTCCGTTCATCAGACTCTTCAATATCCCGAAGCCCCGATTTATGGTACGATAGAAGCATTCAAGTTTCTCTCACGCCACCTGGACCTTGCTGCTCAAGAGTGACTTCCAAAGGAATCACCTGGGCTTGATTTCCAAGTGATGGCTGGCACGAAACCACGACCTTGTGAGATATAGCCACTTGTGAGATATAGGTCGGGCAGGGCAGCTTTCTCAAGCAAAGTCTTCCGCAGAAGTCTCCAAACTGATCAGCGTCCCAGAAAATGGAACAAGATCTGAATCCCGGAGGGAATCGAAGATTGAAGAGGCTGGGTGGAATGTATGAAATGCGAAGATTCATACCTTGAATCGGAGGCCTCGACCATAAGGGTTGCTTTGTCGACGCCGTTTATCGACCGTTTGGCAGTCCACACTTGCCAACACCCCCTAGCGAAGTGGAACTGAAATCTCATTGACGAGTAATAATGAAACTTCCCTACTCCAAATCAGAGATCAGACATTGAAGAATCGCGATAAGGTAAAGAGGACTGAGTGTTAGGCAATTTACCTGGACTGTTTCTGCTTACCAACATACACCCCATCTTTAGAGTCAAGACCGTACAGTGGTACAGTGCCTTTGCGGTGCTCCAGATAGAACCCAGTCAAGCCGTGCAGTCTTGTGGTTTGGGGATATGATCAAGTTATAAATCCAGATTTGGAACAAGGCAGTATTATTATCGCTAGACTGCTTTTGATGTCTGCACCAGGGGTTCTAGGTTGATGCTGGAGTCGAGTATTCATGGACTTGGGGATCTTGGCAGTTCGCGGCGATATGGAGGACGTTGGGCCACACGTGAACGTACTGAAGTGAGAGAACTTCACAGTTCCTGAATAACCCAAAACAGATAAGTCCATCGAATATATTTCGTTAGCGAGAGGCACCCAGCAGAAGTTGCTACATGTAGTTGAGTAGTAGCGAAAAATCAGTGGACTGTTCTCTAGGATATCCTAGCGCAAGCACGCATGCATCTGGATTTCTAGACACAGAATTGGGAATTCCAAATCCACTGCATATTGTACCATTCAAGGTGGAGAAGACGGTGCGGTGCGACTGCACAATTTGCAAGCAGTATAACTGTTGGTTTAGGCCGCATGTGTGTGCGCACTCTAGCTGTCGCATATCTCTCACGCCGGCAAAGCAGATATGGATGGCTTCGATTCCAAGAACTTGAAACATTTGGGTTATTGCTTCGAAAAGTAGCACTGGCAATCTTCCCTTTGATAGTTGAGGTTTGCAGTGAGATTTCCATGTCTCGAAGACACGACCATAGTTATCTCCAAGGGTTTGTGTTAGTGTAAGCGGAAGATTTGGTGTGGTGAGTTTTCACCATGTGTCTGACTGGCCTAAGAAACCCGTCACCGTCATTGACACATAGTCTAGATTTCTGAAAGCGGCGAACGTAGGCCTCATGAAGTGGGATGGGTTACAGAAGAGATGTCCCTGCCTCGCCTGCTCAACCGCTGAAGGATAGTGTAATCAAAAGAAGGATTGTCCGTTCAAATGATGCCCTTTCCTCGAGTAATTTGTCAATGAAGTGGGCTACATGACGACTCAATGCACATACACACAACCGCCGAATACTTTTTGCGCCACGATGATGGTTGGCTGGTGACTTTGACCTTGATCTGGGTGGAACCGTCGTTCAGCCTTGACTTGACTCAACCTGTCGGTAACTGCGAAAACCCTTCCATATTTCCGAGAAGGATTCTTTCAAGTCGATGAACTGTGCAGTTCATGGATTTTATTTGAAGCTTGTCGCTTTATCTTCACTCTGTCGGGAATTGTACTCCAGCGTGGTCGTCAGGCAATGAAGACAAGGGAAATGACGGAAGATAGGACAGTTCTCGCCATAACGGACAGTCCAACTAAAGCTTTGAATTGGCTGGTAGGTTCCAAGCTCCCTCGGTGTGTGCTCCCAGGCTTTATTTGAACCACGAGGGTGCATCTCTTGACCATAAGTGCCATAGGCCAGGAACGGAAAAAACGAGGGCGGCGGGCTCCAGTTGTTGAAAAACGTTACTTGATATCAACCCTCTGGTGAGATTTGGTCATTTCTCTCGAGGCTATGGCCATCGTTTCTCATCGTGTACCTTATGAGGTCTGATCGTATTCGATTTTAAGGCATAGGTGGCATGACAGCCAAATTCCTCAGCAAGTGGGCATGGCCATTTTTTCCCCGAATATTCTCATATAGCACATGCGATAAGTACCATCAATAAGCTGGAGATTCTGATACTTGATTTGGTCTTTGATGAAGATCAGTCAGGTTGGTCATTGCACCTGTCATCGATGTAGAGAGACACGCTATGTCATTCAAACTCCTCAAGACCTTCTAAAAAAATGATCGCCAGGTTAGCAAAAGTGACTGATGTAATTGATTCATGATCTCACAGACTGATGATTGCGAACGACGACGGAGTGGATGACAGTGCATCAGTTGGGAAGTTTTCCTGGCAGTCTTCTACCACGTACTTTGGTTCTTCAGGTTGAATTTCTGCACCTGAGCGAGTTGTCGATGCATAACCCCAAGTGACGCTCGATGGACACAGGCCAGTCGCGTGGAACCCGTAAAATGAAGTGATGAGCCTTGCAGTCATCATTACTGGTCCATGTGATGGCAATGACTCGATTGTATGAACCGCCTCTCATTTTCTCTACCGTGATTTGGCTGTTGGGCGGAGGGACATGATTTCCTCTAGTAGACTTGTCGGAGGCGTGCGTGGAAAGAGCAATGAACTCCCTGTGTCTTACAGTGACTCTCCTTGCAGTCGCAGGGGGCACACCCAGAAGACTGAAGGCGATGAACAACAGTAAGCTTAATATGCCCTGAAGAGTAAGCCTTGGGGTAAGAAGTAGAGGTACAACCAGCGCTGGTATACCTCTCCCCTTAACGATCACTCGGTCTTCACTCCTTTTAGCCGTGGACAGTATGACACCGCCGTGGAAGCGTATAAAGCATTAAAGGTCATTCAAGACCGTGTGGATGCGGACATTGGTAAGCTGGAGTGTCGGCTTGTAAAGGCTGGCGCGATCGCTTAGAATAAGCAAAGACTTCCAAGGTTGAAGGTAAGATCAAGGCACCATAAGCGCGGAGAACCTGGAACCCAAGCATAGAAGTGAGTCTTTTTGATGACAACGTGGGATAGACATCCAGATGTCTGGATCGATCGATTATCCCTGCAACACGCTGGGAGATAAACCACCCACTAGCATCTCCATGGAACAGTTATATAGTTGCTCTCGCTGCTGGAATTCGGAATAGAGGCTTAAAGTTGATGGCGAGCCGGGAAGTGATGAAGGACATGCCTAGATCAGTGATAGAGATCATTTCTTGACAATTTAATCTCGCCACTACGGGAGATGCTGCCCATGGACACCTGGATAATTAGTATAAGTAGGTATTGAGCTTTGGGAAATCGGCTGGGGCATCATAAGAGTGGATAACATACTATCATAATGATTAAACATTATTGTATATATAAGGGCCACTATTCCAAGATGAAAGTTTCAAGTTGTGGATGCATGTAGATGAGAAGGAGGAATAAGATATCATGGAACATTTAAATACTGCAAACGTCAAGGCCACCTGGCAAACGGGAACAATCCGTTAAAAGTATAAGACACTTCACTTCAAGTTGGCATTGTCCTCAGCTAGTGGGCGTTTGTATAGTGGGGTCACGGTAGATTGTGGGGGTGATAGGCCTAGAGCACTAGAACTTGAAACACGGCAGAAGAAAGGCAGAAGAAAGTAGGTACCTACGTGTAGCTGAAAGAGAAGGTCAACAGATATAGTTGGATGTAGGTGACTGGCTGTCCTAAAGATGAGTCTGCCCCTCCCATCCGCCTGGTATTCTGCACACATTACCGTATAGGTCCTGGATCCTGGATCCTGGACTGGAATGGACTAGACTGACTCGTACAATTCTTTCTAAGCCTTCGCCAGTAGATTTGATGCCAATATAGGGACCCTCATATTCAGTAGTAAAGAGAATCTCCATGCTGCTAATCTGTGGGATATATGTAAAGCAGGGTGATATCGATAGCTTTTGAGTGAAAACACCGTAACAACAATGAAAATGCAAGCCCAACTCCGGGAGATCGTATCGTAGCGGTCGAAGCATGACAAATGAAACCCAGAAGACCCAAGGGAAGAACAGAGGACCAAAAAAATTGTGAACAAGAAAATAGTGAAGAAAAAATTAAAAGAAAACCCTTTAGTCGATCTGCATCTCCTCCTCGGCACCACCATCCACCAACATACGGGTCTTCTTCTTCTGGCGCACACGCTCCTCTCCGTGAACCCGGTTGGCAACCTTGTTGTGGTCGAGAACAAAAGGCAGGCCCTCCTCGCGCTCGCGCAGCTCCTTGCGGATAAGGTGCTCGCCGTTGGCGACAACCTTGCGGTCTGCCTCGCGCTGGCGGTCGCGAGCCAACTTGCCGGCCAGACGACGCTTGGTGAAGACACGCTCGCGGCGCTGTCGGATCTCCTCCACACGCTGCATGGCCTGGACGGTAGCGGCAACCAGGTTGCGGTCGTACTTGACGGGGACGTTGCGCTTCTTGGCGAACTGGGACAGAACCAGAGAGGAGTCGACGATCATCTCCTTACCGCGGGCGGCACGGTGACTCTTAGTCCACTTCAACTTGCGGGGTTGACGCTTCATCTTGAAGTTCTTGTGGCACTTTGACCGACAGAAACGGAATTGTCGGGCGTCATTGCGAACGAATGTGATACCCTTACTCGGGAAGGCGGGGCGAGAACAGAAATGGCAGGTTTCCACACTATAGAAAATTTTATTAGGACTTGAACGGTATATTGTATGAGGAGTTTTTCAGACATACCGCATGTTTGTGGTTGGTGAATGATATTTGTTGAAGTTCTAATATGCGGCAGAACTTTTTTTTCATTGAAGCTTGGTCGGCGTGGAGGGCACGGCGCTAAACCCAATTGGGAACTCGCCGCGCTGACTTTTAATCCCGTCCTCCACGCCTTCAACCATCTTGAACTCCCTCGATCTCCATAATCTATCTACAAAAATGGCTTCGACTCTTGTTGTTGGTCTGGGTGTGGCCACTGCTGCATTCTTGGTATGTCTCCGGATTGTGTTTTTTCCATTTGGGAATCAGTGATTGGATCATGTTGTTCTGACTGTTTTTCTTTTCCATAGGGCCGTGCCGGTCTGGTCGCCTATCGCCGTTCACAAGGTGGTGTGAATGCTGCTGGAAAGGCTTTCTACAAGGGGTTCGTGTGAACAGTACTCTTATTTTACTCTCATTTGCTAACCTGTTGAAACAGAGGATTCGAGCAACGAATGACCCGTCGCGAAGCCTCCCTGATCCTCGAGCTTCCGTATGTTCTCCCGAGATTCGATGCGCATTGGGATATAAACTAATAAGATGGCCTTAGTGAACGTACTTTGACCAAGGACAAGGTCCGCAAGAAGCACCGTCAACTCATGCTGCTCAACCACCCCGATCGTGGCGGTAGTCCCTACTTGGCAACTAAAATCAACGAGGCCAAGGAGTTCCTGGACAAACACACCTGATACGACTCCCTTCCGTTCGACTCAATCGCTTTTGGTCAATACCAGATTGTTATGGCGGTGGCGACGAGAGGGTAGTCTGGGGGACTGTATGTTGAGTGCATAGCGTGGCGTTTATCTTTTTTACCATCTGGTTGGTCTTTATCAGATCGATAGATCTCCCTATGAATGGGGTCTTCGATTTGCTTGTACTTTATGCACCATTGTGATATACTCTGACAAGATCGCCACTCTTACTAAATGTATTATATATCTTACCTTTGATTTCTGTTGATCATCTTTGCTTGTCTTGTAGTATGTGGTACATGGCCGGGATACTACTACCGCCTCTATATAGTAGTACCCTTGACGTACCCTCATGTACGAAACACTTTATTTCTCCCAATCTAGTAAATGCAGATTACCATCAGACTAGAATCCTACCCAATTCTTGATCAGAATGTCGATCTCTGCTTCTTCAAGAACTGCACGCGGTCATCGAACACAACAAAGTCTAAACTCCTGAGTCACCCCACTAATTCGGAGGCGTGTAGCATACTCCATGATGGGTTAAACTAGGGCAAAACCGGGTAATAGATTTGGACTTTATTAGTACCTTAAGTTCCATCGGGTCCGAGAGGATCGGAGGATGATCCAAGCAGCAAATAGGAGAGAATACACCCCGAAAAGGTCGGGGAAGACGGACGAAAAAGGCGGATATTACACTCTGACACCGCCACAATTCATCGGGATCGGGGTTAACGTGCTCCGTGTGGTGCTTCCTGGGGTTCTGCAAGGCAGCAAAGGGAAACGCAATAGGTTTTAGCGTGGGGGATCCGTATATGTGTTCAATGTTCTTGAACATTTGAACTTATTGATAGAAAAAGAAAAATCGTGTTCTTTGTTCTTTATCAATCGTGTGGAGTTATTACCCATGATACGAGGGAACTCTTACTAAATCCGATCGAATTCTGCCAGGGAAGAAAAAAAAAGCTTTCCTTTTCCATTCGCGCCAAATTGCGCCAACCCGTTCCCCGTATTCTCTGAATGCGTCATCACCTTCTTTAACCGACATAGTATTCATCCTGATATTCAACCTCAGGGGAAGCTCCCGGATAAAACACCTCTCCGAAACATATGACCCCGCAGTCGATTTAACACCGCTCTACTCTTGACTCCACCCCGCGGAGCTTCTAAAGGAAAAAAGGGCAAAATGGACGGTCTGGGGGATGGCGATGGCATGGGCTTTGATATGAGGATGATGAACCAACAACAACAGCTATTTGGTGGCTATGCTCATGATGGTTCGCAAATGTCCATGCCGGGAGGTTCCATGTACCCCGACGACTCGACGATGGGTGTCGGAGATGAGTCGAACGACGCAAAGAGACGCCGCATTGCTCGGGTACGCACCCATACCTTCTACACCGACAAGCTCATATTATTTGAGTTCTAACCTTGCATTGTTAGGCTTGCGACATGTGTCGAAAGAAGAAGATCAAGTGCGACGGAAAAATGCCAAAATGTTCACATTGCATCAACTACAAGACAGATTGTATCTTTACACAGGTGGAGAAGAAGCGAAATCCTCCCAAAGGGTATGTGGCAATGGGGAAAATTACACTATTTGCACCATCCGCACCTTAATATTGAAACTGGGCTGACGCTGACATGATGTGCAGAGCGAAGTACATCGAAGGTTTAGAAAACCGCTTGGGTCGCATGGAATCGCTATTGCGGCTATCTGGGCTTTTGTCCGAGGACGACAACGGAAAGACTGATTTGGGTACGCTTGAAAAACGACTGGCCGATCGAACAAGTGCCTTGAGCGCGGCGAGAAATACCAACAAGTTCGCAACTCCGACTGCCGCGCAGCAATCTGCAACCTCTCACAATACCACTCCCCGCATGGAGTCCCAATCTAGTCCACACACTGCCGCAACCTCCCCCGAATCACAAAGAGAATCCGAGACGGAAGTGGAGGCGTTATCAGATATGATGTGCTCATTGGTGACGAATAATTGCGGCGAGACACGATACATTGGTATGTGTTTTGGTTCTCTCATTATACACGGGGTGATATGCAGGTACGATGGAGGGTTTGGAAGACCAATTAAGCTAATACGATCTCCTACTTAGGCTCTTCATCTGGGTTCTCAATCTTTTCTCCCAAGGGTATTCAATGGGTCAACGAAAAAACTGGCGACAACTCGTTCCAAGAAATGATTTCATCCGCCTACGTGGACGATAATAAATGGATGTACTGGAAGCCGGAGATCTTCAGCGACATCTTTGCACGGAGAGTGTTCAAGCCATTACCACCGAAGGAAGAGGCTCTTTCGTTATTCAAGGACTTCTTCGAAAACTTCAATTGCATATTCCCGTTGTATCACGAAGCAACATTCATGCACCTTGTGGACAAACAGTACTCTCGCGATCCCTATGAAGGATCTGGATGGTGGGCAAGCATTAACGTCGTGCTAGCTATATCTCATCGTCTTCGTGTGATGAGCAACTTGGTACCACACGAAGAAGACAAGAAAGCCTGGCTCTACTTGAAGAACGCCATGGGTGTTTTGACTGAGTTGACAATGCGAAACACCGATCTTTTGAGTGTCCAAGCACTCCTGGGCATGTCGCTTTTCCTACAAGGTACACCAAACCCGCAACCGGCTTTCTTCTTAGTTGCAGCGGCTATTCGCTTGTCACATAGCATTGGCTTGCATAAACGTGGCTCGGGCTTTGGGTTAAACCCAGTAGAAGTAGAGCAACGGAAGAGAGTCTTCTGGATCGCATACACCCTGGACAAGGATATTTGTCTACGGTCTGGGCGACCACCAGTCCAGGACGATGACGATATGAATGTGGAGCTCCCCAGCGAGGACCCACCAGACAACGTGGGCAACGTTCCACTGGCAGATGGGAAAGGCAAATTCAATCTTTTTAGATCCTTTTGTGAATTCGCGACTATCGAGAGCAAAGTTTATAAGAGACTTTACTCCGCAAAGGCATCACGGCAGGCCGACGGTGAATTACTCAATACCATCGGCGAGCTTGATAAAGAACTCGAAGACTGGAAGGACAATATCCCAGTTGACTTCCGCCCAGAATATGATATCCAAGCCACCCACGGCCCACTCATTCTCCATGTTGCAGTCTTGCATTTTGCATACTACAACTGTCTGACAACGATTCATCGCATGTCTGTACACCACGGGTACTGGACCAGCCGCTTATCAAATTATGCTATCCAAGGATTGAATGCGCGTCCATTGAACCCGAGAGTCTTTCTTTCAGCCGTTCTTTGCGTGAGCGCTGCCCGAGCATCGATCAATTTGATCAAATACATCCCACAGGGCGACTTTGCTTGCGTGTGGTTGATATTATACTACCCCGTGTCTGCTCTAGTCACTCTGTTCGCCAATATCCTTCAAAATCCAAATGACGCTCGTGCACGATCCGACATTAAATTGATGGGTGTGGTTGTTAATTTCCTTTCTACTTTGGTTTCCGACGAATCCAACAGCAGCATCAAACGAATGCTTTCCCTTTGCGGCGAGTTTGAGAGGATTGCCAAGGTGGTCCTGGACAAGGCCGAAAAAGAATCCCATTCCCGCAAGAAGCGAAAGAATGCACCTGATGATTCGGGACCCTCGCAGCGGGAGGAGCAAGACGCACAGCCAGCACCCTCTCCAACAACCAATTTTGAAGCACCTCCAGCCTCCACACCTTTCTCGCCATCAATGTTTACCAATGAGCCTCCCTCTGCGACCTCTTCGCGTGCTAACAACTATGGCCCGGAAACTTCAATGCCCTCCAACACCGCCATGCCTAATGATCTACCAAGTAACGTACCTGGAATGCCTGGTCTTGGTCAAAATCTCCCAGATATGCTGAGCCCTAACCAACTGAATGTTCCATTTGGCGATCAACCTGGGTATGGACCTACTAGTCCCAACATGGGTGCTCCCTTCCAACAGCCATTCGTACCTCAAGACTTATGGCAGATGCCGATGACAATAGAGTGGGATTGGGCAGACATGTCCTCCAATTTCCCCGTTTTCGAGGCCGGAGGTGGTCTTAGTGGCCAAGGCCCTCGGTGATAAGTTTGACCAAGCAACTCGGTTACTAGGTATCGAGTTCGGAAAACATGATTGGTTTTATTCTGGTATTCATTGCTTAGACTTTGATATGGCGTTTATCAAGCGGGGACCGGTCTCTTTCTTACTCCTAATGTGTGGAGCTTCTTCTTCAGGATCAGGCGTTCTCTCCCCTCTCATATTTGACCCTCATCTCACCTCCTCTTATGTATACTGAGAGCACTCTCCATTTCGACTGATTTCTGTATAGGTCCAGGATCACTTTACAGAATGTCCTACACAGGCCTTCAAATGTTCAATACTAGTGCAAGTAGAGTCCTCATATACTACATAAACATTGAATACATGACTTACGTTCACACTGGCATGTGACAACCCGTTCAATATGATCTTAGAACCTTAGTCCATTTGAGGCGATCTAGAGATACATAGATTGAATGATTTTCAATTAAATTGATATGATGCCAAGTGGGATGTAAGTATAGCCGGCTCACGATGGACTCGATGAAGTCATAGTGGGCGGTATTCAAGTTTGCCTGGCGAGAAATTTATATAAACAAACACGCATATAACTGATTCCTCTTGAAATACTGGCGATATAAAATCCTTCAATATAAAAAAACCCCCCTATATCGACGTAATTCTCAGCCAAAGCTTGGATGTTAGAGAATCCATTAGAAGCCCAGAGTATCAAAGTGGGCACCGCCCAGGCACATGAGTCAGCACCGGAACGGCAGAAAAACCGATGCCGAAACTGGCCGCAGCTCATGATGAGCTTCCCACCGCAACCTCAATTAACTCGATGAATTGCGCGCCGTTGTCCACTCCGCCGGACCTCGATTGATCACCCCTTTCTCCACCCTCATAGCCCTCCGGGCTCCCCTTTCCTCGACCATGGCCACCTTCCTCCGAAGGCCAGGCAACCTTGCTCGCTTCTCGAGGAGAGCCACGGAACACATCAGTCGTACCATTCCGGTATCTACACGAGTGCCCTCATCGTCGTTTTCGCCCTTTATCAAATCATCTCACATCCGAACCTTTACAACCACGGGCTCCAAGTGCCAGGCAGTCCCGCCAAATGACCCCAAGTCCGAGAAGAAAGGCAGTCAAGAGAAGTCGGTCTTGAATGAACAGGACCAGAAGAACCTGGACGCCTTTGTGAAGACTGTGGAGGGCCGTATCCCCGAATCACAACATGAGGCTCTTCGTCAGATGCGGAAGCAATTGATGCGGGATGGTTTACCACCCGACGTTAAGAACTTCATCGAGAAGCGTGATGCGTCATTGATGGACTACCTCCGGATGATGCGGTTCCTACTGAAATATAGCAATGAACAAGCCAATAAGGAGGCAGCAGAGGAAGCGGCAAAGTTCTTCGATAAGACACAGGACGGAAAGGAATCTAAAGCGCAACGGGACGACCAAGGAAAGGAGAGCGACTCCAAGGATGAATCCGACCCGGAAAAGAAAAAGGAAAAGGAGGAACAACAGAAGAAGAAGAAGCAGGGAGCTAATCTTCCTCCCGGTGCTAAGGTCTTCGAATTCCGTTTTGATCCCGCCTCTTTCTTGGTTACCTCGCTCGTTACATACTACATCTACCGGAGCTTCTTTCCTGGCGAAAGCAGTGGCAGAGAGATCACTTGGCAAGAGTTCCGCGCAAACTACCTGGACAAGGGCGTTGTTGAGAAGTTGACAGTGCTTAACCACAGCCGTGTTCGTGTTGAGGTTAACCGCGATGCTGTCGCTTCCGTGCAATCCGATGCCAGTGCTTCTCAGCCTGCTCACGTGTTCTTCAGTATTGGATCTGTCGATAGCTTCGAGATGAAATTGGAGCAGGCTCAGAACCAACTGGGAATCCCGCCACATGAACGCATTCCGGTCGCCTACGTTGATGAAGTTCCTTGGGGCAGTGCCCTTTTGTCCTTCGCTCCTACTTTGCTCCTGTTCGCTGGTATCTACTGGTTCTCTCGCCGTGCGGGAGGTGGTGCCGGTGGCCAGAGTGGAATCTTTGGAATTGGCAAGAGTCGCGCTAAGAAGTTCAACCACGAATCCGATATTAAGATCAAGTTCTCCGACGTCGCCGGTATGGACGAGGCCAAGGTCGAGATTATGGAATTCGTCAGCTTCCTGCAACAGCCTGAGCGTTTCCAGAGACTTGGTGCTAAGATTCCCCGTGGTGCCATTCTCTCTGGTCCCCCTGGTACTGGTAAGACTCTGCTTGCTAAGGCTACCGCTGGTGAATCCGGCGTTCCTTTCTTCAGTGTCAGTGGTTCCGAGTTCGTCGAAATGTTTGTCGGTGTTGGTCCCTCCCGTGTCCGTGACCTGTTCGCCAACGCCCGGAAGAATACCCCTTGTATCATTTTCATTGATGAAATTGATGCAATTGGTAAGTCTCGTGCGAAGCAGAACTTTGGTGGCGGTAACGATGAGCGTGAGAGCACTCTTAACCAGATTCTTACTGAGATGGACGGTTTCAACACTTCCGAGCAGGTTGTCGTTCTGGCCGGTACCAACCGACCTGATGTTCTTGACAAGGCTCTGATGCGTCCTGGCCGTTTCGATCGACACATTGCTATCGACCGCCCTACTATGGACGGACGTAAGCAGATCTTCCGCGTTCACCTTAAGAAGATTGTCACCGATGAGAACATGGAGTACTTGGAAGGCCGACTTGCTGCCCTGACCCCTGGTTTCGCTGGTGCTGATATTGCTAACTGTGTCAACGAGGCTGCCCTTGTTGGTAAGTGAAACTCCTCTGCTTTGGTGAATTATCAAAAACATGCTAACCTTTCTCATAGCTGCCCGTGAAAATGCCGAAAAGGTCGTTATGAAGCACTTCGAGCAGGCTATCGAGCGTGTCATTGGTGGTCTCGAGAAGAAGTCTCTTGTTCTGTCCCCCGAGGAGAAGCGCACCGTTGCCTACCACGAGGCTGGCCACGCCGTCTGTGGATGGTACTTCAAGTGGGCCGACCCTCTGCTTAAGGTTTCGATCATTCCCCGTGGACAGGGTGCTTTGGGTTACGCCCAGTACCTTCCCGCTGGCGGAGACACTTACCTGATGAACACCAACCAGCTTATGGACCGTATGGCCATGACTCTGGGTGGTCGTGTCAGTGAGGAGCTCCACTTTGAGACCGTTACCAGCGGTGCCAGTGATGACTTCAACAAGGTGACCGCCATGGCCACTGCCATGGTCACCAAGTTCGGTATGTCAAAGAAGCTTGGTTACATCTACTACGAAGAGGACCCCCAGCAGCAGATCCACAAGCCTTTCTCTGAGGATACTGCCCGCAGCATCGATATTGAAGTTCGCCGCATCATCGATGAGGCTTACAAGCAGTGCCGTGACCTCCTCACCGAGAAGAAGGCTGAGGTTGGTATCGTCGCCGAAGAGCTGCTGTCCAAGGAGGTTCTGGGTCGTGATGATATGATCCGTCTTCTTGGTCCCCGTCCCTACCCCGAGTCTGGTGAGTTCGCCAAGTACTTCGACGGTAAGGGTGGACAGACCTTTGCTCCTCCCGAGCCTCCTCAGGACCCCGAGGAGACCCTGGGCAAGGATGGCCGGGATCAGACTCCTATTCCTTGATTGACGGCCTGAAGTAAATGGTTATTTTCTGTACCGATTGGACTGCATTTTGGGAAGGCCTGTTTCAGATATCACCCCGGTCTCTTTGGGTTTCTGTTTTTTTCTTGTTGTATTTATGGACTTGCATTTTCTTTTTTTCTTTTTCCTTTTGTTCCCACCTTACTCCCCTCTCAGTTCTCTTTCCTACCTCTCCTACTATCTCCTAACTCTTCCAATTCTACCATGTCGCGAATAAATGTGAAGATATTTTTCAAGTCTACTACCAATTCAACTCTTACTCTAGGAACAAGTAATTTGCCAATCTCAGAATCTCATAGTATTCGAAACGCTTAGACTTGTTCATTCCATTGACCGTCAAACACTAAAAATAATCACTATTCCTCAACAACCTCAACTTGACAAGCCGTCCCATAAGCACAAATCTGCGAACAAACCCCATAACTCGCAACATCAAACCTCACCGCAACAATCGCATTCCCACCACGACTCATACACTCCCCAACCAATCTCTCCATCGCTTCCTCCCGAGCCGAATACATCAAATTTGTAAAGAAGCGTATCTCCCCTCCAATAGCCGAGCGGAAAACAGCACCAATATCAGCGCCCCAGTTGCGTGTTCGAACAGTGATTCCGTAGATGGTACCAAGCACTTTCTTAATCTTGTAACCTGGTAGATCGTTCATAGTTGATATGACTACCCCATGGGTATCGGTGAAACACGCCGGCACTTGTATAGCTTGAGACTCGGTGTTTGGCATTGTGGAGACCAAATGCTGTTGAAGAGATGCGTAAGGGTTTGAAGGATGGCGAATTCACGGATTTGGAATTGACTTGAGCACTCGAGGGATAGTTATACAAACAGTAGATAGTTCGACGTCGTCGTACAGTGACGCTTTGCTTCAAATGTTCTCGTATTCGGTTGTTGCCGCTTTTTGCCGCTTGAAGAAGGGCGCTAGACTCACCATGGGCAGGGCCCGAGAGTACTAGCTAATTGAGTACTCAGTCTGTATAATGGACAGGTGACTGGTAAACTACTCGTCTATGGATGTCAGTACCTACAGGGGTAGCTAACGGGGAAGGCTAGCCGGTAGGCAACTGATACTAGTAGCCCTAGATAAGCTACAGACTGATTCTGCTGTTCGTCCCTATGAGAGTGATTCAGAGAGAGAAATGACTTTTGGATATTCTTCTATACAGAATTTTGAGTAGATGGTTAAGATTGGGGAAATTCCCTTCATATCAAACGCCAGACACCTCATGTTCGTACTTCCAGATTATCATTCCCGGAAAGAATATGTTCCTCACTGTCTGTATCCTTGATCCCTTTTCTATCTCCAGATCCAATCGTCGTGACCGTTGTCACCTCACCGTCTGCCATGATCTCGAACTCGCTTCTGCGTTGAGAATTTCCCTGTCCGCAGCGGGACTTATGTGGCATTGAGCCGAGCTGATATGAGCGCCCACTTTGGCGGTTTCGGTATGAGTTAACAGTGGATGCGAATTCCTTAAAGAGAGGACCGTAGGTTGGAATGCAGCTGACAACAACCTAATAAATTTTGAATGATTAGTGAGGAGCCACAGGTAAGGGCCATAGAGTCTGCTTACCCCAAGGCTGATCTCCACGAGCGACCAAATGACTATGTTTTTGCTGTCGATATAATTTTTCAGGTCTTTCACAGTCAGTATGCGGATGACTTGGACGATGGTGACGAAGAATCCGAGGGCAAACAAAGCAACCAGTAATATTTTCTGCTTAGTTCGTAGCTGCAACCTCCACAGGACTGGAAGAGGGAGGGCGATGATGATGACATCTAAGGTAATACTCGTACCACCCAGAGCAAAGTAGAATGGCTGGGTATTGATGCAATGGCCTTGAAGGGAGAAGTCCCATTGTTTGGCGACCTATGAGATGTTAGAGATAATTTTCGTTTTAGCCAATGGCTTGACATGATACTACTTACTGGTATGCACGAGATCGAGATGATGATGGTAAAAATCAATTGGTTAATCACGCAAATAATAATAGCTCCAATGATAATCTTTCGGTATAGGTTCACCACGCCCGCAATGCGTAGATAGGAGGTCAACAGTGCTAGTTTGAAGCCCAGCACATCGAGACAGTAGACCGGGCCACCTGCGTATTGGATCTGAAGATGATAAAGACAATTCGGTCAGTCTGGCAACTCAATTATTATTTGATAGTTTTTGCTGACCTTGCTAAAGTTGATACCATTCTCCGGTGGGAAGTATGCTTCTGTTAATCCCTGACCCCATCTCGTTTCTAAGCAAGAGTCAGCCAGTCATGTTTCTATGCCAGAGCTATCTTGAATCACGACTCACGAGCCACTGCAATTCCCGCATACGCCAATGTCAAGAGCGAGCTAGCCAGTGCAGCATAATCATCATACCACGGCAGACGGTTGCTTCGGAGCCGAACATAGAATCGGAGGCACACGGCTAGTAGAGCCAGAATAGCAAAGACTAGGCTGATGGCGATCACCTCAGAAACCGAGCTGTTGGGGTCCGTCCGGTGGAGGTTATACACCCAACCCATGGTTTGATCATTGTTCTATCACGACTCGAAAGAAAGGCAAGAAAGAAAAAAAACATTGATAATTTTGAACAATGCCATGATAGCCCGGAGCTGGAATCCTGAATAAGGAGCATAATCTATTTTTTGGCATAAGTACCAGACCAAATTTCGACAAACTTTTCGAGTTATTGAGGGATCATGATGGGGGATCATTGGGGCGAAAATCCTATTCGGATCGGACTTTACCCTCCAGGATTGATATTTCATCTAGCTCTTCATTGTCAGTGGAGCCAAGTGGGGGATAAAGTGGGATTTAACAACTCATAGGCTTTATAGTAGACTGCCTACGTATATTAGACCCCGGGGGCTGCCGGACTTCGTCTAGGCTGCCAACTATTGTAAAGAGTTGGAATCCACATAGCAGGGAGACAGTACTTTTGTTCACATTAATTAATATATTCCATTATTAGTCAATCTATTCGATTCCACTTGATCAACCTTGGAAGTGCAATTTCAGACGAAAGACAGTAAAACTCTCAATATTGTCAAGGCTCTTTCTTATACTTCTTCTTATACTTCTACCTCGATCGGAAGCTCGATATCTTCGATCTTGTTTATGCTTATTCTTTCAATGTTAATGTTAGATTTGGAGGCGTCCGCCATGGAACAATTGAACTCAGTGGCTTCGGGATTGGCGCTAAGTGGAGATTCAAGTTGGGGGCCGTGGAGCCTTGTAGCCCCATTCCTCTCGTAGTTAAAGCATGCATGAAGATACATTCAAGTCGTGCTCGATATTAACTGCATGATAGCTTTCTCTTCCAAGGTTTGTCGTGCCATCTAACCGAGATTAACCCCACCCCCTGAATGCCAGTCGTGCTGCAAGTTGCTGCAGATTGTAATATTTAAAGGATTTAAGCTGCAGCAATCCTGGTAACCCCAAGGCGTTCAATTAACCGCATGATGTTTTCCCGCGTCGCGTTTATTTCTTGGCTGTTGGCGGTACCATTGGTATCGGCTTCACCAGCTTGTCGTTGCTTCCCTGGTGATGCATGCTGGCCATCTGAGAGCGTCTGGTCACAGTTCAACCAGACTCTTGACGGCGCATTGGTGAAAACTGTTCCATTGGGTGTTCCCTGCCATGCACCGCATTTTAATAACGCAACATGTGAGGTCCTGAGGGAGGGATGGACATACCCCGAGGAGCAGTACGTTGCCCTTCATGCTTTAGATCTAGATTTCATGTAGAAACTCAATGCTGATTCTCAATGATTCGCGCAGTTATGAATCATCCTCTTCCATTATGGCCCCGTTCTTCGCCAATGGCTCCTGTGACCCCTTCCACCCAGTTTCGAAGCCATGCACGCTGGGCAACTATGTGAGATACAGCGTAAATGTGTCCACTCCAGCTCAAATTTCCGATGCCGTGAAATTTGCGACCAAGCATAATATCCGTGTGATCATCCGAAACACAGGCCATGACTACAATGGCAAATCCACTGGCGCAGGTGCTCTCGCAATCTGGACACACCATCTCAAGGATTTGGAACTCCACTCATACTCCGATGCGCACTATACCGGTGAGGCTATCACCATGGGCGCCGGTATCCAAGGCTTTGAAGCATATGAAATCGCCGATTCCAACGGCTACCAGGTTGTCGGAGGTGAATGTCCCACCGTCGGTCTGGCTGGTGGCTACACCCAGGGTGGAGGTCACTCAGCCCTCGCCTCACGCTACGGTCTTGGTGCGGATCAAGTCCTGAAATGGGAGGTCGTCGATGGCCAAGGAAACTTCATCACAGCCACCCGCGACAACGAGTACTCTGATATCTTCTGGGCTCTCAGTGGTGGCGGTGGTGGTACCTACGGCGTTGTCTACTCGCTAACCTCCAAGGCTCACCCAGGCACTCCTGTCTCTGGATTCAACCTCACATACACGAACGCAAACATCTCACAGGATACCTTTTACAAGGGTATTGAAATTTATCATACATACCTGACTACGCTTGTGGACAGCGGCGCCATGAGCATTTGGTACTACACCAACACCAGTTTTGAGATTTCCCCTATCACCGCGCCAAACATCCCCGTCGCAAAGCTGGTGCAGATGCTCAAGCCTTTCATGGAAAATCTAGAAGAGCTTGGTATTCAGTACACCTACACAGCCAGACAGTTCGACACCTATTACAGCCAGTTCAAGGCTATGGAGAGCACCATCGAGGTTGGCACAGCGCAATACGGTGGTTGGTTGGTGCCGCGGTCTGTGGTCCAGAATAACAACAAGGGACTGATGGAAGCTTACCGCTGGATTACCGAGCACGGTGGAACCTTCATTGGTGTCGGTCTGAACGTCTCCAAGCAGGTCTCAGGAGATGTCTACAATGCCGTCCTACCTGCTTGGCGTGAGGCGCTCATTGATACCACCCTCACCACACCATGGGAATGGGATGACTATCCTCTGATGATCGAGCGCCAGAACAAGATGACTGATGAATTTATCCCACGACTTCGCGCACTGTCCCCGGAATCAGGTGCTTACATGAACGAGGTATGTTTCGATTCTATGTTTGTCCTACTCACGTTATCGGTATCATGAACTCACTATTTCCTTTTTCTAGGGTGACTTCCGCCAACCCGACTTCCAGCAAGTTTTCTACGGTGTCAACTACGACAGACTGCGCCAGATCAAGAACAAGTATGACCCGAACGGCATCTTCTACGCTAAGACTGCTGTTGGATCCGAGGCATGGCGGGAGCGTGAGGATGGCCGCTTGTGCCAGACTAGCCAGTGGAACTCCAGCTGGGCTGAGTTTGGTAGTGTATACTAGATCATGATGATGTGAACTTCCAAGGTTGGAGATAGATCGGATGTATATATTAAAATTCTCATGATACAATGTGATGATATGGTCTTCACTTGACGGGTATTCATTGACATCGCCCTTTCATCCTTCAAGTGCTGGATATATGTAGGAGTAGCTTGAAAACTTGGTCATTCTGGCGTTCGATACCAAACCAGCGTGGTAAATAACTACGTACTAGTAGTTGTTTAGTCAAAGAACGTGAAGGCCTTCAAATTCGAGCTTAAAAAACAAGCCATATGTAGTACCGGAATGAGAAACTTGAATGAAAAAATATGTAGAGCTAGTATGGAGCGAACGTGATTTGAAGGGTCGGGCTACACATTCAAGTTCAAGTTGTCAAGAGTAGTAACTGGCTCACTTTGCTATCGAACTTCACGGTAATGGACTGGAAACAGCTGAGCCCAGTTCAAGAGTCATTATCTTATGGTCCTATCAAGATCATTGTTAGCACCATTAGCACTCAATTCAGTAAACATGGAATTTGAAATGATAATTTCAAGAAGATTGCTCACATCGAACGTCCCATAAATAGCCAAAACCTCAGATTCTGCATCCAACCGTTCAAAATGTTCAGTAAAAATCTTTGGGCGCGAGAGTCCCGGGCCATGCTCAAGACCAGCCCAGGCATAGTGTATATCCGAGTTAGTTGTAATTGGCCGTATAGCAAAAAGACCAATGCCTTTTTCAATCCGCATATCAAACCCCGTCAAAGTTCCACCATAAATATCAAATATGACCTGCTTTCCAGGTATTCGGTAGCCAAGAGAGGTGACTTGCTTCGAGTCATCAAATCCGTAAATAAAATCAAGTCCTGTTATGGATGTAGCATACACGTCGGTGAACACGGAAACAGCAACTGCCACGACTCGGCCTCGAAGTGTGATTCTTTGAGAATGCCGAGCATGCTTCAGGAGCAAGCATTTATCGCAGTTACCCTTGGCCTCATGAAATCCGAAACGATAGAAATGTCGCAGGCAGCCGTCGATCTTCGGTGGGTCTTCGTCAAAGAAACCTTGTTGGGCAGCCTGAGTCACTGTCCACTGTAAATCCTGGGATCGAGTGTTCTCAGCGAGTAGAACAAGACCCGGTGCTTCGGTCATCAGATACATGTCTCGGATCATCTGATTGTGAATCCATTGCTCCCATAAGTCATTCAGCACGCGACTCTTTCTCCACAGTTGATAAGTCTTGATAGAACGATATAAGAGTCTCCAATCAGTGCATTTCGCCCCTTTCAAGAAATACAGAAACCCTAGATCACTGAATAGACAAAATCTCGTTTTCCAGAAAGCCTGGCTATCGAATATTGAGACCATGGCTTTTGAGGAAAGCCTGAGATTGAGAAAATCGGCGGTAGGGAGATATTGGGCAATACCCAATTGAAGCTCCCGCGGAAGCAATAGGAAGGGGTCGGACTTGGAACCGACAGCATTTGCAAAGTTGGCTTCAAGCATTCCTGCCCTTGAGGGGGCTTTTTGAGCGCTGTCAAGGTCAAACATATTCATGATGCTTTCAGAACTCGGCTCTTGGGCTATTGGGGGGTGGTGCGGATCGGGATGCTGATTTCTATCTTCAACGCTGAGTGAGTCATGAATTCGTTCAAAATCAGGATATCTTCTCTGTAGAGGGAACTTACCAGGCACACAGAATGTATTTAATACCAGTTGCAAGGCCTCCATCAACTTATCGAATCTGGGTATATGATCAAAATGATTCATCAATCTGAACCAACAAAGATCATGAGCCAGGAATTTTGGTTTTGAACTGTTATCATAGAAAGTTCCATCCTCATCCGAGTCTGGCTCCGACTCGTAGCTTTGGATCTGATCAAGATCATGATGTTTTAGTACGCCAAAGTATTCATATGCTTGGTCGACTGGTAGGTTGAGAAATCCATGTCAGTCATGCTCTGCACTATAATATCTTGGATTGAACTCACTATCCTGCAAGTGTTTCGCTGGCTTGCGTCTTTGACATAATACGCATACATTCCAGAGGGTGTCAGAACTGTTGTAACTATCGTCACGGTCCGAGTTGTCCTCCATTGGTAAACCTCAAGTTAGCCGATGTTTTCACCTGTATCCCGATTCTTTGTTTTAGATAAACTTGACGTTGAGTGTAACGGATGTAACAGATGATGTTTTGAAAGTCCGACCCAAGATCGGACTCGGAAGTGGTAACCCACAAGTGCTGGTCATGACCGCATCAGTGTCCAACTTGAATAGGAGTACTGCTCCAGGGCTACTAGTAAAATAAACTCGAAGCCTACTAAGTACAACTTTGTAAGAGTGCAAAAGTGGTTCAGATGAAGCAGAAAGAAACCCCCAAGTTGAAGTACATGTGCAATAAATTATATAAAAAGACATAGATAGCGAAGAGAATAAAAAATCCAAAGTCCGCCCAAATGGTATAACATACTACTACTAGATTCCTCCACAACAATTATATCTCATCTACTCTTTATTTGCTCTTCTTGTTCTCGGTGTTCTCAACAGACTGCTCATCCTCAACTGGAGCAGCCTTCTTCTTGCCCTTGGACTTGGTCTTCGCCTCAGCGGAAAAGCGCGGCAAGAACCGACCAACGCGAGCCTGGTACTCACTGTACTCAGGGTACTTGCTCGCAGTGATAGACTCAGTCAGGCGCGTACTTCCCTGGAAGATACCAAGCAGTCCCAAGATTCCGAGACCGGTCCAGTGGACGTAGTTCTCGGTGCGGTAGGCGCACCACAGGTACAAGGTCAACCAGATAGCCTGCTCCGCGACGAAGTTAGGGTGTCGCGACCATGACCAGAGTCCACTGACCACAAAGCCACGCTCCAGATCCTCAGGAGTGTACTGGTCCTTGTAGGGTTCGGGGATGCGGGCATTGTTGAGATATTCATGCTTGGCAGTCTGGAAGTTCCATTGTTGCTGGTCGGCGAAGAACTCGATGATGAGGAAGAAGAAGATAGCCCGAGAGAAAGCAAGGTCGGGCAGGCCAAAGGTCTCGGGACCCTGGCTGTTTGCCAAAATCACGAAGATGTAGGACGGCGAGGCGAGCAGCAGGAGCAGCAAAGACTGGATGCAGGCGATGAATCCAAAGTCGAACAGGGTAAAGAGGAAAGTGTTGTTAATTTGTGCGCGCACAATCTTCCAGCGGTAATCCTCCGATCCAATCGAGTATCCACCTCGGCGCCAGTAGTTGTAGGTCAAACGAACCTATCGAACAGATTCAGCGTTAGCAATAGTCAAGACTCGGGGGAAGAAAGCCCATTCGGTTCACGAGATGCATACACTCCACAGAATACTGATAACAGCGATGGTATCCAAGGTCTGGGTACGGATTCCAGACAAACGCGCCCAAGCAGCGAAATGAACATTGTATATAGTAGGCAAAAGAGACCAAAAGCGATCTACTTGGGAAAAGTTCCGGTTGATCTCAGCAGCCAAGAAGAAAAGACCGGCCAAGACTGTGCATAGTGCCAATGCAGAAGTCAAGGGGTTGGTGGCTATATAGAGTGCCTTCAAATTATCCAGATCCCAGCCCGCCTCGCCCAAGCTAGCGGGGAGGTATTGCAGCTGCGCGAGGTAGGGGAGCACAGTCTGCTGAAAAGACGTGCACTCCGCCAAGGACTGGACCTGAGGAAGTGGAAGGCTCGCCATTTTATATCAACAGAACCCAAAGACAAACCGCCAATTCGGTTTGGATAGGTATGTTATATGGTATTCTCGGGGGGAAAACAAACAACAAGAAGTTCCGGGTTGCGGTGGATGTTTGGATTACCTCATCGGGTTAGTCAAATATGCCTGAGGCACCAATCCACGAGCGCGTTATTTCCTCAGGCATCAACTCCTCGCGTCCCGAAGTATTTGCATTGATTTCCATCCAGAAAAGATATGTCACCGTGACTTGCGGATATAGTCCCGCTTGATTGTGGCTGGTGGATTCACCATGGCGAGAAAGATTCTGTGCGTGGCGGAGAAACCGGCCATTGCGCGAGCAGTGGCCACTCATCTGTCCGGAGGGTCTTTTCAGACTGTAAGTGTTTCTGAGTTATGGAATGATCAAGATTAGCAACTGAATAAACAGCCAGCATGCCATTCGGGGCAATCCATATGTGAAAAATTATGAATTCAACTTCAATTTTGGTGGATCATGGGGGGACTGCACCGTCACCATGACCAGCGTGATAGGCCATCTCACAGGCCTCGACTTCGAACGCCAGTACAAGGGCTGGATGTCCTGTCCTCCCAGTGCCTTGTTTGAGGCTCCAGTTCATGAAGATGTTGACAAGGTTTGAAAGCCCCGCATATCCCGCGTGTTATGTTTTTATTAAAATGACTAAACGGGCATTGTAGGACAAACTGCCGATTGCAGAAAATATTCGAACCCAAGCACAATACAGCAAGGCGCTGTTCATCTGGACTGATTGTGATCGAGAAGGAGAACACATTGGAGCCGAGGTTCGCAACCAGGCCAAAAATGGCAATTCAAGAATAGAGGTCAAGAGAGCCAAGTTCAGTAACACGGAGAGAGCGTGAGTTTCGATTATAAGGTCACCCGCCAACACCTTCTCACACTGTTTTAGTCATGTCCTCCAAGCCGCTCGTCAACCAGTGGAGCTTGACGAATATCAAGCCAATGCTGTCGCAGCAAGAATAGAACTTGATCTGCGTATTGGTGCAGCTTTTACTCGACTTCAGACTCTTCAGCTCCAGGCCGTGGTGTCAGTTCTGAAAGACAAAATTATCAGTTATGGTACTTCTGCCCACTCATTTCCCAAATGTATCTCATCTGACACTTTCCAGGATCCTGCCAATTTCCCACCTTGGGCTTTGTGGTCGACCGATATCTCCGAGTACAAAACTTCAAGCCAGAGACCTTCTGGGCCATCAAGGTTATGCTTAAGCGTGAAGGAAAGACAGTCAATTTCCTTTGGAGACGTGTTCATTTGTTTGACCGCGCTGCCGTTACCATGATGTTAGAACGCTGCTTGATTGCAAAAGAAGCCAGAGTCACCAAAGTTAACAAAAAGCCCAAGAGCAAATGGCGACCTTTGCCCTTGACAACCGTTGATCTCCAAATGATGGGCAGTAGATTCCTTCGCATGGACAGTCAAACGATTATGAAAATTGCCGAAGGCCTTTACACCAAGGGATACATCAGCTACCCAAGAACGGAGACAGATCAATTTGATAAGGCAATTGACCTCAAGAAGCTAGTTGAAAAACAGTTTCCAGACAGCGCGTGGGGTCAATACGCTCGAGAGTAAGAAGTCAGAAGAGAACTTTAACGGAGTCAAAGCTAACAAGTCGCAGTCTTATTGATGGCAAATTCAGAACTCCTCGCTCAGGCCGCAATAACGATCAGGCACATCCTCCCATTCACCCTGTGGCCTGGGTCTCACCAAACCAACTCAATGCCAATGAGAAAAAGGTGTACGAATTCGTGGCCCGACGATTCCTAGCCTGTTGCTCAGAGGATGCAAAAGGTCAGGGTACTGAGATTGAAATCAAATACGGAGATGAATTCTTCCATGCCAATGGACTCATCGTACTTGAGCGGAACTACCTCGACGTCTACGTCTACGACAAATGGGAGAGCAGTCAGCAGCTACCAAACTTTGAGAAAGATGAGACCTTCCAGCCCACCGAGGCCAACATTTCCGAGGGGAAGACCACGGCTCCGAACTACCTGACAGAACCAGAGCTGATCGGTCTTATGGATGCAAACGGCATTGGTACTGACGCCACCATGGCAGAGCACATTGCAAAGGTCAAAGATCGAGAATACGTTGTGCCTAATAAGCGAGGAACTGGACGTAATGCTGTTGAAGAGTTAATTCCAACCCGACTGGGAATTGCACTCGTTGAGGGATATGATAATGTGGTTGCGGGCCTTCCGAATAGCATATCCTTGAGCAAACCATTCCTTCGGAAAGAGATGGAATTGCGAATGCTTGAGATTTGTGCAGGCACGAAGAGCCGACAAGACGTTGTGCAACAAAGTCTTGACATGTATCGGGAGGTCTTCATTCATACGCAGAGGCGCATTGAGATGCTGAAGGTTGCTTGCCGAAAATATCTGGTCGAATAGGCAGCTTGATTACGACCAACTGAAGATTTTTACCCATGGTTCTTCTCTAGCTCACACCTGTTATCATCAGAGGCGCTGGATTTCTTCTTCAAAAAATAGATACCCCTCAATATCATTTCCATCTTCTTTATTTTACTACCTTCCAAGGTTTACTTTATAGTGCGTACCCGTTTACATGGGACCTTAATATGCACGTATGTAGAGAAGTAGAGTAAACTTGTATTACTAAATTAGTCAAATTAGATTGATTTCCACAAATTTTTAATAAACTCAATCACCAAAATCATTCATATGGCATAAAATTTGCCAGATCTGCGGTCAATTTCGAATCCACCAGGAGTTGGCACTAGTTTGTTGCCGTATCGCCCACCTCAGCAAGACGCTCAGCATTTTGATAAAACGGGGGCAAAGGCTCCAGATTTTGTCGAAGGATCCAAACGCGGAAATGCCAGGCCGCATTTTTCAGCTGGTATGAGGCATGCTTTCTAGTAGAAACAGAGAAGACCTGGTCCAGTTCTTCTAGAGTAAGAGCTGAGCAATCGATAACGTTAGTATAAGCCGTGAATCCCATGATAGAAAAAGCTAGCACTCACATTTAGTCTCTGGCACAAACAGCAAGATCAGGACCCATCCGATAAGACACCACGCTGCATACCATCCAAAGGCACCCTGGGGCTTGAAAGAGCTGAGCAGATGTGGCCATGTGAAGGACAAGATAAAGTTAAAGCACCAAGTTGTAGCAGTTGCCCACGACATACCAACCTCTCGGACATGTAGTGGGAAAGCCTCAGCTGAATAGGTAAATGGGACAGGCCCTTCTCCTGGGGAGTAGGCGACTTCGAATAGGTACATCCCTGTTGTGACCATTGCAATTCGTTTGTGGCCATCATTAGCGTCTATCCAGAATGAGAATCCCGACCAGAGTAGGAAGATAGCTAAGAATGGGAAAGTGAAGAGGAGAAGGTTGCGACGACCCCATGTATCAATTGTGAAAACAGCAGGGAGAGCGAAGACCCAGTTGAGAATGCCGGTTCCCATAGATGCCAGCAGCGCATTGGAGGTGCTGTATCCGGAGTCTTCGAAGATTGTAGTAGAGTAATAGGCAATAACATTGACTCCACAGAACTGCTGCATGAACATGACGATCCAGGTTGCCAAAGTGGCTCGGCGGTTTCGCGGGACAGTAAAAAGCTCAAAGAACATGGTGAAGAAGTTCTTTCCTTTGTTAACTTCGCGCTCTAGTTCCACACCAACATAAGCGTAGTAGAGATCTCGAGCTGCCTGTAGATCCGTTGGGCGGAGAATTTTGAAGTTCTCGTAGGCTTTATGGATCTTGTCATGCTGAATGAGCCATCTTGGGGACTCAGGGCATACATAGACCTGGGCACAGACGATCAGAGGTAGAACAACTGTTGAGCCCAACATGAGACGCCAGTTGAGGTTATCGCCAGTGTTCATGAATGCCACACCCATGATATTACCCAACATGATTCCGAATGCTGTCCACATCTGCCACATCATGACTAATGCACCACGAATCGGAGCAGGCGAGCATTCAGCTGCGTAGACTGGGACTGTAGTGGACTTTGAGCCGATTCCCAGGCCCAGCACGAAACGGGCAATGAATAGATTCACCCATGAGTTGGCAACACCTTCCCAGATCGAGGCAACGGCTGCTATGAAGCAGGAAATGAAGATGGTACCACGACGAGCAAAGTATCGATTCATGGGCTCGGTGAGCCAGCAGCCCAAAATGGCACATGCTAGATAGGGTGCGCCGACGACGAGACCGGTAAGATTATCACTGTTCTCAATTCCGAAGTGCTTCGAGTTATGCGTTAGTACTATATCAATCAATGGATAGAATAACTAGTTTATGGTTGCAATTACCTTCAAGTAAAATGCCTGAGCACCATTATTGACTGTTTCATCCATGCCCTGTACAGCTGCTGCAAGAGAGCACATAACTGCAGAGTACTTAGTTCCGTACAATGATCAATCTTAGTGACTTCTTGAAACTTACTTGCAAGCCAATATAACTGCCATGGCTGGTGCCATTTATGTGTATGCTCTCGAACAAGAGCATTCCGCTCATCCTCACTTAACTCAGGCAGTTTAGTTGCATTTTCGGGACTCTGCGAGATCAGTGCTCCTTTCTTGAAGGTTTCGAGGTCGTCCATAAGATCGAACTTCCTGCAGAAGGATTCGACGTTTTCAAAAAGCTGTTCACGAGAGAACCCGGCTAGAGGATTTTGAAAGACGGCATTGAGCTCATTATCGCCGCGATGCTCTAAATCAATAGTAGGCACACTCTCCTTCTTTTCCGCATGTTCATATGATGGCGGATTATCAGTCTTTTCATCAATTCCCGGACCGGGATCCATGATTTCACCTTCTTTCATACTGAAGAACGGCCACTGATCCCTAAAATATCTCGTTGATATCGAAAAGAATTTGATGACCTCGGAGATTTCTCAAGGACGAAGCTGTACGAAGCTGCGGGGAATGATTGTCCCCAGAATGATGTACTGGGGAAACAACCCTTTTAAGCTGGTTCATAATTTCCGCGCGGGGACAAGCTGACGTCTTACAGCGAGCCAAGCAAACTGCACTCATTTTCTTCAATCTATTTGCACTTCATTGCGGCATGAGCCGCGAATGGCAGGCAAACTTGCTCCAAATCCTGGTCCTAGTACCGTGGGGCCCAGCTATCATCCTGAGTGACCCAAAGCGCGCTTTTTTCCCTCGCTCTTGTTTTCTCACCTAAGAATCGACCCACTTCAAGCCTGCCGAGAGAGCCGGAAAGCCACCGAGCGATCAAAAGTATCCTCTGGAGGACGTGCCCCCTGTCATCGGGCACTCCTCAAATGCGGAGTATAGCCATGGGGGTGGGCCTTAGGGATGGATCCCGCGATGAGTGGACCACCACGCGAAATGACACCAATGGCATCAAGGATCTGGTGGAGAATGCAGAAAGTGTACACTCACACGAGAACCCCGGTCGTGCCGTGCCAGTCAGCGATAAGCACTCCAAGCAATACGAGAGGGAATAGCTAAAGTATCCAGGAAATGATCGACGTTGGAACAACCTATCATGCCCACGAGCACCCTCGATTACGTCACGTTGGACGTGGAGAACGTCTCGATCATATTGGACGAGGTATTCGAGTGACCTATAAGATTTCTTGATGCGTCTTGTAGTTGAGTCAGATTGATCTGGGACTTGAACTTGTCGAGGGTCCTCAAGCCACTGACGGATGGGCTGACGCTGATGTTCACGCCATGCTCAACTTCAACGCCTTCCCGTGGGGATTTTCCATAGTCCGCACAGAGCCGCCGAGAAGACTAATGACTCGCCGCAACGCCTCCCGCGAATTTGCGGAGTTACTTGATCCTAGGCTATTTTGACCCCGCAGAAATGCAGAATCCAAGCCTGCACTCTCGGGCTTTTGTTGGTACATGCAGTCCAAAGCTTTCCCTGGTTGATGACTTGATGCACCGTGCACCGAAGGTCTTATGCCAAGATAGTGCCAAGTGCTCTATGTACAATGGCCTTTTAAGCAGACTTTTCCTTGTATGATCCAATCAGTGTCTCCGGGTTAAACAATAAGAAAGGGATGAGCTGTCACAGATCACACTCGAGATCTCCGATGAGAATCTTCAAAATTAAAGGATATTAAAAGCATTCAAGTTCTTTACTAAACAGCATCTACGCTTGAAACTTGAAAATTTAAGACTATTCTTGCCTTTCATACAATACCTCAGGTGCTACATCCATGTAATTATTGGTGTCCATAATAGTACGACAGAGTTTCAAACTGCAGTGGTCGTCTCAACTTTGAACTTGCCCATATAAAATCTTCAAGTTCTTAATGCTGCCAGTAATCAAAGGCTGAGGCCCTGCCCACTGTCATGAATACTAGTAATTCCAAGGTTAGGGCTCGAAGTTAGATCTATATATGCACATGTGGTCTATGCTGTTAATTTCAAAGGGCAGTCAAAGCCACTGGCAGACCTAACTCGTATTTTGGGCTGTCCAATCACCGTCTGCGCTCAAGGACTGGGTCTATGATCTATGAAAGATAGTCTCATTGAAGCGTTTCATAATTAGATACCAGGAATAGACTGCAGAAAGTGGCTGGGTATTGCTTTGTTATCTCCAAGGTTGTTCATGACAATGTATTCAAGTTCATATTGCCTCAGGCTATTAAGGAAAGGTCGTCATTCACTGCCGTACTACTCAAGCTACCTAGTTCTACTTGCTATTTACAGACGATTGTTCATATCCATGGATATGTGTTTGACATCTCTTTCAGCTTTTGCCTACTCATTCACTGCATCACTCTTCATTGGACTCTCACTTCATTGGACTCTCACTTCACACGCCACATATGCTTCACTTTCCATTACTCTTTGTCTCACTCTTATAAGATATAACCGCTCATCAATCTAGTCTTCCTGTGACCTTTTTCATTCAAACACACCTCTGATTCGACACCTGACTCACTTTGAAATCCATCCGAGTCTACAAGAATTACCAACATTGAACAAAATGATCTGGACAATCCCAATCGTCGTTTTCCTCGTCACCAACCTTTGGGGACTCTATGGTGGAATCCCCTATACAGCAATCCACCCATCTCGCCCAACTTTGGATCGAACACTTGGATCTTTCCAAGTTGCTAGTACCGTTCTCACCATTGGAGAGACAGCCGAGTACATGCTGAACAAATCAGTCGGAGTGCATCCCTCAGCACCGTTATTCCCAAGCTACAGCAACTCAAATTTGAACTCTGACCTAAATGCGACTCCTATAAGGTCGATTAGCGATTTGTACCGTCGATTCAAGTCCTCTTGGTCAAATCAGCCATCTTCAACGGGTTCCATGTCAAATCTGACTACGTTGATCGTTACAGCTCTCAGCATACTCGCCGCTATCCTCCTCAAACAAACCATCGCCATTTTCGACGTGAACCGAGATCAGCAGCGTTCTCAGATATGCATGGATAGCCACTCCCAGGACTTGCAAGATATCAAAGGCGGTCTCGTTTCGATTTCCAATGATGCACGAGGAGAGCTCCAACATATCTATCACGGCATAAGTAATCTCAACACCATGTCAGGGGATCTTGTGCAACTTTCTCAAGACTTCAATCAAAGCGTTCAAGCTCAATTCACCAACCTATCTGGAAGTCTGGAGCGCGTCATGGAGAACGAATTGAGCCAAATCGTTGGTCGTCTGGATACAATCCAATTTGGACTTGAGAACCCTCATGCTTCCAGTACATCATATCAGACCCCGGATGATGTCGAGCCACTGCAGAATACCTCAGAGTCAGAGAATGCTGACAAGAAGGATTTGAAGCCTGATGAACAAGGCTCAGAGCCCCCGGCACCTGATTTATTGGATTTGAATGAGTCAAGCCCTCAAGTTGAAGTGGATGGCGCAGTCTAGAGAGTCCATGGGTCGCCACAAATGCAAGCTAGGTAGACGAATAGTCTATCCTTGAAGCCTTTGTATTTCTTTTTCAGGGTTTTGTGGGGAATGGAATGTGTAGGCCTGGGGGAAAGAGTCGATATGTGCACCGTGATCTCGGCATGACAGCGGGTCTGAGATAGATTTCTCTTGTCTTGTTCTTCAAGTGAATATCATATCTAGCGTTCAAATGTTATTAAACATGCATCATGATCACTTGAGTAATTCAGCCCTTCAACCAATCCATAGATACAATCAACTGGTAGCGGCAGTAGTAGTAGTAGCAAATGTTCCATGTATAAAAATCTGTAATCCAATGCTGTGATATTGCAAAATTCAGAAGTGCATATTTACACCGAAAATCAATGTACAATTTGACCCTTGCAAGGTCTCTGCCCAAGCTCCTTACTCGAGTTTCTTGCTCAGAACAACTCCATAATAAACTGTCGCCAGGAAGGCAGCCAGGTTGATCAGGCTTGAAGCACCGTGTACACGACCGAATCTCTTGTTCAGTGCCTGCATCTCCTTGGAGTGGGGAGCGGGATCATAGCTCTTCTTGCCATCGCGGGTTTCTAGACAAGTTAAAAAACTGGATAATCTCATATATCTGGAGTACATGCATACCTTGGTGCTTGCGCTCGCGCATAATCTTGATAGTGAGTGGGCGCAGGAAGACATTGTTGATCAGACCTGTAACCGCGACAGTAGCAAGGGGCAAAAAGGTGCTGTAGCGGTGCTCCTCGGAGACAAGACCCGAGAGACCAAGTACATGACCCCCAGTACTGGCAGTCAAAGCGACAGCCACGGGAAGCGCGGTCTGCAGCGAGAAGTAGATGGGAAAGATGGCTGATTGCAAAGAAGCAAATTGGGGACGCGGCAAGGCGCGGAATGCAACTACTCCACCCACAAAGGACTGGTCAAGGTGAGCAGGAGTTAGCGTGTGTAAAAACTCTTTGTTGATCTGACAACTAAGGTGAAACTTACCTGGAAGAACTGGGTACCCAGGAGAGTTCCGTAACTAAGAAATGAATGTTAGTGGCATTTTCGACTGTTTTGATTATCACCTTGTGTCGGAGCTAGAACACACCCGAGAACATGGTAGGGGCGAGGATCAGTCATTTTGCAGCTGTGAAAGGTGATATAGAAGTGGAAGATGATGTAGACTAGAGTTTCGAAGCTGTTTAAACAGTGGGGAAAGCTTCAGGTTGGCAGGTGGTGTGATAAAGAATACACACGTGTAATTCCACGTCCATTAAGGTGGAGATATGGTATAGCCACGCGGAAATATCCCGGTATCAACGTATAGATACGCACTTTCTGTTACAACCACGAAGGTCAGATGATGTCATGCAAGCGCGTTTTACGCTAAACCAAAAGGGTAATATCACGCGTCTGCCTGTTGTAGTTGTACTTGCTTGACTTCTGCCTCCCTGAATCATTCTCCCCCAAAACTTCAATTCATTCTCATTCTAAGATGGCGGACAAGGAGGCTACAGTCTACATTGTTGATGTTGGGAGGTCTATGGGCGAGAAACGTCATGGCCGGGCCATTACCGATCTTGATTGGGCTATGCAGTATGTCTGGGACAAGATAACCAACACTGTACGTGAGCCTATATCTGGATAGATTTGCAGGTCTGACTATTATTTATAGGTCATGAGAGGCCGCAAGACGGATCTGGCTGGCTTTATCGCCCTGCGCACTGACGGTACTGTTCCAATTCCAAAATCTGTCGAATGTGACTAACAAAGCAATGCTAGATACTATGAACGATTACCAGGATGATGATAGTTTTTGCAATATTTCAGTTCTCTCGGGCCTCAAGCAGTGCGCATATTACTTTATTCTTTGTCCTTTGGACTTGACTAATGTCAACACTGTACAGAATACTCACGCCCGATATTCGAAAGCTACAAGAGGCCATCAAGCCTAGCCGTACTTACAAGGGAGATGGTATGTCAAAGCAACTCCAATCTCTGAAAGTATTCACCTATTTACCATGTATTTAGCTATCTCCGCTCTGGTGCTTGCAATTCAGATGATTACCGCCCAATGCAAGAAACTCAAGTACAAGAGAGAAATTGTGCTGGTTACCAATGGTACTGGTTTGATCAACAGTGAGGATCTGGATCAAATCAAAGAGAAAATTGAGGAAGACAACATCACATTGAAAATCGTGTATGTTTATACCTCTTCCCTATCCCTGAAACCGCTGACTTGTGACCTTAGGGGACCCGACTTCGACGATCCCGAATCAGGCGTGAAGGAAGAAGATAAAGACGAACGAAAGGTATCATCACTGTTCTTTTGCCACTCTTCTTCCAATTGGAATTCTCATTCATACCCTATAGGCTCAAAACGAAACCCTTCTTCGTGATTTCATCGCTACTTTACCTGACAACGGTATTTTCGGGACTCTTGAATCTGCCATATCTGAGCTAGATATCCCTCATATCAAAGAAGTCAAGCATATGACCTCATTCAAAGGATTTCTTTCACTCGGCAATGCGGGGGAGTATGAGACAGCCATCCGCATCCCCGTAGAACGCTACGCCAAAACCATGGTTGCCAAGCCCCCGACAGCGAGCTCTTATGTTCTCCGATCTGGTAACGAGCCAGGTGAAGGAGCAGATCCCGCTACAACTCAAGCACCAGCTGAAGCGGACTCACTCGTTAGCATTCGAACCTCGCGAACCTATCAGGTTGCTGACGAGTCAGCCCCGGGAGGCAAGGCTGATGTTGAGCGAGAGGAGCTTGCAAGGGGATACGAGTATGGCCGGACGGTTGTGCCCATTACTGAGATGGACGAGAACATTACGACACTGACTACCTTTGCCGGTATGGAAATCATCGGGTTCGTTGCAAATGACAAGGTATGTTCGTGCGATGAGTTAGGGCTTCGGTTATAATGCTAATAATCAAACCCAAGTACGGCCGTTACCTGCAAATGGGCAATGTCAACATCCTTATCGCATCAAAGGGGAACCAGAAAGCTTCTCTTGCCCTGTCCTCGCTCATTCATGCACTCTATGAGGCTGAGAGCTATGCAGTTGCCCGACTGGTAACCAAGGAGTCCAAGCCACCTACGCTCGTCCTCCTAGCACCCTGTCTGGAAGCAAAATTTGAAGGTCTTCTGGAAATCCAGCTTCCATTTGCAGAGGATTTACGCGCATATCAATTCCCTCCCTTGGACAAGGTCGTTACGGTATCTGGCAAGATTGTTACTGAACACCGCAATCTCCCCAGTGATGCTTTGCAAGATGCTATGAGCCAATATGTTGATAGCATGGAGCTAGATTTGAAGGATGACGATGGGTGAGTCTTGTTCTTTCGAACTATACACGGTAAATAACCAGCTAATTAAAAATCAGGAATGTCATCGATCAAGTCCCTATCGACTACTCCTACTCTCCCTTGCTACACCGTCTCCAGTCAGCTGTGCGATGGAGGGCCATTAACCCCGACGGAGCTATCGCAGAACCATCCGCAACACTGACGAAGTTTTCCCATCCCGATGAAGAGTTGGTGAAGAAGTCGCAAGCCGAGTTGGAGGATCTCATCGCTGCGGCAGATGTGAAGAAAGGTAAGAGCTGGGTTCTATATACCCACTTGTGGCCGGAATACTAATCAAGAAACGATCCAGTTCTTCCTAAGGCTAAGGGCCGTAAACGAACGCGCGAAACCGAGAAGCCTCTCTCCGGCCTGGATGTGGACGCTCTTCTCAATCTAGAACCGAAGCGCGCCAAAATCTCAGCAGAGAATGCGATTCCAGAGTTCAAGCAACTGCTTTCCCGTGCTGATACCGTTGACAGTATCCGTGATGCTGTGAATCAGATGGTTCATATCATTGAAGAGCAGATCAAATACAGTCTTGGTGATAGCAACTATGAGCGTGTTGTTGAAGGTCTAGGCACAATTCGGGAAGAGTTGGTGGAGTACGAGGAGCCTGCGATCTACAATGATCTACTTCCGACTCTGAAAGAGAAGATGCTCAGTGAGAGTCTCGGTGGAGATCGTATGGAGCTATGGTGGCTTATCCGAAAGGGTAAGCTGGGACTTATTGACCAGAATGAATCGGAGAGTTCGACTGTTTCTGAAGAAGAGGCAACTAAGGTGAGTTCTTCAAATGATATTTTGAGCGAACATTCAACTGACTTGACTTCTTACATAGTTCCTTGCTGCTGTTTGAATGCCTCAGCCCTGATTTCTTAGCATTCGCGTTTCTTTCATTGTTATCCTTGGGCTTCTTAGGTCCTCGTTCTCGCTAGACGAGCATTACAGCGTCACTTACTGGAGTTGGAAGGTTTACCGGTTTCCCCCAATGGCTTTTCTTGATAGATAGTGTATTTTAACTATCTGGAATCAAAACAGTCTTGAAAATCTGAGAAAACTGGGTAACTGTTACCCATGCTGGGGAATCAAAACAAAAGAGTAGACGCGCGAAGTAAACGCTCATATGAAAATGTAGAATGTAAACGATCAAGCAGTGTCCATATATCGTATCAACAGTCTGACAAAGTCTCTCCTTAAGAGATTCTGCCAATACGCTTCTTGCCAACATCGAGCTTGGCTTTCAGTCTACAATAAAGTTAGTAACAACTCTACCGAGTGAAAGAAAGGAGACTAACCGATCAGTATCCTCATCCGCCAACTTGAGAAGCTCATTCTGCACCTCCAACTCATTATGAATCGCAGTTCCGAGCTCCCTCTGCCGAATAATAACCTTCATCAACTCCTCAACACTAGTATCCTGATCCTTCATCATCTGTTTCTGCAATTGCAACACTCCCTCATTATCAAGCTCCCGAGTACGCTCCGTCTCCTTACCGAGAACTCTTCCCGATTTAGCCGGGGTGCGACGTCCACCACTATCTCCCAGACTACTACCCGCCTTCATCAGCGCCTCTTTATCCTGAATCGAAGCAACCGCATAATCAATCTTGCTCTTCGCAGCCATAGCATGAAGCAGATCCTCCAGACCATCTTTTTCTTTCCGGGCATTAATCAGCAAATCCTTTCTCCGACGAAGTTCTCCTTCACCGAGTGAAGCCGAAGACTGAGTCTTCGATGCTTGTGCCCCACGACCACTTAGATTAAGAAGAGCTTCTTCCAGAGTAGAGATCATAGAGCTCGCACGAACAAGACTACTTTTCGCTTGGGCAGAACTTTCATGCTGTTTCTGCGGAGTTGTTTCCTGGTCTCGGCGTGAGAGAGCAAGACGGGCATCATGGAGATGAGCCTTCATATCACGGAAGTAGTCAAGCCAGAGTGTTGGGTCGGTGATTGGGGCGTTAGATGCATTCCCAGGGTCTGTTATTGCGGCATGGAGTCTTGCCGAGGTATTACCCGTGCTGGCTACTGTCGAGGCTGCGGCAGTTGGGAGATTGAGGAATGCTCGCCACGCGGGAGATGTGCGCCAGCGTCCATCTTCGGCTTCATTTATGGCACGGAGGTATTCCTCTAGTCCTATTCGGCGTTCTTCGCGGAAGCGTTCATTGGAGACTGTGTTGGAGAACCAGGATTTTGCGGGGAGAGAAGCTGGGGGTTGGGCATTGGTTTGGTTGATCAGCGTAGTGTGGAAGGCTGAGAAGTCGGAGTAGCGCTTCGAGACGGTGAAGGAACGGAGTGGGAGGCGTAGAGTTACATGGTAAATAGTGTGCTGAGGAGAGGTAGGCGATAGGGAGGTCGTAGGTATCGCAATTTCTACTGACGGCGCCATATTGAGAGTTGTTAGGAGGAAGTTCTCATGAAGCTCAGCAGAGATAAGAGATAACGTGAGGTACCCGCATGACGCAGGGAACCCGATTTCGGGTTAGTGTGGAAGAACCATTTTCTTTCATTATTACTATCAATTCTACTATATTGACTCCCACTCACATTCTACTACAATTTTATCTTAATCATGGACATTCCTCAAATTGCCAGTCAACTATCCTCATCGCCTACGCGATTCCCAGATTGTTGCTTGGCTATCTCCTCCAATCTGATATCCTCAATGGCTGCGCTTCTCCCGAAGGAACCAGCATTCACATTATCAATCGGCAGTGGATCAGGTCTACTTGAGAGCCTCCTGGGTTATCAAAGTGATATCTCGGTTCAAGGTGTGGAAGTAGGCTCCAGCGTTAATCGGTATCTGGCCGAAGAAGATATGCATGTTGTGACCGGTGCATGGGGTCTATACTCCTTTGCTCAGCAGGCTACAGCATGGATGTTCGTTTATCCACGCGATCCCAAGCTTGTCACCAAATACATCGACACTTATGGCGATCACGCTGTTGAGTTAATCGTATGGCTTGGTCCACGAGTTGATTGGCCTGACTATGAGCCCTGCTTTCGTCAATCTTCGTTCTCCGAGCTGAGCTTCCCAGATATCGGGTTAACGCCATACGAGGTCGCAGTAGTTGCAAGGAAATCATGATATGAGACAACTTTGAGTATTATTTTCAATTGGGGTATCTTAGATCTCTCGATTCAGATCAGTTGCAAATCAGACTGAAGGGGCCCAGATTTCTCGCGAATCCAAAAGGTCTCGTTGGCCGAAATACTCGCCAACGACCATAATGATCATGTCGAGTAAAGCCCGGGTCTGCTTTGCGACATTCTCCTTGTCGGCAGCAGATTCACTGTCTGAACTATATTGCACCTGCGCCTGTATCCGGGCCTTAGCTTTTTCCAGCTCAGCGGCCTCATCTATTGCATCAGGCATATCCGCGTCGCCGCCGCCATCCTCAGGCTCAGGCTCAGGCTCAAGTTGCACTTCTTGGTCGGCCTCGCCATTATCTCCTTCTCCCTCCATTTCTGGGGCCACATCCTCCGATTGCTCATACTCTCCATTATCCGAGGAGTCTGGCTGTTCCTCAGTATCCGCCTTTTGACTAGTATCCGCTTCACGGATTTTCTGCAAGATCTTCACAGCGCGTTTCCCAATATCACGAATATCTCCAACCTCCTCTGTAGACAACTCTCCAATCTCCCGACATTTACCCAGCAAGCCCCAGGCCCAGGCACCGATGCGTCGAATCTTCTCCGGATCTTCACTCCTCAAGACGTCGGACATCATACGCGCCATGATCTGCATGACTCCAAGCACACTATCCATGTCCATGCAAGCTAATTGAACCATCTGTGGATCCACGCTCATGACCAGTCGTCGCCATTCCTTGCGCGCAGCGTCGACTTTGCGTGGGAGACTGATTGGGTGGGCGTCATCGAGGGCTGCGATGGCAGTAGCCGGAGGAGAACACTTTAAAGTAGATCGTAGAAGTAGGAATCGGTGTCGGAGGAGGTTATTGTATGCAGCTTGGGCTTCTGGATACGTGTCTGGAGATGCGACCGTAGCTTGTTGGGTCTTCACTGGCGCGATGTATGCCTCCTCTTTATCGAAGAACCCAGGAGGGAAGGCAGAGGTTTTCGTTTCGGGTACGATTGAACTTTGTGTTGACGAGGTATCAGTATCGACCTTGGACTTTGTAGCACTAAACAACGAAGGCAGTGCGCTGGCCTCGGATCTAGAAGGTCATGGCCAGAATGTTAGAATAGGTTCTATAGTGTGCGCGAGGGATCCAACTTGGGGGCACTTGGTGACATTTAGCATGAGGTAAAAGCCAACCAAGAAGCTTTTAGACTCACCTGACCATGCGTAGATACTCCAGTCCATCATCTGCATCCCCATCCTCATCTCCGTAGCAGAGCTCGTCGCCGCCATCGTCTAAGCCTGGGAACGCGTTCTTCTGGCCATAGAGAGGGTGGCTCTGCGGCTTTTCGTATGGTTTTATGGATGAATCATCATCGCCATCCTCTTCATACGATAAACGAGGTCTTTTGTGTGAAGATGGTGGCATAGGAGCTTTTCGTTTTTGGGGCATTGTGTATTGCAGGAGAAAAAGTTGGGGAGCTTACTGAGCTTATCATGGGCTTATCACGATAAGACTCTTATCGGCTCTTATCTGTTATCGGGATCAACCTCCACCGTTGAAGTATACAACGACTCCATGACCTCTCCAGAAGAGCTCTACGTCTCTCTCTGTGTTATTGAAATCGAATGAACAGAGAAAATTTATATTTGAGTTCATATTTCTATTCAGAAAAATATTCTGGGTAAAAAAGAAAAAAAAAAATGAAATTAAGAAAAGAGAGGAGGTGTGTGTGTAGTGGAGAATCATCCTCAAGGTTGTAGAGCTTCAACACCAAAAAGTTCACCAACCCATCGTTAAGTACAAGTTGCGGATTTTTCAAAGTAACTTGTGGTGAGTGGCGTAGTGGTTTAACCACTGCTGCATTAAAGCGAGTCACAGTCTCTCTAGAAATAGGGAGGGGAGATCGCACCTACCCTCGGGAGAGGGTAGGAAAAGCTGACCAGCATACCAGTGGTTCAGCAGTCGATCTCTCAATAAACTCTTCGGAGTTTTGTAGCCTCAGGGGTTCTAAACCCCTGGGGTGAGTTTTTTGTATTTTTGAAAAATTATCACCCCCTTCGATGGCTTTCATGCTGCGATGAATCTGAACACTTGCGATGAGTTGTCAACTTGACTTCACCATATAATAATTAAATGGTATACCTTTTTTAATTTGAATAATATAGTGAGAATGTTTTCTTGAATTATCCAAGTACTTGATTTTAGAAATCTCTTGATGTGAAGTCTTTTTCCCAGTAGCTCGCAAGTTGCGGTGGAAGCATGCGTTGGATGAGAAGTTGGCCTTGAAGCCACAGGCAAACATCGAAACTGCCTAGGAGCTGCCTATACAACAAATAATTCTGAAGGGAGAATTAGTATAATGGTTAAAATAAGCCTGTCGGACCTTTTTATTCAAGGTATATTGTGTCGTGATGAAAGCATTTGTTAGCCCTAAGGACGAGAACTCGGACTTGAAGCCCATAGCCTTCAAAAAGTCCGCCCGGCGCTGCCCACACGGACATCGACAGTGAGATTCAGGTCAGAAACCAGCCACAAAGATTCATTTGCACATATCGAAGCTTCAGATCTTTTGTCGGACTATCATAGACCAATGACGACCCCATTAGATGACATCTCGAGTGCTCAATCCTAAAGTGCTTAGTCTTGGAGCTCACATCCTTGAAATCCTCCAGCACCGTCTACATGTAGATGTGACAGGGGAATATAATGGGAAATCCATGTAGAAACATTTCATATGCAATTGTCGAAGCTTCAAGTGTTTTCCAAGGTCTATCATGCACCATTTGAAGCCCGCGTTGGGTGACAATTCACCTCATCTCAATGCTGAAGGCCACGAAATTCGAAATCTGACCAGATCTGCCAGTACCTCATCATGAAAAAGAGATCAATACCGAGTCCCGTAGGGCTTTGTTTCAAAATTTCACGGTGGATCCTCGGTGGATCCATCACAACAGAGGACCCATGGACTCACCTCCGTTGCCTCGCCAAAATCATCTTCAAATCAGCAAAGAAATGGCAAGATCAACAAAATGCCGTTTCCAGAAAGTCGTGCGTTCAATCCACGTCGAGATCGTGAGTTCGTGGGTTTCTTTTCTCGCGCCAGAGGTCTTGAAGGATTCTGGAGGATTGTGATGCTTCGGGTGTTCATATCTGACCAGGTGAACCTGACGAGCAAAGAGTCCTCTTCACTCCAGCCACATTTTCACCCATATCGGAGCGATGTTTCGCCAGTAAAGTGCTTATCAGCTGTTGATGGGCATGTTTCTGAGCCCTGGAGGGCGCCCGGTCGCAGTGCTCAAGTCGTGTCTTTGCATCCAAAATATTGTTAGAGCGACCCCCTTCTGTCGGGAAACTTTGAGAGGCAAAGATGGTTAGAAAAGGGAGGAGAAAATGAAGATGATAAAATGAAATGCCTGCTGGTTGTTTTGAAACTTGAATTAGCGAACGTTGTCTTGGTCAGAATATGGAGGTGAGGCTCACTGTGACCCAGCAGGATATATCTCTGCAGCATACAGCGGAATCGACTCCAAACATTTCACTGGTTTATATCGAGAATTGAGAGCCTAAAATTTGAAAATAGAGACTTTCAAACAGTAGAATCAATTCTGCCAGTTTAGTTTTCCAAGTCCTCTAAGAAAAAAGTGCTTAAGAGTGCACTTGTGGTGGTCAGCTTGAGATTGGGCGGCGACGTCATCAACACTGGGAATAGCCTCACCATCTCAGTCACCAAGACAGTGAGCATCACCACCAATTCCAACAACTCAACAACTTAACATGACAACCTACATCAAAATTAGCCTCATTAGATGCGCCTCATTCTCCACAATAGATCTGAGAAAAAGTGGAGAAAAAATATATACTCCACCTCGCTCCACATGCCGAAACAGTTTTCACGACCTCGTTCATGAATCTAAAAAGGACCTTTCAAAGTAACTTGTGGTGAGTGGCGTAGTGGTTTAACCACTGCTGCATTAAAGCGAGTCACAGTCTCTCTAGAAATAGGGAGGGGAGATCGCACCTACCCTCGGGAGAGGGTAGGAAAAGCTAGCCAGCATACCAGTGGTTCAGCAGTCGATCTTCCAATAAACTCTTCGGAGTTTTGTAGCCTCAGGGGTTCTAAACCCCTGGGGTGAGTTTTTTGTATTTTTCAAAAATTATCACCCTCATCAACCACTCTCACGCAATAGATCTCTCAACAACTTCTTTTTTTCTTTTTGTTCAGAAAACGTCTTCAGTTGTAAAGATTGTTCTGGCGACTTCATTTTGAAAATTTGAACTCACGCAGAGCCTCAATACCGTTGTTTCAGCCCTATCTGTTGTTGCGGCGACACGGTCGCGTCGGTCGCATCAACCACCTTGCGACCGGTGAGCTACCAGTGCTCAAGGAGGTAACGTCCACGCCCACGGAGTATATGAATAGTCTCGTACTATTTTTCTTTCTCTCCATCTATATCTCAATCCATGTCAGAATTTTTGAACTGTTAAACCGGGTGGTTCATACCTTGCGCAAGCACTTGGGCGTTGCTAATGCATCTTCTATGACCAGGAATACCTCCGACCGAAGTTGTTACTGGAAATCTTTCGAAGATGCGCGTGATTGTTAACTGTGGTAACCGACCGATTCAATGCATTTGTTTTTTGTCAACTCTATCTACACATAACGAAACCCTTAAGGGCGCAGACGCTGGGGGTCACGGGGGAACAGCGATGCCAACCGGACGTTGGGAAGACCCAGGAAGAACATCACAATACGGTTCATACCCAGACCACCACCGGCGTGAGGAGGACATCCCTGTCGGAAAGCGTTGAGGTAGTCCTCGAAGCCCTCCTGGGTGGGGTCGAGACCCTTGGAGCGCATGGACTCCTCGAGCTCCTTAATGTCGTTGATACGCTGGGCACCGGACATGATCTCCTCACCGCGCATGAAGAAGTCGTAAGAGTTGGAGAAACGAGCATCCTTGGGGTCGGCCTTGGTGTAGAAGGGACGGACAGCCATGGGGAACTTGTCCAGGACATAGAAGTCGGTGTCGTACTTCTCGCGGATGATCTGACCAAGCTGCTTCTCCATAGCGGTGGTGAAGTCGTTCTCGAAGCGCTCCTGCTCAGACATGTCGACGCCAGCCTCCTTCAGCAGCGCAACACCGTCCATGTAGTTCATGCGCAGAGCCTTGCCGTCCTTGGGCAGCTTGAAGTCACCAGCCTTGGGGTAAGACTTCTGGATGGTAGCGATCTGGGGAGCATAGCGGGCCTTGAGCTGACTGAGAATGAAAACAAGCAGGTCCTCAGCGAACTCCAAAACCTCGTGGTAGTGCTTCTCGAAGGTCTTCTCGAAATCGAGACCAGCGAACTAAAGAAACGTTAGCGATACCCTTTTCTACACCCGTGACACACGACAGCGATCATACCTCAGTCAAGTGACGGTGAGTGTTACTGTCCTCAGCACGGAAAACGGGGGCGATCTCGAAAACATTCTCCATATCACCAGCAATACACATCTGCTTGTACAACTGGGGGCTCTGGGCCAGGTAGCCGGTACGCTTGAAGTACTTGACCTCGAAGACGTTGCTACCACCCTCAGTGGCAGCACCGACCAACTTGGGGGTGAAGATCCATCGGGATCCGCTCTTGATCATGTACTCAGCAAAGAGCTCTGCGACACCGCTGGAGATCCAGGTAATAGCCTGGCTGGTCTCGGTCTGCAGGTCCAGAACACGGTTGTCAAGACGGGTCTTGAGGGTGACGATAGGAGCGCCAGACTCATCGACCTCACCCTCACCCTCCTTCTCCTCAGTAGGGGGAGGACGCTCAGCATCCTTGACCTGCATAGGCAGCATCTGGGCAGCCTCAGAGATCATGTAAACCTTGCGGATGTGGAGCTCCAGGTGCTGGATGGTAGCGGAGGAGATAGGGATCTCGGGCTTCTTCACAACACCAGTGACCTGCACAATGGAGTTGACGTTCAATCCACCGGTGTACTTGATCATCTGGCGGGAGATGGGCTCGTGAGCCGCAATGACGGCCTGAACCTTCTGACCCTGCTGGCGCAGCATCAAGAATGCAAGCTTGGCACTCTGGACACGGGCATTGTCGACACGCGCGACGACAGTAACCTCCTTCTCGTAGGAGTCCTCGTTCAGGTGGGAGAATCGTGTGGTGGAGATAACATCCTCAGTCTCGGGGAGGACACCGTACAGACCCTTGGCAGTGTCGTTGGCCTCCTGGGCAGCGGCCTGAGCCTTCTCTTGCGCAGCGCGAGCAGCAGCCTTCTCAGCCTTAGCCTTTTCCTTGGCGGCCTTCTTAGCAGCGTTCTTGCTGGCGTTCTTAGTCTCGCCTTCGGCAGCGGGAGCGGCCGCGGGGGTCTCCTCGGGCTTAGGGCGTGTGGGCAATTCTGAGTCCGCCATGATGCTGTAGGAAGATGGAAGTGGTGTAAGAAGAAGAAATCCAGCAGGTAAAACAAGGGATTGCGGGGGATATATACATACCTTAATGGTTTGATATGTCGTCACGATCACCGTTTGAAGCTAACACTTTGACTCACCCCGCCGCCGGTTCCTTGCAACCCTATGCCCTAAGAGGGGTGACAGGTCACATGACCCCATATAAAATGATGCCTTCGAAATAAGGAATCAACTTAGTATAACGATCATGCCATTGGAATTCGCTTGCAGATAATTAACAAAAAAAGAGACATACACTGGGAGTATCTGAGATGCATGTCTAAGGCGCTACACATGCAACTTAATTTACAAAATCGGGAACAGAATCAAGAAGACCACTTCGAGGTCTTCAGAGCCCATTGTACACCCTTCTGTACATCATCCGCGATCGTAGTAGGAGTCCAGGCCGGTTCACCACCAGGGTAAACTCCAGTACGGACCAGGATAGACTGCCACTTGCTTCCGTAGCTACTCCGGTAGGAGTTTGCACCTCGAATATCTGACTCGGGATTATCGCCGATCATGTAGACTTGCTGCAAGGGCGGAAGATCAGAGACACCCTCGAAATTTTTGGCCCGGTTACGAAGCAGCTGACGTTCGGCAAATTCGTAAGTTCCTTGGTAGGGCTTTCCGATCACAGTCTTCTTGAGCTCAATGCCCTTGCTCGGTCCACCAGTAGTCGCAGCCCAGACTCCTTCCAATGCCTCACGGAATCCACCCTGTCCAAGACGAGGCAACGGGTATGCTGCAGCCCAGTAAAGATCTGGATTAGAGAAGTAGAGATGAGGCTGGCCATCCTGCTGGTATCCGTGGTTTGGGAGATCTGTGCGACCATTCTTCTCCGAGAGTGTACCCACATGGCCATCTTGCGAGAGTAGAAGATCCATAATGACCTGGGTGTCGAGACCCCAATCCCGGGGGTCATTGAAAACAAAGACTGCGTCAATCTTGAGACCCCTAGCCCGGTCTGTAGGGTCTACAGGCCTGGGTAGTGGCCTGGCAAATGTCTTGTAGTAGTTCGAGAAGTTCTTTGAGAAAGGCCAGATGGCGGGATTATCCATGAAGATGTCGCCGGGAGTCACAACATTTTTAAATCCATATCTAGAAGAATAAGTTAGCAAAAGTACAACTCGGATTAGTTTCCCTTCAGGTGCGCATACTGCTCAGCCACACGTCGGCAATTATCTCCGTCTCCGCCAGCAACCAGGACACATTTATTCTCCAGCGCAGAAGCTGGATCGGGTCCTTTGACTAGTTCGGCAAAGGGTGAATGGCTTTGGACAATGTCGGTCGCATCCAGAGAGATGTTCAGCTTCTCACTAATCTCGGCAACACGCTCGGTCTCGTGTTTACCACCGCCATTGGTAAGCAGGATGAAGGGAATGCCTTGCTCTTTTAGATGTGCTAAAGAGTCAGCAGCCCCGGGAATAGGCTTGGAAGATCTCAAGAGAACACCATCTATGCTAAGAGAGGGTTAGACATTGTAGATCAAGCTTTAGTTTCATGCATACATTAATCCTACTCACTCAAAAGCAAAGGCGAAATTAGGGATGCGCACGCCGCTAGCCGTTTGAATAGCACGTCTTGTAGCTGCAGAATTGATCGTAGAAGAGCGACGGAGCAGTCGGAGCGACTGCAAAACAGGTTGAGGTCTCATAGTGTCGCAATTGGTGAAGCTGGGGAGTTGGAGAAGTTGAAAGGGGAGAGGGGAGCCTGGCGATAAGTGATATCATCCCGGGGCTCGGGCTCGTGTATGCCGGCCCCACACAGCTGTCTCCCCGATTAATCTTCATCTTCAACCCATCTATCGGCTTCCTCCCCGCCATCCACACCTTTATTTGTTTGCCGGATCGTTTTCTGTCTCATTGTCTCCAACGCGCCTATTTCAAAACCATGTTTCCAAAGCTTCTCCTACTTCGTCTACCCAGTCTGTGACCACTTTGTCAATCGCAATTGATACATCAGTTGCGCCACTTGGTTATTTGAAGAAACAGAAACAGAAACAAAGACGCGTCGCAGCGTCGACAGCTCGATATGGCCAATTTTGCTTATCTCCCATCGGAGATTCTCATTCAAATTGCAGACTACTTGGATGATTACGATGTGTGTGCAGCCCCCGGAATGAGCCATCGTGCCGTCCTTAAGAACCGCCAAGCTATAAAGGCCAACTTCTGCCTTGTCAATCGCCAGTGGTACTCTGTGGGCATCTCTAAGCTCTATTGCTGCCCATTTCTTTTGTCCGGCAACTCGTTTCAGAAGTTTCTGCAGGCCATTTGCCCGAACGCTAAGAATAAGGCTCTGGATCGCTCAGACCTAGGGAGCTTGATTCACCACCTCGACCTTGGCAACTTAGTCCACCACAGCTCGAACAGCAAGACTGGCCGCCTCATCAACAAAGCTCGGAATCTACACTTTATGATTGCGCCTCGGTATTCATTTTCGTAAGTTACAAGCCCAGTCTTCTCTTGCTTTCTTCTCTACCATGTTTTTTTCCCCATATTGCTACACACCACGACATATCAAACACACAAGCTAATTCACTTCCAGTGTTAATTCTCTTGCGCCATTGTCAAAGTGTTCCAAGATGAGAATATTGGACCTAAGCCGTGTCAGTAGCTCAGGCATCACTTTTCCGCAACTGAAGAATACGATCAGCAAGCTTGAGAACCTATGGCGCCTCTCACTTCCGGGATCAGTCCCGTTGACTCCGACTATCGCAAACACCACTGGATATCCAGGCCCATGGCCCAAATCTCTGACTGACCTGACCATTGCCGGTGATATTGATCACCGTACAATGGACGTATTTGATTGGCCACCATATCTGGATACTCTCAAAATCTCACTTGCCAGAGGTCTTACCGCTGTGACACTTCAATCAATCCTTTCCAACAAAGGAGTCCAACGCGGCCTTGAAGAATTCACCATCGAATCAAACTGCACATACGCTAATGTCGGGCATTTTGAGGGTGTTTTCACTCCTGTCATGTACGACCTTGAGCGTCTGGACCGTGTCAGCATTCCTTGTGACCTGTTGCGTTTCTTTAGCATGGTTGATATATCGGAGATGCCGATGTATTTTAAGGGTCTTACTCTCACCGGACCGGCGGATGGTGAAGGTGACTACATTGACCCTGATCTCGGTGAAGACCTTGCTCATTCCCTAGAATTTGGTCCGCTCTGCGGGATCTGGGGGCTGGTGCTTCCGCCCTCCTTCATCGCGGAATACGAATGGAATCGTGAGGAGATGGACGACCTTATCATGTCTCACGTCGATGATGTGAGTGATGAGGAACTTGATGAATGGTCTCTATTTGCAGGGCTTACCATCCGGCGATAAGGTTAGAGACAAAACTCCGGAATGGCCATCTTTGTTTGTCTTTTTGGCTTTTCTTATCTACTTTACCTTCACTTCTGTTACCTTACTTTTACTTTTAAGATACCCCACAGCGCGTTAGAGATATTTTTTTCTATCAAAATAAAAGATATTATTCTTTCAAACTACCATGTTCACATACTACTACTGACAGACTCAGTCAGTAGTAGCTGCAGGCGAAAGTCGATCTACCCCTCCATATATCTAAGTATTACAGGGTTACCTACAGGGTTGCCTACAGGGTCATCTACAGGGTCATCTACAGGGTCATCTACAGGGTCATCTACAGGGTCATCTAAAAGAGCAGGCTAGCTGCTAACCATATAGTAGCCTGGAGGGTATAGGCAACTAGCAACCCTACTATGTATGTACTGGAGCACCTGGGGATAAGGTATCCATGTCGTGATATAGGCTGACTCTGCCTCCCGAGGTCCTTGGGCATCAATTACTAGTAGTATGCCAACATTCGAAGCAGTAAATAAAGTACAGAGACCGAAGTATGTAGTAGTAAAAAGTAGCTTTTCATGCTAAGCATCTCCATCTAATGAGACACCTAATGAAGTACAGAACATAAAACAAGTAAAAACAGGGCTGAACAAAAACAGAAGCAGAAAGACATGATGAAGAGAACCCTCCAATTTTGTAAGTTTCATAGACCACGTCAAAACTAACACAAATTGCCTTGAGCATACTCGAAGCAAAGAAGAAACGGGGAGGGAATTGAAGCAGAGAGAGGAGAAGCAGGTTTCTTCGTGCGAGAGAATAGAGACCAAAACAAGATAAATGGGATGAGAGAGAAAGAAAAAAATGAAGAAAACCAAATCCTCATGTCTACTACAATTTGCTATGAAAGGAGTCAAAAAAAGAAAGGGAAATAAGTTAAAGACATTAAGTGACAGATGCAAGAACCGCGGCAGCAACTCCCTCCTCCTCTGCCCGGACCGTGATCTTGGTTGTGACGCCGCTCTTGCTTGAGTAGGCCATCTTGATGAGAGAGGCCACTCTGCCGCCAGAAACGGTCTTTCCGAAGAGTTTGAGGGTATGTGTGCTGTTGTTGAGGGCAACGTCGGTGCCTTCCAGGGGTTGCAAAGACAGGGCAGAGATGAGTTGCTCCGTGGCATCTAGGAGATATGTTAGTATGGTTTGGGCTACAAGGGTAACAAGTAGTTGTTGATTGTGAACACTTACCAGCAATGCCCTTCATGTTGCTTAGTTGTAGGGTCTCGCTCTCTTCCTCGCCATTGGCACCGGTCTGCTCCCAAACGTGATCGAAGCTGCCAGCGAATGTGGGGATAACGTAGTCGCTGCCGTTAAGCTCGAGATCCTCTACTTGGTACTCGTCATCGTATCCTTCATCTTCGGGCTCGCCAGTCGTGGGGTCAATCTCCTTGCTTGTGAACTTCAGGTTGTTGGTAAAAGAGGTGACGGGAACACTGTGCTCGCCACCCAACTTCTTAAGCGCAACATAGACAACACCAGGCTCGTTGGGAGTGATCTTGGGCGCAGGGATGATAAAGTCGTCTTCCAACACATCCTCCTCTGATGGCGAAGCGATAACAGTCACGTTCTCTAGGACAGTATCGGGAATGGTGTTCTTAATATCGTATTGTACGACAATGTGCTCCTTGAAGATGTGCTTGACAGCAGAGACAACGTACTCGGTGACGCTCTCCGAAAGCTCGACGGGCACTGAGGACTTGAGCAAGGTACCGTACTCCTTGATGTCGGGGATCTGCATAAGCTGCTCGGCGTATTTTTGGGTGACAGCAGCAGTGGCTGCTTCAGCAACTCCGTTGGACTTGCCCTTGGGAGGACCGGTGGATGGAGCCTTGAGGGTGGGGGTAGCGGTAGTGAGCTTCTTGGTCCGCTCCTCGGCCAAGGCCTGCTCGTGGGAGACAACGGGCACGGAAGCAACGTCAAAGGCCGCAGCAAAGGTCTGCTTGTCATTTGAGGTCACGTACATAACGAGTTGGTGCTCGAAAGTGGAGAGTGAGTACATAGAGTCTAGATTCATTAGTAAGGAACAAGAGAGCACAGGTGGAGCCATTGCTTACCGTTCTTGATGAATGCGCCAGCCATTTCATCCTCAGAACCCATCAACCGCAAGTTGAGAGCAGCACGATCGCGCACCTCGTCATCGATGTCATCGAGACAACGAGTGAGCAGAACGTGCACACTAGACTTGACTTCGGGATCCTTCTGGCCAACACCAAACTTAGCCAGCGCAGTGACAGCGGCGGCACGGACAATAGCATTCTCCAGAACGACACGGTTGTAGATATAGCGGATATACTTGGTAGGGTGAGAGGTCTTGGGACCCTCAACACCGAGCAGGTGCAGGATACGGACAGAGAGCTTGGTGAACTCGCAGTCCTCAATGAACTCGCAAAGGTGAGCGAGAGCTAGACAAATGAGTTAGTACTTGAGATAACATATCGAAATCAATAATAAAAAACATACCATCCTCCTTGCTGTCGGGAACAAACTTGATCAGATCGAACATGCTCTCCACAACGGTGCGCTTGAATTCATAACCACCCTCATCGCGCAAGATTCCGCTGAGGAAGACCAGCATGCCGGCCTGCTTGCTAGGGAATTTCAGGCACAAAGTACGGATAGCCTCAACGATGGTAATCTTGAACTCATCAGTGATATCCGCCATGAAGCCAGAGATCTGCTTCATCAGACGATCCACGCTAGCCTCATTACCAGTCTTGAGCAATGTAGTGATAGCGAATGTCGCAATAGAGCGATTAGAGTTAGAAATAAGCGCTTCGATATCGGGGTTGCACACATTGACGACGTTTGGCTTGAAAGAGGCGAAGTTGTGGAGAATGCGAATGGCGGAGAACTTGGTAACAGAGCGAGGAGAAGACAGGAAAAGCTGCAGAACGTGAACAGCCTGGGAGGCCTCGCCGTCGGTAACGTCGCGCATATCGCAAATAGCCTTGGCAGCCTCGAAGTTGACCATTTCGTGCTTGTGACGGAGCCAGCCATCCAGCATCTGCATCATGGGTTTCCGGAGACCTGAGTCCTCCTCTGCCAGCTTGGCGGCCAGACGAACAAGCAGTACCAGAGCGGCTGGGCTCTTAACAACACCAGCTGCGCCGTATTGCTGAACCATCTTCACCAGCATCATGCGGTCGTGAGAACGCATCTGGTACAAAAGACCAATGGCGTGGTACTGTGTCATAAAGTTGGACTGGGAGATAGCGTGGGCGTGAGAGCTTCCACCGAAGCCCAGGAAACCGGTCGATGACTTCGAGGAGGAAGCAGCCTCCTGTGTCTCGCTCTGCCATCTGCGGACGACATCGCGGGCGATAGGGAGAAGGTGGTAGGCGGAAACCAAAGCGGCGGAGGAAACCGAGGGGGTCTTGTCGACGATGGCGGTCTTAATGAGACGTTCGATACCCTGAACGGTGGAGCCATCAATGATACGGCAAAGGGCTCGAATGGCGTTGGCTCGGTACAGGACATCGCTTCCGACCGCGGTATCCTTCATTATGATACTTGTCGACATGATCACATCCTCCGCGGTATTGGCCAGCTCCTTCAAGATCAGGTAAACCATCTGTCGCAATGAGGGGTCCTTGTTCTGGAACAGCTTCGAGATGCCGAAGAAGAGGGTGGTGGCTTCGTTTGTGGGGAACTGCTCTCCGGTGAAGAGGAGGACCGCGATCTTGGTCAATAATGTACGGCATGTTCGCGGGGAGATCGGTGAGGAGTTGAAAAGTCGAGCTAGAAGAATTGATATATCAGTCCGTTGCCCATGAATGAGGCTAAAAAGCTGACAGGGAGAGGGGGACAAGAGTAGTGCGGCGATGTCCAGGGGGTCATAGCCATTGGCCATTGTCGATTGGCATACCATCTTGGAACACAGATGTCCGATCAAGCTTGATCATGACCTGATCGGCATCTTCGTCTTTCTTCATGTAACTCATATTGTCCGGGTGCTGGGTCTGCACCAGCGGAGATGTGCTTCGCGATCGCTCGGTATTCTGGGGTGGGATTTAAGTTGGGAGGACACAGTAGCAGCAGAAGAGAGCGGTGAGTAAGCTACTGCATGCGCATAGTCTTGCCCAACAAAAGCAATAGAGTAGATTAAAGAAAAGGTAAGATTGGAGAAGAGGTAGTAATAGAGGCAACCTCGAGCTCCACGGGTCACTTGTTTATGGAGTAAAGTTGGAATGGTGGCCTTCCGTGTGTTTGGCTGGCCCGCGACAAACACTGCAAACAGGTGGCATCATGAACTCACAATACTCTTGACCAGTCCCAACTTCCTCTATATCCTGCATTTACTATTATTGATAACATTCTGAAAGAGAAAGTCCTTGGAGATTTTCTCATTCTTATTTATTCATCATGCAGGTTGAAGTCAACCCCAACGAGGATACTGAGTGGTAAGTTCCACCACTGCCACCTGCATGCCCGCATCCCCGCCCGCAGTGAGCTATATTTGTGCAGGGTCTAACAGAAATGGTGAATAATCCAGGAATGATATTCTCCGCCAACATGGCATTATTCCTGAGAAGCCAAAGGACCCTGAACCATTGATTCAAGAAGCCTTAATCGCAGCCCAGCACAGGGCATACGAGAACCGCCTGGAGGATAAGGACCTGGATGAGTTGGATGCACTTGAAGATGAAGAGGACGAAGACTTCCTCGAGCAATACCGGTAAGTACCACAGACAAAACGGATTCTTGTACTATTCATTTTCCACATGGATAATACAGCATTCTATCCATATTGCATTCCATATACCCACCTAAATAAATACTACGTCATGACAATACTGACTGGTTCAGCCAAAAACGTCTCGCCGAATTCTCCATCCTGCAACAGACCAGCAACTTCAACCAAGTGTACCCTCTCCAGAAAGTCGATTACGCACGCGAAGTGACCGACGCCTCAAAAGATGCCTTCGTCCTTGTGAACCTTACATCCCAAGGCGCCAACGTTGAGTCCCGCGTGCTGACAGAGCTGTGGCGACAACTGGCTGCGAAATTTGGCGATATTAAGTTCTGTGAGATCCGAGCCGATATGTGTATTGAGGGATATCCTGAGCGGAACACACCCACAATTCTCGTATACAAGGATACCGAGATTCGGAGACAATTGGTTACGCTGAGGGAGTTGAAGGGAGTGCGTACTAAGATGGAGGGTGAGTAGTACATGGACACAGTTGCCATTCAATAATTCTTCTTATGGACAGAGATACTAACGGGTGGAATAGATCTGGAGAAGCTACTTGTCGATATCGGAGCACTGAAAGAAAGTGACGTCCGATTGAAGAAGAACAACGACGACGATGATGATGACTACCGCAAGAAGGATGATGACCTCAATGTGGAGGACTATGATGATGATTGGGATTAATCGTACACGCCCGAAGCTTGCGATCAGCCTGAATTTATGATTTGATGTGTGTATATTATGAAACGCGCTCGAATGGCGAAACGATCCTTGAACAGTTTTGAATTGGAGATTTCGAAATGAAATCAGATGAAAGGAGAAAAAAAAACCCCTCGACTTGAAGATGAACACTCATTTGAGATGAAACAATCTTGGAAGCAAGAAATCTCGAGCTCAACGTCACTCAAACCTGGAGCCTTTTTAGTTCAAGTTATTGATATCATCGTGCCCAGGTGATCTTGCGTGTTCCCTGGAGGACAGCTATCTAATATACAACTGATACTGTACCAAATTTGAACCAGTATACAGAGTACTCAATCAATGATTCAAATATTCATTCATATTCAATTTGAACAACTCAAAGCCCTACTAGTATTCCACATCAACTCGAAGCATATTGATATATGTATTGTTTGGGATGCTTGAATGCACATTAGACTCGTATAGCTTCTGCATATCAAAAAGAATGTCCAAAGAAAAAACAGTATGTAGACCGGACGGTACTCGAGGCAATAGGCCATAGCCTATGAAGATATCCCTCTCATAGTCACAGGCAGGTATATTCATCGCCCCGTACTCCCATCAATTTCCAACGCCCTAAACAGACAAAAACACCAAAGAACCAAGCGCCAAATCGCATACCAAGATAAAAAACCCGAGATATCAAGTAACATGAACACATATCCTCATCAAAGAAATGAGCCAGACTCAGCGAGCACCGATCAGATCAGATCAACTCATCTCGATCCGCAACACTCGCCATAATAGCCCTCAAAATCTCCCCTTCCTTATAAGCCGGTCCTTGTCCATTACATTGCGCCAACCCCTTAAGTCTCTCCGCCACATCCCCAATATCAACCTGTCCCTGCTTGAACAACTCATGACCCTGAATGAAATCCCAAGTCGCACCCGCATCAAGTAACTTCTCGCCCGTAATCTGACAAACCGCAATACGATGCGAAGCAGGTGGTGCAGTCGGGGAACTACCGGGTACAGGACCCCAGCCCGAGCCTTCAGGCATGAGCGATGTGTAGAAGTCCGTTGGGGAGTATTTCATGGGACCGGTAATAGTTGATTGATCAGGATTTTGAACGCCATGGTGCGAACCATTTAGAGAGCCGGAAGTTGCGCGGAGGATTTCGTTTTCAGTTGCGAATTTGGCGAGTTCGCGCTTTAGGCGCTCGTTATCTGCTTGGAGGGATGTTGAGGCTTCTTCGAGGGAGTTCACTTTTTCTTCGAGGTCTTTTACGTGTCGTTCTTTTCTTTCGCGGAAGGCTCGTTGTCTATTGTTGAGTTAGTGGTAATTCATTGGAATCATGTCTCTGAGGATATATTGGAATGATGGGTTGAAGTGTATAGAAGAGAGTCGAGGAATGTGGGCTACATACGCTGCACGATTCTGCGCTTTGCGCTTCGTTTGGGCCGGTGTCATGGATTCTTTCTCCTCACTGCTACTCCGCATCATGCCACCATCCCCAAATTGGGCATCGTCGCCATCGAGAGAGCCGGGTCCAGGCTTTGTATTGGTGGGATCATTGCTGGAGACAGATTGCTTTGTGAAGGAGTCCGGTGGTGAATGTGGCGGGACAAAAGATGAGGGGTCTAGACGCAAGGAGCCCTCGAAACCGGGAAAGTATTGATTATATGTACTTTGCTGCTGCTGCAAATGAAGAGAAAAGAGATCAGATAATTAGATCTTCTGACTCGGTAAATCTAGGTGGTGGGAATCGGGGCTCATACCAGAGAGAATGGATCGCGGAGAGCGTCATCGGAGTGTGGCGGTGGTTGTTGGTCGGGGGTAGGAAGACCGTACATAGAGTAGGGCTGGGATTGATGGCCAGCGTAGTTGGAATAATCCATCTTGCACCGACGTAGATTCGAGGGGATTTGTGATTTGAATGATTATGGGATGGAAGAGAAGTGAAAGGAGAACGTAGTACGGGGAGATTTCTGGGCATCGAGTGTTTCATGGGGGGATTTTTTTCGTGTTTCCATGGTGGTTCTGACTGCTTCTGCATGGACTTGGCTTGTAGCACTACTAAGTACAGCACATCTCGTATTCATCACACCGTTTCTCAATATTCTACATTTTTATCGAGTTTCTAGTAATCTGATTTGTCTCTTGGTCTCCTCAAACTGAGATTATCGAGGATTTGATCCCGTAAAGGTTCTGGTCCGTGCATAGATCGCCCAGAACAAAGAGACTCAATGATCTCACCGCAAATGCACATGTGCACTAGTACTTCGTATACTGAGTAGACCCCTACATCTTACAATGTTAAATCTACGTAGACACCAGAGAACATAGAATTTAGGGCATAGGGGTTAAGTGCATTTGATATTAGTTGTTAAAGCCATACGGCAGCGCGCATCTCCTTAACTTGGACTCTATGTAGACCATGACGGCCTAGAGTAGGGAAAGCTGATCCAAGTTATGGGAGAGGGAACACGCACCAATCTCAGAATGCTGCGATAGAGAACAAACTCATGCAATAGGGAAAGGGCAAGGGAATTCAAAAGGCTAGAAAGAATTAAACACAACATACGATCGACGCAAAAACCACCCCGGAAGCGACCCTAACCATTTCCGTCGCCAAGTACCAAACGAGAACAGACTTTTCTCCTCTGAAGACTTGACAGGCTGTGTCGAGTCAGAGATCTTGCACAAGAACCAAGCAAGATCCATAACAGCCAACAAGTCGAAGAAAGTCCACCTCCCGAATAACCGTTTCCATAAATCAGCAACAGACCGGATTCAACCGGTCTTCTCCTCGTCCCCAAACTGCGTCGATCGTACATAAAAAACAAATTGAAAATGAAAAAAAGGGCAAGGGGGAAATAAACAACACACTGGACTGTGGGGTAAAAGAAATAGACAAGGGGGGAACACAAATTGATGGGTAGGCGCATCGAAATGCGAGGGCCAGGGAAGTCCAGTAACAAGCGATCATACGAACAGAGACATCGAAATGTTCTGTTTCCAGCTTTGACGCCCGTCATTTGCATCTCCTTCAGTCTTAGTAATTCGGTCGTTTGCGAAGAGGATTGAAAAAAAGCAAAGAGTAAACTTGAGGATCGCAAATCCCGAAAATAAACCGAAGACTGAAAAAAAGCCACCATATCAATAGCGTTTCGAGACTGAGAAATCGGCTGCCCCGAGCGAACGGGTAACAGGAAAATCCGAAAATGTTGAAACAGTCATCAGCGAATGGCCAGATATCTCCAGGAAGGGATATATCAATAGACAGATCGCTGAGAATCGAAACGGCTGAAGTCGAAATATGATCGAGAACGGGATAGAAGGGCGGTTAAAGAGATTGCAGAATGAATGGAGTTCCAGAGGTTAAAAGAAAAGAAAAGTCCGAGTAGGCCGAGAGTCGAGTGCAAGATGTTCCGTTCACAGCGATTTGACAATGGGAAGTCCCGGGTTTCTTAAGGTGGTTGATTGTGTGCATGCAGGAGAAGACTCGGTGGAGGATGAAATGGCAGAAAATCAACAGATGTCGAACTCTTATCAGACACTTACTCCAGACGAAGTCGCTCCATACATGGCTACACGATTAGTACCATTGAGCCCCAGACCCATCGTTCCGCTTCGAACGGCTACCGGAAGGTCCATAAGCACCTTGCGCAGCTCCCTTCGAGGCAGAACGCAGCCTAACGCCGAAGACTATGCGATTAGTCAGATTCAGAACTAAAGGGTTTCCTCCACGCCCAGCGTCACAAAAAGATAAAACACCAAACGTAAGGGGGAAAAGAAGAAGGGGTTCCCTACTCGGAAACCAAGGTTTCAAAGTACTCACATCCTGTCACTACCTCCCACGGCACGGTTGGTGTCCGGAGTGTTGTCGAGGGTACCACGGTCGATGACCTTGCGGCGCTGGCCAGAGATAGCACTGGGCTTGGCGGCAGCAGCACTAGGCATGGCAGCCGCAGCAGCGGCCTGGCGGCGGGTCTGTTCGTCATCCTTGTCCTTCTTGCTGGCGTCAACAATCATAGCGGCGTTCTTCTGGTACTTGTAGACAGTCCAGTCGAAGACGTAGTCGTACTGGAACGACTCGCGGACGAACAAGTCACGGAAGATCTTGCGAAGGTAGGAGTAGTCGGGCTTGTCGTCAAAGCGGAGAGAGCGGGTGTAGTTCAGGTAGATGGCGAACTCGTTGGGGAAACCACGGCAAAGAACCTCGGTGGGGGTAGTCATCTTCTTCTCCATAATACGGTCGTACTTCTGCTTCTTAGTAGCAGCCTTCAGACCCTGCCAGGGAAGAGAGCCACGGCAGAAGTAAAGCATAACGTATCCAAGAGACTCCATATCATCACGACGAGACTGCTCAACACCCAAGTGGGTGTTAATACTGGCGTAACGGGCAGTACCAGTGAGGTTCTTGTTCTCACGGTAAGGAATGTGGAAGTGAGTCTTGGGGTCACGGTACTTCTTGGCCAGACCGAAATCGATCACATTGACCTGGTTACCGCGCTTACCGATACCCATGAGGAAGTTGTCGGGCTTGATATCACGGTGAATGAATGATTTAGCATGGATGTATTCGATACGGGAAATCAACTGATCGGCGAGAAGAAGAACGGTCTTGAGCGAGAACTTGCGGTTGCAGAAGTTGAAGAGGTCCTCCAAACTGGGACCGAGCAGGTCGATGACCATGGCATTGTAGTCGCACTCAGTACCGAACCAGCGGACGAAGGGAATACCGACACCACCGGCAAGAGACTTGTAGACACGGGCCTCATACTCGAGCTGGGGGTGCTTGGCCTTGACGCTCTCAAGCTTGATGGCAATCTCTTCACCAGAGATGATGTTGGTTCCTGCATATAAGAATTAGTACCGGTTCAGTACGGTCGGAGCAGAAACATCTGTATGCCTGTTTCCTACTACATACCGAGGTAGATATCACCGAAAGAACCACTTCCGATCTTGCGGCCGATGCGGTACTTGTTACCGACACGCAAATCCTGTGTATGATGTCAGCACTTATCGACAACCCGACTAAAATGATTTCGATTTCGACGTAGTCAGACGACGATGAGATCGATCTTCGGTGAAGATTTGACGTAAAAATCGACACTGGTAATGAAAACGACGACGGTCGTGATAAAGGGATTAGGCACTGACCATGGTAGTCATGTTGGATGGATTGTTACGGCACAGCCGAAAGCCGTGCGGAGAAGTTAAAAGCTGTTGAGGTGATAATAGTGATTAGAAATGGTCGAATGGAAGATGAAGTAGAAGAAGAAAAAAAGGAGTGAGAAAAGTAAAAGCAGGTGTTGAGCGGTGGTACAAGTCAAGGCAAAGAGCAATTGAAATGGGGAGTGTGACTCTCTGAGCCTCAGGCCGAAGAGTGAGGCTGGTCAGATGTGGCCACCAGGGGGGTTAACGGTTGGGCTCTGATGGGCCGTAAGATGGGGAATCGAGGGTTACAAGCATGCAAGAGAACAAAAAAAGAAGGGAACAGATAGAGTATCAACATAAGGAGGGGAGGTCTAGAAGTGGAGAGGGTAACGGCGCCATACCTGGAACGCGAGATAAGGATCTCAAAAGATGTTCAATGCCGACCGTACGACCGGATGGGATAGGGGAAGAAAAACTGGTAGCCACGAACAAGAATCCGAAGCGATAGAAGAAGAAAAGGAGGTTAGTCCAAAAAAGAATTCAAGGACCACGCCCTTGATAATAGAGGGAAAGAGGGATGTTGTGATAGAGAGAAGGAGAAGGAGAGGGAAGAGGGGGGGAAAGAAGTCGGTGAAGCGCGTATTTTTCTCTAGCGAATTTAAGGTGGCTGAACGGGGACTTGCGGAGTACAAGGGGTTACCAGTGGTTAGTACCATTTTACTAGGGGTTTCGGGTCGGTGGTGAAGTACCAACCTCGTCACTTTTGGATTTGCGCGATTTACTTTCTTATAAAGACTTTATTAATGGCAGTTTTTATTTATATATTTTATTTTATTTTATATTAATTACCCTCTTTCTATAATCTTTAATTATCTTTCAATCTGCATCTATATCTCTATGCGGATCTAAACTGTTGGGTCTCAAGGGTCTCGGGCCTGTACTAGTCCGACTGCTATACGGTGCTCAGCTGACTGCCCAAAAACCTGAAATAGAATGAGATGTGCAGTCTGGTGTGATGGGCCTAAAATGCCTCGGTTTCCTGTTAATGTGAGGGATGTTCCCTATCGACCGAAGTTACTATTAATATCATCAATATAGCCGAATCTGCAGCAATCAATTGCTAGATCTAGACCCTGGACACTACCCAACCTAAATGAGGGACCTGGAGATACTCATGGTGTGATAGGTGTAATAGATAACCAAGTAGATTAAGGGCGTATTCAAATTCCAACTAAGCGTAGTATCTGGTAGTATCTGCGGAGTATATAGACCAATTTGCCATTCGGTTAAACGCCCATGCGAGAATTTCCCGAAGGAGCATTTGAATGACATGGCCCCAATTCGCCTTAGGAAGGGCGCAGGTTTGTTTGGTGCAAGTTGGCCCCAGTCCCGTACCTAGCTGCATTCAAGCTGCATGGGGCCACTGCCACTTACCGTACGGAGTACCCCGGTTTCAATGGCAAATAACATCCTGGTAACTGGAACAGATATTGCCCAATCTATAGCCCTGGAGCATTATCGGTGTTGTTAAATAGACTCCCCGTTACCTAATTGGGTTTAACTGTCCCCATACAAACAGATGTCCACCTGGGCAGGTGGACTAGCGTATTCAAGTTAGAACTTCAAGTTCCACTCCAAGCCTAATATGACACAATGTGTCTATTTATCAACTTCAACACTGAGGTTTACTCTTAAATACGCAATAGCTCCGAGTGCTTGGGCCTCTTGGGCTGAAAAGGAACATCGAATAATCAACCTCTAAAAGAAGGCAAGGAATACATTGCATGTTAAAATTCATGGGTGTGCGAATAGTGGTACAGCCAGAGTCCGATGAACATCAGAGGACCGGGGTATAAAAGGAGGAAAGTACAGGCAAAGAGCGAGGAACAAAGGGTGTGGAGAGAACAAAGAGCGAGCGAAGACAGAAACTAGTCAACAGGCGAGGGGGATAAAAGGGAAAACAGAAACAAAAGGAATCCCGTTCCTCATTGCTGGTGAAACAAAGTAACTAAGTCGAAAAAAAAAAGAAAAAATAATAATAATGCTGAAAAAAGACACAGGGCAGACCATAACCTTTTTTCATCATGCAAGGATCATACTTTCGCGGTAAATTAGAAATAAAACGAGGGAACTGGCAGGAATACATGGAAGAAAAGCGCTCAGAGAATTGCATAGTGACATATCTCAGGACACATAGTCGTAGAGAGAAGAGAAAAAGAAAGAGAGATAAGGCAGCAAATCAGGAGTGCGTGGTTAGATGACATTGGCTGCACCGGTGGGCATCGTCTTCGGCTTGTTGGCACCAGTGCGCTCATCCTCATCTAACCGACGGCGCCACTCTGCAAGACTGTCACTCATCATGGCAGGTCCATTACTATCGTCCTTGGTCGGGGTTCGCTCAAGATCCATCTGGCTGCTCAGGCGATAGTTGCGGTTGGTGCTTTCCCAGTGGCTCCGAAGGGCTTCAAGTTCATTGGCAAGAGAGTCCAAGGCCATAGACCCACGGTTATCAGGGAAGGAAGTAGATTCCTGTGAAACACTGCTATCAGCTCGAGGTCGACCGCCGGCGGTATGGCTGGAGGCGTCGCTGTGGCTGCGGGAAACACCATTGGGACCTTGGATGTGCTGCGACTGGCGGCGGTAGTGACCCACCGAAGTCTCCACCTGCTCGAGAAGCATATTAACCTTTTGCTCGGCATCAGATGCACGAGTTTCAAGATGCACATTTTCCTGTCTCAGTTGGTCTAGCTCAGAACGGGTGCGTTCAGCTGTGGCGAGTAATTCTTTCTGAATACGACTGTGCTCAGCCATAGAGGCTGCCTTCTCGGTGCCGACGGCGGTTAGATCATCCTGGAGCTTGGCAATTTGGTTCTGGAGGTTTTGAATGGAGGATGAAGATTTCGACTCCAAATCGTCAATCGTTTGCTGGAGCCGAGTTCGTTCAATGGTCCATTCTTCAGAGTTATCAGACTGACCACCAGTCTGCTGGAAAACATCCAGTTCAGATTGCATCTTCGCATTCTGAATCTTGTAGCGAGCGAGTTCATCCTTCATACGTTTGAGCATCTTCTCAGTGCCCTTCACGTAATGGACAGCAGATTGGTAGTCGTTCTCAAGCTGCTCTAACTTCTCACGGAAAGCACGGTCGGCTTCTTGCTCACGGCTTTCAAATGTAGACTTAAGATCGTCATGTGCCTTCATGCTGGTGGACAACTGGTGCTCCAATTCTCGTAGTCGACTCTGCTCCGGGGTACCGAAACGGGAACCAGGGGATTCAAGTCGAGGCGAGCGGCGGGTGTCAGCAGCACTGATGCCCCGTTCACCTAGGAGATCCTTCAGGGCGGCATGCTGGATGTTCAAAGCTCCGGCCTCGCGCTGGTGAGCATCGAGCTGTGTCTTCAAGTCTCTGCTTTCTGCAGTCGCTGTCTGGCTGTCCTTCATAGCGGTCTGCAGCTGGCGGCGTAGCTGCAGGCCTTCACGGCTTGCTTGCTCCTGGTATGCCTCCAAACCGGCAATGCGCTCTTCGGCTCGGCGCAGTTTCTCAACGGCTGCATCGGCGGCGGCCTGGTTGGCCTTAGCCAAAGTGCTGGATCGCTCAATCTGAGCCTCCAAAGCCGCAACACGCTGATCAGCACGAGAGCGAAGGGACGCTTCCAAATCAGTAGAAGTAGCTCGTTCAAGGCCTGACACGAAAGCCATCTTATGGGTTTCGGCTTCCTTGGCATGGCTCTCAGCGAGCTCTTCAGCATCATGCAGGCGTCGAGTGACGCTCTCGAGTTCGGTAGTCTGCTCCTCATGCTCCGCTCGAAGCTGCAAGAGCTTTCTCTCCAATCCTTCGCGGCGCTCTCTTTCTTCGCGCAACTGCTTCTCAATAATGGCTGTCTTTGCAGCCGATGCAGCGACCGCTTCCTTCAAGCTGCCAAAGTTGGAATTGAAATCCTTGAGGCGGCCAGAAGATTCTTCGATCTGAAGCAGCAACTCTTCCTTGTCAAGTGTCAATTGGTTCAGCGAAGCTTCAGCCTCGGCACGCAGCAGCGCCTCTTCTCGAGAGGATGCTTCAGCACGATGTAACTCGGCGCGGAGATTCTCCGTCTCCAAAGAGTTGTTTTGCATCTCCAACTCAGCCAATCGTTTCCGAGTGGCCTCATTGGTGTCCTCGGCTAACTCTTTAGCCTGTCTTTCCTGTTGCAACTCGGTAGTCATGACATCTAATCTGGTTTTGAGCTCGGAATGAGATGCAAGAGCCAATGCAAGACGACGACCCATGTCGGTCGGTCTCTCAGTGCCATCTTCGCCTTCGCGGGAAACCTCTGGTTGAGGAGTTCCACGTTGACTACCACCATGAGCGGCAAGCCTGGCACGAGAGTAAGCTGCCTCACTCACGGCGACGTCACGCTGATGCTCTACTTCTGCGATGCGTTTGGACGCGATGGATGCTTGGCGGTCAACTGTGGCCTGCATCTTAGACAGCTCTGCCCTCATAGCTAGGAAAGCTTCAACCAATGGACGGTCCTCATCATTCAATGAGTCGCTTGCGCGTTCATCGATGGCGGGGCTACTGGATGCATTGGGCACATAGCCACCCTTTCTCGCCAGAGCTAGCTCAGAAGCATACCAGGCGTTGCGAGCCTTGGCAGCCTCCAACTCCTTGATCAGGGCTTCTTGGTGGGGGGTCAAGCGTGGCGAACGAGGTTCATCACCAAGGGTCTTGGAATTGCGGAAAGCTCGACTCTCAATTGAACCATCGATACTGGTTTGGCGACCCAACACCGATTCCTCGGCGCTATCCATTGAGCCACGTTGTCGCTGGGACCGCAATGATCGTTGACGGCCAGGGGTAGTGATCAATGGCGCTGCTTCACCGGCCTCCATTGCCTTGGCTGACATTCGTTGCGCTTGCTGAGTGGGTGTACGCTGTCCACTAGACTGTGTCTCTTGAAGTATTTCCTTAGCCACGGGAGACTCAGCACCTCGCTCTGCATTTGCAACACGAACATCCACAGTGCCCGTGTACCCACGATCCATTTTCGTCGGAGTCTTGCTTCGAGGATTCATTCCAGGTTGAGGACCATTGGCACGAGGACCTGGTGATGGAGCTTGACCTGGTGGAGGGGGTCCAGAGGGCGCCTGGGCAATGGATGCACGAGGGAGCCTTGAGCCAGGCCCCAGATTTGGGTTCGATCCAAACTCGCCTGGCTTGTTGCCTGGAGGTTGAATCAAACTCTCACGTGATGGACCACGGCGCTGGTGATCAGGAGTTGCACTTTGCGCCTCGCGGGATGTACGTCCAGATGATGGCCCCTGTTTCTCCGCTTGAGCAATCCTGCCAACTGGAGCAGCACTACGCTCAACCGGGCCAGAGTCATTGGGATATCGAATCTTAGACGTGTCAAGAATATAAGCCATGCTGAGCTCATTCGGATCACGAGGAGCGGAGCTAGGTTCACCGGCCATGACAATAATTTGTTTGCCAAAGGCGGTCATGCTATGCCCAGATCTGGGAGATGGAGCCGGCCCCATATTCTGGAAAGAATACCATCGACGAGAGCTAATTCGGAATGCTGAAAGATCACCCAAGTCTACTCCCTCGTCGGTTCGGCCACCAAAGACGTACATCACATCCCCGACCAAAGCTGAAGCATGACCCTCTCGTGGTGTGGGAATGAACCCAACACAGTCTATTTCAGTCCATATGCCCGTGCCAGGGTCATATGTCCAGACATCGTTAAACCACTTCACACCATTTGTTCCTCCAAAAAGATAAAGACAGTCATTTTGGGTCACAATGGTGTGGTTGGTTCGTGCAGGAGGAATTCGTCCCTCAGGGGGGCCACCCTCGTGGCTATTCTGGACGAGAACCTCCCACTTGTTTGCTGGATTTTGCAATTGATTTAGATCAAATGCGATAAGATCGTTAAAGAAAAATCCTTCAACCTGACCACCAAAAACATAGAGCTTCGAGCCCACAATGTTCAGAGTGTGACCATACCGTCCAGCGGGGCGAGCTCCGGGTGGGATTGCGCGGGACCATTGTCGAGAGGCTAGATATTCTTCAGTTAGATAAAGAGAACGTTTCCAATATGTAATCGGGACAAGAGCATACAAGTATTCAGAAGATACAATGTGTCGTCCAGCGCATCCGTCTCATTGATTTTAGTATCACCACCGAACACGATAAATGCATTCCCGACAAGCAAACTAGCATGTCCAACTCGTGGGCCAGGGCCCTCAGATACTGTCGCAATCTGAAAACAGGAAAGGCTACCGCCGCTGCTTTCAATCATCCACAAATCTCCCTTTACGGTAGATCCATCAATTAGACCTCCCATCATATAAATGTCTCCTTCCTTAGAAGCCACTGCATTGATTGCGGCGCCATAACGGGGAAATGGGGTCGATTGCGGCGAGGAGAATTTCAGCCGCCGTTGCGACCAGGGATAGAGGGTCGAATTTGGGCTTTGTTGTGGAGACATGCCATTAGGAGGTTGCGGTGGACGTTGAACCTGGAGAGATCAAGTTAGGACCTATCGTTGTCTAATCTGTTAACAATTCATCTTCTCACCTGTGATTCAGACTCCGCTCTCTGTCGCGGCCTAACAGGATCCGGACTGGATGGACTGGCCGCAGAATTAAGTGAATTGTTGTAGCTGCTGCTGGGGGTTGGGGTCTGCGAAAAGCTACCATCGACTTTGGCCCCATTCACAGGAGCATTACCAGATGGAGCACCCTCGGATGTATGAATATTCCTTGTTGCCGATGGGAGCGCCGTCCCCTGTTGATTCTTCTTGGATTTGAACAAAAAAGCCATCGTTAAAGCAGAGTCGTAATCAGTTCGTTCACGGGCCGTTCACGCAGGATACCGCAAATTCGCAGAATTCGGCGCCCAAAAATTCGATATGCTGTGCGGGCGCCGACAGGTCGAAGTTCAAAGCACCGCTAATCTAATACTTGTCGAGGTCACGAAGGCAATTCTTGTGCGAGATCGGCTGTGGAGCGAGGTGTTTTCTTAAGGAGGGTGTGGAGTGCGGAACCAGGAACCAGCGGGAGCCCGTCGAGAGGTGTCCCATTCACAGGGCCCGAGCAGAATAAAAAAAAAAAAAATAGGCCAGGGGTTATCGGGGAGGGTGGGATGCCGAATCAACCAGCAATGAACGTGGACATCAAGACCAGGGAATAGATCAGAGAAAAAAAAAAGCAAAAAAAGAAACAAGGAAAAAGGGGGGTGAGAATGAAACCAGAGAGATGCAGAAAGAGAGAAGATTCAATTTCCCTGGCGGGTGTGGTCTAATCGAACTAGTCTTAGTGTATGGGGAACGGCTGCATACTCAGGGGCAACCATCAACGGTCTTTGTGAGGCACATTCCTGACACCCCAGCCTCTGGTCGCCATGGAGAATTCAAACACCCTCGTGCTTATGATTCAAGATTGAGAGTCATTTTCTATATTTTTCTCTGAATTTTTGGATTTCATTTTTTAGACGATAATGGGTATATTGTGCCGATAACCTTACGAAGAACCATACTGTCATCAGGGCCCATGTATGCAAGCCACACTAACTTCATACTCCATTCCATGCTACCTTATTATGACTTGGTATTCGAGGAGAGCAATATTATGCGAGAGATATACTCGATATCTGCACATGATAGTAAGGAAGCATTAACGTATTCTACTAATCTGTGCTATAATTAAGCCGCGGGGCTGTTCTCTGTGTGACGGGAGTGGCCAATTGCTGTAGCGTACGCCTCCCATGTCCACCCCGGCGATCCACCCCCCACAACGTGCAAGGAACCTACAGGTTCCACGCAGGGTTGATCTCTGTCGGAAATACACCATTGGGGGGCTTGTGGTAAACAAAGACGAATACCAAAGAGAGGTTAAAAAGCATAATCAAAGTGATCAGGAGCAAAAACAGAAGAGAAAGATAAGGTCTGTCACAAGAATTCGACGATCATCACCTCGTATGTTTCTCGGTTCCAAGGTTACGGTATGCTGACTACAAGGATTTCGAAGATTCGACACATCTGCACAAAGGGATGGTGCATTAGGAGCTTGGACTCAAGTGCTTTGCCCAGTTGTCAGTTCATTCCAGAGATGAACTGTCACACAATCGGACACATCACACTGAGTGGGAGGTTCCTAGTGAGACCAATTGATGTACCTGGTCTATCATGATCTCTTCCTCCGCATGTCTAAGACAATGTGTTCATGAAGCCGTATCTTGGCAGGGAGCAATAAGGTGAATTTGTGATGTCTGATTCCAAGATTCTGATTTCACAATGGTCTCATCTAACAGAGCACCCTGTCTTGATATTTTACTTCAAGTTGTACTAGTAGTATAATTTGGTGATGGTGACTGATTCATTATGCACATGTGGTTGGGTCTCGTCCAAGCCCTCTTTGCGTCTCCAGTGGGCTTGCAGTGGTTATTCTCACCGCCCGGCATAATATCCACCAGTTGACCTCAGATCTATATCCAATCTGTACTCCTATTTTTCTTTTTGATCTGACATGACATAGGGAAATTATATAGCGCCCGGAAAGCCCTGGTGCTTAAATATCCCTTTACCTACCCCTTTAGGTACTTCAATTTCAGGTTGCATCCATAGATGGGTAAGTAACCATTCGCCTACGGATACAACTAACTGTCCAGCTGAGTATGTATGTGCATGTCACAGTGGCCTAGATTTTGCCTATCAAAAACCTAAATGACTGTACCACCAATCGCTATTGTATAGTTAGTCACCTGAGATTTACTACCAGGGTCTCTGATTAACGTATACTGGTATCTGCATTGGCATTGTGCCTTTAAGATTAATATTTGAAAAGCGCACAGCAACCGGTGCTCTTGTCTCCGAAGAACCCCCAGATTCATGTATTGTAAAAACCTCCAGGGCTCTTGGTCTTCACGGCCCCATCTGCCCACATGCATTCCTTCATAGTCTTAATTATCTCATCTAGGGTTGTTGGAGAGGTGATTTCAAACATTTGAAGACCTCAAGACCAACCCAATACCAGAAGTAGAACTTTCCGCTGGCTTCAAATAGGTAGACGTGTTCTGTGCAATGACACATAAGCGAACATCCTCTTCCAAGCTTCATCTTTTCACACAGTTCTTGTCCGAAACTGTCTTCGGCCTCCCAGCTCTCTTCGTACTCCAGGTCCTCGGGCTTGAGCCCCACCCTGACGGCGGGTCATCCTATGATCTGCATTAGCGTTGAATACCATGTTTTGACAGCGACAAGCTTACCACGATGGCCATGATGTTGGTTTCATCAATACTTGGAAAATTGAAACGAATTGTGATTACTCGGAGTGAATAGATAGGTCAGAAATACGTCATTTAAGAATTTCAAATGGTACAGAACGAAGCAGGATCATAGCCACCTGGGCATTAGCCAGCAGTACATTCTGTCACATGCAGGCGGCGTTGAATTTCGATCCTCGTTGTATCATGATAGAATTCCAGGCATTCTACAAGGGCCTTTATAGACTGGTGGCTGTTATTCAGCAAGGTTGTAATTTTAATCTCAATCTTACAGGAGAGTTTAACCTTCGAAGCTTTGAAGCCTCTTCCACTCATGTTAGAAGTCAGGATTGTTTCAATACTCAGCTCTTCATAGTACACATATGGATATCATAAGCTTCCAAGGTTCATTATTACTGTCAAATCCAATGACCAACATAATACCCAAATTAGATATAATCAGGACGCAGATAGATGATACGATTGATAAGACAACCCCGGGCGTTATCAGGAATCCCCAGTCCGTATTAGCATCAAATTCCCTCCAGATTGTGTTCACTTCAATGAGCTTACAACGTTAGTTGCCAAGGTCAATCAAAAACACAATTGAAAAGGAATGTAGATTATCTCGGAATTTTAATCTCATCGAACCAATTGTATGTCGTAAGTTGTAGCATGGTGCATCTAGAGACCCCGGGGTTGTTATCGGGCCGCGAGAGCTCCTGTATTAGTCAGCCTGGGCGCGGGGATACCATAATCCGGGTTCCAGCACCAATGTGAGCCTCACCGTTGCCGTGTGCGTCTAGATCGCCCCGGCTTTCCACCCGCAAGAGAGTGCTAATTCAGTGGTTTTCGATATTGAGGTTTCAAGCTCGCCCTAAAATCAACCCCTCGCCCAACTTCCCCAAGCCCCATCGCCTCCTGGTTTCGGCATCTGGGAGGTCTCAGAGCTGTTCATGCTCTTCACCTCCCAACCCCCGCCGTCCTAACTCTCACTTATGTACCACCATGACTGATACGACAACATGAGGGACCCTACTGCAGATATGGATCACTCTACTCAACCCCCTGCGACAAATGGCTCCACGGAACCCCGGCGCAATAATAAATCCGTCAGAGTCGCGTTTGGTCCAGACTTGGAAACTACTATCCCCACCCGTGAACGATCCCCAGCTCCCTTGTCCAGCCACCATCGCTCCTTCACTACGGTAGAACACAAATCAACCTCCATTGCTACCCCAGCCAGGCCAACAAGCTCCGCCGGGGAGAATGCAGCCTTACTACCCGATGAGCCGCCGCGACGGCCATCTCCTCGCAGGTCCGAATCCAGTCGACCAGCAATGTTGAAACGAGCGAAAAGTGACTATGGACCGAGCCGAGTTACATTTGATAAGACCCCCGGAGATGAAGAGGAGGATTTTGCCATGCGACACGGCTGGCAAGAGGAATACACCTCCAGCGAATATCTCAAAATCCTTCACTCGGTAAGATGCGGGAACCCCGGCATTCCGATGTCACACCTGATCGACTTTTTGCATATTGAAACTAACACAAAGGATTTCCTTCCTCAGAACTTCTACATGTACTTCACGGAGAAACGCCATGAAACGAATGGTATCCCGCGAGACCCCGTAGGAAGCTGGCCGAGTCAAGACTGGAGAATGAAGGACCGATTGAAGACCGTGTCTGCCGCCCTGGCCATATGCCTGAATATCGGCGTTGACCCTCCCGATGTGGTCAAGACTAATCCAACCTCCAAGCTCGAGTGCTGGGTAGACCCCACATCTACCACCGGTGGGGGTCAGAACAAGATCATGGAACAAATTGGCAAGAAGCTGCAAGAACAGTACGAGACATTGAGTCTGCGCACCAGATACAAGCAGTACTTGGATCCATCGGTGGATGAGACTAAGAAGTTCTGCATCTCCCTACGCAGGAATGCCAAGGATGAGCGGGTCCTCTTGCATTACAATGGTCACGGAGTTCCTTTGCCGACCCAGTCAGGTGAGATCTGGGTATTCAACAAGAACTACACCCAGTACATTCCAGTGCCCCTCTATGATCTACAATCCTGGCTAGCCGGGCCTAGCCTTTTCGTCTTCGATGTGTCGCATGCAGGCAATATCGTCCAAAACTTCCACACGTTCGTGGAGAAGCACGAGAAAGAGAATGCCGAAGCGAAGAAAAGAGACCCCAATGCTATTGTTCAGAACTATGGTGATTGCATCCTGTTGGCAGCATGCCAGAAAAACGAATCTCTCCCAACAAACCCGGATCTCCCAGCTGATCTCTTCACCTGTTGCTTAACCACACCCATTGAGATTGCCCTGCGGTTCTTTATCCTGCAGAATCCACTCAGAACCGACATCTCCATCGATGACTTCAGAGTTCCCGGTCGTCTCCAAGACCGTCGCAGTCCCCTTGGAGAACTCAATTGGATCTTTACAGCCATCACTGATACAATTGCTTGGAACACACTTCCTCGTGCATTGTTCAAGAAGCTCTTCCGGCAAGACCTTATGGTTGCTGCACTTTTCCGAAACTTCCTTCTCAGCGAACGCATTATGCGTACATACAAATGTCACCCAATCTCCTCTCCCGAGCTTCCTGAAACCCATCATCATCCACTTTGGAAAAGCTGGGATCTTGCCGTGGAGATGGTCCTGGCCCAATTGCCGGCTTTGATCGACCACGAGGAAAACCGTAGGCAGTATGAGTACCAGCACTCGACTTTCTTCGCCGAGCAATTGACTGCATTTGAGGTTTACTTACAATCTGGGCCCACAGAGAAGAATCCACCAGATCAACTTCCAATTGTGTTGCAAGTCCTTCTCAGCCAAGCACATCGTCTGCGTGCATTAATTTTACTCAGCAAATTCCTGGATCTGGGTCCATGGGCAGTACATCTCGCCCTCAGCATTGGTATCTTCCCTTACGTGGTCAAGCTATTACAGTCGGCCGCGCAGGAATTGAAACCCGTCATGGTATTCATCTGGGCGAGAATCATGGCCGTGGACTACACTGTTCAAAACGACCTTCTGAAGGATAACGGCATTCATTATTTCATCTCGATCTTAAATCCATCTTCTCCTATCCCCGTTGGAAACGCGAGTGAGCATCGGGCGATGTGTGCCTTCATCGTCTCGATCTTTTGCAAGGGCTACCCGCAAGGTCAGAATGTCTGTCTGTCAGGAGAGTTATTTGACTCGTGCTTGAAACATCTCGGAGACCTGGAAAATCCATTGCTCCGACAGTGGTCCTGTCTCTGCCTCAGTATGCTCTGGTGTGATTTCCCGGAAGCAAAATGGATGGGAATTCGCTGTTCAGCTCCTGCACGACTATGTGAGCTGAATTTTGATCCGGTACCCGAAGTCCGCGCAGCAATGCTACATGCGGTCACCACATTCATTGGCATCCCGGATTTGACGGACCAAGTGGCGCAGATTGAGGAGTCACTAGCTTTGGCAGTGTTGCCCATGTCCGCGGATGGAAGCGTGATTGTGAGAAAGGAACTGCTTGTCTTCTTCTCCACCTTCGTCAAACGCCACCAGAACAAGTTTTTGGTGGCCGCTTATGAAGAACTCCACAATGAGAAGCGGTCTCTGCAGCGTCGCCTCTATGATGCCTCGCCAATGAGTCCATCAGAGATCCAAAACGGTTCGCTGGAGCTAGACGCCAAGATCCCCCAGCTTTCTCGAAACACCACATTTGGAACTCTTTGGAAGCAGATTCTGATTCTCTCCGTTGACCCTCATCCCGATATTGCTCAGGGTGCCGGTGTTATCGTTGATTACATCCATCTCATCCTGCTAGAATCACCTATGTCGACTCTCGCTGACAAGATCAGAATCGAGATCCTGGATCTCACATATCGCCTGTCACAAAAGCTACAGATTTCAGAACGTCTGGAAGCCAAAAAGACAGCGCTTCCTTCAATGCCCCAGTCATCTATCGCCCCAACCACTAAACAAGAAGGTTATCTTTCGCTTGGCTTTAAGCGCACCGCGAGCTATGCTGCATCTCTGAAGAACCTTGCATTTGGTGGTTCGGGCACAGGGGATGGATCATCCGATAACACTGCACCTCCCTCGCCTTCTAAGAGTCGCATGCCCATGACCCCTCGTGGGCGTGCTCCACCTGAATGGACTCGACCTCCCGAGGTAAACGACCACGTCGCTCCCGCGACAGCCTATCACCTGGCCCCCACGCCGACTTCGCGTGGCTTCCAGTACAGGGACCCAGAAGGAGTCCCTATCATTCCTTTGAAAAGCAGATTCTTGGACTGGTCAACAGAGGTAATTTCGAAATTCTCTCTCAACCTGAAACAAACACACAACAAATTTTATGAAAACATACTCACCCTTGAGAAGTACTTCCGGGAGCCCCAGATGAAACCGAACGAACCAGACGAGCCCGGAAGTTCCGACTACAACGAACGCCTCTGGCGACGCAGTCGCAATGAGAAAATTATTGCAGAGACACAGCCCCTCAAGGGCAAGGCAGGTACTAGTCGATGGGACAACTCGATTTCTCTCTTATCAAACAGCAGCCAACCCTTGAAGATGTGTTTCCATCAATTCGAGGATCATATCGCTGTGGCAGACGACCGTGATACCATCGCGTAAGTTCTGGGGAATCCCCCGTGGAGGGCGTTTTCTTTTTCTAACTTACAATTTGATATTAGTATCTGGGATTGGCAGAGTCACAAGCGTCTCAATCAATTTTCCAATGGCAACCCCGTTGGATCCAAGATTAACGAAGTTCGATACATTAATGAAGATGACCAGGCCCTTCTACTGACAGGGTCCTCGGACGGTGTACTCAAATTGTTCCGAAACTACGAATCTGCTAGGGATATCGAGGTCGTCACAGCCTTCCGCGCTTTGCCTGAACTCATTCCTAGCAACCGGAATGCAGGCCTTGTTCTTGATTGGCAACAGGGCCAAGGAAAGGCCCTAGTGGCAGGCGATGTCAAGGTGATTCGGGTGTGGAATGCAGCCACCGAAGTCTGCACCAATGTACGATTCCTAACAACTTCTCATTGTGTGATTGTTGTTTGAAATGCTAATTTTGGGTGATTCTTTATAGGACATTCCCGCACGCTCTGGTTCATGTATCACCTCTTTGACATCTGATCAGGTTGCCGGTAATATCTTTGTCGCCGGTTTCGGGGATGGTGCAGTTCGAGTCTTTGACCAGCGACTCAAGCCTACGACTTCCATGGTTAAGGTCTGGCGTGATCACAAGCAATGGATCACCAACGTCCATATGCAGCGCGGTGGCTTGCGAGAGCTCATCTCGGGAAGTCGCAATGGCGAAATTCGACTTTGGGACCTCCGTATGAACGACGCTTTATCTACTATCTTTGCCACAAAGGATACTCTTCGGACCTTGAGTGTGCATGAACATGCGCCAGTCTTCAGCATGTATGTTTTTACCCCCCTCGATTTCCCTCGTCCTCTAGAGAAAAGATATACTGACTATAGATACAGGGGCACCAACCGTCATGAAGTCAAAACGTTCAACGTCGACGGGACCTATCTTTCCACCTTCGAACCTTATACCAGCTTCCTCCACCATAATCGTTCCTCTCCCATCGCTAGCACGGCCTTCCACCCACATCGTACAATGCTCGCATGTGCAGCATTGAACGATAACCACATCAACCTCGTGTCTTGTTAATCAAGGCAGGCCCGAGCTTTGGATTTTTGCGAAGACTTGAGTTCAACTCATGTCTCACCGTTTTTAGCACTATTGTAGTATTGCTCTCGATCCAATCCGCAATTCCACACAGCTCCCGGGCTGATGGTTCAATAATGATGCACACATGGCTGTGTCCTCTTCTCTCCATGCCATACGCCGTTAATTTGATTTCTTCCTGATCTCTCTTCATTTCGCTCATATCATTCTTGACGCGAGAGAAATTATTCTTCTTTCTCTCTCTCGCTCTCTTCTTTGTCTCTTTCTGTTCTTTTTTTCTTTGAATATCCCGCCTCGGTTTCTGGATCAGCATGAGTCTGGAGATGGGGAGCCATTAGAAGTGCTGCAATCATATTTGCTTCAGCCTATTCGTTGCAGATTTTCTATTCTCCTCTAATGATGATCCTGCCTTTTTCTCTTTTCTTGTTCATTATTCCTCGATAGCGCAATAATGTGTTCATACAATGCATCTTTGATTTAAGACCTACTAGTAGCTCAGGATGTACTGTCAGCGTTAACGCTAACGAGTCCCAACGTACTCGTATCTCCGGCCGTGGGTCGACATCGGGAGTAGTATGAGTTCTTTGAGCCAATTTCATAAAGCCACTTGCCAGTAACTTGAACTTGAAGCATCAATTCAATTTTAGTTCAAGTTAAAATAGTATACAATTCCAAGGTCTAATGTTAGATGATACTAATTTGAACATTGACCTCATGCACTTCTATATATCCAATGCCTTTGATACCACTGTTCTCTTTGAGTACTACCACCCCGAGTCTTTTGTATCATTCAAAGTATGCCAAATTTGGACCATTGGCATTCAAATGTTCGCATATTGGAAACTGAAAGACTCAGGCATGCATCATGATGTACTATATATATGATCATGATCATGATCCTCGATCCAGATGTCAGTTCAACTTGAAGATTCTCAAAAACTTGAATCGAATCCAGCATCAAGAACCAAAATTGGATACAAATGCACAAACCTCGACTCTAATCCTCATTCAAATCAATCAAACATCCCTGTTCAGAAAGATACTATAGTCCGGATTGTCCATTTCAAGGTTCTGCGTTAAAAATGGATGATTTTTGTACCTGCGGCCCGTTACAGAGGGTAAGGCAGTGTGTATGTGGATTCGTAGAGCGTGCAAGACAGCGTCGACGAGAAAGATTGACGGGACCTGCTGGCCCTGCTGGCCCTGCTGGACCTCCAGGGGCTCCAGGAGCACCGGGAGCTCAGGGAATACAGGGAGCTGCAGGATTGAACGGCGCAAAAGGTGATACAGGTGCTCCAGGACCGGTTGGGAATGAAGGACCTCGTGGGCGTAAAGGGCTGAAAGGGGATAAGGGCGATACAGGAGATAAAGGTGACAAAGGTGATCCAGGTGACAAAGGTGATCCAGGTGACAAGGGTGATCCAGGTGACAAGGGTGATAAAGGCGATAGAGGGGAGAAGGGAGAGAAGGGAGATAGAGGATCTCCTGGTCCTAGAGGAGGAAATGGTGGTGGTGGTGGTGGTGGTGGTGGCGGCGGAGGAGGAGGAGGAGGTGGAGGAGGGAATGGTGGAGGAGGAGGTGATGGAGGGAATGGTGGAGGAGGAGGTGATGGGGGCGGACTTCCTGGTCCTCCTGGCCCTCCTGGTCCTGCTGGTCCTCGTGGACGTCGTGGACCCCCTGGACCTCCCGGGATTCGCGCGCGTCGTGCAGATCGTCCTGGAGTTTCAAGAAATATAATTCTTTCGCGGAAATACGGTCGTCTAGCTCTGGCCTATGAACGTGCCCTTCGACAGGCTCGTAACACAGGTGGCAATCGAAACGTTACTGTGCCAATTTTGGAACCATTTCAACCTCCTCCTCCTGAAGTCTGGACGCCACCCCCACGAAACGTAGAACGGGATTCAGATTCCATCCCATCCGCGAATCTACAAATCCGAGGTCATCAGCTCTTCCAATGGCTCCAAGACCCTACGATACCTGGCTGCAATATTGTACACCCCGATAATATTGCTCAGATGATCGAGGAGATCACGAGAGAGGGAGCATTTCCTTCACGGAAGCCAAATTTCCCTCTGGATGTCGTTAGAGGTCATCTGATTTTAACACCTACAGATCCTGAGCCACATCAACTTTGGACTGCGCGTAAGACTATGTTTATGAGTTCAGAAACTTATGGCGCTTATATGGGGTACAATGCACCTGGGGTTATTATATCACAGTTAATTTCTAGTGACGCGGAGATGCAGGAGCGTCAAGTTTATATGTCTAACATTATCGCTCACTACTATCAAATGGACACAGTCGGTGATGATCTACAATACATGCTTGTTACTGGAATTGTAAACCCACAAACTTCCAAAGTTCTTGATGAAATCATTGAGGAGGCTGTGCGGTCTGGGATATACCAACATGGCACCACACTTTTCCTGACTCAAGACAACGCCAAGTACTATGAGCTTCTGGGGACTCGTATTGGACGGGTGGTAGGAGGCACTTTACTATGTCTTTATCCTCGAGGAACCCATTTCATTAGCCAAATTTTGATTCGCAGTTTTGATCTTAGCCTGAGTGCAGGTGAGGAGTTCTTTGGTGAATCTAATGGTAGCGGTGGAAATGGCAGCAGCTTGTCAATCAACGTGCGTTTTGATGTCAGGCAATACTCCCCTCAGTAGACAAGAGGGTTCTCAAGATTGTCAGCGTCAGAACTCGGGAATGGTTCAGAATAACTGGACATGTGGACATCTGAAGAGGGTTTGGTACTAGTAGTACTAGTAGCTATTCTAGGATGGATGTGATTTAGGACAGATATAAGAACCTCCAAGGTTCAAGTTCAAACATTTGAATGTTTAAGTTTCAAAGTGGTGTTTGGTTGGAATGTTTCTATGGAATGATTGAATGGTTTTTTTTCAAATTTGAATCATATATGAGCTCTGCTATTATCATAGACCAAGATATTGACATTAGCTTCAAGTCCTGTTTACTGCATATGATCCTTGTTCCTTTGCGTCCATTATTCACGCTACTCAGCATCATGATGATCTGAGTGTAATAAACGTTCCAAGGTTAGTGCAGTTAAGCCAGAGGTCCCCATATACGCACGTAGTTCATAATGAAAATGATTCAATTACTAGTTGATGCTTGAAAGAAAACCAGACACTCCATGTCGAGACCAAACGCATAAATTTATATGACTCGAGCACCTCACCTAGTATAAAAAACACCCATCACATTCTTCCTGCTGGTAGCTCATAGTCTTCTGTGGAGTATTCGCACTACGGGGAGGCAATATTGCCATGAAATCTTTGACTATTTGGAGGTGCTTAGCCCTCGAATCCAAACATAAAGTCCCCAAGCTAGTGCATTCAATTCAACTTTGGAACACATTTTTGGTGTTTCTTTATTATTGAATTCGAAACACCGACATCACTAAAAGCCTGGCTTTGGAGATATGTGTCAAAGAGAAACTCAAGTGTCCCCCATTTCCAAAGTTTGAACCCTTTCATCTCAAAATAGATGTTGTGAGCTGGAATTAGATACATAGAGTCAGAGAGGTGAATGTGCAATTTTAATACGAGGAGCATTCATTATTCAGCCACATAACATCAAGACATTCACAAATCTGATAGATGGCAACCTTGTTGAGATATGGGCTCAGCTTTTTGCAGATCTTCTGTACCGAATCATCCAAATCGAAGCTATTCAAGGCTCAAAAGGACTCATCATGAAACTGGCCACAGCCTATCCATGGATTTGCAGTAACTTCTTTAGTCCTCTGTTCTAGTTTCAAGATTATAATTAGCCAAAAGAAATTGTAAAGCCACTTAGACTATCTTCAATGTTCTATATTTACAGCTTCCCTTCAGTTAAATCAGGGCATCAAAAGACTTTATTAAAATTTCCATGGATCTAAAATACTTTTGGGTCAAAAGATGCATTGCAGTTGCTATTCTAGTAGCTCGAGTCCTTATATCATTATTTTAAGTGGTCTTTTACCCTAAAAACCAAGGACCTGAGCCATTAATACATGCGCATTTGCTTTGATCTAGTCAAAGACTCTTCTTTATCCATTGTCATGTTCTTCAAGTTCATTCAAACTTGAATGTTTGAATCTGATCAACCACGAGTGCTCGAATTTATAAAATGGACTTCAGCACCAGCCAGATGTCATGTCCAGTCCATCATCGAAGACCCCGTCTTCATAAATTGCCTCTTCAATTCAAATTTTGGTCCTATATCTCATTCATAGCAAACGCAAACCCGCACCCACAATCCAGTTTCAGAATCAGTCATTGACCATTTGTCCAAACTTATACCTGAAACCCATTTTCAAACCACAAATTTGATCCACCGGGGCCGGCCAAAATGAGTTTCAATAGTCGCTGTGCCAGCTGCCTGCGGTTTCTAGACTGCATGTGTCTGATTGATCAAGCATCAAGCGACGAGGGCACTCCTCCACCTGGTCCTCGCCCTCCTGGTCCTCCTCCTCCTTGGCCCCAGGAGGAGGGAATTGAGCTTGAGAACCTTCCGAAGCAACCTGCTGCGCCAGAGGAGACTCAACCTCCACCTGTTGTTCCACCACCGGTTATTCCAGCACCTGCGGCTCCAGCACCTGCAGCTCCAGAATCTAGAGCTGCAACCCGTGATTTATCACTTTTATTTCAAGACAGGGGAATTGTTCCAGCCCGTGATCCTTATTACCCGTTAGAATGGCATGAAAATAGAGGACGCGAGCTTCATGCGTGGATGACCGATCCAAACGCACCGGGGTGTCCTATTAATGAATGTAGAACGACCTGGGATGAACTTCTCACGCATGCAGACATTTTACCTAGAACTAGGCGAGATCTAGATTTGACTAGGAGCTCCCAAACCCTCGAGCTTGCGGATTCTTACACAGAAACTGACCCTAATCAACCAGAAGAATTTGTGACAAATGTGACTGTTGTATTTGACGGTAATACCCATATCATGGGATCTTTTACTGGCAGGGTAGTTGAATTGATCTCTATTCGTCATGAGACCGAGTCGCGAACAGGCCAACCTGTTAACCACCCCCATGTCTCTGAATTGGTTGTGACAAGTTATAATGCGATCAACGGCTATGGCTCTATAACTGGACTTCGGGATATTACAGCTATAGCAGTTCATAACGCTCAAACTATTCGCGTTCTTACTCAATTGTATGCGGATCGATATCCCGTAATTTATGATGACCCTCGGTCTCGAGAGTGTCCTCAGGGCCAGCATTTTGATGAAGGTACGCCAGAGTATTATAGGCTCCTGGGGACTCGCATTGGACGTACTATGGCATCTATTGTTCTTGCAGGATTTCCGCGAGGAACTCGTTCAATTGTTAGAATTTGGACTTTCTTCGATGTTTCCGTTGGTTTTGGGGATCTTCGCTTCCAGCTGCGGGAGATTCCTGGAAGTGATGCTTGAGGTTTCTACTAGGGCTTCAACTTGATCAAGATTTCCTTGAGTGGTACCCAGGTGGATTGCAACATATGGTTTTTTAGTTCTATATACTATTTACATATCTGTTTTGTTCAATCAATCGTTGTTTCAATTTCAAACATTTGAATGTTCAATTTTTGATTTCTATTAGCTAGAGGCTTCGCGATTGTTTTCTAAAGGAATGCACTCCAATTCTAATTTTATACACTGCTCTACTCCGTACTAGCAGTATCAAGTAATCCAATCTAACCTACATAGTAAAAGAGCACTGGCATTTCAGCTATAATTTCCACCAGTAATAGTTTATGGTATTTACCATCCATTCTAGCATAGAACTTGAATGATAAGAGTGTAACCTTGGAAGCGCCTAGTTGCAGATGTGCCCAACTGTGGAGACAGTGCAGCGATGACATCCCTGCTCGAATCTCTTTCTCCACTCCGATCCCATGAAACAACTTCAAATATTGGAGCAATCGAAAGATCCTCATATCCTAATGAAGCTCTTGGCATTCATAAGCAACTTCTTAACATAAAATTGGAAGTGGGGCGATCGGCTAAGTGCCATGAAGTCCGAGGCTTTTCAACTGCATAACCGAGAGTCATTTACCTATTAGGGTTAAGTTGCCGTCTTTGCCGTTTATCTTCTATCGAATTATTTGACATGCAGAACGATTCAATCGAGGTGGATTCCTAGTGGAGACGCTTATTCTTTTCGAGTCATTCACTACTTTATAAGAAAACCATGTTCCTGATTATTTCTCTGATCTTTGTTTCATTTGCGCCCACAGAAGCCCTGGAGGAATCTGAAAGATCTGAGGCCAAAGTGGATCCGAGTCCCTTGAACTTGAACTTGAATCGAGTATTCATGATTCAACCTCAGATTCAGTTATGAAATCAGATATTGAGGCATCGCCGGTGCAACCGGTTGTCACTGAGAAAGAACCAGATCCTGATCTGGTAGATTGGGATGGACCTGATGATCCAGAGAATCCATTTAATTGGCCTTCATATAAGAAATGGCGTCAATTAATCTTTATGGCGATTAATACTTTCCTAACGTATGTGATCTATGAATTTTCCATTCCTCTTTTGTATTGAAGTCATACAATAAAATAGATATCATTCAACTAACTTTCTCCAGTCCACTCGCCTCATCTATGTTCACCCCAGGTGTAGCAGACATTCTCGAAGAATATGGCTCCGACAGCACATTAATGGCCTCATTCCTAGTCTCAATTTATGTACTAGGATACGTTGTCGGTCCATTCATAATCGCCCCATTCTCTGAGCTCTATGGCCGTGTTCCACTTTACCACACCTGCAACGCCCTCTTGTTGATCTTCACCATCGCCTGCGCCGTTTCTCAGAGTCTACCTCAGCTCCTAGTCTTCCGACTCTTAGCTGGTATCGCAGGTGTCTGTCCTCTGACCATCGGCTCTGGCACTGTAGCCGATATGGTGTACAAGGAGAAGCGTGCAGGTGTCATGGCGATTTGGGCTATGGGACCGTATATGGGACCTGTTGTCGGGCCTGTTGCTGGTGGATTTTTGGTTATGAAGGAAGGATGGAGATGGGTATTCTGGGTGCTTTCTATTACGGTATGTTCAAATGTCAGCTGGTGTGAAACTGAAGATTACCTCTAACATGGTATCACCAGATTGGAGTCACCTTTATTGCTACTTTAATATTTTACCGCGAATCCTACGCCCCAGTTCTCCTCCGCCGCAAAGCTGCGCGTCTCCGCAAAGAAACAGGGAATGAAAAGCTTCACACAATATACGATGAAGGCGCCAAGTCACCCCGACAAGTCTTCCTATCCGCGCTTTCACGACCCATCAAGCTCCTCTGCACTTCCCCAATCGTCTTCCTAATGGCCCTCTTCGCTGCAATCACCTACGGCTACTTATACCTCATGTTCACTACCATGACCTCCATCTTCGAAGACACTTACGGCTTCAACCAAGGTCTAGCAGGTCTAGCCTATATCGGATTCGGAGTTGGATGTGGAATAGGACTTCTCATTGTCGGTCGAGCAGTCAACAAGATCGCAGCACGACACTCCGCCGAAGGACGATTCTCACCTGAATCTCGTCTCCCACCTATGATCTACGGGTGCTGGCTTATACCCATCGGACTCTTTTGGTATGGATGGTCAGCGGAAGCGAAAGTGCATTGGATCATGCCTATTATCGGGACAGGAATCTTCGGGTTCGGACTCGTTGCCGTCTTCGCAACTGTGAGTGCGTATCTTGTTGATTCTTATCTTCGGTATGCTGCCTCAGTTACAGCTGCGAATGTATTTCTGCGCTCGATCTTCGGTGCGGTTTTGCCGCTGGCTGGAGACTCGATGTATGATGCACTTGGTTTGGGGTGGGGGAATTCATTGTTGGCGTTCATTGCGCTGGCCATGTGCTTTGTGCCCCTTCTGTTTGCGAAGTATGGAGCAAGGATTAGGACGCATCCAAAGTTTCAGGTTAAGCTTTGATGCTATGTTGTGGGTTGGTTAATAGATTTTACACGATACACTATAGACTGGTCATTCCCATGGACTTGGGTTTGATCAATGTAAAATGCTAGAGGGAGTGGGAAAATACCAGGGGAAAAGATCACTGAATATGAGGTATTCAATAGAGAACGACTTATGGAGAATAATGAAATGATTTTCCCTTTCATCAAGAATTCAATGAATGTAAGACAAAGAAGCATGTGCAGAGAAGGGAAAAAAGAGAAAGAATTTCGCCATGTACCGAGTCTAAGCTCGAACCTTGCAATATCTGCATCAACCAAAGACAAAATCCAAAAAGAAAAGAATGGCGTTGCTTCTGGAATTTTGCATATGTTCGAAACTGACCATTTGCAGAACACGAAAATTCAACCCCGTCTCGAAAATGTATCAAGGAAAACCCTCAGGATCAGGAGTATCGGTGTTGTCTCCAAGTTACAGATGACTAGTTATTTGTCGAGCATGTCCTATGCCATCGTCATACGGCTATTCAGCATAACCCTCAGATTGAAAGGTACAGCATCGATGCGACCAAGAGTTGCACTCAACCTGACTCTGTGCCTCAAGCCAAGTGAGAAGCTAGTGGAAATGTAGCCTGCGAGGAGTTGGAGATCTTCCTCTTTCCGGAGAGCTCTCAGTAAGACAAATGATGTCACTTTCACCACCCTCATTATCAACGGGCATTGCCGGAAGAGGAGAAGGAGAAGGGAGAATGGGGGGAGCCTGGTAGTTTCTGTACCCATGAGCATACTCTCCCATGTTGTAAATGACCTCCTCAAAAGCTGTAACCAATTGTCGCGGATCCAAGCGCGTCTCTTCTATACCTCGATGCGAGGATGAGTTGAGGTGCTGAATATTCCTCAGGTATTGAACCTGTTGTTCTCTCCGAGCTTGTTCCCTCCGACGCGCTGCCTCAACACGAGCAGAATGCTCAGCAACCACTCGACTTTCAGGTCTCTGAGCAGCGACATGTCGACTTTGTCGAGCACGTTCACGTTCACGAGCAGCCAGTCTCTCCACCGCAGCATTTCGTCGCTCAGTTTGGCTCGTATCTTCCCTGTTTCTCTCTCGCCGTTCCTGTTCATGCTGCGCGCGTCTTCTTTCAGTGAGAGCGTGGGCGGTAGCTTGGGCACGGCGCCCGGCCAGTCGCTGCCTCTCCAGAGCAGCTGGGTCTTGGAGTCTTGCTTGGTATACTGAGTGGTGGACTGGTAGGTGAATCTGTTGGATTATACCAGGGTACTCTTGAAATGGATGGTTGTCCATATCTCTCGCATTCATGGCCTCCAGAGATCCTGTAAGCCTTCCTCCCTGGTAAACCTGGGCCTCGAAAGGCTGATATTCTGCTTCGTATTCGGGTTGCCAAAGGTAAGGATTGTAAGTCTGTACGGGCACTGGTCAAGAGGTTAATAAGGTATCATATCATTCCTGGCTCTAGGCAGCATACCTGGAAAATACCAGCTTCCTGAAAGTTCGGGGTAATTTGGGTAAGTCACGTCCATTGCTTGGTAAACTTGTTGGTAGGAAGGATAAGGCCATGGAGCTAACTGCTGTCGATAGGGGCTCTGCCATTCAGGGTTGAAGACTTGACTCTGATAATGCGGTATATTCTGGGAATCTGCAGGGGGACGATTTCGCCTTCCTCGGCCTCGACGCCGCTGTCCATCAGAATTCTGGGGATTCATTCCGTAGAGAGCAGGTAAGAAGCAGGGGTCAAAGTGAGAGTAGCTCCAAGTGGAGGGGCTGTCAGATATAGAAAATGGAAAGAAAGAAACTCGTATGAGAGATGAGAAATGACTGACCACAGGTCACTGGGAAGAGGGTAGAATGCAAGCTAAGCTAAGGTAGAAATAAAAGATCCATAAGAGTGGCCTAGCTTAATATACTGAGTCTTTTTTTCATAATTTCTGCATTTTCACAGTCCAGAAGTTGCAGGCACCTGACCTGCCCCAGTAGGGTGTTTCCTATTCTCCAACTCAAAGCCTTCCCACATATTAGCACATAATAGTATTTCACGATTGTCACTTCCAAGGTTGTTTGCACTTTAGCAGCACAACTCGGAGCAATTTCATAAGCACAGACTATTTCAACCTTAATAATGGAGTGTAAAAGGTTTCTTTGCTACCTGGCTTCCTGACTCAAGAATGCAAAATAGGCCCCCTAATCATCTTTGAAAAAGATATGATACTAAGAAGCCAGCTCAAACTCTGATATGCAGTAGTATTATTTACTAAATTAGCCTTTCTTGCTTTATAAAGCCAGCCCCCGAGTCTGCTACTAGTACCGATGCGTCATCTTATAGTCTCAATTCTCATACACATACATCTCCCGAGGTCTATTAGAAGCTTACATACAGATTGGAAAGCCCCTACAATATTAATTCAAGTAGCCTACTGCGTCTCATCTTCTGTCAATTAAATAAAAGCTACAACATTGGAATAATGATGTCTTTGTTGCAATAATAAGGAATGCGGCTACTAGATAGCCGGTCTGGAATTATTGGTTTGTTCTCTGTTGCCAATGATCCTACCAAATGCACAGGTGCTTTTACAGAACTTTCTTCATACATTAAAGAGACCTCTGAAATTGATACTTGGTCATCTTTGCTTCTCTTTTTAAGCCCCACTCCAAGCTTCAAGTTGTACTAGGCCCTACCGTATTTGGCTTGGTCTACAGTTCCGTCCATGTATCAACACCTCCTCCACCTAAATGGGCACCGTATGCAGGATTCAAAAAGAAAAAAAAATGAAGTGGCACTACCTGGCTTTGAACCAGGCTCGTCCCGAAGGCCGCCTTAACCAACTAGACCATAGTGCCAATTTTAAACTGAATAATTCGTTTTAGATCGAAGACAGAGGTTTTTTGTCGATTTTTTGGCTTACTAAGGGGGTTCAGGGGCATATTAGGGCTTAAGCGGCATCAAAAAGTTGATAGATATCTTCCTCGTGTCAATCTTCTTCCATGAATGTGATAACTTAATCAATTTGTCTTAAGTATAAGGTGTAGAAAGCTGAAGTTGATTGAAGTTGATATAGAGACTTGGAGGAAGGAAAGGGTGGGGCCTGAGGCGGCTGATGTGGGCCTAAGGCCGCAGAGCCTCTTTGGCCAATGAGATCTCACCATTTCCGCTCAAGTGGATCCCACTCTATTATTTTTGTCTAGCCCTAAGACTACAACAGACTGCAGACCATCTGAACGACTAGTACCTACAATTAGAAAGGGACTCGGATTCACGAACATTTGAAATTTCTATTGATGGTGATGGTTCTATGTTTCCCAATCACATGGACATGCTCTGGGCCTTGAAAGACTCGCGCTGTGTCGAGGCTGTACACTGGCTCTATAAATACTCGGAGATACTGGTCTATAGTTGTCCAAGCTGAATAGCATAGTCAGGCACCCGTAGGGTAGGTTTGAGGCTAGAAATGACAAAGCAAGACCTCAAGGTAGTGGTATCCATGGACATTCAACCAGTGAAGAAAAGGGACCTTGAAACGATCGACCTGCGGTATATCCCAGCCGCTTCAATAATGCTCGCGGATGCTTTGCAACAACTTCCAGCACCCCCAAGATGTACCAATCGAACGCCTTTCAAAACAAAATAAAATCATAAGGGAATCAAACGATCGCTAATACAGCATACGCCAGAGAATCAGATCAAACACCACGACTTGGTGGAGGGGATGGTAGAAAGAGAATAAAAACAAGAAGCAAAAATATGTAATTAGCGATTACGATCAGCACGAGCTTGATGCCAGATGGTATCACCGCTAAGAGCAGAAAGACTAAGCGAAGCTAAGTGTCTCCAGCTCGACGAAGGTGCAGAAGTCGAGCGTCCATCGAGTGGACCAGGGTTGTTCTCGACATCAGATGCGTCATCGTTAAGCCCTGCGATGAGGAGGGGTGCAGATGAGGCATCTTCCGCAGTGTCTATTTCCCGGGCGCTAATAGCACCGCCTTGTTCGGTTTGGTGGGTGCCGAATTCATCGCCCTGTGAGAGGGACATCGAGCGGACAACGTCGCCCTTGCAGATAGGACAAGTTCGGCGGCGAGTGGTAAGCCAAGGAGTACTAGTTCAATGAGTCAGTTCACGCTATGTCGATCGTCAATGGATAGTGTAAATTAGTTAACTTACATGCACTCCACGTGAAATTCGTGCCCACAAGGTAGACTCATCACTCGGCTTTGTCCATCGATATACTCCTCAAGGCACACAACACACTCCACTTGCCTTCCGGTATACTTGCGACGCCAAAGAATAGAGCCCGATTGCAGGCTAGACGATTTCTCTTCCCTTGGACCACCAGAATTGACGGTGGCTCCAGCGATTGTTTGAGAACGTTGGCGCGTGGGTCGGGATGTGCTTGGTCGGCGTTCATTGTTGAGTAGTGGAGAAGTGGGTGTGGCAGCACCAGGGCTGCAAGGGCGAGGAGAGCTCGAAGATGAAGAGCTATTAGAGATGGTGTGGTATGTTCTAACAGGTAGACGCTCAACCAGAGACTTTGGTGCGCGCCAACGACGCCGCCGCATACGGGATCGAAGTAGTAACAGGGCATACACTACGGTCAGTGTCAACAGAGGACTGATCACCAATACCAGAAGTGTATCGAAAAATGGGCTTGTCGACATGCTGGTGGGTGTCAATGTGACCCAGAGACCTTCATGCTCAGAGAACAAAGTGGCCGGGCGGCTTGGTGAAGCCACATTCTGAATCTTTTGGTTTGAGGCAATATTTGGTGCCACTGGAGAAGAGGTCGGCTGGCCATTTGACTGCGGGTCATCACCCCAGCCAAAGTGACTAGAGAACCAGCTCTTTTGGGACGATTTTGACTGTTCTGTATTTGTGTGGGAGTCTTTCTCGGAGTCTTTAGTGGATGTATCGCGGGACTTGCCCGTAGCTTTGTCGATGCTTTGATATTCTCCACTTCCAGGAGTGATGCTACCACCACGTAGAATATTAGAAGAAATCGCATCGGACTCAGGAGGAAAGGTTTTGGAGGCATCTTTCCCGGTCGTAGTGGTGCTTTGTGTAGGAAGAATACTGCTTCGTGCAGGCATCAGATCAGGATCTCTCCAATCCTGGACTCCAATAACAAAATCATCGGCTTCAAAGCTGTCCGCGACCAGCCCCACTTTTCTTTCGTCCAAATCATCATCGGATTTGCCCTTATTCCGATCATTGTAGGTCAAAGAGTTCTTCGTGCGATCCAGCCGAGCGTCGGTGATATCCCAGGTCATCCAGTCGATGTTGCCACTACTTGGTGGACGTCGACTATCCTCGCCACTTTTTGAGTTACCAAACTTGTTGCATAACCCTAAAAGAGAACCGAGGGTCCTGAAGAAACCACCGCTGGAATTCTTAACGGAATCGGGGCGTTCCTTCATTGTAGAGGAAGTGGTAGATGTTGGTGTGGAGCTGCCCAAAGCAGCTGTTGTCTTTGTGGCCTTCTGGTTGTCTGCGTTGATTTGACCAGCAAGGTGAGCTTGCAGGGATTTCAAAGCTTCCCCAAGTCCAGTGCCTGGGCCAGAGTGGGCCGGGATCAATGACGAAAGGAGGTGGGCAGTGGTATGAGAAGTGAACAAGGCTGGAATCGTGACATTCGACGTGTCGCCTCGCGCATACATGGTAACCAAGCTACCACCACGGGTATCATCACCCACTATCAATGCGACAGCCCCTCGGCGTTGAGCCCATTTGACCTTTTCAAGGAATCCGCAACCACCACGGCTCAACAATACGACTTTGCCCTGTATCTCGGCTGTTTCCTGTAAAGATTGAATATCCGCATGGGTTGACTGTTTGACCTGGACGTAATCTCCGTATTTCTGGGTTGTCCCGATCTCTGAAGTGCTGGATTCAGACAAAGGGTGGTGCAGATGATCGTCTGTACCATCGCTCGATGAGGGGACATCTAAAGAATCGCCCTTTTCGTTCTGCCAGGCTTCGGACTGGGTTGAAGAGCGCGAGTTTTGTGACACAGGCCCCTCTTTCGCTGTACCACTACCGGACTTGCCGGACTTCTGCTCTGCACCCCTGGGGGAGGTGTCTGGTTGTTTGTGGCCATTTCCTTCACCCCAGCCGGGAATATCAGAGCATCCCAATTCCCCTTCGACGCCAGCAGCTAGGCTTCCTTCGCCAAAACCACTGCCCACCCAAAGTTGGCCGCTTAAACCTTTTCCTGGCAGTAGTGGGCCAAAGGCCGCGGGGCGCGCTAAAAAGAAAGTGGAGTTGTCATCGGTTAGGCTAATAATAGCGGACGGTGGAAACAGGGAGGTCGGAATGTTGAAAGAAAATAGGGCGTGAAATCCCGAAGCAGGGCTCGTAAGAGTATTTGGTGTTGCCACACGGGATGATGAAGAGAGCGCTGAATAGAAGGTGACAAAGATAGGAAAGAAGATAAGAAAGAAAAGGACCAGGAGAAGGCGTGGCGGTCGCATTTCTGGCAGATCGGTCGTAAACCACGATTCAGGAGGAGAGAGATGGTTGGACTGGAAAAAGGAAGATGCTCGAGGGAACGAGGGACGATGCGAGGAGTTCTGTTGTATGACAATGCTGACGGGTCGGAGAGTCTACCAATCCAACAGTCGGCGATAAACAAGCAGGCGGCCACTCATCGGGGACAATGAGCAGCACCGCAGGTCAAAAAGAACCGACGGGCACAAACAATAGTCCTAACACAAAACGAGGGGGGAAAATACAGTATAGGGGATGAGAGGAAGCAGATGAAAGTTAGGCAGGTGGAGAAGGGGAAGTGACGGCATTGTCATGCAGTTGGTTCCTGAGGCCAACAGGTTGCATAATCACCTGATTCTCCCACCTTTAGCACCAGGTGATCGGGGTCGCGGGGTCTGCGGGTCCCTAAACTTTTGCCTACAGCTTACTCTGCCTCAGCACTTGAAAGTTGAGGCTATCATTTTGCTTACACTATCCATATACCAGCTAATCTTCCCTTTCAGTTAACCATGTACGTAAACCTGTAGGTACTTACACACTTAGAGGGGTATTTCAAGTTTGCCAGTCACCTATAAATACTACTGACTGAGCACCCAAGTATGTGTGAACATGGCTGTCTGAGAGAATATAAATGCCCCTGGACATGCCTACTACGTCAACTTCGCTGCTACAGTGCCGCGCTCCGCGCGGCATGAGGACTTGTAGTGTGTTATTTTGGAAATCTGTACAATTTCACGTGGTCGAGAAATCCGATGGAATTTTATTTCCTAGTTATATTTCCTACTATAAAATCAACTTACCTATTTATGGTATTTCCAAGGTTCTCACTCACGTCAATCAACTGCTCACCGCCGCGGTGTCACGAACTGCGAGACCAGTTGACGGTACTCACTTATAGAGTGGATCTGATAAGCACTCTTGATATTGGTATTCAATATTATGCCTCGGACATAGTAGTATACCCAGACTCGGAGCTATTAACTACGAAGTCTCTGAAGCAAACAGGTGGATTTTCTAGTGGGGTGATTATTTGAATACTACTACAAGACTATAATTGGATCATGAGATAGTAGCTCGTATTTGCTGGCTCGGACCTATGCATGCGACTAATACCTATAAAGTTTATCATTCAATGTCATGTGTGCTCAAGCGTACAAAATATAAGCATCACGATACTACATATTAGATACTGCAGCTATAGAGATACCTGAGCAGCTAGTACCTACTATCAACATTTCAAATACTAATAGCTACTTGAGCTGGCTTAATGCTGGGATCACTGCACCTATAAATAACTACACTGAAATAAGTTGATAGAAAACATACCGGTATATCCTGATAGTATCCAGATGCACCGGCGCGAGAGCATCTAAACAGTGTGGATTGATCTGATTCAAGGTCATATTAGTATTAGCTGGGAATCCCTCGCCACAGGCCTACGTACTATGCGCCGGGCACGCCGCAACAGCTACTTTGACAATATATTCAATGTTTAAAATAAACGTTCTAATTTCCAGACATGATAATTTATGCTTAACTAGTATAAAAAGGTTCAATGGTTGTGTGAGAAGAGATCTCGATGGTTCATCATAACCGGCATTAATCGGATCAAACGGCCTGAAACATTTCCAGGTGTCTCGCCTACTAGGCATCAGTTATCTGGCTATGAATTACCTGGGATGATCGAAAATCTCCGTAAAGTAAGTTCAATAATCATTTCCAACTGTTTAAGTTTATTTTCTTTCAAGTTCGACTTCGTAGTAGTTTGTGGCAAACTATGGCCGAGGTGGCCGGCATGGAGCGGTTACCATGATTAGCTCATCTACACTCGCATGCAGCTATACATCTCCCTCCAGATGGATATAAAGTATTAGATCGTGTTTAAAGGTAATTTGAAACTCAATTAGCTATTTTAACAGGCTTTCAGCTATACTGATCTCTTTAGCTCCAGTCTTTGGACTGGTACTTTTATCCAGTGGCGTTGTTGGGACGTATGACGCCCTATGACATGGATGGTTCAGTATTGTCCCTTGGTAGAAATCAATCCATTGTTTCTTCTTGTTAATGGGACGTCATGACAATCCATGTGGGCAACAATAGACTAGGTTGCTTATTTCAGTGGTCGCCGCATGCTGCTCACCCCGCATAATGGCGTCACTACATGCGAGGGCAATCGATTCAGCAATCAGTTTGTAAACGGATAGTTCCCCAGCTTTAATAATAGTATAAAATCCCTCATTCTTCTAGACTTTTCTAGAGCAATTACTATTCAAATAACCTCAAATTCTTCAAGTTATTCTCTCTTGTAACTTCAATCAACACCTGTTCACTATTATCAATATCAACTGATTCATACTCTTGACTGATTGACCTTTTCATCATGTCGAACTTCTTACACAAAATGAAAGATGCCTTGACAGGTCACCACGGTGATTCTGGACATAAGGGGTCCTCTCATCCCCAAGACTCATCGCAGACGAATATGATGGATGGTTAGTTCAAGTCTTTCCTACTTCCTTACTGGAAACAACTAGTTCTTACAACTCATAGATTCTCGAGGCAACTACAATGCGAACGATAACTGGGACAACTCCAATACCAAGGATTATGGACCTGGTAACTACTCTGACAAGCCTGGTGCTGGTGACTACAGCAGTGGTGCCTATCAGGACACCAGAGCACCCGGCCGGATGGAAGGTTAGCTTCCCTCCTGTCTTAGAACTCGCACATCTTCTGATAACATCCAATCTAGGACCTGGTGGTGGAAACGAGTACAACATGAACCAATCCGGCATGGGAAATGATAAGTATGGCGGCCAAGCCATGGGTGGTCAAGGCATGGGTGGCCAACGCGAACCACAGATGGCCAACAGAATGAACGGTTAGCACATCATCCATATCTTCAAGCAGTATTGATGAATCTAATCCCTATAAGATGCTGGCGATACCTACCCTGCTCCAAACATGGGTGCTGATACCGACGCTTACGGCTCTGGCAATAACTTTGCCAACAAGACTAACGATCTCGATACATACGGCTCCAAGGACATGGACTCTGCGCCCTATCGCGATGTTACAGAAGACAAAAACACCTATGATTCGTCTAACATGGATTCCGACCGATATGGCTCCAAGGGTAGCTCCGATATGTACGGTTCTGATGCCGCCAAAACCAACCCGTATGGATCAGGCCCTGAAAAGTATGGCTCAAACAACATGAACGCCGGCGCACGCGAATCTCAGGGAGCCAGCAATATGGACAAGGATTTCGGTAAGATGACATAGGCCGTACAAAAACCTCAGTACTAACGTCGCCTTTAATCACAGAGAATCAAGGAACCTATGGTGACACAATGGGTCAGACAAGAAACTATTCTGACGAGTATGGCTCGCCAGGAGACAATGCCCTTGGTGGTAACTCACAGGACTACAATCGCTCAAGCAACACAGGCTCAAGCATGGCAAACCAGGTTGAATCGCGTGCTGAATCGGAAGTCAATCAGCGTACCGGTCAGCAAGTCTTTGGTGGTGGTGCTGCCGCTGGAGGTAGTAGCTACAATGCCCCTGAGTCTGGGAAGAGACGTAGTTCCGGTTCGAAGTTTTTGAACAAGCTTGATCCCCGGACACGCAACTCGAATTATAACAGTGATACTATGGCAAGTCAAAATCAGCGAGACAATTAAGTCTCTTTCTGTTGATTGTGATCTGACACTATCACTTGATGTATCTAAGGCCTAGTTATGATTTGGTCTTCTCTTTCGTAAGGTTTTATCTTTAAATTGTTATAGTTGGGAAATATCGTTGTTTAATACTACTACAGGAAAATGGCAAATTGAGGGGGAAAGATTGATGCATAGACCCTCGTATACTAGTCTATTCAAATGTTGAAATTTCCATATGTATTCATCACCTGCGCACAACTTGAAAGCACATCTTATCTCTCATATTGGCATACCAAAAAGAAATCCCACGTATGTTGCAAATGGTACTTCAAGTTGTTCAGGTGGCAAAGTAGTTGTTCCAACTTGGAAGGTTGAATGGTTCTGGCTCGGGGTAGCTCGCATACAGGGCCCACGAGGCTGTATAATGCTACCCAGCACTAGCAGTAAATCGCGATACATCGAACTTCGAGCCAAATTACTTATTTAATGCTTTACGTCGAACAAGAGAGGTTAGTCATGGGCATTTCCTTAATGATTCAATCATGTACAGTTAAATAAGGAAACGGTGCCAGGGTCCGAAGACGAAGGCTCGTGATAACAAAACAAAAGATTAGAAAAGTTGAAAGACTGTGTGGGCTAGGCTGATGAGACAGGGGGTAGTATGGAGACAAAGAACATAAAACAAGAAGAAGAAAAAAACGAAAAAGAAAAGGAAAAGGAAAAGCATCCAATAGGGTTGAGAAAACGACCAGGACATCCGTCGTCAAGGGTCATTATTGACGCGAACTAAGTAAGGCTAAAGACCATAAGACAAAAGACAAGAGAGAAAGTCAAGGGTATGCAACGTATGCAATATGACCAACACCGAGCTCCCAAAGGAATCAAGTAGCTAGGTGCAACGTAGCAGCGGACCAGGCCCAGAAATACAGGGGAATCAAGTCGTCAAGAGAATAATCATGCTGGGATGTCCCTAGGCGCCGACTTTTAGGGAAAGACAATCGTTAATGTGTCAAAAAAGAGACGTCAAAAAATGCAGCCATAATGCATTCATTTGTCTAACTTTTGCCACCCGTTGAGATAAGCCATAATGCCGACTCCAAGAAGAACCACGCCGAACATGGAAGCATATGGACTGGAGTCTTGGAGAAGCTTGCGTCGACGCCACTCTGTAGCCAGAACCGAGGCCGCTGAGTCCAAATCATCCTTATGTAAAGAGGCTGGATCAAAGGCTGATTTAGACGAGTCACTCTTCTTTTCGGGATTCGCTGTGCCATTTCCAATCGTGTGGGTTTCAGAAATGATAGCTTTGGACTGGTCGTGACCCTTGGGATCCATATTAGAGATAGATGCCTGAAGAGCATCCTTCTCCGCGCGTTCTTGTCGAAGGGTCTCAATCATCTCGGCCAGAGATGTGTGGGCTTGAGCTTTGCCCTCCTCGGCTTTCTCTGCCTGCTCCTTGAACGCGGCCATCTGCTTTCTCATCGCCTCCATTTCTTGCATCATGGTCTCCAGGCGATGCTCAAGGGCTGCAGTATCTACCTTCACAGAGGGTTCTGGCTGACTAGGAACAGAATCAGCTGAGCCATCAGACAACGTGATCGAGCCATTGGGTCGTTCAACAGCTTCAGATTCAAGAGGCTCATGTTTTTCATCGGTCTCTTGCTTCTCCTCATCTTCAACCTTGACTTCTGTACTCTGCAGTTCCAACTGTTTGACTTTCTCTTCTGCAGACTCGCGGGCAGCTTTCTCTTGGAGATACAGGTTCTCAAGCTCCTTGACCCGCACACCTTGGGTTTCGAGATCACGCTTAGTTGAAGAAAGCGCCTCAATGAGAGACAGAATCTGGCTTGAATCACGCGATACCGGAGAACCCGTCGCAACTGGCTTCGATTTCTCTGTATCGCTCCGTTTCAAGGGCGAGAAGGTATCCGACCCACTTCGTGGCAGAGCATCTGGCTTTTCGGGGAGAGGTTGTTGAGGAGGTGGGGCAGGGGGGTCTGAGAATCTCGAGAAAGAGTCCACCCGGGGCATCTTAGGGCGTCCGTTCAGCTGACGAGGGCCGTTGCTCTCAAAAGAGGTAGGCTTCGTGGCTTTTTCCTTCTCGGCATACCCAGGCTTCATTATCGCCGTCAAAAACTCATCAGTTTGACGAAGATCTTGAGATTGCTGCTTTGCTTGTCGCAGTTCGCCCTAGTAAAAAAGAGGATTAGTCAATTATTTCACAGCAAAGCCAATGGGAATCACATGGTTTCATACAGTTAATCTCTTCACGACTTGTTCCACTGAAATGGGTGAGTTCCAGTAGTTCATCTGTCTTTGATGCATGGCATTCATCTGGCTGCTAGCAACGCTCTGCGCACTGCGATTGCTAACATTGCTGCCTGATCTTCCTCGAAGGTGTGAAAGTGGCTGACTTAAGGGAGATGGGAGTAAACCACCGCCCGAGGCAGGATCCAAGTCTCCAAAGTTGAGGTCAAGAATGCTGGGTGTAGTGCCGTAAAGACCAGCATGTTCAACTTTAGCTGAGACTTTATGATGAACGATTGTGTTCTGGTCCTCGCTCACGATATCAATGCCCAGTTCTAAGGTGTCATTTTCACGTAATTCATGTGGTTCCGACTCGCGGTTCTCTAGAGAAAGTCGTAGGCCATTCACAAATGTACCGTTTGATGATTTGACATCCCGGATCCAAATCTTTCCAGCCTTGTCCGCCCAGATCTCAGCATGCTGCCGAGAGAGAACTTTCGAATCAAAGAATCCATTCAATGGGGTTGGCACAGTTTTGGCGTTTGTTTGGCGACCGATTCTAAGAAGCTCAGGATAGAATGGCACGTTGATCTGTTTCTTTTCGAAGGTGCCATTCAAAGGCGCAAGGGCCAAGATAGCGGGTGGGTCCGCAGATTGGCCATTAGGTTGTTGTCGAACACCATTCTGTTGTGTTGACTGGAGCGTATGTTGTGAGGGCACGATAGATTGGGGCTGGTGGATAGCCGACATGGTTGACGATGCAGTCGGCCCTGACGAAAAGGCAGGGACTGCTTGAGATCGAGTGTTTGTAACCCCAGCTACCGGTTCTGCCTTCGAGCTAGGCCAGGGGCTTCGAGCTGGTTTCTTCTTTGATGACCAGGTACCGTCACTGTTTGAGCTTTGAGTTGCATTGGGGTCTTGCGTATTATTGATCACAGTACTCGTGGAGGAGGTTGACCCCAGAGAGGATGAGGAGTTTGAGCGCTGAACGGTCTTTCGCTGCATGAACATCCGGGACACTTCGTCGTTCATTGAAGACAGGGCTCCTTGTCCTCCTTTACCAGTACTGTACCATCCCAAGCGAGGCCCCGATTGCACACTAGGAGGAGATGCTACCGCAGTCATGGAGAAAGGCGGCAGTAAGTGAGCTCAGCACAATGAGAAGTGTGGGCTGAATATGACAGGTCACGAGGGTTTGCAGAACAAGAATAATATGGATCTTGAATGATTCAGAGTATTGAAATTCTCTGGAGAGTCGGAGGTAACGTAGAGTGTATTCACTGTGACCGCGTGTGTAAATGTTTTTGGTCCGGCCGGCTAGTTCAGAACGGTCGCGTTAGCGCCTCGATGGACTTGGATAATGTATCGGTCGGACTCCAGAGACTCTTGGTGTTTGGGCCAGATTCCTAGGCATCAAAAATTTATGAAGAAACTACTTACTCGTTCAGAATGATTCAAGGGCAAATTAAGCACAGTTGAAGGACAAAAGAGTCAGTGCTCCAGACCAGGGAGGCGTGTGAGGTCTTGCCGAAAAGTGAGCAGCGACCGGGTGTCTCACTGTGTCCCAAGACAATAGAGGAAACACAGGACAAGACTGCCGCCTTGCCGCAGGTCGAAGACCAACCCAAACAGCAGTATTAATTCAAATAAATCAAATAGGGATGGACCTTCGCCATAAGGAACAACAACTCCAGGGCCGAGGGGAGATTCATGATCTCCTGCCTTCCGCCGTTGACGCCCCAGGCATTAGATCACGTGCAGGGCACGTGCGATACCACCTGCTGTTTTGGCCTTGGAATTCAGGCGTCACTAGCTTGTAGCTTGTTACTAAGCCAATACTTAATTCCCGCCGTTGTGGCACGTGACAAAAGCGGAGACGGGAGAGTGATGCGATTCATCTGAAAAAGCTCCCGGTTCGTTGTGCTTTTGCTTGCTTGTCAAACTCTTGAATTATCTCGTTCGCTGCACTTCGTGTGCAAATCTCCTGCCAGGACTCCTAAGAATCACTTTGAACTCACTTTTTCCAAGAAAATGCCTGTTGTTGCTGGTCCTCCCGCAGGGGGTCCCTCGACCTTTGACAAGAGTATGTTGAAGCCCGCAATGCGCATCAATCGCCCTAATGGGGAGTTGGTAGGATGATGAGCTGGGAGCTGACTGATTATATTTAGTGAAAATGGGAGCTTTGATGGGATCCAGTATGTGGCTACCCCACACCGAGATGTCTACATGACAAGAGCTTGAAACTAATGCAAGATTCGAATAATAGCTGTCGGTGGCATCATGGGTTTCATTGGTGGTAAGTTATCATATTCTATGGGAGACTTTGTTTTCCGAGATCTGGACAGAGAGCTTATGACACATAGGAACCGTTGCTATTTTCCAGTACGGCGCAGGTCCCAACGGTGTGATGCGCACTCTGGGCAAGTATATGCTTGGTTCAGGTGCGACTTTCGGGTAAGTGCTATTTCAGCAGCCTTCAATATTTCCGTCCAATAATTCTAACTTTGAGACTTTCTCCCTTTCAGCCTCTTCATGTCCATCGGTAGCGTTATCCGTTCTGAAGGACCTCACAACGATTTGTGGCTCCGTGCCCAAGGCCCCCCAATGATGCTTCCTCGCCAGAGCCCTCTGCGCTCTACGCGCCAATAAGTCCTTTCCCAAGCCAGGGATGTCCGCGGGACATGCGATACGACCAATTGAGGGGATGCATTTGTAAGATATAAGCAGTCTATTTGAGCGATTTCGACAATCCGAGAGCGGACAAGTGAGCGAGATTTTGGATACTGCGGAATGATTGAGCTAAGTAGGATCTTCAAAATCCACCTAGCTTCTGTATGTACATATACCAGTCGTGGTCGAGATCTTTGGAGCACAATGCCTTATACGGCGAGTTCCCGTAGGTCCAGCCCAGTAACAATGGTATTCATGCTATTGACTTTCTGGTTTCTCGCACATTTAAATTTCAATGGGTATAAGTAGCTATTGGATGGTTGCAAGGTTCTTCACTGTTCTGGTGTACCCTGTTTATTATGGTCTTTATCGACTCTGGACTAACTACAACAAACATTTCGTTAAACCTGGGAAGACGGTCAGCACTTAAGTGTCGATTTCATAAACTGGTAGTCATCTGGTACACATGCACAGTGCTCACAAAAATGCGTAACCTTCCAAGGTCTGAAATGATGTATCTGATGTCATGCTCAAAGTCGGACCTTGGCAAGCTTGGACCAACTCGGAATATATGAACCTCGAAGTATACAACGACCTCAAGTGCTGGTCATCTCAAATATCCAGGTGGCAAGCGAATTTTGGGACGTATCCAGATGTCGCCATTACGAGAATTGATCTAACCTGGGAGTACTTGAAGGGTAGTACCAGTTACAGTTAACTGGTGCTAGTAGGAGGTATTGCCTAGTATGACCTATGGATGTTGTACTATCCATGTCTAGTGCATCCATACATACCTACTACGGAGTACATACATTTAGGTACTTCCAAGGTTCAAGTTCGGTCCTCTTCCAAGGCTCCAAAGTCGGAATCAATACTACTAGTACTTAGGTAGTAACAATTACTACCATTCATGTATGTACCAATGCTTCTTCAGCCTTGGAAGCCCTGGAGCGATGTCCAGATGTCTCAGGCTACTACTAGCATTTAAGTTGGACGATCAATTAATCTAAACATCATTTGAATATTGCCCAAGTGAATGTTCAAATATTCAAATATCAACATTTTGAATGGATTCAAGTTCAAGTTGATATATTAGTTCAAATGATGAACCTGTGTACTCGGATGTACTATCATCCACCCATGGCACATGCATGTGTAGTGATATGAACTCCAGGGCTTGAACTTGAAATTGGATGGATCTGACTCGGAGTCGTGTCACAGTATAGTATGTATGTATGTATATAATAGTAGGTACATGGGTACATATATATGGAGGTATAGTACATCCGGCCTCGGAGCCTCTGAGGAGTCAGTTGCCAGTGATCATGGATGATGTCAACTGCCAGTGGTATGTACATACTACTTCAACCTTGGAATCATGATGTTAATTCCATTCAACCTTGGAATGTTAATTCAAATTGATACGAATACCTGCTACCGTGACATAGGTAGACAACTATCACCGATCGACTCGGATTTCAAGTTATACTCAAGTGCTACTAGTAGTAGTTACTACCTAAACACATGCGCAGCTAGGTATGGACTCGGTGTACATATATAATGCCAGTGCAGATATGTCAGAGCTCGGACTCACTTGGAACATGAATTCTTTCAAGTGTTTGGTCTTAAAACCCCCTTACTATCGATTATAGCTCTCTTATCTACAGTTTTCAAGTGCGATGAATATATCAATTTCACACTTCCAAAGTTCAATTATTCGATATTAACTTCACCTCTAGTTGTATATGATCATCTCAAGTTGTTGGCAAGCGGGAAAAAGCGGTGACAACCGGCGGTAGCACCGATCGGCAATTCTACAGACAAATTGAGAACCTTCTCCCGATTTCTGCTCAAGGCCTCGGTATGGACACAGTCTGATTGGACTTGCCAGCCCAGTAGGGTCTCCAATACGAACCGTACAGGGTACACAGTACATACGAGTCCAGGTAGCGTGAGCTGTGTGATGACACCTGGCTACTTCCGCGGCACATGTGCTTCCCGTTGTGGACATCTGAACACCTGACCGTCTTTCTGCAAGGAGATCAAGTCCAACTCTGAGTGGGATGATCAGACCGGTTCTCGAACCTCCAAACTTTCGGAAGCCAGATCACTAAGTCGCTGGGATGGGAAGTTGAAAAAGCCGATCCTACTTGGTGGGCGATGTCCACTGAACGTTCCTTGGGTCCATTCAGGAACAGGCTTCTTAGTCGCTAACAGAGCCCCATTTCTCCCAATGGACAACACGCCCAGTGGAGAATTGGCAAAGCCATATTTTTCAACAAGGGGAGAAAAGAGCTGCGCTCCCTCGTGGGGGTAAGAATTCGGCTGACGCCCGAACGCAAAATGAGACAAAAAAATCAGCAGCCAATTTCGGCTAAATCCCCGGCCAGCCAATCCAGTTGTCACCCGTTAAACCAGGTGATGAGAACCAGAACAACGAACAAGCCCCATCGCTTGGACCCCTGAGCGAATCACAACCATCCAGCCCTGAAGAGATCCGTGTTATCCGTTCCTGCATTCATGACGCCAGGGGGTCACACAGGGCCAGTCATCTACAAGTGTATGGAAATTGAGTCTCTCTCAGACACAAACTGCTTGTCTGAGCGGATGCTGTAATCAAATGTCGAGAGAAAATCCTCATTTCACTTGCAGCGCTTATAGAAACACGCCCCGGTGCTAAAAAGGGGGTCTACACTTCGGGACCCCCATGGTGATGGGGCAACTATTGTTGGCTAGGGAATTGCCCCCCCTCATTCACTCTCTTTTGGTCTTAGCCTTTGAGGGCTAGAACGCACTCCATGAACTCTCGAACTCTCTAGGGGCCGGATTTCGCTCGGGGGTCTCCTCCCAGAGTACTCCGTACGCCGCTCTGAAAGGACGTACCCTCGTAAGAAATTTCTCTGCGTTGTTCCCTTGGAACCCGACGACATTGGGCCCGCAATGTCCCATTCTGATCCCGTGTCTGAACATGACTACTGAGAGAATACGGAGTGTGCATTGTACTATACTCAATCCTGCCCAATTGCATCCCAATTTGATATGACGCGGTGTAGGAGTGAGTGTTGTTGACATGCTCCCTCGCATGAGTCCGTGCGAGTTATCCCAATTCAGACCCTGTTCGTACATCCTTAGCGTCAACGTTACCTTTCTAGGGTTGGGGTTTAATTAAATTTACATTACTTGGGCTCCATAGTTCGATTTGGGTCCGCCCTATTTCGGATAGTCCCAGGATCGCGTGCATGGTCGATCCAATAGGATCTTCAGTCTGTCTAATTATTTCCCAAATAACGAGGGAAAATAAAGGCAAAATAATGGAAAAATAAAGCGAAAAATAGGAAAAGAAATTTCTTTCAGGCGCCACAGGGCACTAGACTCCCTTTCCCCAGGTTGAAGGGCACTCGTGGTATTTAGACTGGGCGCATACCGCACCCTGTCATACTTCTTCTCTTTTCCTCCTTTGCGCCTTGAAGACTTCCCCCAAATTCACCCCAGTCACTCGTTATACACTCCTTTATACTTGCAAGATTGCCATCTGGCCTGAGCCGCGCTCCCTTACAATCCTTTTTGAGTTCTATACTCCCAAGTCTATCCTTTACAACAATCTATTTCGAAACACATCGCCGTTTCAACCCCAGCGCTTCTCACACCACAGCCAAACTCGACTGTTTGTGATTATACAATTCAATTCTATTCCTCAGACGAATCCAATTTCTCTTCTCTCTCAACAAAAATCGCAAAAATGCAGATCGGTGCTTTCGTCACTTCTTTCCTCTGCCTGGCCGCAGCCCAATTCGCTGTCGCAGACTCCACCACCACCTCATACACTACCACGACCATCACGAAGACTCTTATTCGAGCTCACTCGGTCACTGCTGCTCCCAGCTCCAGCTCTAGCATCGCCTTCACCCCGAGCTCCAGCATGGCTACTGTGACTTCTACTCCTCTTGTCGCCTCCTCCACCAAGGCCAAGAGCTCCGCCACCGCATCCTCATCCGTCGCCTCTGCTACCAGCACTGGCGGCGCAGTTAACCTGGGCGCAGGTATTCCCGCCGCCATGGTTGCTGGATCCTTTGCGCTGATTATGGGCGTGGCCCTGTAATCGCAATTGCGCACTCCACTGAAGGGCATCGCGACAACTCTGTGTAGCGCCGTATACTTCAGATGATTGCCTACAACATTCACTCAACATGCGACACGCGCAACTGTCTCGGTGCCTCTTCCTACTCTTCACCGTTCATCTCCAGCAGAGCAGGGGTTGCATTTTATTTTGGGATTTATAATTTCACTTCTTGACTTTCGACACTTTATTTTTTATTACTCTTGGTTCGCTGGAGAACCTCGAATTCGGAGAGGAAACGGTTTTTATGGACTTCAAATACCCCCTTTTAACGACTTTTTGTGGACACGATTTTATGTTGTCTTCTTCTATCAAACCCTTTTGATTCACTTCTCATGTTCATATTTGTGTTTGATGTATAGTACTCATGGGATCTGAGCGAGGGACAACCCAGTCTCATGGATGTCGCGATCTATATGCGACATTTACCTTGCTCTGCGCTCACTCTTAACACCAACACCAATTGAAACCTTTTTTTCCCAATGAACATTACTATATCCTTCCCATAATTACTTGATTAGTATATCCTTGACGTAATGACGATCAAACATTCCTGGTGGATCTGACAAGCCGTTGTCTCCGGGGTCAACTGATAAACTCGCCCGTGCACACGCGTGGCATCCCATTGCGGCATGGATCTGATCTTATCTATCAAGTCTAGTCCTGGTCTCAATAGTTATTTTTTTTCTTCTTCCTCTCAGTTCTCAAATAAACTCATGATCCATTCTCAGAAATCTTGATCCTTCTTCCTCGAACCACTATCGAGTCTATTCCTTCCCAAATCGCGCGTTGTTGACCCCCGCAGCTTCGCGGGCTCCACAACGCGTCGCAACCGAGATAACCAACCAAACAATAACTTACTCTCTACCTTTCCACTTAATAGTCCGAGTGAACTCGCATCGCGCGACTCGTTCACGACTAACCTCGTCATGGATAACGAGGTCCCTCTTCCTCCACCGCGGCGCATTCGTCCACGCGGAAGCGCAAGTGCACGCGGCCCCTCCCCCTCAACATCTCTCGCGTCGTCATTTCGTAAAACGCACCGATTCTCCCGGTTCGATGATTGTTCGAGTCAGCCATCGAGTGATCCGGCGCTTTTCTCCAGCGATGATATCCCGGCGTCGGGACTCGAGAACTACAATGCGGGGCCGATGACGGGCGCTGGGAGGAAGAGGCGGTATCGTGGGACCTGGTGGGGAGAAAAGGTGATTGACCCGAAGAGGAAGAGGGCAGATTTCAAAGAGAAGAGGAATGTGGATAGTGGTGTTTGGATGGGGAGTGATGAGTCTGGTGCGGAATCGCTTTTACCGTCTGAGGATGGGCCGGGCTGGGGGGAAGATCTGTTGAAGACAGTGTTGGATCCGAAGAGCTCAGGAAAGAGTCAGAGTGCACTGGGCTCCTTGACGAATCCTCTTAGTGCGGCCCCTGCGCCTTCAGCTATGCAATTGCCGATCTTGAAGACGCCAGATGAGTCGGAGGAGCACCGGTTTGCGAGATCCGTGGTGAATGATTGCTTAGAAAAGGGGGAGGAAGTCATTGATCTTGGGTATGGATATTTCCCTGCTCCCACCTGAGGAGTAAATTTCCATGATTTCATCAAAACTAATATCGTGCCTAGAAACTTTAACCTGCGCTCTATCCCAACAGGTCTACTTCCACCTTTACAGCTCTTGACCAAGCAGGCACCATTGGCTGAAGACTTTTTCAGCTCTCTGCAACCATTCCTCAGCATATACCTTTCTGGAAACTCCCTTCAGGAACTTCACAACGAGCTTTTCGAATTGAGCGTTCTTAAAGTCCTTAGCGTGCGAAACAACAAGCTCCAAGAGCTTCCCTACACAATCCAAAAACTGAGATCCTTGGAAGTTCTCAACGTATCTGTGAACCGATTGACATATCTACCATGGGAACTGCTCCAATTATTCGAGCATGGTGAACTGAAGCACCTAACCGCATGTCCTAATCCCTTCCCACAAATCGAAGATTGCCCCATCAAGACATGGCATTGCGAGCGCAAACAGAAAGAAACAGAGCCGCAGAACGAAAGATACGACCTCGACTCCGAATCCGAATGTGAAACCGAACCAATCTACGAGTCCCCTCGATTCGAAGAATACGAGTTTCTACCACCACCGAGCGCTTGGAGCGCCATCCACGTAGCCACAGGGCCAATGACAAGATTTGATATGGAGGGCCGAGCAATTGAAGAGAACCCAAAACTCAGTCTAGTCACAACAGCATGCACATTCGGCTCATCTGCCGCGCCCTCACTCCGCGAACTGGCTCTACGCGCTATGTGTAAGCACCCAGGCCTGGATAATACCACCGATGAAGACATCGCGGAGCTCTCACCGTTCGTCATTCCATTAATACAAAAAGCGAAGAAGGTTCGTGCTGCAGGTGGACAGAGGTGCTCTGTCTGTCAGAAGGAGTATGTCATTCCTCGAACAGAGTGGCTGGAGTGGTGGGATTGTACTCCATATGAAAATGGCGGGAAACGACCGCGTGCATCGGGAGAGATGCTTCGTCCTTTACCTTTCAAGCGCTTTGGATGTAGCGGGACATGTGTACCTGCGTCTGAGGCTTAAGCCATGGTGGGCTGTACATTATTCTTATTTTCTCTGTCTCTATTTCTTTTTCTGTCTATGGTCATAGCATTGTATGCATTTTTCTGTATGTATTAGATTTCGGGGTCTACATAGTTTATTCATGGTATACCATGACTGTGGTGATGGGGATGCAATTCAAGCATGGGGAATCATGCCCTTTTTGGCCTTCTATGTTTTTTTTTAACTATAGGAGTAACCTTGGAAGTACTTATAAATAAAAGGAATTTCTTAAAAGTAGAAAGGAGTAGGTGAATATAGTCACTGGGGTAAGGGGTGCCTCAAAATCATGGCCTTGGGGCAGTTTGTTTGCCTAGAGGATATGGGGGACAATTTGGGAGTCCAGGTATCCCACCGCATCCCAGTAGCTCAGCGGGTTATCGTGTCTGTTTCATATACATTCTCAGACACAATGATACCATAAGTCTAGTTTGCTGGGACCTCCTAGGTTGTATCAACTGAGGGTTGTTCAGTAGCGTCAGCGAGCGTGAGACTTGCCTAAGGAGAACACCACTGTGAGAAAGCATGCAGCGGACTACGTGAAAGGCTTCTGCGGATTTTTTTATCTTTAATCTTTCTTTTGATACTACATTTATAATTTTATCTATTTTATTGGATTTGTTATGATTTTTTGAAAATTGAGGCTGGCATCGCGACTTCATTTTGAAGCCTCACTTGGTACATACAACACGAAATCGGAAAGTCTGTGGTTCGATCCCTGCTCACATCGTTTCTTTTTTCTTTTTATTTAACTGCGACCCTTCCTGATTAATACTATGAGCTAATTATAATATGGTATTCTGAGTTAGCCAATCTATTCTACAGTCAGCAGGAAGTCAAGTCCTAGTAGGATCTGAATTGATATGACTTAATTAAGGGGTGAATTTTGAAAAAGAGACTATAATATGGTAAGTTCCAAACATTGAAATATTAAGAGGAATGATCTTATTTGAATAAGATGAGAATTCATTCGTATATACCCAAAACTACCGAACGAATGATATGACTACCCAGCACCGTTGCCAGAGGGTAAAAGTAGATTAATGATACAAAAATCGCAAATCTGCGTTTACTGAAGAGAGAGAATGAAGAAAGCAGCACCGACAACCCATACACAGCCCGAAAACATTTTGGAAGCAGAATTAGAGCTGATAAAGGTCGGGGTTGAAGTGGGGACAGTAGTAGTAGTAGTAGTGGAAGCCGAGGTGGTGCAAGTCGTACTAGTGCTTGTTGTCTTCGCGGCGGGCACAGTCGTGAACGACGATTTGCAAGTGGTGTGGGACATGGGTGTAGGGATTGGGACAGAAGAGTGGCTTGTTGGACCAGGAACAAGATCAACAAAAGTGGTAGAGGGACCAGTACTAGTGCTGAACTGGACCTGCGGAACAGTCACGGTATGAGAGGACCAAGTTATAGTAGTGCATGGAGGCATCGGCTCGGATTTAACTGGCGTAGCAGGCTCTGTGGGTGGAGGGACGACGGCAGTTGGGACATGAGTGGGAGCGGTAGCGGTGCTTGAAGGGACCAGGCTGATGATATCTGGGTTCTTTGGAATGTATGGGGCACAAATTCCAGCGAAGTAGGACAGGGCAGAGTCTTCTTCCTCCTTGGAGGTACTCCAGGCGTTCACACAGGACTTGAACTTGCTGGTGAACTCGGACGAGGGACAGAAACAAGCTGTGTCACTGTTTGAGTTGCAGTTGGGCACCGAGAGCCAAGTGTTCAAGCACTTAGGGACCAGATCTGGGCATTCGGGTTTGCTGGGTGAGCTTGGTTGAGCGGGGGCTGTTGAGGCTGGCTGAGAGATCGAATGAGAAGCTGGCGCGGTGGGTACTGTAACTGCCTCTGTCACAGAACATAATGTAGTTGTGGAGGTGATGTGTGAAGAGATGACTGTGGAGTGAGCTGGGCAGTCGGTCACGGTAGGTTGGCATTTGGTGACGGTGATTTCTTCCGTGATCCACTTTGTAGAAGTGGTCATCTCAACAGGCTTGCTAGGTGATGTAGTATGAATATCCGGCTGACTCGTGTGGGCCTGAGGAGGCTTGGTATAGACGATAGAAAGTGTATGGCTGGTGGGGGTTGGTGGGAGATAAGATTGAGAATGAGTCTCAACGAGAGGCCCAGCAGGCTTAGGTCCCGGAGAGCAGTCAAAACCAACTTGATGAAGCTCGAGATCAACATCACCGACTTGATTGAAGACAGCGAGCTGAAAGCTGACCGATACTGCGCCACCGCATTGCTCATTAACAACATCTGATCCTTCTGGCGTGGTAGAGGCGACCTGGTGACAGGTTTTACCATTTGCCAGAGTGTAGGTCATGATCAGATCAACATCCCTTGAAGTGGTGATGTGGAATTTTTGGACAGAGAACGGAGCCTGGTTAGCATCGATTTGCAAGGCCCAGTCATCTTCCTGGGAAAGTCTTCCCTCAATACATTTGCCCTGTGGAAGGTTAGAATGGATGCAATATTATCATCGCCATTGGACCACTCACTCCCGAGGCGCGGCAGCCATCCTTGGGCGCGAAGCCATTGAAGCTGAATCCTTCATAGCTCCAGTTATCCCCATTGCCTAACTGAGACCAGTCAAACCCAGCCTCCTGAGATGGCGAGCAATGGTTGTCAGTGTTCTCCGGGCTTGGATAACAAAAGTCGGTTCCCCACCACTGCAAGAGTCAGAATCGATATGTAACCGGCTGGTCAATTAGGAACTGCTCACAAGACCCTTTGGATGGGCAAGGGCTACAGTGCTGAACAGCAACACCGAACCAAAGTACTTCATCATGGAGGGACAATGAAGTAACGAATATAGTAATGAAAGTTGCGAAAAGTTCAAGGAATGACAGCAATCTCCCACTTGAGATTAAAATGGTTATCACAAAAAAAACGAGTCTCCCGGTGAGACAAAGAAAGACGAGAAGCGAAATTGGCGATGTTGTCGACGGGTCGTTGGTTGGCGGTTGACTTCCATGATGCTATGGCATTGGGGGGCTTTTTAAATAAAGCATACCAGACGTGGTCGGCAACAATATCCTGGAGAAACCTGTTGTTTGCTGCACGTCCGCTTCAATAAACAGCATGGAATGAAGCATGGAAAGATGTCAGATTGCATAGCTATGTTCACAGCTAGAATAGACCAATAGTTACGCCGTCGTACCTTGAAATAAGCCTCTGGAATGCCGGAATCAAAGCCCGAAGAATAGGGAGATTTGAGCCGGATCGATTGCCCTATTGCTTTGCATGTAGCGCAATCGAGACTCATAGAGCATTTCAAGCCTTCGGGGACATTGTCCTGTATCTAGCCAATCATAAGTCTCAGGCTATAGATCCAGGGAAAAGGCCGAAATTCCCTGTCGGGGTTAATAGTATCCCTTGATTGAGCACAATAGCCTAATAGAGTAGCGGAATGCTCAAGCCATGCATGACTTTGAAGTTGAATCCACAGAAGCTAAAGCGTCATTGTCCACATCTGAACGCCTCATTTCCCGTCTCCTGAACAACCATACTGGAACTCATTATTTGCGTTTGTGTGAATCCACTGGGCGGAGAAATTAGTGAACCCTCAAGCCACGAGGGAGCGCTTTCATGCTGGATAAATCACCCGAGGAATTACTGATGCAGCTGTACTAGATCGGATTTAAAATGTGATATTCTGTTTGGAATCATGGTGAAATTGAATCTCTGAAGGGAAAATTTTTGTAACGAGGATAGATTTATTGAGATCTAAGTGCCTTGCGCACCTGGAGTGGTTGGCCATATCGAGTCAAATGTGATGGGGGTGTCCCATTCAAAGGGAGCAGTAATAACCGACACAACCATTCCAACCCCTCGATTCAAGTAGTAAATTGAGAACCCGCAAGAGTGGAGGTCTTTCCAGACTTGTGCAGACTTCTGCTGAAGTTCTCGATCCTTCTCATGGACAAGAAGCCTCGTGGCTAGCACGAATGAGTTCGCCGTACAGTATCAAGCGATGGGCGATTATCGATATTTGTTGAAATCACCACTAACAAGAAAAACCAGCCATGCACCTCATGTTGATGATGATATGGGCGAGGGATGGAATTTAAGGGTGATAATCATATCCAGTTGGTCGTCGTCTGGATAATCTTGTCCATAACTCTCGTGATCCGTGTAGTTGCCAGCTTTTAAACTCCAAAGACTCCAAAGCATCTCAAGGAAACTGCTGAAACTATCGCTGCCAGTGGGCCGTCGACTACCTGTGTGCTCCTGGCACAGCAGATGGTTCGAACATTCGTGATGGGATATGCAACCAAAGCGTAGCTTGTAATTCTATGGGGCTGCAGTGTTCACTTGAGGCTCACAGCCACTTCAACCATTTTAATCCACCGCGTCCGTGTCTCGGGAAGGTCGGCATCCTCTGCATCGTCGGTCTCGACGGGCGTCTCGCGCTTTCTCTTCTTGGCCTGGGTCTTCGTTTCCTTATTCTGCTTCTCAGAATCCACGACCTCTCCGGTGGTTTGCTTTTTCTCTTCTTGACGCTGTTTCTTCTCGATATCCCGTTCCTTTTTCTCCTCGTCTTCAACGATGTCGTCGACTACCAGCACGCTCCCAGTTTTCACCCGGACTGCATATTCCGTTTGCTTCTCCTCGAACCACTTGCCAACTTTGAGCGCCTTTTCAATCGCTCGGCCAGTGGCTTTCATAAAAACTTCTTCTCTGTTCTCAGCAGCCTTAGCTAGTTCCGCAAGTTTCTGTTGCTCTGTTTTGCGTGTATCCTCGAGATTGATATTGGCTGTTGCGCGCTTCTCGGCATGACGAAGAAGCTTTTGGACACGCTTCACGGCGCTCATGAAAGGTGTACCGCTTGACACGTAGATAATTTTGGGCAGAGAGGCATTTGCATAGGGAGAGGCGACTGGAGCGTGGGGTATTGGGCGCTTTTCCACTTTCGCGTCTGTAAGTAACGGTTAGTCTCGAGGATATTTGTTTTGTAATTGTAGTGATGTGGTTGCATACATTTAGGCAGCTTGACCAGATTTGTGTTCTTTTTCTCGAACTGGAGCTCTCGCTCCAACCGTCCTTTCCCCATTTTGAATTTGTATGATGCTTTGAGAGTGAGCTTGGACTTTTAGAGCATACACGATCTTATCGTCCTGTTTTCTGCCGGGCGGTGACCATGGATTTTTTGCGCTTAGTAAATCGCCCATCCCCGGTTTCTCCACTATGAATCCCTCCACTTCTAGATTACTTGAGAGAGAATACTTGAGAAATGCGCTCGGTTCAAATAGAAGTTATTTCTCTATTTCTGAATTTCGAATTTGCCAATCAGAAAAAAACCAGTGCAAATTACTGATCTACCTACAAATCTGTAGAGACTAATACCTCACCTCAACTTCATGCGAAATCAAGCTTCCAGACATCACCAAGTCGATCATTCGACTCACCAAGACCTCCATGCACAATCAGAGAACTCGGGCCTGCAACATCAGCATCGAACCAGCCTCGCGCAACTGGGAGTTCACTCCCTTGCAAATCCACCTGCTCCCACTTCTTGCTGTCAACATCAAATCCCCATATATCCTCCAGCATCTTTCCTGCACCCTGATGTCCCAATGAACTAGGATCCCGCTCCCCAAACATGGTAATCAAATAAGATCCGCCGCTGATGGAAATGGGCAACAAAGCACTGACGCTACGCGGCGACGGACCAGCTTGACCATCCGGTAAGTAGACATGCGAGTCCCAGGAATTGGTCTCAGCAGTATAGATATCCAAGTTCCCACCCTGCTCCGTCTTCCCATCAAACCCATTCATACGATACACTTTCCCATCCGCAAAGGCAATGGATGTACCGCCACGGGGAGGATCAAATGCAGGCGCAAGCTCAGTCCACTCGTTTCGGGAGATACTGAAGGCCCATAGATCTGAAAGTCTTCCATTCTCAGGACAGCCTGCGTGAACATAGATTGTATCCTTGCCATCGCTGGCCATACAGTGATAGCTCCGGGCTGCAGGGTATGCTTTTGAGGTGTCCGAGGGCTGTAGTAGAGTCCAAGTTGCGGTGGCAGGGTCATATTCCCATACCGCACCGGTTTCTTCGATCGGGGCCATTGCGACGCCACCACGGCCGGAGAATAAGTAGATCTTTCCGTTAAGAGTTGCAGAAGATGTTCCGACTCGAGGGCATGGGGCTTGAGATGATGCGGCTTGGGAGGTTACTGCGGCAGCTATATCATAGGTATCAGCACTATATTCGCTAGACGTTTGACTGTAGAACACGGCGTACCATTTCCCAAGCTCACAGCATGGATTTCATTATCTCGAGGTTCTCGGGGTCGCAATTCTCCGCCGAAAATGTATGCCTTGTCATCGATAACTGAAACGATTTGTGAGGATCGCTGAAGGATCTCAGCTTCCAGCAGCTTATGGCATCGAGCGGTGATCGTCATTTGAGCGAGTAATGAAGTGGCCTGGTTTGCTATTCGGATACAGTATTAAATTTAAGAATAAATAAAACGAAGAAGCTCGGGGTGGGGTGCTTTTATAAGGAAGATCTAATCTCGGAACCATTCCAAGGTTGTACTCCATGCGTGAATATCGCGGAGAGTGGGAGTTCCGAAAACGCCGCTGTATCAGGATCAATCGTATGCCCGGGCCACAGCCCCGCATTATTTAGGTAAAGCTCAATGAAATCAATTAGGCTTAATTTAACAGGAACTCGAAGAAGGGACTTCCGAATACGCCGAGGAACATCATTCTCTATCCATTACTCCACTATGACTCGGAGTATCTTTTGTGACTGACTTGAACGCAATTCTGGAATAGTCCTACAAGTACTAATCCGGTGTCAGACAAAATAGGTAGTATCATAGATTTTCTATACTTCAGGCCAATAGCTATATCCATTCAGCAAGTCCGATATTTGGAAGGTTTTAGAAATTTTCAAATCATAGAACTATTCAAACATTTTTGTGCAGTTGAAAGTTGAAATCTGGAGGTTTATCATCAAAACTTCTTGAACATTGAAGCTGAGACCACCAGGCCAGGCCTTTCAAGTTGCAAAGGGGCCTTCTGGAAATGAAACGTGTATACAAGCACGAATTTGAAGGTTCATGGGTTTGTCGTATTTTCTCCTTCCGCCTTGGTCACTGCGCAACTCCCAAGCCATACCAGCCTCATGACGAATTTTGTCGTCTCTTGCATTCGATGAATCTCCCTCTGCGTGAACAAGTCCATACACATGTTCCGTATCATATTAGCTGTAGAAACCAACAGCTCCAAATCTCGATGTGCTTGTTTATCAAGTGGATGAATCACAATATTGAGGAAGAGGGCAGTTGTGGCCGTCGTCAAATATGACGTGATATATCTTCAGTCAAATTAGCGGCTCGTTTTTCTGAGAAATGGGGTATATGGCTCACCGAAAGGCGGCCTCGCCGATGCTTTCGATGAGAACACCAAGGCACCGGATGGTTGACCGACTAGCCTCTAGAGCGAGATCAAAGCTTGAATGAACCACATGATGAAGCTCCTCACTGTACTCGACACTGCATCTCCGAACAGTTGTGTGGAGGATTGTCATAAGATGATAATATTTCAGGCAAAGCGACATGCGTGGATGCCAACGTCGACGTTCTGCTAAGGGTTCTTTCGGCAACGCATTTGGAGGCATGGAAAGATTGGGGCGGACGTTTGCATGTATGGACAAGCGCCAGACCTCTATTTCATCATCTAGCTCGCGAATGCGGGCTAAAATTTGCCCGTCACTTTGTTTCATGGCTTCAGCTGAGAAAAGTTGTAAGAACATTGTCTCCTTCCAGGAACTAAGACGAGGATCTTCTGGTAAGAACTGAATATCACCACCATGAATGGTTTGATCAATAGAGTCACAGTGCCTCGGTTCCAGCAGATATTCCGAATAAAATTCAGGAGAATCCACAATTTCAAGGTCACAGAATGCTTCAGTAAGATAAGGAGGATTCCCTGTGTGAAGAGCAATGTCCTTATCAAGCATGTAGCATAGCCAGAACAAGACACGAGTGTGTCGGGTTTTCTTTTCTTCTGCATCCAAGTTCTCTGGGAAGGCGTGTGGGATGGAATAGTAGATATGTCCTTTCAACGAGCAGACTATACGACAGGCAACAGAGTGGTAGAGTGCAGCATCTTGCCAAAGACCCTGAAAGCTTTGTTGTAATGCCTGATATAGGGTGTCAGCCTCCTATTTTACCTCTAAAAGACAAAAGAAATAAATCCAGGATATTTTAGCGTACCAAGAACAAAGCTGTTTGAAGAGTTTCCATGCTATTCTCTCCTTGAATATAAAAGAACAGACACTGTGTTTGGCTCATACACTGCTCCGAGTCGAAATAGATACAGTCTCCTAGCTCTTCCCGAAATCCTACTTGAGTCAACATAAAGGAAAGGGCACCCAGAAGACAGGCCCTTGCTGAAAGTTGCGCAGAAGAAATGTCATTTTCCTTCATTGGCGTATACGCAGTCTCGATGGTTTTCTCAAGTGAATCTTGATCCAAGATAGGGAACTCGTGGTAGGAAAGAAAATGGAAAAACCTTCTGAATATTAATCGAAGAAGATCTTGATCAGGTAACTCACACGGATTCTGTAAGCCCGATGACAGAATGCTGGAGGGAGGAACTTTGAAACCAGGAATGTCGAATTCATTGCCGCTGATATCCTGGCCAGTTCTTGCTGCCAACCACCGACAGCCTGCCTCGGAAGCTATGGGCATCTTGTTGAAGAACCAATTCGGTCCTAATTGGCTGGCAGATCTAGTGATTCTCACATGCTGATCACTTATCGGGCCAAGAAAGTTCTCTGTGGGAGTTTCGGCAGATACAGATGGGACTGATGGGTGTTCAGAATGACTACTATATCTCGCTCTTTTTGTACCCCGTGGGGGAAGTTCTTGCGACAGATCGTTTCCAGGTGAGATATCGGGGGTTTTGGGGGCAAGAGATACAGATTGTGCTGATCGGACCACGGCTAATTCTCTTTCAAGCTGATCAATACGATTAGAAAGGGTCTGAAGCTCCTGCGAACTTGCACTGGAAGAAATTAGACGACATTCAAGTTGAAAACTTTCAAATTGGAATGAGATTAAACTTACGCCCCTCGTGGCTTTTTACGAGGCCTCTCCCTATCGAAAGTGCAGTCTAGACTGCGATGGGTGCACCATTCACACGGACCATCTGGATCAGATAGAACACATTGGATCTAATCAGTAGTAAAACTTAGTATTTCTCATATATGACAGAGTGGATAGTTACTGAGGCTTACCTTTCTCTGATAACAGACATCACAGGCCCGTTTCTGGGGCTGTGGTAGTGAACTTGAGGACATGTTAGTTGACGTACTTGGGCAAGTGTAAAATGGTGGAAGACGGAGTTTTCGGAACCTCCTTCCCCACTGAGATGAATCACGTGATTTAATATGAATCGAGTCAACTGGCCAACAGAATGTGGTCTAATTCTTGAAGTGTCCCAGCTTGAATGTTGTTTTCTTACTACACTTTTTGAAGAAATTGATCGCTAATATGATTATCTTTTGACTGTAAACGGACCTAAGGCTACATAGTAAAATTTTGACTACTCAAGTGCTAGTACTACATGTCAAACATCACCCGCAAGAGGAAACAGAGTTAGAGACGAAGATGAAACCTCAACCTTGGAAGTGCACATGATTGTTCGTACTAGTATCTTTTATTCTGAAGGTCAGAAATGCACTGGCAGCCATTTCATCTCAAGTGGTTCGAGTTTGTTCGAACTAAAGATGGTTTCAAATCTCCAAGGTTTGATTACATATGTTTCAAAATGTTTGGTACTAATGGCAGCCGAAGAGACCTCGGGGATTAAGTTGAACACATCACAAAGCAGACTCGGACTCGAAAGATACCTCCAGGGCTCTCAGACTGTAAATCACTCTAGCATGACAGTAGTCGTAGTGGACTCGAATGACTAGCACTAGTACATAGATGTTTGACCTCCGAGTCGGGATCAATGTTCAATGTTTGTCATGACTCGCTCAGTGGGACTCGGCTACACACCTATCACTTCAAATTGATACATCACATGTCATCTATTTCCAATAACCAGAAATCTGAAAGCGCTTTCTCTTTGTTGGGAAGAAAAATCTTAGAGCCGAGGTAAGCTCCAACGTTATGGTTCTATGAAGTGCTATGTGCATTCAAGTTGCCATTGAGACCCGCCAGTTTGGTCTATAGTTATGTACTATTGAAAGCCTCGAATTACTATTGAGTGCTGCTTTGTCTTGGGCAGAACTTAAGCGCTATGATACCTGCCAGTGGTTATCCGGATCGATCCAACATCCAAACTTCTGCTCATTGGCTACTACGGCGTATGGCGTGCATGTGTATGGCCGATCAAGCACTATAGCCGACGGCTCGTTTTGACAGGACCCTGGTGGACGCGTGAACAAAGAAACAGAGCGTCGTGTCCAGTGGGTCCATGGAGGCGATTGAGATCTGTGCTCTGATCTCTAGGCACCAAAATAAAGATCTTGAGACGGCGATTGACCGAGTTGCATCATCCCTGCTAATTACGGAGTATGGCTTTCGCACGGTGACCGATTTAGATCCTGTGGGTGCCCACTGGCGGGGGAATATAGGATTTTAGACTATGCGATTGGTGATTTTAGCTCATGACCGTTATCTGTTAAAGCAAACCCAGCTTGCTTTGACTTTGTGATGATCACGGTCTTGTGCATGGGCTCCAAGGCTGCCCTTGAATCTACGGAACACTTCGGACTTCCGTGGAGTCTTGAGCAGGTGTTCAGCAGCGCTTTTGCCGCCAGTTCGTGCGGCGCAGCAGAGAACCTGGAGCTCAGGGCGCCGCACTCCGTAAAGCACACGGGAGAATAAGCAATAATGCTAATGCAGGTATCCAGTGATCAGGGGTCTGTCTAAAGCAGAGAGATGATTCGCGCTGTGCCCCTTCACCGCGATCTTGGCTCGACAAGCACCCGCTGCAAGACTCGAAAATTGGATCACTTGAGACCGCCGCGGTATCGAAAAAAAATCAGATATCATAGGGCACGCAAGAAAAAAGCAAATAAAAGGCAAAAATCAAATAGAACGAGGGAAACTCGGCAGGGCTGTGCCGTTACGTCCGTATGTACGAAATCCCCCTCAAAAAAGAAACTACTCCGTATATCAGCCTGAGAGAGACGGGATGTTTCGTAGTGGATACGACTGAAAAATCGAACTAGATACCAATTGGAACATGCTTCAATAGTAGGTCAAATCCAGTGTTATCGTGGGCTCTCAATATGATCAACTATAGACAATAGTTCAGGTTCCACGACTGCCTCGGCTAGGGTAATCTCCGACTAGTATCACAATAACACCCCTGAAAGATCGAGATTGGAATTAAGACTGAGCTTCGATGTTCTTTGGTTCAACCGAGAACCTTGAAGCTGGGAATTAACTCAGTCTAGTGTTCAGGGGTATGATGCCATGATCGCCGTGTAGGTGCTTTAGCTCGCTTTTGCTGAGCCTCGTGATCTTGACAGGGTCTGACGTATCCACTTGGCAAAGCCATGTACGAAGTAGGAAGTAAGCGAAGAGGAAAAAAAAAAACAATTTTTTAAAAATAATCCACGAAATTAGAGAAAATCCTTAACAAAAATGAAAAGTGACGATCTTGTCTGGACCGCACACGCAGGAGCTGAGTTAGTCTCCACAGTGGCTGTTTTGGGCAGGTCAAATTGAAGGACCCACGAGAAAAAGGGCTGAAAGTTTTGGGCGTGAGAGTTGATCCAATGAATAACGAAAAGATGGGAATAGCTATTCTTGCAGATTTTTATGCATAAAAGTATCAGGATTTCAAATCGAGGTTATTCCAACTCGAACTTTGTGATGTACGGAGTACTCCGTACAAGATCCCGGATCGCCTGCACTGTCCATCTCCGTGGGCAAGATGGAAATTTAGATTAAATGTGAGCGATCGGAGAGAGGATCTGAAACAAGGTCCATAATCCATAATCCGGTGTCTGATTGGGGCGGGGATGTGACATTTGCAGTTCCATGGATGAGTCCGCTTATTGCGGTTGTTTATTGTGCCTACTGTAGGCCTTTTTGACACCTCGAAAACACAGACGTATGATCCTCTTCCAAATCATCGATCGTACTTTAACCGATTGCGTACCTTGTCTTAAAAGTTACCTGTCAAAGTTTTTAGTGCGCAGTCAAATCGGCGAGTGCAACGGCTTTGTTCAGAGTGGCGTAAACGAGGCTCGGATCCGCAATTGCGTGGTCCACCCCACACAGAAAGGCAATCAGAGAGCATATCTCGCTGAACTGACGAATGCCTCACCATAATAGAAACCGTTGACCTATAATTACATCTCCTGCCGATCTGGGTGGAGGATAGCAGAAAACCTTGAGTATGAACATAGGGTAGCCCTCATTATTGGCAGATTGGCAGAAGGGAAGTATCATGAGTCGTTAATATGTGGATTGTGAGGCGTCATGAAACTGAGTCTCTTTGACACGGAGCCTTCCCGACGGATCTTGCATAGGTGTCTGCATCTCGAGTGCTAGTTTATGGTAGATGGCGTACTCTATAGATGGAGTACATATCCAGACCCAATTGAGAGCTCATATTGGACATCGGGAGGCGAAATCCCGCCGTCCTGAGCGTTCAACTTCCATGAAATGGCATGGGATAGACCCCTGTTAAATGGAATCAAGGGAGAATAACAACCATGGCGTGCCGATCCAACGATTATCAATATTGTAGCCATGGGGTCTCTGGGATGTGTATTTAACAAGCCTCATATGAGGGAAAATCCCATTTGGAAGTTGATCTGTAGCATCTCTTTTCCAACACCCTGGGGCCGGAGGACAAGCGAGCTGGAAAAGCGGTTTAGCGGCATCATATCCGGCCAGGGGTGGACCAGCCGGAAGGGCGGAAGGCCAACGGTTGTCTTTTCCCTCGAGATGAGTGGTCCCGGCTGGATGCAGGAGTGGAGTTTAAGAAACGGGCGAAACCTTTTGAACCAAATGGTCGGAGTCGAATATAACAAGCAAGAATGAAAAAAAAAGAATAAATCAGATCTCCACTTTTCCCACGGTCCAGACTGTGTTCCCCATAGTGGGAGAGGAACTCTTCAGATCCGTTGTAATAATAATCGTTTTCCCCCCTCATTTGGCTTGGATGTTTCTCCATGTCTCTTGTTGTCTTCCCGCCGCCTGTAATTCCGAGTCCTTAGGAGGTATCCCTTTCGTTTTTGACCTATCCAGGACTTCGTCGACAAGACATCGTTGGCTAGCCCAACCATTCTTTTTTTTTTCTTATCAACTTTCCTTCTCTCCTTGAGTGTCTCATTCTCAAGGACCAATAGTATCTGAATCTTTTGTACCGTTGCCTCTGCGAGTCATTTACTGTGGTGCACCGTTGCCTCTCATCATAGTGCACCGTTGCCTCCCCCTAGAAAGCTATTTCTAGAGACATCTCTGCTCTTAAATTTCTTTTTTCTTTCGCCGCTCTCAAGAGTATGCCACTGGTGGTTTTTAGTGCCTTGAAAATCCAAGATTTAAACTCTTTTTGTTGAGGATAAATCCGAGTATCTTCTGCTGGTCACTGAAGTTGGGATACTTCAAAAGTCACGAGACAGTCACAATCCTGTCACCGCTTTGGCCACGCAGAAAACAAATGTGAATCGTCTTTCACTGCATCTCTCACACCTCTGTGTCAACCCGTTTCGCCTCCTCCTTCGCCAGGCTGATTTTTCATCAATTCTGGCACTTCTTTCATCCCTGCGACCTCGATTTCATCAATTTTTTCGAGCATAGTTCAGCATTTACAATTTGACCATCCAAAATGGGTCCAAAGTATGACTTGGCCATGCCAGATGGGCGTTCCTTGACTTGGATTTTCGATCATTGTTTGCGTTTCCCGACTACGTATGAAATCCCGATGGCTGTGATGTACAAGATCAACTCGCACCCCAACGAGCCAACAACCGAGTACCAGGATCTTCGGAATCTTCCTCAATACAAGCCCCCAACTGAAACTGTTCTTGAGGCCATCGCGCGTCGCAATGCTGGAATCAAGAGATCCTCTAATGACTCCAAGAGCACCATCGACCCTGACGCTGCAGCTGATTTCCGCACTTACATGATTTACTCCATCAGCCATCTTCCTTCTCAGCCATGCACCCTTCTTCCTTCTTTTCTTGTTTCCTACATCCGTCGCACCTTCACTTCTGACCTGGGGAAGGTCGATTTTCCGCATGCGATGTATGCTATTGATTATGTGAGAGACCTCGACCTTCGCTACAAGAAGGAGTTTGCCAAAGCCTTGCGGACTCTGTGCATCAATCGTGAGGAGGTTGTGGACCCTGTCAACTCTCCACTCGCCCGAAAGTTCCCCGGTATCATGGCTTGGATTGAGAAAATGTACCATGTGTCCCGCGACCTAGAGACTCTCTACACTCAACTCTATCTGGGTATGCGTGTCTGGACTCTGGCCAATGCGATGATGCTTGATCCAGCGGATAAGGCAAACCACATTGCCATGCTCAACTCTCTGTTTCCTCCTGCCGATCAAAACACATTTATCCCCACATCTCTGATGAATCATATCAGTCTCCGTGGTCACCGTGAGCGCCTTTTCGGGTTCATCAATGCCGTGTGCAAAGAGGGCGTCAGTGCCTTGAATCCTCTCGTTAACAAGAATGTCCCTCATGCGGAACACAAAGTGTGGATGGAGACCTGGGAGATTTTGGATCGGTATCTGATCATGGTTACTCAGACCATCGAAGATTGTCTTCTGATCACTGATCCTCCTGTCCAGGAAGAGACGGGGTCTCGCAAGGGTCGCAAGGTTGATTCTGGTATCAGTTTTGGATCGGACAGCCTCTATCTCCCATCGGACTTTGCTGGCGACAAGCCTTTGCCTAACTTCCCACTTCCTCCTGTTGATGATTCTAAGCCGCTCGGATCACCTCTGGAGCGCCTTGGAAAGGAACTCAAACGCATGGGTATTGGCGGCAAGTCCCTTCAGAAGATGAAGTCCATGTCCGCCCTCAGTATGCGTCCTCGCAGCCAGCACAGCCAGAAGAGCCAGCACAGCATGCCAGCCACACCCAGCAAGAACATCTACGATGCCTCTTTCTTTGAGATCGATGATGCAAAGCGTCGCCGTCTGGTCGCTGAAGCATTGCGCCGCAAGAAACCTCACACTTCCTCTACCAACGAGAAGAAGTAGAGGATATTGAATGTCCTCATTTTCGACTTGACGTCGCACCCTGTTGAGCCCGGACTCAACCTCTATTCTCTTACCCTTTATTCTTACCCTTTATTCTTATTTTTCTCAGCACATCTTCTCGGCGTCGGTTCAAAGGATAAAACACAGTTTTTGGTCGGTGCAACATGGAAGGCGTTTGTCTGCATCTGCTTTTTGGGTTCGGTTTTGTCTTTTGCGATCGGTCTTTTTTGGTCTTGGAGTTCTTTGGCGTATGGACATTTGCATGGAGCGGATGGCAAAATCTCCTGGCGCATTGAAAACTCTCAATCATTTACGAATGATGTCTTCACGATGAACAGCTCAAAGCTGGAAAATGGTTATTCTTATTAGCTAGCGAAAAAATTAGGCTATTATTAGCTCGAAAATTCCATTATTCTTATCAAATTACGTGCACTGGCTTCATTCACAGACTGAATGGAATAAAATAAGTTCAAAATTCCATTCACTTCCAAGTAAACAAAGTAGATTCAAGTGCATTCTGGATGAGGCTTTCGTACTTGTATAGAGCGGACTGCGCGTCTTGCCGCTTCGCTGCCCGTAGGAGCTTGCTTATCGATAGTAACCAAGTGTCCAGATCGGCAGGGGATCTCCGCGTTTCGTTGCCAGCGGCTCCGTTGCCAGTGATGCTCAATACCCTTTCCAATCTCAAAGAAATACTATTCGAATCCTAAAACCTCGCGACCGAAAGACCTTTTCGGGGCCCAGTCCCCTACATACTCTATCGGCTTTTGCTATTGCTTGGGGACCACAGCCACAGGATGAGGACCTCTAGATCCTCCAGCACATGGCGGTGGTACGCCGCCATTGGTGCTCTACTACCAGGCTTGCTGGCCAATGCAAGTCCATCGGTCAATGTGGCATTGCAGGCCTCATTCGATGCGTCACCATATCTTGTGGAGCTATTGTAAGCCAAAATAACACAGCGGCAATGAGATCGATCAGACAGAGGGGTTTATTGGAGCGGATAAGCTAACATATTCGCTGTATAGAGAGTCTGCTGCAGAAGAAAATGCCACATCCTATTTCCCATTACTTGATCGTGTCGCCGACGGAGCATTCGAAGATAGCACTACGGAAAAAGAGCTCTATGAGCGCTTCTTACAGGTTGTCCATGAAGATGGACACTTGCGTACCGCCGAGGCCCTTTCCTCCTTTAAATTATCGCTTGCAGTCCGATCGTCTGCGCCCCGGATTCAGGCACATTATCAATACTATAATACCTCTGTTCAGCATTCGTTGATGGTAGCGCAGGATGCGGTTTGTCCTGTTTGGGTTCATTCTGAAGGGAAGCAGTATTGCTCTTCGGCAATGGAACGAGCACAGCAAGATGTGGAGGGAGATTTGTACGTGAAAATTGCCTGGCTGGATATCTTGGATCAAAGACTGACGTTGGGGTGACTATTTACTCTACAGAGATCCTAGGGAATTACCGTTTGATCGAGTTCTTGGTGATATTTCATTACCTCCGACTATTCTTTATGCGGATGTATCCTCGCCAATGTTCAGAGAATTCCACGAGACGTTAAGCGATATGGCGAAAGATGGCCAAATTTCATACCGAGTCCGCTACCGACCTCCTCAGCACTGGACCTCTCGCCCATTATTCGTCTCCGGCTATGGCGTGGAGCTTGCATTGAAGCGGACAGACTACATTGTGATTGATGACCGAGACGCTGAAAACCGTGATGTTGCTGAGGATATCCCAGTAGAGGTATTGGAAGAATTAAAGGAAGATTCTCCGGATGACTTGCGACCTCTTTCATCATCTGAGGTTTCAAGGCTGGGCTGGAATACGGCAGCTTATATCATGGATAGTGATAAGCCTCTTGATACCATGATTAAGTTATCTCGGAACTTCCCGAAGTATTCATCTACAGTGGCTGTTCATAACGCCAGCGAGGCGTTGAAGAAAGAAATTCGTCTTAACCGAGCGCGAATGATCCCGGCAGGGGCAAATGTGCTGTGGATCAATGGTGTTCAAATGGATCAAAGTCAGTTCGATGCTTTCTCGCTCCTTGGCCACCTTCGCCAGGAGCGTCAGTTGATTGAGAAATTCAAGAGCCTGGGTCTTTCTGCCCAGGAGGCTGTGAAGCTCTTATCGCACCCCCTGCTTGCCGAATCTCACGCCGAGGATGACGCACAGCGGTATGAGTTTCGGGACGAATTAGATGGCGGCGAGGTCATTATTTGGTTGAATAACCTCGAGAGAGACTCCAGATATCAGGATTGGTCTGACGATCTTGAAGCGGTATGTTTACTTCGAACAGTCCCTGATTAACCTGCCATTTTCTTATACTCTTTTAGTACTTCCAAAGTGCCTACCCAGGCCAGATGCCGCAGGTCGCCCGCGATCTGCACAATGTTGTCGTTCCTGTCGATTTATCAGACCCACAAGATATGTTGTTGGTCATTCAGCAACTTCAAACGTTCATCAAGCGGATGATCCCTGTGCAATTTGGCTTGGTGCCTACCACTTCATCTCCCGAGGCTATTGCACAGCTCAAGGTTGCACACTATCTACAGGAGACCTATGGCCTCTCAGCTCTTTTTAAGTACTTGGAGGAGGTGAGATTAACTATCATTTCACCTTATGTGGACTCATTGCTGATACTGACCAATTTCAGTCTGCTTCGAAGATGAAGGCCGGGAGCCCAGAAAAGTCTGTATTCACGGCTGTGACCAAGAACCGAAAGCCGCGGACTGATAAGGAAACCATGTCTCTTGAAGATGTGCTCAAGAACGAACATCTAAACACTATTGCTACTCGGGCAGCCGGTTACTTGCGCCGTTTGAGTCTCAGCGGCAGTGAGCCTCATTTCCTTGTCAACGGTATCCCCATTTCTCGCGAAGGGAACTGGATGCAGGAAATGAGTATGCAAATTAGCAGGGATTTGAAAATGGTTCAGCAGGGAATCGCTGAGGGTATCTTTGAGGAGACAGCCTGGCTTCCAGACTTCTTCCTGTCAACTGCATTTGAAAGACGCAACACTTTCCTTATGCCTGAAGATCCGAAGAGCGTACAGATTGTGGATCTTGACAATGTTTTTGGATCCGGCGAGAACGCTCTGGATGGCGTTCTTCATTTTTCATCAAGCAAAAACGCATTGGAAACCGTGCAACTCATCGCTGTGTGCGACTTCGAATCCGAAGAGGGCTTGATCCTGCTGACTGATGCTTTGAGCTTCCGCAAGGAGCATGACGAAGTCGATCTTGTCCTACTGCACAATGGGGCTGATTCTGAGAGCACCTTGAACTTTGGCAAGATCAACGACGCACTGGCGAAGGGCGATGATATTGAGCAGGTTCTTCTCGCTATTGCATCCTTGGATGATCTGGCTGAAGTTTCTCAGGAAGATCAAAGCACACATGTTCATCAGCGTGAGCTGGCGAGCAAAATCGGCTTCAAGGCTGGCAGTGCGGGTCTCGTTGTGAACGGAAGGGTAGTAGGCCCTATCGAAGGAGATTTCACAATGAGCGTGGATGAGATGCTCCAACTCGTTACATATGAGCACAACAAGCGTATTGGCCCTGTGGCCAGGGTTGCAAAGAGCCTCAAATTGGATCAAAAGTTCACTTCAGCACTGGACCTTGCCAAGCTTACTTCCCTGGTGTCTCTTTCGACGGTGTCAGATGTCCCAGAGGGTCTCATGGAGAATACACTGGACTATAGGCTGGATGTGTCTGATCACTGGAAGACAGAACATTCCGTCATTACCGTTTCCAACTCCGAGGACCCTGCAATCAACATTGCCGTTGTGCTCGACCCTGCTTCTGAAGAAGCTCAGCGATTGCTTCCTATTCTCAAAGTGCTTTCTGAATTGGCTGGTGTCAAATTGAAGATTTTCATGAACCCGAGGGAGGAGATCAAAGAACTGCCCGTCAAAAGATTCTACCGCTACGTTCTGGAGTCGGAACCCTCCTTCACCAGTGACGGCTCTCTCTCCCGCCCTGAAGCATCTTTCCACGGAGTACCAGTCGAAGCCTTGCTTACACTGGGCATGGATGTGCCTTCTTCATGGCTTGTCGCACCCAAGGAATCTGTCCATGATCTGGATAATATCAAACTGAGCTCAGTCAAGAATGGTGCCAACGTTGACGCCATTTATGCACTGGAGCACATTCTGATCGAAGGACATTCTCGAGACCTCACCCTCAAGACTCAGCCACGAGGCGTGCAGCTCATCCTGGGCACTGAGGAGAACCCTCATTTCACCGATACCCTCATCATGGCAAACTTGGGCTACTTCCAATTCAAAGCCCAGCCCGGTCTATGGCAGATCAACCTCAAGCCCGGTCGAAGTGAGAAACTCTTCAAGCTCGAGAGCGTCGGCGGCTCGGGATACCGTCCTCAGGCCGGGGACGAGAACAACGAAGTTACTCTCATGTCCTTCCAAGGCCGTACGCTCTTCCCTCGTCTCTCCCGCAAACCAGGCTATGAAACCGAAGACGTCCTCGAAACAGGTCCACAGTCTGGATCTATGCAATTTGTCTCCAAGGGTCTCAATTTCGCATCAGGCGTCCTCTCCAGTGTGGGCGTAGGCTCTAAACCCGCCGAGCAGCATGCCGATATCAACATCTTCTCCGTTGCAAGTGGCCATCTCTACGAACGGATGTTGAATATCATGATGGTCTCCGTCATGAAGCACACCAAACACACCGTAAAGTTCTGGTTCATCGAACAATTCCTCTCCCCTTCTTTCCGCGCATTCCTCCCCCACCTCGCAGCCGAATATGGCTTCTCCTACGAAATGGTCACCTACAAATGGCCTCACTGGCTACGCTCCCAGCGCGAGAAGCAGCGCGAGATCTGGGGATACAAGATCCTCTTCCTGGACGTGCTATTCCCACTTTCACTTGACAAAGTAATCTTCGTCGACGCAGACCAGATCGTCCGAACAGATATGTACGATCTCGTCTCACACGATCTTGAAGGTGCTCCATACGGTTTCACACCCATGGGCGACTCTCGCACCGAAATGGAAGGTTTCCGATTCTGGAAGCAAGGATACTGGAATAATTACCTCCGTGGCAAGCCATACCACATCTCGGCACTCTACGTCGTTGACCTGAACCGGTTCCGCGCACTTGCGGCAGGTGATCGGTTACGAGGACAGTACCAGATGCTCTCTGCTGATCCGAACAGTTTGAGTAATTTGGATCAGGATTTACCGAATCACATGCAGCATCATATTCCGATCCATAGTCTTCCTCAAGAATGGTTGTGGTGTGAGACTTGGTGTTCGGATGAGGATCTGACGAGTGCGAAGACCATTGATCTTTGTAATAACCCGTTGACGAAGGAGCCTAAGTTGGAGAGGGCTAGGAGACAGGTTCCTGAGTGGACGGTTTATGATGATGCTATTGCTGCATTGGCGAAGCAGGTTGCGGCGGTGGATGAGGAGGTTGTGGACTTTGTGCGAAGTGGTGAGGATGTTTCGATGGAAAGTGAGAGTGATGATATCCCTGTAGATGAGGAAAATGAGGATGAGGGACGCAAGGATGAACTATAGACTGTCTCTCATACTCATAGCAATTTGATGTCTTGTTTATGTTGCATTTACTATAAGAACTCAATGAACTTGGGAAACTACTACTACTTATGAATCAAGAGAATGGAAAAGAAAGGCATTGTTTAACGTTCCCCAATTAAAAGGTTTCATCGTACAGTCAGACAGCTAGTGATCGTCTTGTTTCATCCTGAAAATAATATTATTTACACATCGTCATAAGTGCTTCAATCCGAAAGAACCCCAACCCCTTCCATCTTGACATCGTCTCCAAATTCCTCAACTTCATTATCAAGCTCTGCGCCATTGCTCTGTCGCGACTTCTTAGATTTCTTCTTCTTCTTGGGTGATTCAGCAGATGCCTCGTCCTCGATGGCTGCAGAAACATCACCAGTTGGCATGCGATCCTTCTTCTTCTTCTTCTTTTGAGGGCTGATAGAAGTGGGATCATCTTCATCGGCAAAGACTTCGGCAATAGCAGGATCGAGAGACCGCTTGCTCTTCTTGGTCTTCTTCTGTTTCTTGCCGCTCTCAGGAGAGTTAATAGTTTCGGCAGCCTCAGCCACCGCGGATGCGACACGGTCCCGCTCCTTTCGTTCTTTGCGCTCTTGCTTTCGGCGCTCCATTCTCTCCCGAGCCTTTCTCTCCTCCTTGGTCTCGGTGTCTTCATCTGTTTCGGAGGAATCTTCGTTCATAGGACTGCCAGCCTCGGCGTTATCTGGCTGGGAAGTTTGGGGTGGCGGGCTGTTGGGAGCATGGACGGGAGGGGAGGCAGGTTCGCCATAGGCGTCAGACTCTGCATCAGACTCAGGCTCGGAAATGGGGGGCTGGGTTAATGTCTCAGATGTGAAAATACCAAGCCCATTATTAACAGCCGGTGTCTCAGTGGTGTTCAGCTGATCCTGCTCGCCCTCAATTTTGTTGATATCGGCGTCCTCATCGTCATCATCCTCGCCGTACACAACGACTTGGCTCTTTGGAGTGGCTGATCCTCCAACGCTCCATCGTGTAGGCTTGTTAACAGATGCCACAGGGTCGAATTGCGCGTCTGGGTTTCCGGCGGCACGCATGTTCTCGACACTCTTTCGCACCTTCCGCCATTTGTCTGCGCATTGTTGACGTGATCGAACATTTCCAAGAGCATCACTGATAACACCCCATCTGAGATGCTTCTCCGAGATCTCATACATGTCCTTGCCGGCAGTGTCACCCTCAGTCGCGTAGACCTTGTTCCAGATTTCCTGCACAGTGTCGAGCAATCCACGCAGCTCCTCCTCATTCCACTTTCCACGGTTCATCTTTCCACGGTGTTCCAGTTGGTTCTTCCAGCGCTGTGTCACGTCATCGTCGCTGCGACCGAGGAGCTTGGCGACGTAGGCCCATTTGCCAGGGTGAAGATTCATGAGCTGGACAAGCTCCACATCCTGCTCAGCGGTCCACTCGTGGGGCTTCTGGGCTGAGTCTTGGAAATGTCGTCGCATGAACCGGTAAAGAGATCGGCGATCTCGATCGGGGATGAGGGCGTAGATCTCGGACCAGAAGTCGGTCTTGGTGCAAACGTCTGCTGGGCAGGGCCAATCACTTTCATCGCGTTCGGAATGCTGGACCATCGCGTCGAAAACCTTATGGTCGCTAATATTGTGGAAGTTGCAGAATTGGACCTTGAATGCTTCCAGTTTTTGGACCTCCTCCTTGATGTAGAAGCCGACTCTCATGTTGTTCTTTCCGCCAATTCGCGATCCGCGAAGCTTCTTGGGCTTTCCCTTTTTGGTAAGGCCAAGCTCCTCGGTTTCCGGAGAAGAGTCGGACTCTAGGGCGTCATCGTCGAGGGTGTCGTCGATGCCGTTTGCTGCAGATGTTCGCGGCTTCTTCGATGCAGGAAGCTCCGGCTCAGCCTGAGACGCCTCAACCTTCATATCATCTGTTGGTGATTCGTCACGGTCATCTCCATTTTCACCATTCTCCCCCTTTTCGTGTTTATCCTTTTTCTGCTTCTTCTGGCCCGGTTCTGAATTCCGCTTGCGCTTCTTCTCTCTTGATTGATCTTCCCCTGGAGGGGGAGAAGACTCCATATCGTTTGAGTCTGGATCTGGAGATGATGAGACTCTGTTCTTAGACTTGCGCGACTTCTTCTTCTTTCTCTTCCTTGGGCTGTCCGTGGGGGACTGAAGGGTAGGAGATTGGGCGACTAGAAAAAGTTAGAGGAACGCGATAACACTACGGGGTATAGAGGGGTGGGGATGGGGGTAGGTGTACCTTCTTCTTCGTCAATCTCCATCTCATGCGGCTGAGATGATGTGATTTTTGCCATGTCCGTACCTTTGTGAAGAGGACGAAGTTGGAGGTTGGATCACAAGAACAAGTCGCCAAAAATTAGGTCGCTTCATGGCAGAAAAGATACCGCCTTGTTCATGGGGCCTACCGCCTGTGCATACCATGCAAGGTATGTGCATCTTTCTCCGATAACTCTATGTATTTCAATAGAATATGTATTGATATTGTTCTAAATAATTTTAAAAAATGGAAGACAAATGATGTTTGTGGTATAATACAGAACAAAAAGAAACAATGGAGTAAAAAAATGGCAAAGAGCTATACAAAGGCCTTGTCCTTGTAGGCTATTGTGCACATCAGGCTGGGCATGCATGGAAACCTCGGCTACCAGTCTAGCAGGGGTCTTGGAGCATAATCCTTCTCTATTTTGGCACGCATTGACTGATTTCTCATTGCCGAAGCGGGTAGGTAGAGCGCCTTTGGCGACAGACGAGCGGCTAGTTGACGTACTAGCTCATCCCGAGTCACAACAAAGAAAACACGGAGCTAATTTAGCCAATTCTTTGCTTGCGTCTTACCCAGACTTCCTTATCATCACTATCAGAAGCTGCATCGGAAGATTCTGAAGGCTCGCGTAATTGAACTTCCCAGACTTTGAGGTTATAGTTGCCTCGGTCTCCTTTGCCAGTAAAAATATCAAAGGACCAGCCATGCTTGGGACATGTGAGTCCAGTACTCAGCTTAATGCCAAAATCTTCGATATCAAAGAGCTTTCCTTGAGAAAGAGGGAATAAAGCATGAGGGCATTGCTATAAATTATGAGAGTCAGCTTGGAGTTAGCTGCTACTGGGCCATTAGTTCTTACATGATCAGTGGCATGGACTTTGCCTTGGTATTTGAATACAAGGACCTGGTCCTTCAAGTTTCTTGAACTGTCCAGATCTGCTTCTTCTGGAGCTTGTGGATCTGAGGAGCCATCTGCCGGAATCATGAAGGCTTTGCATTTTGGGGCCATTCGATAGCTATCGTCATTCTCGAGTTCCGGCAATGAAGAAACAAGGCCAATCCGGTGCCAGGCCTTTGCAGCTCGTTGTTGGAAGAAATGATCCATTGATTCCGTTATTCTGAGTAATTCAAGCGGCTTAGGCTTTGGAAGATATAAGAACCTCTGGCGGGTATGTGAAAGCCCGGTCTCGCTGGATGCCATCGCCTCAAGGATTACGTAACTGGGCCAGAGCCTCCAGGGCTACCTAGGTTGATATGGTACATAGGGCTGGAAGACATAATCATTGTCAGTTAACAATTGAAGCATTTAGCATATACATAGTGATCCCATTTCGGAAGTTCAATATGCTGTAGTAATGTTCAACTCGAAGCAGATGATTGGTCAACCGCTGGTTGCAACTTGAATTCGTCGCAGTTCTATATGCTTCAAGTCATGGCATTTCGATGCACTGGTACTACTATTAGGGTTATTATAGTGCCTGGCAGTACTCTCGATAGTACAGTTATCATTTGGAAATCATTTCAAATAGCCAATATTGATTGTATTGGGGAATGCAGACGTTAATGTACATTGCTCATGGTATCCTAGGACAAAAATGAAACCCAGACTCCTCGAATCAGACCGCTTGGTAGAACACCAAGTTCTCACGACGCCAGCTTCAACTCACGTAGAGTTCTAGTGACTAGCTTCTTTTGATCTGCTAGGTCCAGATTGTGCTCATCGGTCAATTGCATGCATCGTCCAATGGCCAGAATAGCAGGAACGGCATGTTCCTCGGCATCTGGACAATCGACCCAAACACGCCCATTGCGACCAACAGCCAGCTCAAATCCTCCAACGCTCGCTAGCTTTCTTCCCAGCTCAGAGATAATGACAAGTCCAGCAACTCCATCATCACTATCATCGGCGCGCGAGGAAGTAGCCAAAAGTAGCCTGGCCGCCATGCCTGTCGAAACATCGAAGACCGTTCCACCAGTAACAGGGCCTAAGCCACCTGGTTCTGCTTTACCAGTCGCCGGATTAACACATGTAAGTTCGACCTCCGCGCTCGCGCCGACACCTGTGGAGAGAACTCGTGCGTAAACCAGATCGCCTTGTTTCAAATTCGGCCTTGTCTTCTTGCTTGCTCCTTCGAATGACAATTGAGGTAGAAAGGCATGAGGGGTATGCGGCGTAAGAATGCAGTGGAAGTAGTCAGCGCTGGAGTGGTGAACTTGCGCGAGGACCAGGTCGTTCACTGTGGGGGTATAGCGGCGGTTTGGGAAGGAAAGAAGCGAGACAATCTTGCGTTTAGAATCTGTCGTCAAGATACCGGCCTGTGTTGCCTTGAGAACGCGGTTCTTTGGTGTACTAGTCGTAGAAGGTTGTGACACCAGGCGAAGACCCTGGCCAATTTTTAGAGGTGCGGCCTTGGCATGAGATTTGATGGTTGGCAGTTGATCATTTGGCACTTCATCGCCAGGTAACAGGATGAGAGGGGTAGTCATTGTGCTGATAGAAGCTGCCCCAATGTGATTGAAGGGGATGGATATCTTCTTTGACTCGGAAGAAGGTGGGATTAGATTTGTCGTCGATTGCCTGTGGAGGAGGGAAAGCTTCCACTTGATGAAGAAAACTGCTTATCTACTTATCTGCACGTGAGTCTTGGAAGTATAAGGATGGAATTGGGATCAAAGTGAACGATATAGAATATATAAGATAATTTCATGTGAGAAGTAAGATGCTAGTAGTTCATCTGTGTGAATTCTTGAACATCCAGCACCTCCCAATACTTATATAGACCCTCAGTGTCTTCCAACGTTGTCTTTGTAACAGTATGCTCTTAAGGTGAAGTGTACCGCCACAACCACAATCCGTATCGATAAGCACTAGCCACTTTCCCGCTGAAAATCTTCAAATTTTTCGAGTCCGTTTCCACCCCTCCACTGAGCCACATCTCTTTCATCCCTCCCCTCAAACTCACCCCAGACCAGTGTGTCGAGGATTCCTTTTCATTTTTGTTTATTTAAATTTTTCACATTAAATTTCATTCAAAATGGGTGACGCTAACGGTGTTGCTGCTGAGGCGGAGCGCTTTGCTATCGGTATCTCTTTTGGAAACACATCCAGCTCAATTGCCCGCATCTCACCTGTATGTGGAAGATTTACATTTAATTATGATATCAAGTCACTTACAAATTTTATAGGAGGGCAAGGCTGAGGTTATTGCCAACGAGGAGGGTGGTATGTGGTTGAACCCTGTTCTTTCGACATCTGATATTTTCGCCGCAATGTTCAAACTAACATCCCCTCCTAGACCGTCAAATTCCCTCCATCCTTTCTTACATCGAGGGTGAAGAGTACCACGGTACCCAGGCTAAGGCCCAGCTCATCCGTAACTCCTCCAACACTGTCGCATACTTCCGGGATTTCTTGGGCAAGGAATTCAAGTCCATCGACCCTACCCAATGCCACGCCTCTGCCCACCCCGTGCAGAGCGGCTCGACTGTGGCCTTCACCATCCGCGATACCGCCAGCGAGACCCCCAACACTGTTACTGTCTCCGAGATCACCACTCGCCACCTGCGTCGCCTGAAGCAGTCTGCCACTGACTTCCTCGGCAAGGAGGTTAACGCCGCCGTTATTACTGTCCCCACCGACTTCACTGATGCCCAGCGTGAGGCTCTCACTGCTGCCGCCCAGGATGCCGGTATCGAGGTTCTCCAGCTTATTGCTGAGCCCGTTGCTGCTGTCATGGCCTACGATGCTCGCCCCGAGGCCACTGTTAGCGACAAGCTGGTCGTTGTTGCCGACCTGGGTGGTACCCGCTCCGATGTGGCCGTTGTTGCCAGCCGCGGTGGCATGTACACTATCCTGGCTACTGCCCACGATGTCGAGCTTGGTGGTGCTTCCCTGGACCAGATTGTCATTGACCACTTCGCCAAGGAGTTCGTCAAGAAGCACAAGGTTGACCCCCGCGAGAACGCCCGTGGCCTCGCCAAGTTGAAGCTCGAGGGTGAGGGTACCCGTAAGGCTCTGAGCCTGAGCGCCAACGCTCAGCTGAGCATTGAGTCTCTGGCTGATGGTATCGACTACGGTTCCACCGTTAACCGCACCCGCTTCGAGCTGCTTTCCGGCAAGGTCTTCGCTCAGTTCACCGACCTCATCCAGCAGGTTGTTAAGAAGGCTAACCTCGATGTTCTTGACATTGACGAGGTTATCTTCTCTGGTGGTGCTTCCCACACCCCCAAGATTGCCCAGCTGGCCCAGAACATCTTCCCCGAGACCACCACTGTCCTGGCTCCCTCCACCTGCATCACCGCCATCAACCCCTCTGAACTCGCCGCCCGCGGTGCCGCCGTCCAGGCCTCTCTGGTCCAGGAGTTCGACCACGAGGACGTTGAGCAGTCCATCCACCCCATGGTCACTGTTACCCCCCACCTCAGCAAGGCTATTGGTGTCGAGTTCACCTCTGCCACTGATGTCAACTTCCAGCCTCTCCTCGCTGCCGAGACCGCTCTTCCCGCCCGCCGCATCGCTCAGTACTCTGTCCCCAAGGAGGGCGGTGATGTCCTTGTTCGCGTGTGCGAGGGTGCCCGTGAGATCAAGGTTACCAAGCCCGAGCCCAAGCCCAAGGAGGAGAAGGATGCTGAGGACTCTGACGATGACTTCTCCGACGAGGAGGAGGAGGACATCCGCGAGATCGTCTGGAAGACTGAGAGCCCCGTTGCTGAGCTTGCCGTCAAGGGCGTCAAGGCCGGCGGTAAGGTCGAGGTCATGGTTCACGTCAACCCTGACCTCGGTCTGCAGATTGCCGTCCGCGAGGTTGGTGGCCAGACTGCCGTCCGTGGTGCTATCAACGGCTCTGCTTAGATTGTTCCCTTTTTCATTTCCCATACAAAAAAAAGATTTCGATCCCCTTAATGGTGTGATGATGCATAAATGATTGATAGAGGCTTTTGTTATGTTCCCCGTCATGATCTTGTTGGAGTCATGCAATATTTTCCTATGCGGTTTCGTTTTTTTATCTCGTTTCTATTCCATTTACATAGACTTCAATAAGAGGTGGCCAATGAACATGATCTTATAAACTACTGCTCGTTCGTTCAAGTTTTATCAGAGATATCTTCTGCTTTGTGATGTAATCAAGTTCTCTGCCATTAGGTATGAAACAGAGACAGGACGGGTCTTGAATTCTTAGAACTCGCGCCCATGGAGATGCTAACCTCCTTTGGAAAAGCAATCATCCCTTTGGCCCGTCCAAGGAATAGTCACATGAGTTACTTGGAAAATCATTGTACTCATATAGTAGATCGTGACCAGATCCACATTCGGGATCCTGCAGTCTACGGTTTAACCCGAGCTTACTCAAGTACTCCGAAGTGTGTCATACTAATATTACGAGTATTTAGTTCGATTTTAGTCCTTATTGTCTTGTCTTTTCTTTTCTTTTTGCTCATATCTTTCAAACAGTTCATAATCTTCTCTCTTATTCATCCACGGGCAGATCCCATCGCCCATACTTGAGCCGGACACATCCCTACTGGCCAAAAATGACAAACAGACTCTCTCTGGGTGCAGTGGTTTTAGGTAGTGGTATACTGACTGCATATATCAGTAAACAATACCTTGACCATACCTGCCCAAGGATTCCTGTCGACAAAGTATCTCAATTAAGTGCATGTCGACAACTTCTGGACACAGCTTGTGCCAACTCCCCAGGCACAGGCATCCCAAAACCGTGGGGAGCAGACAAGTCAGGCCTTTTGCCCTCGTGGTCAGAAGCTGAATTGGGAGACAAGAAAAGTCGCTGGATATCATCCTATACTGGTGTTCAGATGGATGTGCCGATCGCGCGTCTGGCATCTTACAAGAGTGAGGCTGATAAAGGCACATCGACAACAAATGACGAACCACGTTCTGCAGATAGTCTGGCACGGAACGTGATCGATGCATTTCTCGACGCACACTCGCACGGGCTTGATGGATGGTTTTTAGACAGAAATCTTCCACCAAGAACTTACCTGCCTGGGAATCACTTATTTGGGGACTCGACCGGTGCATCTTCTTTCATGTTTGGTGCCTGGAATTCGAGATCAAAGGGCTCGATACAGCCCTCTGCTTTACCGTCGGATGCACCCATCCCAAAATCATTCTTTCCCTCGAACGAGGCTCTTCTTGCCAATGCCTCCCATGACCCGTCCCAACCAGAGTCTGCTGGAACTGTGATCTATTGGAAGGCTCCCGATTGCCTGCTCAATGCATTCAACAAAGCAGCGTCATATGGCCTGCCATGGCGAGTAATGGATGGTGGCTGGCAAGAGTTTATCGTGGAAAAAATCTCAGAAGAGACAGCGAGGGTGACATATATCACCCTCGAGTGCTATGACGTGCATCCTGATGGCCAGAAGACCCGGAATTTTAAGCATATGCCTTGGCTTGCATACGAACCTCACGTCTTATACGCCCAGAGCCTTCTTATCAGGACTGTTAGGCAGTTGGAGAAAGTGAGCACAGTATGATCCACTGGGCAGGCATTTCTCAGGTTGCAGCCCTGGAAACATGAAAGTGGATAAACACTCAGCTCTTGTATTTATAATGTACTACTATTATTTCAAGATTATCTCAGGCACCTGGGCTCTTACATGTGCACATGCGTGACTATACATGAAGTCTGGTACTATGAAAACATAGATATTATGTAGTATATGAATCTTGTTCCAACCCAATTATATTACAATTCATTAGAATAATGTTATGGAAACGGTATGATAAAACTCCAAGCTTCCTTCCAGCATTAGTCAACCCATCATTAGATAGAAACAAATGGCATCGAAAGGGAAATAACTAGTGACATGGTAGATTATCAAGTGTGCGAGTAAAGATCGTGAGTAGTTCGTAGCGGCGTCAAACGAGTGGATTAGTTGTACATCGAGGGTGGAATCAGGAATCACGTCAAATAGAACCAAAAAATGGCTAAAACAATTCGAGAGAGATACACCGCAACGCGAGACCTCTCTCGGGGAGTATCAACGTAGAAGTGGAAATCGTGTACGGGGTCGATATGGCACGTTCCAGAAGGCGCACCGAGGGCAATCGATTAGTCAACGCATGGACGAGGCCGATCGTTGGATGGTTCTGATTTAATCTTTGCAGATACCAATAGATAGTTTCGTGGTGGAAACGGCGCATTTAAGCGTAATCGGCAGTTGTCTCCTCCTTCTTTTGGCTACGCACGCTATTGGAGCGAGCTGAAGAGAAGAATCCACGGCGACGTTCCTTGCGTCCAGTGTAGCCACCAGTGTCTTTACGGCCAACGGCTCCACCCAGGCAGTAGCAGAGGCAGGAGAGGAAGAGACATGCGCTTGCGGTCCACATGAAAGCGAAGGCCTTGACACCCAACTTGGCACTCTGGCCATTGCTCTTGAACGCATTGCGACCCTGAACAAAAACAGCACTATGATTTCAGTCAGCATTAATTTGAATGAGTTACTTTATGGACCAGTGAACTTACGTCATGAGGCAAGTGGTGATCACCTGGAACGTCAGAGCGAGCCATGAGATGAACCCAGAAAGATAGCTACCAACGCGGGTGCACATCGCCAGCAGACCGGTAAAGAGGGAGACGACAGCGAAGAATAGACCAATGAGGATGAATGGGAACATGAACCGGGAGGTCAGGTAGTAGTGCTTCGTTCTAAAAAAATTCGTATTCTCAGTCAGTGATCCGAAGTGTATGCCCTGATAGCGCCAATTGGAATTACATACCCGATGAATTGCTGAGGCACATTGTCCTGAGTATCGAAGTTGCTAGAGCTTGGGGGATCGAATGGGAAATCTGGGTGAGAGCTACCGCAGACATTCTTGCCATCGGTCACATTGCAAACGTTCCAGAAAGTCCAGCGCGAGAGATCCCCGGCACCTGGAATACTGCTTGTATTCGCCTGAAGGAAGTAGATTTGGTTCAACGGAGTTGAGTTGCGAGCACCGCCCAGCAATGTGAGAAACATGAGGAGAATGGCACCGGCCATGAAGAACAGGCCCAGAAGGCCCAATGACGCTCCTGGAAGGTAATTAGTATCTGATTGCCACAGTACATGTCGATGAGAGCCACAATGCTCAAATTGAAGACGGGCGTGAGCACTTACTGCTGGCAGGCATTTTTATGTGCGGTAGCTGTCAACAGAGAAAAATTTTTCTGTGTTCCGTCGCTATGGGAATTGGGGAAGATCGTTGCTTTGTTTTGATGCCCGATCTTGTATGGTAGGGAAGCTTGGACGTGTAGGTCGTGGGTTGGGATCAGAGAGTTGGAAAAGAAAGCTCTTTCAAGTCTCGCGAGAAATCAGGGAACCCGATCAAAAAATATGAGCGAGTCCCGTTGGTTAAGAGCCGGGCCCATCCGGGTTCCCCTCTTGCACGGTGTGAGCATCATCGCACTTCATAGATCGAGGACGAGGATCATAACGTCATGCTCACACCTGATTTGTGGAGCTGCTTTGGGATTAGCGGCCACTTTCTGCCACGCTAAACCCGATATGGCCCAATAGTTACCATATCTGGTTAGCGCGGGCGGTCCATGACGAAGTGACGAACAGCAGCTACAGACATAACCAGCAACAACGTTGCAGCTCTGTCCCCCTCAGTGACGTGGATCAACTCAAAATCCTTTCTGCCTGTTTCTCTCCTTACCGGAAAACTCTATACCAGCCCAAATTTGTGGCTTAGACTAATGGCAACTTGGGCTTATCCTCCACTTCCTCCCGATCAATTGAACCGGGAGGCCGATAGTGCTCTGGTACGTCAATACCCAATCCTTTCAGTGATGCAACTAGGTGGACCTGGTCCCTGGTGGATATCCAGAGGGACTTCCTTCCCACAAAAGATCGCCTGTAAGGATCATAGTGGATCTGATGCCAACACATTTTTTTGAATTAGGCTCGTGAGCTAGAGTGGCTCCTACAGTCGCTGCAGGATTCCCTTGTCGCCTTAAAGGAAGGGCTTCAAGAGTGTGCGGCGCTTTTAGCACCAGAGGAACCAGGTTCGACGCTGGTTCTCTCCTCGCTACGATCAGAAAATGTGAAGGGGTTCGTGACTCGTGTCGGCACCAAGGTAGTCAAAGGGGTATGTATGGACCATATTTATTCCTATGTGCTAGTCGGGATCACAAAAACTCACGCCTGAATCAGGATATACATCTCCGACTTCCTTCCTTGCCTACACCACGCGGTCAATCCAGCACGCGATTGACCCTTTCGCAAGCCCCCGATGCCCCTGGCTTAGTGCTCCAGCAGCTCGTGTCGGTACGGAATTTAGTCAACCAAAGTTTGGACATCGTGGACGTGAGCACGTACACTGGAAACCCCCTCGATGCGACATTCATTTTTAGCCAGCTGCATCTCTTGCATGAGACAATCAGCGAGGCACGACATATGTTAAAGGGAGAAGGGGACGTGCGAGGCAACTGGTGGGACACCAGTGCCAGCGATAACGTAGGTCTCATACCTCTGGAAACCCGATCTTGCTATTAATAGTTTTCTATCAGACATTCGATCCAGCAACTCCACCCTTTGTGTCATTCCACCTTTCTATTGCAGATTCCGCCCTTGTTCTTCTACTCCGCACTTTGGAGAGCACCAATTTTGTGCAGACTCCAACTGCATTTGCCACAGACATCTCCCTCACTGGATTCTCCTTGCGAGATCGAATCTTCGGCAGCCGACAGCGTGCCCATGACGAGGCTGGCGACGTATTCATGTGGCACGGCGAAGAGGTACGGGTTAAGGAAAAGATTCGAGTGGAAAGCCAGGACCCCAGTTTGATGGCGGTCATGGCCAAATTGACTGCTTTGGAGCATGAAGTGATGCGCTGGGTGGGTGCATTACGGGTACTCATGGGCAATGAAGATACTGAGAGTGAATCATAGCATTCTATTCAATTCGATGCATACCATTTGTATATACCCATTTCCTAAATTATTATTCACATATGAATACTCATAGCTCTGACACCTATATTTCTCCATTTACTACTTATTTATCCCGTAGTCATCGTAGGTTATTTGATACTTGTGGATATCATGAACAAGTGGATCAGACGGGGGTGACGATCCAACCAATCAACATCCCGCAGTTTGTGATGGACCACGGGCCTTGGCATCAATTTTCTGGAGCTGCGTCTCCCAATTTTTCTTTCTCTCGATTTATTCCCTTCGCTGCACTCGCCTGGCTTACAGATATGTTGTCAAGGCCGACTACATCGAGCGCTAACAGCTCAAATGCGCGAAAACTGCTGCGCTCCCGAGTTTCTCGTCTTTCAGGAACACAATCATGCCGCGGAGCTGCGACCCTGATTGCGCCACGACAGAAACAAAGCAGTCAACAGCCCCGATCTTCCTTAACCCCGTCGAACGCACGAATCAGCCCGGCATATATTCCCCAGACCATCACAGCGCAATGGGTGTCCGGCCAAAGGCACTCCTCGACTGCACAACCTGCAGAATCCCCAGCCCCCGACTCAGAACTCCGCACGGTCGACCAGATCAATGACCTGATTGAGCTCATAAGTGACAATGAAGAGGCTATGGCGCAAACAATGGATGAATTAGACATGTTGGCGGGGTTGGATGTTGTCGATGACCCCCTGGTCGAGTTCATGAACAGCCGAGACCAACACACGCTCGAAACATGGGTGCATACTGTACGAAAACAGTTTGGCGATGCGGTACCACAAGGAGTCTTGGCTGAAGAAGAAATCAAACTCTATACCAGTCTTTATGGAGAGCCAATTATTCAAGAAGTATTCGACGTCGAGGAAGCGGCTGAAGAAGACGAAAACGAGACCGACCGCTTATTCCGTGAGGATAAAGAAGGAAACTGGGAGGAGGTTGAATATAAAGAGGATGTAGAAGCTGAGGATGATATCCCTGTGGTCTACGACATGGAGGTTGGGCCGGAGGAAATTGAGACAATCGCTATGCAACGAACCCGAGAAGTGGCCGAGCAATTAGGCGGCGAGGTCATGTTAGAACAGTTCGAGAACGAAGCTGTCCCAGACGCCGTGCCAAGGTCGCACCCTTTGACCAACGAGGGTAAATTCCAGACTGATCCTAGCACCGTTCATCTACCAAAGAGCACTGTGACTGGTCCCATATCAATCATTCTGTCAGAATTCTCCAACAAGCATATTGCAGAAGCTGCCCATCGCTTGTTTGGCGGACCTGGTCTTCCTCATTCTACGACAACTCCTCCTCCACGAGCACAGTTGCCGCAACTTCCAATTCCCCTCCACTCTGGACAGCATCACATGGCAAATATGGAGGCGAATGCATACCTTGCGGTATTGTACCCGGGTATCTACGCGACCACACTGAGTGTTCTAGTTGAGGTACGAAAGCGCCTGGGAACAGATTGGATTCGCAACATGCTGTCACAAGAAGGTGGCCCCAATGTCCTTGATGCCGGCGGTGGCGGTGCTGGTATATTGGCTTGGAGAGACGTTTTGCGCGCGGAATATCAGACAATGGTCCCCGATCATCCCGAAGGTGCACCTATTCCATACGGTCGCTCAACGGTTCTGACTGGCTCCGAGACACTCCGTCTCCGCGCTAGCGCCATGCTTGACAACACTACATTTCTTCCTCGGTTACCGGACTATGTACATGTCCGCGAGAAACCGACCCTGGATGACTCTCGTGCAGCTCCCAAGCGCAAGCAATACGATGTCATCATTGCGCCGCATTCTCTTCTTGGAATTGAGGAAGAGTATGAGCGCAAGGAGTATGTGGAGAACCTTTGGTCACTTCTTAACCCCAATGGAGGAGTTCTTATCCTTCTTGAGAAGGGACGTCAAAAGGGATTCGAGGCTATTGCCGGAGCTCGTGAGATGCTTCTGAGACGTCATATTGCCAGCCCTGGTTCAACAGAATACAATAACACACTCGAGTCTCCGGATAGCAACGAAACCGTGACCAAGGAGACAGGCATGATCATTGCTCCTTGCACTAACCACTCAACCTGCCCTATGCACAACCCAGCAGGACCTACTAAAGGTCGCAAGGATTATTGTCATTTTGAGCAGAGATACATTCGCCCTCCATTCCTGCAGCGTATCATGGGAGCCAAAGACCGCAATCATGAGGACATCAAGTTTAGTTACCTCGCTGTGCAACGTGGTGTGGATCTACGCCAGGAGCGTGGCATTCAGCAAACCGCCGAAGCAACAGATGCTGCATTTGAAGGATTTGAAGACATGGATGATACTTCGAAATTCCACCCTCTTGCTTTACCTCGTGCTGTCTACCCGCCTCTTAAGCGTCGTGGCCATGTTATCTTCGACCTCTGCACTCCAACTGGTAAAATTGAACGCTGGACAGTGCCTCGCTCATACAGTCGACAGGCTTACCGTGATGCTCGCAAGTCAAACTGGGGTGATCTCTGGGCTTTGGGCGCTAAGACCCGTATTCCCCGCAAGTTGAATCTGGGCGAGAAGCACGGTGAAGGCAAGAAGGAGCGTCTTGCTCGCAGAGCAGCAACTAAGGCTGCGCGCGAGGAGGAGGCACTGGAAGAGCAGGAGCGTGATGAGGAGGAGAACGATGAAGATGACGAGGTCGATCAAGTTCGCAGCCGCTCGGATCTTCCTGAGACACCTGTGCGCAAGAAGGGACAGACGATCCCGAGCTGGAAGAAGCATAATGATAAGAAGAAGATGAGACAGGCTTTGAAGAGACAAGTGGATGCTGATAATGCGCTCTAAACTTGATCTCTTGAAAATACCCGTCACCATCCATTGCTGATTGCGGGCTACTATGGTGCCCAAACTGTCATCTATAAAATATCTTGTACTACTATCTAATCCTCCGGGGATTTGCATTTTGCATTGGGTTATGGAATCGGGGCTTTGTATTATAGAATGTTTTTGTCTCCCTTCACTATGTACAACTGTAAATACAGTCTCTTCACTCCGAAGTTTGAATCAATCAATCATTTGTGATATCTTTCCGTGTTACAGAGATGCTCTTGTCGGGTTGGCAGTATCAACGTTGATGGCGATGCGGACGGAGCGAAAGACCATCTGCTCAAGGGCCATTTGTGCTATTAGGGTTAGAAAGACCTCGAAACAGGCTCGGCACAAGGTTCTTCCAAATTGGTCAGGGTCTTTTTGAAGTGCCAAGGGGGCTTGGGATTACCCAGAAGTGAATATGGACACGCTTCAGGTGATTGACTTGATAGACTGAGAAGTGAAGAGGGTCACTTAACAGGCCCGAGGCTATTGATCTGATGTGGTTCAAGCCGTGGCCGAAAAAAAGTCCCAATAGCTTGCCGCTTGAGTCAAATTTCGAGTCTTGCAGGCATAAGTTCGAGGTCGTCGTCTTCATGTCCAATGTTCGAGGATGGTCGTTTGACATAAGAGCATCGGAAGAGGCTCTCGGAATAGTGATCACAGCAATAGGTACTGCTGCTTTTCAATACATTTGGATCACTGCGCAGCCATACTCTTCCTCAATTGTCGCTGGCGCTGAGTCTTCTGCAACTCCAATCGATCAACGACATACTTGAGGCGTTCCTTCCTCTGAACCAACCGACGTAGTTCTGCTGCCTTTGCGGCCGCATTGCTGGTCGACCCCGCCAGGGCACCCCGCGATCCGCTGCTCTGTCCTTGGGTGCGCGCTGTGGATTTTGAAGAGAGACGGCCTTCTTGTAGTTCGCATTTGGCTTTCAGGGCTTGTTCACGGCGGGCTAGCTTCTCAACGTGGTTCGAGGCGAGGGAGAGCAGGTGGGCAATGCTTGGGGTAATTTCATCTAGGAGAGACTTTTGAGCTTCTCGTAGGGTTGGTTCAGGCAGGAGTTCAAAGTGCTAGATTAAAAAAAAGTTAGATAATTTTGATGGACTCATGGACCGTGTCGGAGTTGGAGACTCACTCTGGTTGTTTGGAGGACCTTGCAAAGGCGGGGGAAATCATTCACGCCCTCATCGAGAGTAGTGATGGAATTGTCCAGCAGTTGTAGGGATGACTGGAGGGAGGAGACAGAGGATGCTAGAGAGGAAGCCATTTTGAGCTGTGGTTTCTGAACAAGATGAATGTTCAATAAATTCACAGTGATGTGGTTCTTGATGATGCTCCAGGTTATCAAAGTAAACAAATCGGGACTGATCGGGTAAAGCGGCCAGACCGCCAAACCTAAAGCGGCAAGGCGTGTCGGACCGGGCAAACTCCAACTTCACTTCTCCTCTTCTCTCTGCATCACCTCCCCCGCGAACCCCAATTCCATACCTTTCGCAACATCTTCCACCATGTCTCTCCTCGGAAAGAAGTTCCCCGGTGCTCTGGGTATGTCACCCCCGAAAGATCCCCTCCGATGCCGCGAGCGCACCGCTGCAACCCGAGACTAACACATTGCTTTATAGCCAAGCCCATGACCCCCTTCTTCGCTGCCGGTACGATCTATGAAATCCTCTAGCCTATTCCTATTATTCGGTCCTGAAACGAGCCTCGACATCGCTGCTCCCTGAAAATTCTCGACCGAGGTCTCCGTGATGGAATTATTGTTCTGACAACTCTCCTTTCCAGGTCTCATTGTCCTCTACGGCGTCAACTCTCTGCAGAACGTTCTCTCCAACAGTGAGTTACCCAGCGCAAATCCGACTTGATTCGACATTGGATACTGTGATTGTGATGTCTTCGTTCCAAGAGCGTCATAGTCAAGTCCGATACCGGTTCAACAATCACACTCCCGAAATCAGCAACTAACCCTCGACCTTTTAGCTGCCGAGTTCAAGAACGACCCCCGCAACCCCAACGCTAAGTCCGGCAAGGCTGACCACTAAATTGGTCTCCGACGATAAGCCGTGCGATGCCACCGGGCGTGGTGTGAAGCAGGAGCGGGTCGAGCTACCGACTGTGGAGGTGTGATGGAAATGGTTCTCGGTCGTTAAACTCGACTCGCAAATTTGTGTTTATGTTACTGGGCAGTTTGCCCTTTCCAAGCATATAGAAGATACCCTACTGGGTGCCTTGGATCAATTCACAAGCTGTACCACTACTCATGGATTCCGATACCCACCACACATCACAATAGCGGCACGGCAATACCGGCGCTCCTATGACATAAATTGAGCATACCTCTGGCTCCTGAACTGTAGCTATGGGATCCAAAAACCTATGGCTTCAAGATGTTCATCTCTAACCTTTGAAGGTGATCTCGGCACGGAAATTGCCGTTCAATGATTGTGGAGTCACTTGGGACCGAACAATAGAGCCGTAGAAGTCGTAGTCACACTAACATTACTTGTGCCAAAATTCTAGTCCACTGGCATAACCTTGGAAATCATCGTATGATTTCAAGCTACATACTAGTATATCTTTAGTCATAATGTTGTCGTCATTAATTGAATTGTGCCACATGTAGGTCTCTTTGTCGAGTATAATGCCCTCCAAAGTTCAAGTTCTTATATTTTACTACCAAGGCATATCCATTGCACCGATGGATACTAGTACTAGGGTCACCACCTAGTAGAACTACACTTAGGCTGAATCTTATATAAGTCTCACAACAAAAACTTGAAGTCACAATCAGTTAGCCCCATATGAAAAGAACATTTGAATACAACAATTAAGTAATTTAAGTCTGCTATAGTCAGTTTATTAAACCCCGAACGGGAATGGCGGCTAACCACAGAGGAGTTAGATATAGTCAATACTCCTGATTTTGCCAATTGATTATTTGAAAATTTACTTAGTCCAAACGAGTCTATTCCAAAGAGATTCTGTACATCTTTCATAGTTAAAACATTAAAAATTTGAAGAATCTTTGAATCCTACCTATGTTGAATTTCATGGATTTTGGATTTTGGCCTATACCGATCTTATATACGCTAAACCCAATTAGGACTTTTCACCAACTCCGCCTGGCAACATCGCGATCTTCTTCCTTCTCCGATGCTGTAACCTTTGCTCGAACATCCCACCCACAATGTCTAAGGTCGCTTCTCTATTCCACCCCAAGAGGTTGAACCTCTCTGGATTCACCAACATCCGTGTGATCCGTGACAACAACAAGCGCATGGCTGTTGAGCAGAATGAGCCTGAACGGTAAGCCGTCTCCCCGAACTTGAGCCCGCAGCTATGGGAATACTCCCCTGGCACTCAATTCCTTGTTTCAAGTCTAATATTCCATTGTGCACTATAGCCAAGCCCTCCGCTACATGATCCGCAACACCTCTCTTCCCGGCCGTGTGCGCGCTCAAGCCCAGCTCCAACTGTCCCAGATGCACGCCTACACTCGCCCAACACAGGTTAAGAACCGCTGTGTAGCATCAGGACATGCTCGCAGTGTGATCCGAGACTTCAGACTCAACCGAGTGAGTTACAATATTATTGTTTTAGTGCGATTGGAGAATGATTGGACTAATGACCTTTTCACAGTACCAATTCCGTATGCAGGCACTTGCCGGTCATCTTCCTGGTGTCAAGAAGGCCAGTTGGTAAATGGGAATGTATAAATTCTGGTTATTAGAAAGTCGTGGGTTTGGTGGCGTTCTCCTGTTGTGCTTCATTTGAAGCTTGTATAGTATGCTCATACCATTTCGCATTCTGCATTCTCTCTTTCTCTTTCTCTTTCTCTTTTAATTCTCTCTTCATAAGAGACCTTAACTCAAGAGTAGCCTACTATTCCCTCGTTTTCAGCCTGGTAATTGACTGCTTGAGTCATTACTAAAAGGTCGTTTCCTCAGCAGTGTGGTTCAAAGGCACATGAAAGGCAACGCCCTCTAACTCACCTGCCTATTTCTACTCGCTCTTCAACTCAACGCTACCTTTTCATTTTCTCTTTTCTTACCACCACCACTCAGTTCCTCTTGACATCTCTGGAAATCACGCTTCCATCAATTAACTCCACCTGGCGATCATCTTCTATGAAGATGTACGTCTACCGCAACGACGATCTGCCTCCCGACCCCACGTTCCCTGTGGATCTGAAGGGTCTGGGGTAAGTATTACTTTCAAGGCATTATGGATCTCATGTTAATCTAGAGATTATCATAGATATTTTCTGAACGACCGCGACCAGATCCGTCAGATTGACAACCCAGAGGAAGGATACAAGTACAAGGTCAACCGCAATGATCGCTTCAACATCAAGCACCGAGAGGCTATCAATGGTAAGATACCATGGATTTCAATTTCATATGAAAAAGCTAATACCGAAATGCAGAGTGTATCCGCCCTATGGTTCTGGAACGACTGAAAAATGCGGGGATGGAAGTCCTACATCTTCCACTTTGCAGTGCTCCGAACGACACGACCGTGCCTATCCTAGTCTCGAAAGATATTGCCAACAAGTCTCGCATCATCGTTGTCTGCGGCGAGCCTTCCCAGGATCTCGGGATCTGGGCCTATCGATCCATCCACGAAGGCATCAACTATGGTTCTGCAGTCAATCTCACCAAGGTTGTCCTGGGCGACAAGATGGAAAATGACGTTGGACTCATCATCGCCAATACCGGTCAATTGATTTGGCATTGTGCCTCGGAGCGTGCTGTGACCCAGCAAACCTGGTTGGCTAGCCCTCGTCCTTATGGAAACTGGGGTCAGCCTACCATGAGCTGGCGCAACAAGATCCCTCACAACAATGACTGGACCCAGCATGTGCAGTATGTCTTCAAGAAGGTCTTGTGGCCGTATGTGAATGGCAAGAAGACCCGCATCGATATCATCGGTATGTCGGAGGGTGGACTGGCTGCTCTGAAGTATCTCCAGGCAGATTGTAAGTGTTTACCCTAAAACGATTCGCTGATTAGCACTAACCAAGTATATTAGGGCATGTCTGGCAGCCCTACATCTCCGGTATCTGTCTCGGCGACCCGCAACAGACCACCTACGCTGACCTCGATATGGGCACAATTGGCGATCCTCTGTCCTTCACCTCATTCATTGCCTCGCGTTGCCGTGCCTACGTTCTATCATCCGAGCCCCTGGGTACTACCCAAGCTGGCTACCGACTTCATGGCTGTAACTGCTACTCCTCTGGCGAGAGTCTGAATTCCGAGTGCATCATCCCTGCCGCTTGGGAGGATATGCTTCAGTGGCTCGATACACTCTACAAGGATCCAGAGCACTCTGAGCATGTGATGCTGTGTGCGGATGACATGGACGACCAGATGCGCCGTGAGATTGAAGAGCAGGCCATGGATCACGAGCAAGATACGGAGGCTAAGGATCTTGAATGGAAGCAGGAGTTGGAGGCCGCTGCCAAGTTGAAGGACAATGCTCCGAAGAACGAGGCTCCGGACAACCAGATCAAGCAGGATGAAAATGTGAAGGGCGATGAAGAGCCGGTGGAAGAACCAGTGGATATTTCTCAGAAGCTGGAGAATCTCAAGGTCGTTGATACCAATGTGGCGTGATTCTTCTTTTTACATGAAGCTCGCGTATCCTGATGTTTTTGGCATATTCTTTACTTTTTGGGGTATTTGTACCGGCAGATGAGCTTGATTTTTCAAAATGGGTGCGACTAATATTGATATTCAGTTCAAGTTTTTTATTATCATGCAATTATCTGAGTAAGATGTAGAAGATGCACGTGTACACGTAAGCAGTAGCGCAACCAAATGTCAATCGATAGGTCTAGGTAGCTGTATATGACAATCGTATACAATTTGAAATCTAGTTAGTTCAAGATCTGAAATGTTAGTCTGTTCAGTGAAGTCTGTATTGAAGCCATAGTTTCAGATCGCAGGGATTGATATTCGCCGAGAGCATGGCTTGATCTGTTGGAGATATACCCGCAATAATCCGTATACATACGCGATCAAATCAGTCATAAACTTGTAAAATCTTCAGACTGAACCCAGTTGCAGTCGCATTAAGCAATGGACGATGTGGATAAGGTCAAGTGCTGATCTGTGCATCGCAGCCAACAGTTGTCGAGAAATGGGCAGAAATGGCGTAATAGGCGAGCATCTGATTCTTGATTTGGTGACACTCAAATTCAATGTATAGGTACTTCAACCCCGCCAACTTGAAATCATCCCGGTGGTCCTTTTCCTGCTCTTTCTTCATTCTATCATGATATTCTCCACCATCACTGTCATCCACGATGATCATGAATCCATATGAAATTGCCACCGTTGAATGGGGGGTATATTTTTTACTCGATGAGAATTGCACTGCCCCTCATTTCATCGGAGTCCGCCGCAGTGTGAAATCCGCGGGAGAGACCAGACTGAATGAGGAGAAGAGAGAACACAGCGCTTTCGGAGACACGGCAAAGAATCCAGAACCTCCAAATTGTGAACTCCGAGGTTTTCGAGTTTTGATCGAGTAACAGAAAAGCACCGGAGCAACACGGAGAGTTTTGATCGAGTAAAGGTGGCTGATAAAGAGGATTTTCGGTATCCAAGCATCCAGTGATAAGCCGCCGATACTGCAATTCCACGTCGGAGGTGCCCGATGCTGGAATCGGGTCTCATCTTCTGATAACCGACTCGTCCAACCAGATTCTTTTCCTGATTCGCCTCCTTTCAGATTTTTATGTTGCGGTGAACCACGGTTCATATCTTGATCTGCTGACTGTTCAGTACTTTCCAATGGATGTCCATGTGCCCATGACCCAGACTCTCAGGGGATGAAGATCTTCACAGGGAATATGTCCCTTTTGGCTCCAGATTAGGTAAAGGTGAAGGTATTCGCCGAATGGTCATGAGGCACGGTCCTGCAGGTTGCATCAATCATCCTAACTGGCTCGTGTTTCAAGCGATTAGCCATCAATTTGCCAATCATCGAGTAATCACCAACGTTCCGGACCTATACTCGGCACAATACCGGGTGGAACTCCCCAGGTGGGTATCTCAATTCAATTTCTTTACCCGCTTGAATTTTCCTTAGGGGATGGTGGATCGCAGGTCTCCGGGGCCCCTCCATCAGAAAGGGCTTTGGGAATTTTTCAGGGCCGGGTGGGCTCTGTTATTTATATCTCCCTCCATGCCCTTATCTTTGTGAAATTCTTATTATTATTTTAGTCTCCAAGATAAGCCTCATTCTGTCCTTTTTCATTGCCACTGTTATCGTGTGCTATCCAGTCCAATCTATTGGCTACTCTATCTGCACTCTATTCTCCTTATATACTTAGCTTCCCCAGACCTTCGGCTCTCTCCACCTTCAATCTATTTGGTTTGCCGCCACTCCGGACTTATTCACTAGTCTATTGGGGATTCATTCGAAAGAGGAATAAAAGCAAGCTCCCTCTCAACTACTATGGCGACAGCTAACATCCCTTCGATTGCCGTGGTGGCTTCATCGCGTGCCGTGATCTCTGGTCGTTTGACTGCCGCTACAGTGGTCATCTCGCAAACTACTGGAAAGATCACTGCAGTCTTTGATTCCGTGATTCCTTCATCGGAGTTCCCCGCTGGTACTCCTTACACCGACTACTCTCCTTATGTACTTTTGCCTGGCTTGGTCGATGCTCATGTTCACCTGAACGAGCCTGGCCGAACTGAATGGGAAGGATTCTACACTGGCACCCAGGCCGCTGCCTTTGGTGGTGTTACTACTGTCATTGACATGCCTCTGAATGCTATTCCTCCCACAACTACTGTTGCTGGCTTAAAGGAGAAGCTTAACGCTGCCCAGGGCAAGTGTTGGGTTGATGTTGGCTTCTATGGCGGTATCATCCCCGGCAATGCTGCCGAGCTTAAGGGTCTTGTTAACGAGGGTGTCCGTGGTTTTAAGGGTTTCTTGATTGACAGTGGTGTAAGTCACCTCGTTTCTATTGCTTACTATCGCATGTAGCTAACAGCTGCCAATAGGTTGATGAGTTCCCTGCTGTTGGCCAAGAAGATATCCAAAAGGCTATGGCTGAATTAGCAGATGAGCCCACCACACTCATGTTCCACGCCGAGATGGTTCCTCCCATTACCAAATCCGTGGGTGACGAAGTCCTGACCTCTGAGCCACCGGCTGCCCCAGCTGGTCCCTTGGAGGCCTACTCGACCTTCTTGGCGTCCCGGCCCTCTGAGTTCGAGACCTGCGCCATCGAGAGTATCTTGTCTATGGCCCACCTGGCTCCCAACCTTCAACTGCACATTGTCCACCTCTCCGCTATGGAGGCCATCCCTCTTCTGCGTGAAGCCCGTGCTCGTGGAGTGAAGATTACCGCAGAGACCTGCTTCCACTACTTATCCCTCGCCGCCGAGGAGGTGCGTGACGGTGACACTCGCCACAAGTGCTGCCCTCCTATCCGCTCCAAGCTGAACCAGGATGGTCTGTGGGAGGAGCTTGAGAAGCACACCGGCGATGGTGTGATTAAGACAGTCGTCTCCGACCACTCCCCCTGCACTCCCGACCTGAAGCAACTTCCCTCCCACGTGCCTGGCGCCGTTAAGGGTGCCAAGGAGGAGAGTGGTGATTTCTTCTCCGCTTGGGGTGGTATCTCATCCGTTGGTCTCGGTCTGCCTATCCTCTGGACTGAATTGAGCCGTCGTAAGGGTTTGACCCCTGCCCCTGATGACGAGAACACCAGGAACGCTCTGCAAGACGTCGTCCGTCTCTGCTGTGCCAACACTGCCGCCCAGGTTGGTCTTGAGACCCGCAAGGGTGACCTCCGTCCTGGCTTCGATGCCGATATCTGTGTCTTCGATGACTCCGCCGAGTGGGTTGTTGAGCCCAGCACAATGCTCTTCCGCAACAAGTGCTCTCCATACCAGGGCCGGACCCTGCGCGGTATGGTCCGTGAGACTTGGCTGCGTGGTGAGCGTGTCTTCAGCCGTGAGAACAACTTCGGCGACAAGGGCCCAGTCGGCAAGCTACTCCTCGAGAAGCGTGTTTGAGTACCCTTGAATTTTTCATTTCTCAACTTTTCTGCATTTCATTTGTCTCTTGGGACAAGTTGACCTCCTGGCAGGTTTCGCCGCCTCGCTTTTCATCATCTTTTCATCTTTTATTCACCCTGCATCTCGTCCTCGGTGTCACGTTGTGACGAGCACACTAATGACTGACCAGCATTCATACCCGTTAGAGTAATGACAGCGCGTTGTAGCTTAGCATAGAAATCAACAAAAGCATTCAAATATTGATTCTTAATGAACCGAAATGGGTATAATGTAATGTACAAGACAAACCTAGAAACAGAAAAGACCTCATGACTCCTTACTCGTACTTTGGGCATTCTGTTCCTTCTCCCACTTCTCTCTAACTCTCCTCCTCACACCTCCATTCACACCCTTCCCCCAAATCTCCTCCTTCTCACTAATAACAGACTCAACAGGTCTCGCATCAGTCTGTTCATTCTGATCCTCATCCACAGGCCCAATAACAACCTTCTCCTCCTTAACTGCTCGTTCCTGCTTCCTAGCCTTCTCAACCTTTCCAAGATAAAGAGCATATAGAAAAGACTCCGCAACAGCAACACTCAACGCCGCAATCAGCGAAAGCAGAACCCTCACAGCATCAGAAGCACCAACCGCATCTCTCGCCGCACGTAAATCACCTTCCAATCCGACCGGCGGACCCGTTAACGCCGTAAAGATCGAGGCTAGGATACCCGGCATACCGAAGCTGTATAGAGCCCAGTAGACAGCGAAGCCAGTGATAATAACGGATAAGAAGATGTTTAGGACAAGCGAGGGGGTTAATGTATCTTCGGCGATGACCTCATTCTGGCCATTTGTATATGGATCCGTGGACTCGATGTTGGGCTTGTATGTTGGATTTAAGAGACGTTGGTAGGCTTCTTTCTCGGCTGCGGCTAGGAGACGCGCTTTTGAGGCCAGGTATTCGGGACTCTGTGGGATTGTAAGTACGATGCGTAATGTAACGTGTAGGGTTTAATGTGGTGGTGGACACGTACTGGTTCGGGTTTCTTTGGTGGTGGTGGGACATAGACCTTCGTTCCTCTTAAGAGAGCGCTCAGGATTGTGGGATCCGTCGCGGAGACACCACAGTCTGCGGAATTGTATTCTGTATCATTTTGAAGGTGCTTCGCTATCCTCAGGAGTTGATCATGGGCAATCGGGCCATGGAGATCTAGCGCGGTAGGGAGGTTAAGGTCTTCGCGACTGGACTCGGGGATAGCCTCGAGGGCCGAGAGAATACGCTCAGTGGCGATAAGTCGAACCATCGGAAATAATAACTAGAAGAATGGAAGTTTCGTGGGGTGAAGTAACCTGCACTTGCATGGAGCTGCAGCTTGCAGCGGAGAAACGAGCGGAAGAGAAACTCGGGCAGAACAGAACGCAGCTCTCCCCACTAAGAACAGTCTTGCACACACTCAGCGCCCAGCCATGGCAGACTCCAAATCCAAGGGGTAAGTAATCAGCAATGATAATATTTCAATTCTATTTATCAGAAACGATATCGTTTTAGTTTTGATTCCTTGTCCCGCACTCTAAACCAAACCTCCTAACTAACCCCTCCATCATCACAGCCCGGTAACAGCGCAAACCAACGCGCGGGGAATCCCCGTCGCGCCCTTTATCGACAATGTGGACGAGTATGTCTCCTCTCGCGCAGAGGTTGAGGGAACTCTCCGCCGATTCCAGGAGATGATCTCCAAGTACCAGTTCATGGAGGTGAACAGCCAGAAGCGCGGACAGGGACTACGGGAGAAGATCCCGGATATCAAGAAGACATTGGAGATGGTGCGATTCTTGAAGCTTCGCAAGGAGGTAAGCTGGACCATTTTGATACCCTGATATAAACGATGCTCATTTTTCTGTCCTTATTAGTCCAACCCCGATACCGATATCGAAACAAACTTTGAACTCAATGATACCCTCTACGCGCGTGCTTCTATCTCTCCGGCTGATACGGAAGAAGTCTACCTCTGGCTTGGAGCCAATGTCATGTTGGCGTACCCGCTGGATGAAGCTGAGAACATGTTGGCAGAGAAGCTTTCTGCGGCGGAGACGAGTCTGGCTAACTGTGAGGAGGACCTGGAGTTCTTGCGTGAGCAGATTACGGTATGTTATTTCTAATTGGGATTTGTATGGATGATATTGACTATTTTTAGACGCTGGAGGTCGCTACAGCTCGTGTGTACAACTGGGATGTGGTGCAACGGCGGAAAGAGAAGGCCGAGGGCAAAGGTGATGATGAAGAGACGTCGCGACCTGGTTGAGATACAGTCGTGATATAGTGATGATTGTATCTAAGAATAAAATGATAACCACTTCAAGTTCTGAGTTCTGCAATGCTCATTGGTCTCGAGGAATAGACTAAGACATAGGCTTGGTCATGGAATGCAACTTCAAGTTTGATATGCAATGTGAGAAATACTACCATAGTAAGATGAATGACACATTCCCATATCAGACCTTCTCAAATTATAAGATACTATCCTTCACACAACTGGGAGAAATACTCAAAACAGCGCTGTAGACAGACATCATGATGGAGTTGACGACATGCCCGAACCGCCTGAGTAAATGCCCATCTGGATGTGAATCCTTACCGAATGTTTTGGTCAGGGTATGTACTAATTGCTCACTCAATTGCTTCCAGTAATCGAATGCTAGATAGCTGGAAGACTTGATTTTATCGGAATCTGAAGGGGTAGCGTTGCCTGATTGCCTGACCATTAGTAGTACCTAGTGTGCTTGTCATTCATCTGGCCTGGTATGGGACTGGATGAATAGGAATTCCTCTTACTATTTCAGCCCAAAGGAATGGAGCTGAATAAAAAGTGATAATATTGGAATACATTCTTGGTGAAATTCCCTTTTGCCTCTTGGTAGCCTTCAGCTTGAAGTGACTCCGAGTCTGTTATGCTTAAGGGGATCTAGATTTAAAATTCAATCAGGCGAGCAATATTCCAGTTTAAAACAAGACTATTATATTTACTTTTCTCTGAATATGAATAATCAAGTTAATCTCAGAAGAGCATAGCTCTGTTTCATGTTAATCTGCAGCTGCAGTCTCCCTAAACCACCAAGGGATGAAGAACTAGTGTTTCTTCAGCTTCAAGTTCCAATGATCTTCCCCATAACTACCCGGAACAGCCATGAAGACTTGAATATTGGCCATCCCCTATATTTATAAATATCATTCCAGATGATCATGTCCCCTTCAGTTCCAACCTCGTATCCGTTCGATCCGCTCGATCGGATCAATCGCCATCTGGAGACTAAGTCGACCCGCATTCAACGGCCTCAACGGCACAATGTGGGTCCTTAGGGATCGAGAGCTTAAAAACGCCCATACTCCCCCCCCCTTTTACTTGCACATGCGCCCTTAACGAGAATGAGATTCTCGTCGAGTTTACAGGGCCATGGATCCCAAAGAAAAACTCGTCGTGTCCGTCACAGAGTCCGAGTCCGAGTCAAAATGGACCCTTGATACCTTTGTCGATATTCTGGTCTCTTCGTACTATTCCCTTCCACCCGTTTCAAGTTTATTCGATCTCGCTTGGGGCAAACAGTGGAATACATCCTTCCAGGGTGTTCAGACACCCTTACCTCGAAAAAGAGCTTTGACTCTTCCATTACCAGAGAACACCGAGACAACATGGAACTGGAAAGCGTGGAAACGAGTCGGACCCAAAACAGAAGAACAGACTCAATGCCTGCTTTTAAACCGTCTCCCCGCAGAAATCCGACTCCAGATCTATGGATATGTCCTTGGAAACAAGACGAATCGAATCTGGAGATCAAATGATGGATTCCAGCATACATCTGCTCGAACAGAAGATCTGTTACCACGTCTCATGAATATTAACGGTTGTTTCATGCCCCGCTGGCATCGGTGGCGGAATTCGGACCCCATTATTTGTGCGACGGGGAACCTCTCTCTCCTCCTAACATGTCGAAAGATGTATGTACTCATTCATCTACCCATACTATCATGAGTATCACTAACATAAGTATACAGTTACTCCGAAGCCATTGATATTCTCTATTCTGGGAACACTATCCGGCTCTTAGACAATAATCACCCAGCATTCACCTTACCACAATCACTACAACAAATCTTCCTACCAGAAAGATTCCTCGCGATTAGGTCATTGGAAATACCTATAACCCTGACTACGATGCAAAGCTATCTCCAATACCACAGAAAAGACCTCGCTCTCGCATCTGGATCTTGGAAAGAGCCTTTACCACAGGATACGTGGGACATCGTTGCTATGATGAAGGGTCTACGAGAACTAAAAGTGCGATTCCAATGTACGATAGAAGCGTACGTTGAAAATGAGGAAGGGCTACCATCACCCACCGAGGAAAATTTGTTGATGCCACTTATGAAGTTGGATTGGATTCCGAATTTCTCGGTGGAGGTTTCATGGGCTGAGAATCGCGATTCTGAGAGAGTTTTACGAAATGCGCCTTTTGAAATTATTAGGAAGTGCGAGGAGGAGGTTGAAGCGTATTATGAGAAGACTTGGTGGTAAAGAGTAACCAGAAGTGCCTCTATACATCGCCTGAACCATCTTAAACCTGCCCACTGGCAGTTGAGACGAAAAATCTAATCTTGAATGAGAATAAGTCTAATCTACAGCCAGAACTTTCCTAGTAGTATAATCCATAAGATCTGCCAGATCTACCCCAACTTACAAGGATCTGACTCAACCCCGTATTCAAAGGATGGCCCCCATATGTACAAGACCAAAGTACGCAATCTAAGCGGGCGGCCTAACCCGATGAGCTGTCAGCTGTGACTCGGAGATTCAAACAGATCACAAGTCATGGGGTCCATGCACATATGTGCGAGAAGTCCATGTGTTGTACATGCACCATGACGTACGTGGGTACGAATCCATACTAGTCCATGTCGCATAAAGCACTGTCACTATTACTGTCAAAGCACTATCAATTCCCCCGCTTATAATCGGAGTATTTTCATTATTGAATTCATATTAGATCTATCCTGAGGGTTGATTCCTCTCATCTATACTCAAAACCACCTAAAGTCTACACGGGCACCAAAGTTCATCTCCCAACCACCTCAGCAAATTCCAAGTCATCAACACTCGAGCACTGAGAATACTGTATTTTCGATATTTGAGACATCACATATTATGCAGGACCCAAGACTATCCAATAGTGAGTCATGAAAACACGTAGAAAAATATGATAAAGCAATATTAACGAGATCAGAGGCCAAACCAAGACCTATTGTTCCTCTGGACCATTCTATGGGCCAGAAACCACAAGAGAACCCCACTGGGTTCGCTCAGTTTGTGATGATGGTACTAGGATTTGAGGTGCTGCTTCAGCATCGGGCTTATGGCAGTCAGGGAGCAAAGCAAGAAAATGAGCAATCATGATGACCTGGATGTGATCTCTAACGATTATTGATGGAATCCATTTACTTTTGGGGCTCTACTACTTAGACAAGTGCTCGCTACTATCACCATGACCGTCAGGGTGTTATATAGATACCCAGAGCCCTGGAGCCGGCCATCAGTTATAGGTAACTGAGCGCTATATACCTACATACTGTAGTAGGGACTCGGAGCCCTGTCCCCCGGGTCTCTACTTCGTAGGTATCCATATGTTCAAGTCGCTAAATGTCCCTTTAAGCCCTGGCAGTCCACAGGAAATACTCGTATAGTGTTCATTTATTCCTTAGCTAGATGTGCCAACGAAAACAACAAGGACTGCCGCATAAGTAGCGGTTGCGATCAAGGTATAAGTATTCTTCGCCTTGAAGAACACCGAAAGAGCACCGGCAAATATCAACACTGACACAGAGACAGTACACAAGCTCTTGACCACATTGACGTCCGGCAATCGCATGACTAGCATAGGCACTACTAGTAGCGCACCGCCTAGGAACGCAACCAGAAAACGGGCAAGGACATCCACGAATGGTGAAACATCATGTGGTGGCTGGCCGGAAAGGTACTCATCAACCCGCAGTCTCATCTCTTTCTTGGTGTATGTGACTGAACGTGGCAGAATGCGTTTGAGTATGTCTCGTAGAGCATCAGTCGTGAGCAAGCTCGGATCGGGAAAGCGACGATAGCTTGTCGCATCGTCGGCGAAATCGCCGACTTCTTCAAAGGCTTGCTCAAGATCTAGACAGCCCTTGCGGGCTTGGGAATCGGTGATCGGGATAAGTTTGCTTAGATACTCATAATCTCGGATGGCGTTTGCTATTTATTCCAAGGTTGTCAGTTTTTAGATGTCCCAACGATCTATTCTGCCAGTAGTCTTTTATGACTTACTATAGTCATGAAGCAGTCTTGTGAGCTTTTCGGTCTCCTGCTGGTCGGCTGACTTGTTGTCCCAGATGGTGTTCTTGTACTTTGCGAGGTCATTTTGCAGCTGCACGATATTCAACGCTTGCAGCCCACGGAATATAAGGAAACGAGGCTCTTGAGGACCTCTATTGACGGTGTATTGCCAAAGCCGTTGTCCATAGGTCATGTTATCATGTATTGATTGCGGTCGCGAGCTGTCTGTACTAGTGTTCGGTTGCTCCTCTTTTGGTGGGCCACGAATCATACTGTCTGCCAGTGACTGTGGGAACGCCTTATCGAACCTGGTCTCGATGTTTTTAGTATCGTGATGTATGGTTGTTGATGGAAATTGGGGTCGTAATGCTCCCTCTGTGCTCAACTTCCATGCAAATACGGAATGAGAATACCAATTTACGGTTATGTATTCGCTTGGGTGATATCTAACTACAATCGAGTGCCAGATAGCTTTCGCTGCAGGTGAGGCTTAGCTTAGCGGTGAATTGGGCAGAAACGCCGTGGCTGTGAAGTGACAGCTTCAATCCAAGGCTGACGGACCTGCCCGGTATTAATATGCTAAGCCCGCCCTTTGAAGGTTATCAGAGACTTATATCTGTGTTTGGCGCGACGTTCTTTTTGCAATATCCCCTCTTTATGTCTGGTAATAGAAAAAGCATCACATTATCTCACCATCATGTTTGACAGACTTCTTGGCCGATCAAGACCAAGAGGCTCAGAAGATAGTAACACAGGTTCAGTCAAATCCTTCAAACGGTCAAAGGCAAAGCTCACAAACTTAGGCAAATTACGCAAATTTGATGACGAAGTAGAAGTTCCGAAAATGGGATTTCTGGCAACGGAACGGAGGCCTGCCTTGCCTACTTACCAATTCCTCGAATATTCCCTCAGTGGAATTACGCCCCCCAAGTCATTTCCACTCACAGTCATCGACATCATCAAAACGATCGAGGATAATTACAACAGGGCTCGGCTTATCCTTTATGAAACTGCGTATCTCAACAGGACCTGGTTTGCCGTGATACAGCATGGGCGCATTAAGTTGTGCGATGAGGCGCGGGCACTCGACCAAGTACTCCGTGAAGCCGAACGACAACTGAAACCGGCAAGTTCTGTAAGGATGAGGACCATCGAAGGAACTCATGCGCACAATCGAGCAGTGCAGAGCCCGGGTTTCAAGGATGCATTGAGTAAGTTCCTGTTATCACAGTCTGTCCCAGAATCCTTGGCCCAAAACGAAAATGCAGCTAACCCTATACCGATATACAGCCAGTGGGAACAAGACACTCCGAAGACTTGAGAAAAAGCTCCGCGACTACGTTATCGACGAGCTTATGGCTGGCTTGATCGATAAGAAGGACGTAGATCATGCGCAACTACGTTTGGGGTTCGACAAAATACATACCGAAGTCAGAGACGTTTGCGCAGCCGTCATGCGCGAATATGCGAAGGAATACAAAGAGGATGTTAGTACGGACTGACTACAAAGAACGATACCACTTCACAGGGAATCTCCCGCGATTCCCGCGAACGACCCTCCCAGGAACAACCATGACCCAATCAGTTGGTGGTGAGACCAAGGGCTGACAACCAGCCATAGCAAGCATACGACCCAGGCGGGCGCAGGCCTGGCCCAACGGCGCAAAAGCTGTCAGCCTGATTTGGTGTGCTGTACGTGGTATAATTGATCCAATGAAAAGGACCATTTAATAGAAAGCTCTAATTAGTCGAACGAGAATGCATCACATTATCGATTGCGTGCTCCACAAGCCCCTGGAAGAGTATTGTGGATTCAAGTTGGCGTTATGGACTTCAAGTTCTTTCTTTCCTCCTTACTCCGTAGAAACCAGACTTTTATCACATAATGATGTTATTAGACGGCCTATTTGCTACGGATTTAGTTTGATGAAAGCCGTGACTAACGGACTATATATAGTAACACTTTGAGACTGTCTGTTCGGCCGGACCTGCCCTGATGCCAGTGGCAGGAAGGACTAGAAATATAAACAATCTGTTTACCGCATCATGTATTGAGTTCTTCGCGATTATTGTCCCGACTCGGACTCGGAGGTCTTATTGTTCCTGAGTTTCTTCCAATGTTAGCTTCGCTACCTCGCGCAGCGTTGCGACTTGTTAACAATGACAGTGCTAAGTAAAATTCAATGCGTTGCTTCAACTTCAAAAGATTCAACTTGAAATGAACTATCGCTAAAGTAGGTGCCGTCTAGTAACATGAATTATGGGTAATAAACCAGGTAGATTAAATCAAAAGAAATCAAAATCAAAAACCGAAATATAATCAGCATAAAATGAGTCCCAAACTCCGCAACGAAAATCAAAGCGAATGCATTCATGAATCATGGAATCAGCATTGAGTCATTAAACGTGAAAATCAATATAGGGAGCAGAAGAACAGTTTGGAAATGCTCAAATGAAAGGAAGACAAAAAAGAAAAATGATCATATGAAGTTCCTGTAGCGGGCAGTCACTAAGGAAAATGTTATACCTCTGAAGCGGCCGAGGCAGCTCGATCACGGACTCGTTTCGAGAGATCGACTTCATCACCGACAAATGTCCACTCCTCGATATCATCGATGTCATCATCATTAGCGTGATCTGGAGATGCTTGAGCGGATGGGGTTGGAGAGAAGGGAGTGGCGGAGAAATTAGAGCGTTGTCGTGCAAGCGTTTTCGCGTATTCCAAATCACGGTATATAGCCTGTATAGCAGTAGCAACACCATCCTCCTATAAATGAGAAGTGAATCGTTAGTATCATCATATACGAAGGAGGTAGATATAAACTTACACTGCGAATCTGAATACCCAAATTACGAGCCTTGACAATCATTCGCTCATTATGCGTAGCCTCCCACAATGACCGACCTAGGACGCTGGCATTGAGCATCTTCATATAGATACCCACACCCAGATCCTCGACTCGGCCACCAAAGAAGAACTGGTCTCCGAAGAACGGTTTCACGACAGTTGGAATTCCAGCTCGAAGACTTGCTCCCGTGGTTCCCGCTCCTCCGTGGTGTGCTGCAGCATCAATTTGCGAGAATAGCCAGTCATGCGGGGCAGATTCGATTCTGTGAATCTCTGGCGGTAGAGGAATCTCCTTTGTCTTTTTACCAGAAGCATCAGGGATTCGATCCGACCATCCCTTGGAGAGAATACACCGAACATCCGCCTTTTGGACACTCTCAATGACAGTGTTGGTTAAACCAGCAGGATCAGAGACCACAATAGATCCAAAGCCAATGTACACAAGTTTCTTGCCGTCAGCACGGGCTCGTTTGATGAAATCCAAAAGATCAGGTGGAGGTGTCCAATCTGAGATCTCGTTCAGAAACCAGTACCCTGTGATACGGATCCACTCAGGGAAATCGAGGGGCGGTGGCACCACCGAAGGGGAAAAGTTGTACAGAAACGGAACCTTGTTCTGTTGCATTCTGTCCAGGTTGGTCGCTTTGAGGCCCAGCTCCTTCTTTCGCCAACGGTTTACCTGACCTGCAATTGCCTTCCAAAAAACGTTGTCAAACATCACGTAAGTGATGTGGTTGTAGTATCCACCCATACGATTCTCGGGTACAGCAAAGGCATGCGGGTACGCGCGTGTTCTCGACCATGGCATAGTAAAGCCACGGAAGTATGGAATCCGGAGAGCTTCGGCGATATGAATCCCGGCCATCGCACTGGGTGACTCGATGAGAAGATCGCTTCCTTGGCAACCAGTCCAGGCAGATGATAAGAGCTCGTCAACCCAGCCTCTGAACTTGTGATGGGCCTCTTTGAGGAAAGAGTATGTAAACATCCCATTTTCGACACAGATCTGCATGAGCTCTGCAGGGTCGCCACTAATGGGAGCAAAATCAATGCCATGCTTCCGGATCCAGGGCTCAAATTCCTTATGAGTAGCAATTTTCGGTATGTGGCCCTCTGCTAGAAGTCCCTTGCACAGGGCGATATACGGTTGAACATCACCCCGAGAACCGATGGTCAGACAGGTGATTCTCAGGGGTTGAGGAGGCTTGAAGTTGATGATGGAGGCACGTGGATCATCAAAAAATGGGCGTATCTCAGACGAGTCTTCATTAAGAGTCGGTTGAGATTCATGCTCTTCAGGATTATCGAGTCGGGCTTCCTCCAGCATACGGTTCTCTGCCTTGGCTGCCTCGACTTCGTCGCGTTCCTCTTCCGCTAGTAGACCCGACTCCATTAAGAATTTGACCGACTCAAGATGCTGATGGAGTGTTACTGCACAGTCATCACGAGCATCGGATGCATTAAATTCGAAGAACAGCTCTTCATGGCCTCTGATAATAACAACCAGACCATGGTAACCGAATCGGAACCCATTCTCCTTTTCAACGTTCTCAATGTCTCGGAGAGGCAAGATCATCTTGGTCCGCGTGCCAGGAATCAAACTGCGGAAGCAGAGTTTTCTCTCACTGATATAGATCTTGCCGTACAACGGAAGCATTCGGTGCAAATAAGCATAATAAGTTGCTTGCAGTCTCTCCGACGATGGCAACGCGAAATGAGCTCTGAATCGATCACCATGGGTGGAACTGCCCTCCTCTTCCCCTTCAGGTTCAAGGCCTCGATCACCCGATATCACGCCTTCTGCTTCTCCATAATGCTTCTGTCCTCCTATCCACATGCCGGATACTTTCTCAAGATAGCCCATGGACTCCGTTGCTAACAAGCTGCTCATCTGCTTGGATCTACTCTTCAAGAACTCGGCAAACCCAGCGGCACGCTGCAATGGATATGTACCCAACTTCGCAGATTCGTTTGAGGGAATGTTGGACGATTGATTTTGGGAAGGAAGCTTGGGGTTCGGGGAACCAGTAGCATCTTGGCGGGCTGTGGAGCCGAATCGACTGACATTAAATCGAGCTGTATCATCAGAGTGGCGTCGACTGGTATCAGCAACATCAGATGATCTTCGGGGTAAGGATCGCATAGTTGGCGATTGGAAAACATCGCTATGATTCAGAATTTGACTCGCTGACTCATTCGTTTCTGTGATTGACTGTACAATATGCGATGAATCCGTTCCTTGATCCATAGAATGAGCGAAGGAATCTGCCGAATCCTGTGGATCGTTGCTAACACTCTCACTCCGTGTTCGTGACCCGTGATCTTGATTGACAGGTGGCGAGAGCTTCCTCAAATCTGCGACGGTTGCATCGAGTTCAAGGTTCGCGTCTCGCGAGTTCTCTGACAAATTCCTTGCTGGGGATGAGCTCACTCGGCTTTTCAGGTAATTGAATGCCTCCTGTCCGTCCTTGAAGAAGGTAAAGAAATACTAAATGACAAAAAATATTAGTATATTTGCTTGTTTCACGGATCAAAAGAGGCTTACTTCATCAATGGCATAGTCCTCGTTGCTGTCCAGAACCCGGATTTTGAGTGTTTCTGCATATTCGGCCAGCGGACTTTCCTCCAGATCAATCACACTATCGATAGGGAATGATAGTTTGACACTATCTCCATCGTTGTGGGTTCGAAAAATCACCTTTTGTAGTGCCTTGACCCACTCCTTTGCGTTTGTGGCGCTATCGGCACGAAAGTAGTAAGTCCGCTGGTCAGTGCTTACTTGGAAGTCCTTAACCTCCGCATCTTGAGTTTTTGGCTCCACTAGGGATGCAGAAATGCCGTATCTAAGATCCACATGGCCACTAGGGAAGTAGAGGTTCGATGGGTCGGCATAGTACGACAGGACGTCTCCTTTCAGAACAAACCAGTACCGGTTATACTTGGGATTTTTCCGGCCCCTTTTTGACAAATATCCTGATCTGATAGAGACTTTGGACTTTTGTGGCAAATAGGCATAGAAGCAAATATGCCCTTCAGTGACATACATGTAGCCCTGAAGAAGCATACTTTGAAGCAGTGCACAGGCGTATTCGACCAATACCTTTTCTGGGCGCTCAAATCCAAACATCTCCATAAGCCGCGAGGCTAATGCAGACCCCGCAGTTTGTGGCTGTTCCCCACTCGGTGTGTCTGGCCGAGACGGGGGGTCCTCAGGCACGGAGGCCGTATCAAACCGATTCTGTGCTCGCACCATTCTGGTAAGAATGGGGGCTGCTCGTGGAGTGACGCTGCGTGCTCTCCTGGGAGGCATGATGAGCGTTGAACCACTAGGGGTAGAGGCTTCATAATCTTCCTCCTTGAGGACCCGTCCAGCCAACTTCTGCACCAACTTATTCTCCGATATGGTTCTTCGGTAACGACGACCTCGTTCTTCGGGGAGATATTGAGATTGGGACCCGATATTCTCACTGGTGGGTCGACGCAAACCGCTTGCTTCGTGTGTAGGGTCCGATCCATCCTCCTTTCTTTGTTTCTCATCCGAAACATTGTCATCCTCGCCATCGCTGGAATCGTCGAATCGGGCTTGAAAGTCGGAGCGAGAGCCCACAGCAGCGATCATCGAAAAAAGAGACGTTTGCATATACTGAACGTTTCCCTCTCGAGACCCCATACCTTTTGGGGGTGCCGAGAAATCCAACTTAGCATCCTCACCATCCTTGAACCGTTCGGGAAGCCGATCGGAAGATGGACGGTGTGCTGAGGGAACCTTCATGCTTGCACTCATCTTTCGGTCCGTTCGCCGTTTGGCGGTCTCTATTGAGGGTTTCATGGTGGAGGGAGGTCTATCGGTATGATCGGAGATAGTTGAGGATGCGAAGCAAGGATGGCCTCAAGTTGGGGATGGTTGAGAGAGGGAGCTGTACGGGAAGATCAGGGTCGCAGGTGACAGCTTGGGCCTGATAGGGCGATCACGATCCAGGATGGCCACGTCAGGCGGGCTTCGGTCAAGAGTAGCCCAACGACGATGTTATCCAAGCTGTCATAGCAACATGTGAGAATGCAGTGTATTCTTCCGGACTTCACTTTCAACTCAACAGGAACGTCCAAAAAAAGGCGGATCAACGTCAGGCTACCCCCCGGGATCGATAAGGGGATTTGCGGGAACGATAAGCGAATTAGGGAGCTCAGACCTCACGGACCAATCCAGGTTGAGATAGTACAGAAGAGAAGAGAAGTGAAGGAGGCTCAAGATGAGGCATCGAAATCTTTAGTTTCAAAAATCTATCAATCAAGCGGATTGTGCATAAAGACCTCAGGCCTCTCAGTTGTCTCAGTCATCTCCCTCCAAGGTCCCAAGATCCCATGAGTATACGATCACGTGATTAGTCATATGGCTTCCATGGTTAGCATGTGATTTCCCATTATATCACGTGATTGTTGATTATGTAATTCTTCTTTGACCCCAGAATTTCCACGGTTACAATATGGAGCTCAGACACCAAGAGACATACTATACATCCATGGATCATTATGGAGTTGTTTAGTCTTGGAAAGAATATCAGACTAAAGGGAATCATCCCAATCGGATTATCTCCAGATAGTCAAAGGCGAAGCAAATATTCTTATACTAGCAACACTCCAGACAGCTTTTAGACAAGCCCACATCTCATGGCTTTAATATGTGGGGATAGATCGACATTTGCTAAGCATCGTGGATCCCGTCGGAGTAACCAGATCGTTGTACAAGTCCACATGGAGACAAGGTCCAGATAACTTTCTTTTTACAAAAAGAAAATATCGAAAAAAAAATAATGAACAGAAAGATAAAGCAAATAGACTCACATCATGGCTGAATCACCCCATCCAAGCTATTCTATGCTCAATTCTCCGACTAGCCAACCCCAGACTTCCATCTGCCCCTTGACCCCCCTCTGGCAAAGACATGTAGCCGAGAACCGACCAACGAACCCAAAACAAGAGAATGCAGGCAAAATTGGGGCTGAATGAGTCCATTGAAAACGCGCGTACTAAAATCCTTCCAACCAAGTTTCTTCTCTCCTGACTGTATGGTTGCACTAACTCGCCTGTCGGCTCCATAACATCATCAGTTAGCGTGAAGGCGTGCTCGTGCGCAACAACAAGCCCGATGTCTACACATCGGACTGGCGTAACTACCAAAGCACGCAAAATGACCCCTGCACCTCATCACCGTGACAGTGTCAACATGGTCCGAGCCAAAATTCTTTTATATCCAAGCTCCTGGCCGGTTCAGGGTTTTATTTTGGTTTTTTTCTCGTCTTCTCTCGAGGGTTAAGGATCGTCGGTGCTACCAAAAACCTTCGGAAATTATAGCTTCCAATCAATAATGGGGTTTTTTACTATCCCCGAGCTCAACACCCGGTTGGGTACTTGGCGTGCCTATCACTTGGCGGCGATTGTCTTGTCAGTGCTTGTCCCTGACCTTCCAATATTTGGAGTTGAATATATGACCCGGTATAGCTGACATGGTTCTCATGACAGTATTTCATCTTTCCTGTCTGGTTATGACTCCGGTATTGCGGGTGGTATCTTGACTTTTTCATCCTTCGAGTCTGATTTCCGCTATTCCTCCAAACATGAGTCCAAGGTATCCTCGCTTACGGTAGGCTTGGAGCAAATGGGCTCCTTCGTCGCCGCCGCATGTGTCTACCCCATCACCAATAAATTTGGACGAAAATGGACAATCATCGGTTCAACGGGTTTGTTCTGTATTGGAGTCATTATTGAGGTCATTAACACGCATTCGTTGGCTGCTTGGTACGTTGGTCGTGTCATAGCTGGTCTTGGAATGGGTGGTCAGAGTGTCGTGATTCCCATGTACTCTGCAGAAATGACTCCCAAGGAGATCCGCGGTCGTTGCGGTTCGTTCTATCAGTGGATGTATGCATGGGGTGTTTTCCTCGCGTACTGGGTTGACTATGTAAGGATTTCCCTTGGGTCCCGTGAATCAGATTTTCAAGCACATGTGGATTCTAACAGCCAAAAAGGGTGTGGAGCAGAGTAAATCGATTTCCGGTACCACTCGCGAGTGGCAGATCCCCGTCGGTCTCCAGCTGGTTTCTGGAGGTGCTCTATTTATCTTGACTTTCACTCTTCCCGAATCGATTCGTTGGCTGCTTTCCAAGGGTCGTACCGAAGAAGCATGGAAATCAATTACCTGGATTCGTGGTGGCGATAACGTGAAGACTCAGGAGGAGTTTGCTGAGACGCAGCTGGGACTGCAGGCAGAGCGCTCTGAGAGCGAGGGATTCACTTTCCGCGAGATCCTCGAGCCTGCCAACCGTCTTCGTTTCTTCGTCGGTCCCATGCTTTTCATCTTCCAGAATGCCACAGGAAGTAGCGCGCTGGCAGTCTTCGCACCGGAGTACTTCAAGCTTGTCGCTGGTGGTGACTCTGATATGCTGCTGACCGCTCTCTTCGGAGCCATGAAGGTCGTTGCTTGCTCTTTCTTCATTTTCTTCCTTTCTGAGCGGTTGACCCGTCGCTGGGCCTTGACTGGAGGTTCGATTTTCATGGGAATTTGCATGTTGATTACCTCTGTGGTTGTTGATAAAACTCATACCACTGCCAACGGCCAAGCTACAGCTGCTGGACGTGCAACTGTTGCAATGCTGTACCTCAATATTATGGTGAGTTCTATACCCCTTTCTCCTACCTTCTAAAACCACACAGTTTTCTAACTCACTGGTCAGGTTTATAACTGTTCTTGGGGCCCAATGCCATGGGCATACGTACCTGAGATTTTCCCAACTCGCAGTCGTGCCATGGGTCTGGCTATTAGTATGCTGGCTCACTGGGCGACATCTTTCTGCTTCTCCTTTGCTAGTCCATACATGATCGATAACCTTGGAGCAAACACCTTCTTCATTTTCATGGGCTTTGACTTCCTCGCTGCTGTTTTCTGCTGGTTCTTCGTCAAGGAGACTCGTGGTAAGAACCTGGAGAAGGCTGCTGGTACTGAATGGGAGGTTGCGGAGCGAAGCTCCGATGATGACGAGAAGGGTGCTGTATTGGGTCCAAATGGGAGAAAGGTGCAATTGGTTTCTGTGCATGAGAATTTCCACACAAACCTTCACCACCGTGCTTAAATGGGCCTTACTTGCCTGAGTGCGGTCATTGAATGATACCTCGGCGTTCTTGAATGCCATTGCTCGTCCAATTGGTTGGGGCCTCCAATCTGGACTTTGCTAATTTGATATATCCTATTGCTCAATTAAGATACTTTAATATTCGTTCTTAACACTGAATGTGATCATGTAGAGGTTAAATCGACAAGTAGTCAAATTTTGGACGGATAGACGACCAACAATAGTGGTGGCGCTCCTTGGTAGACGATAGTACTTTTCAGGGACGAAAGTTGCACGTGTGAATGTTGTAAAGAATACATTGCAGGGCTGACCTGCATATCATGAAAAAAAGATATCTTTTAGCTAAACAAGTGAAAAAATGAGAATGAAACCCTTAACGCCAAATCATGCCTTGCTAGACTTTTTCCGCTTCTTCTCCTCTCCGTCCTTCGACTTCTTGGACTTCTTATGGCTCTCCTCCTCTCCATTTTCTGGCGCAGAATGCTTCTTCGACTTCTTGCGGCTAGGCAGACCAGGAGCCTGAGCAGTCTCCCCAGTCTCAGCCTCGGTATGGTGGTGCTTGCGCTTGCGCTCCTTCTCTCCAGCAGGAGCCTTGAAAGAAGGCGCCTCAGCCTCGGACTCAGAGTCTGAGCCCAGAGTCTCTGGTGCAGCCGGCAAGCTACCAACGGGTCGGAAGCGCATCTTCAGGTTCTTGGGTTGAGGGCGAACGGGCTTAACGGTATCCCGCAGGGCTTCTATGGCCGCGATATCAGCCTCCGGTACATCCATCAATTCCTGAATGTGATAGGTGGGGATGTGGTCGGTCTGCTTTTGGTAGGTCTTGGTGTTCTTGTCGAAGATAAGAAGGGATTTGCCCTCGGGGTCCTCCTCGTTAAGGGATTCGGCGGGGATTCCGTAGGTTGCGCCCTCGTATGAAAGAATTGGCTGGCCCTTCAAGATCTTGGACATGGAGATTTCCTTAACCTTTGATAAGGGGAGGAAAGATGGAGCGGTGATGTGAAAGACCTTCTTTCCCTTTAGGTTGGACAGGACAGAAGAAGAGGCCGAGGATGGCGGGGCTTGCTTGGTTGCGGCCTTGAAGCCAGACGGGGCCTTGTACGGCTGAGGACCGGTAATAGTAATTCTGAAAAGAAGAGGCATAATTAGGGCTTGTACTAGGAGACGTCACTATTCGGACATACTTTTTGCTAGTCTTTTTCTCTTCAGGAGCATCCTCGCTGGTGTCCATCTCATCGGAGCTCTCATCGCTGTCGGAATCCGAACCAGATGAGCTTGAGTCTTCAACCTGCTCCTTTGACTTGGCTTGGGCCTTCAGAGTCTGCTTCTGCTTGTTATCGGGCTCAGGCGAAGTCGAGCGGCTTGAGCTGCTATCGCTGTCGGATGAAGCCGAGGCGGCCATGGCGATTATAGACGTGAAAGTTGCTAGGAAGCGGCTTGCGAATTGGGTTTATACGCCCTCGGAGTCCGATGCTCAGAGGTAAATATGGGTAATTTTCAACGACAATAACACCACAGCAATTGCTGTATCGATTAATTGCACTGGGTCGCACGTAACAGTCGTTGCGACGTTGAGTTGAACAAATGCTGGAGGTTTCGGATCTTTTTTTTCTGCTCCGCGGGCGCACGGACCACTCGCCAACTTTTTTTCTTATCAGCTCCTAGCAACTGCATTATCGACCCTCAGTGAACCTCGAGTCTACGAATTGGCTCAATGCCCTAATATGATGAAGCGCAAGGCTGAGAAACAACAAGCTGGTGGTACTTATTCCTTGGAACTGTCTGAGCCTTCAAAATTCCACGCTAATTCACCCTGTTCAGGCCCTGTTAGCGCCATCGCCGCCCGCAGAGCTCGGCAGCAACAAGCGCAAACTGTGACGGTGACAAAAACCGGTACAGAGGTTGAACCAGTGGCAGAGCCACCTTCCAAACGACCCAGAAGATCACTTGAAGGCGAGGAGCAGGTCGAATCGAAGGATGCGGAGCCCACGGGCCGTCAAACAAGATCCTCTAAGAAGCAAAATGAATCTACCGTAACGGAGACAACTGCAGAGCGGCCAAGAAGAGCAACACGCGCTAAGCCTGTAGAGGAGGAAGTGCACGAAGACTCTCAAGAGGAAGATTCAGAGGAGGATGCTGCCGATGAGCCAGAAGAGATGGACGAGGATGAGGTCGCATCTGTCGCCGGTGATGCCGATGGGTATGAGTCGCCCGCTGAGACTCCAGCCGAGTTGCAGAATTTCCCCTTGTCCAAGGCTCGATTGAACAAGAATAATATCGTCTATGCGGACGAGGATACGCTTTGCATTCGTATTAAAGAGAAGATGGTATGGAAAGCTTCCCAGTCCAGTTACATGCCGCGATGCTAATTAGGTTATAGAATTTGGCTTTGTTAGGCCAGTATGATCTTTGGGTTAAAAGGGGTGTCGTTAGTCTCATGGGTGCAAAGCTGCACCCCTCGCCACGAGTTTACCGGGTCTATGCTCCATCGACTCACTCCTTACCTCTCATTAAGTGTGTTTCCGGTGTAGACGGAGAGGCCGAGGTGGAGATCAAGTCATGCAATAGCGGTCTCTCCCGCCTTCGAGATGTGTCTCCCTTATACCAAAAGATTTGGAATGGCCAAAACACAGTTGCAGATAAATTGACTTTGAAGGGAGCTTCCAAAGATTCGCGGCGGTCATTTTCAGTGGTGCGTTATCTATTGCTTCACATCCTTGGACTGCGATGAACGTATCCGGAAACTAACTGTCGCTCAGCTTTACACTTCGGCGGACGATCATTTGAACCGTCATCTTCGGCCTCTTCATTTGGACAAAAAGTGGAGTGCCTCAATGAAGGCGCTTTCTCAGCGACAAGGTCGCCTTCGAGTCTTGGTGTGCGGCCCAAAGGCTTCTGGAAAGTCTACTTTCAGTCGCTACTTACTCAACCATGTGCTCAGTCCAGCTCCAGAATCGGAAAACGGCTTCACTAACACTGATGGTGTTGCTTTCCTTGATCTGGACCCGGGGCAACCCGAGTTCGCTCCTATGGGCCAAGTATACTTAGCACATCTCCGAGCCCCATTTTTCGGTCCACCATTCACCCACCCCTCATTACATGACTCTCAGGATGGTCAAATATTGCGAGCGCACCACATTGGAGCGACCTCCCCGAAAGAAGACTCTGATCACTATGCACTGGCCACAATGGATCTTTTAGATCAGTATAGGTCTTTGCTTACCCAGTATCCTCAATGCCCATTGATCGTCAACTACCCAGGCTGGATCTTTGGACAAGGCTTGGAGGTTGCTACATGGCTAGTTAAGACTCTTGGTCTCTCTGATGTCGTTTACATGAGTGAGAAGGGACCAACCGAAGTTGTGGAACCGCTGAGCTTTGCAGCAAATGAGGCTCGAGTTCCAATGACTATCCTGCCGTCTCAACCAACCGACTTTGTGAGCCGATCAAGTGCCCAGCTTCGCTCCATGCAGATTCAATCCTACTTCCATTCGTCCCATTCCACATCTGCCAGCAATCCACTTTGGTCAGAGATGCCATTATCACGCACGAGGCCAATTGCTGTCGATTACGCTGGCCCCAAGCAAGGCATTCTCGGCATCATGGTTATGGGATCCCAGATCAGCCCTGATATGCTCCACGAGGTTCTGGAGGGATCTATTGTCGGCGTCGTGGCTGTTGAATCTCCAAGTGCTATTTGTGGCGGCTCATCTACCACAAATGGCACGGTAGCACCGGATGCAGAGGACGAAAACAGTTCAGTAATTGACGATGAAATGGACATGGACTCGGCTGCTCCACAAGGCGATGCGAACACTGCGTTCTCCATTGATGATAATATAATCCGAACACCTGAGGCGCTTCCTTATCTCTTCACCGGTTCTGGAAGCTGCACACCCTTGAGCCCCAACGCCTCTAATTGTCTTGGCCTTGCACTCATCCGCTCCGTGAATACTGCCACTCGCAAAATTGAACTCTCTACTCCTATCCCATCTTCGCAACTGCGCGATGCCATCGAAAAGGGCCACCATCTTGTGTTAGTCCGCGGTCAACTAGATAACCCGAACTGGGCTGTCAGCGAAGAGTACTACGCCGCTCGAGCAGCTGAACGACGATACCAGGAGCGGATTGTGCGTGCTAGGAAGAGCGGTGGGTCTTCTGGTGATGAGAATCAACGTGCGAGAACACTTTCCCTACTCCGAGACAGGATCCGCAGTGCGAGCCAAGTGCCTTGGATGAATGTTGTTGAGGATAATAGCCGACAGCAACGTGAAGCGGCGGCGCGACGAGAGAAGTCTCTGTGGAAGTTGAGGAAGAAGGCTTATCCAGGTAGCGAAAGTGAGACGGATTGGTAGTGTATCTCGCTGTCAGGTCCTGCTGTCTATTTGTGAGATGCTCTATAGAGACAGTATAAATAAAAATCTTGAATATCCCTTTGCATCGATTCCATTTTCCCTCATCATCCATGGATGCACCTATCCTACATGTCACTCTTACCTTCTTCTATGGAGTCAACTGGTAGGAGTTCCACATTAATCTGATATCAAGTGGGGCTTTTTTTGTTAGTCGCCGCGACTAGTACATTTAGTACGCCAGCGAAGTTAACGTTACGGCTCTTTTGAGTACTATTTTAGGTATGAGCGAGCTTAACGATATTATATTCATCTTGAACGAAAATTTGAATTGTCGTAAGTAAAATCATAAGTCCAAAAACGCCGAGCGCAAAATGACCATTCGCCAGACCATACCAAACCAAAGCCCGTCCCTCCATCATAGTTCATAGATATTTCATTCATCAGAATCAGTCCTCAAATAGGAGGAGTAGTGTGTTCCTTGGTATTCCCAGCAGCAGGGCCCCACCATAGTCGACATAAAACCTCACACAGCTCATCGTCTGCATCCCGCATGTCATACAGTTTCGTCATACGCACATGTAGAGTTTCACTATCATAGTATGCTTCAAGGACACGGAGATGCCAAGGGCCCATAAGAGAATAAATCATCAACTAAGAACAGAAGTATTCATGTTAGCTCTTGACTCGTGATTCTCAGTAAAGAAAAACTAACAGGGATGATAAGATGGTCACGTAGTGGTTTCATATGGAGCCGGCGAAACATGAGCTGCGTGATCATCATTATTTCCGACCGAAGAAGTTGATCATTTCCCATAGCCTCAGTCTCTATGAGAATTTTCACGTGTGGCTTCGGTTTATTCGGACCCTTGAAGGACCGGGGCCATGAATCCGGATTTGTCACTGGTATCATGGTACCTCTGGTTTGCCACTTAATTTTATGGTCGGTTTGAGTAAAGGTTTCCCCGGTCAGCACGAATCCAACATCATCGCTGTTCAACGGATCTTATCAGTATAAGACGAAAAGATGGGTGAGGATGATACATACTTTGCTGTCGAGAATGGAGGAGGGTTTGTTTCTCCAAAGAAATCTGGCTCATGGCGGCCGATTACAAAGTCGCAAATAAGACCGGTGAAATTTCGCAGATTCCGAAAAAGTTCCAGTTAAGGGTCATATTTGACTGCGTCCTTGATTCCCTTCTCGCCATCAGGCCAAACCTTAGGAACTAATTTGCCAGTGAAAGGCGCAAAGAAGAACGGCTTGTAATCGGAGTTTGTCTCGACTGAGAGGGGACTGATCTTGATTTTCAACTTCTTGCAAAACTCTCGTGACATGTAGACTGTGTCCTCCTCCATATTGACATTCCAGATATGACCTATATGTTGTCGGTATGTGTTGCGGGTGAAGATTTGTTTCTTGTCCTCAGCAGACACCTCACGAGAAGACATGGTCGTGTCCAATAGAAAACTAGCCTTGCCAATGCACAAAAGAATGGAAGATAGAACGAGATGCAAAAGGAGCCGTCAAGGTGATATGAAAAGACTATGTCAGGGTATAAAGAATATTGAAACTGTGGTAAGGGACGCGATTCTGACCAAAGCGTAATTCTTGAGTGGAGATGGTTGCCTGGTAAACAAGGTACATGTACACCAATCATATCACCTTTTTACGATCTATACGATTGCCCAGGTATTGAGGTAAAGCCTGTCATACAAATAGATAAGGACATAGAGGTACAGAGGCCTATAACGGCCATGTGGCCACAATCCCTATATATAGATAAAAAGCTCAGAGAAAAACTATTATATCTTAGGTACTACTTACTAGCCTTATACTAACACAGGACTTAATTTCTTACTTTACTTATCTCTCACTGATCTCTTAATTATCTCTTACTTCTCACTTTGACTTTAGATATCTCTCACTTTAATCTTACTTAATTTTTTCAAAATATTTTATATTATTATGGTAAAGCAACAGACAGTGAGTTAGTCAAATTTCATTTTGGGAAAATGAGTTTTGGCCGCCTGGCCGTTATAGGCCCCCGTACGTACAGTCACACACCCATGGATGGTTTTTGGGGTTTGTTTTCATTCGAAGACCTTTCATTTTCGCTGTGGGTAAAAAACTTCCAAGGTTTCTGCAACCTTGGCGTTACTGCCTCATTCAGTGTTGCTTTTCCGACGCCAACGCTGTGTAACCTTGGAACCCTGCTTTCTGGTAGATTCTCACCAACCAGGCCTAGAATCCTTCTGAAGGATGACGATGACCGCTCTCCTACCTTCCACTCTAGTACATACATGCAGTACTAGTAGCCTCCAGGGCTGGATTAGTTCAGGTGCTATCAAAAGGATGTGCATATGGCTTAGGTCCCTTGTTGCGTTGGTTTCCATTAGGATCTACATACATTGCTTCCTGAATATCTTCACAGGTCCGCACACTGGCATGTGCAGTGTCCATGGGCCCGGCATAACTGTTGGACAAGGCGATGGTTATCTTGCCAGTGGGTCACGGTATCAATACATGCGACGATCTTTCAATGTTGGGCTGTGTCATACTACATACTGCCCAGGTGCCCTGGTGGGCTACTATAAGCCCGGGCTTTTGCGGATCTCAGCCAACAGTAATGCTATATAAACAAGCACATGCTCCTGGGTCTTCCCGTCACAGCTCGAGTTCAAATGTTCAGACTTGAATGCCATTTCAAGAAACATCAACCGTTTCAATTCCGGCCTTTCAAGTTGCTCCCTTCAAGTTTTCAAGGTAGAACACACCTGCGCATTGCACGTTAGCGAACAGTCAACTTGAAAATCATAACGAAACTCGACACGGTCCACTCGACATCAGCTAGAACTAACACCGAACATTTGAAATGACACTCGAGGATTGTTCTCACTTGCATGGTCCAACGGCCACTACAAAGAGCCTTGAGCAGTCTACTTCCAGCTCGGGAAATTCGCTACACGGCGATGCGTTGACTTTAGCTAACGAGCTGAGGGGGAGAGAATTTCAAATCCCAGCAATGTGGAATGTTTTCTCAGGTTGGCCAGTTGCGAAAAGCAAACATCACGAAACCATCCAGAGATATGCCGACATACTTTTGGAGAAATATGTGTCTTCCCAGAAGAGGCTGAAGGTCCTGAAAAAAGCAGATTTCGCAGGCCTCGTTGCGTTGTAAGATTTGTCCTGTCCAACCTTGACCGTCTCTTGTTAAGCATTGTTCCAGCTGGTACTCTTTATCCGATCTGCCCGAGCTCGAGATGATGACTATATTTATGCTTTGGCTTTTCATTTGGGATGATGAAGTCGATACGAATGGTAGTCTCATTTCATCAGATGCTGAAAGAGCACATGCTTATTCTCAAAAATCTATCGAATACATCCGACAAGAACTAGACCTTCCGACAAAGAGCGAAAATGAGACCGTTATTGAAGACAACCCGAAAATTGCGATCGATGAGATACCTCCGAATATGCAGTTGTTCAGTGAGGTAGCCGGAAGGCTGAGCGGTACAGATATAGCCCAGCGACAGCGCCTCTACGAAGAGCTAGCGGATTATATCAACAGTGCCGAGGCTGAACATATCTTCCGCTTAAGAGGGACTATCCCTTCATCAGAAGAATACATGCGTGTTCGCTCTGGATCTGTTGGTTGCCGTGCCTTTATGGTTCTGACAGAGTAAGTCTATGTGCCTCCTCACTCAATCAATAGATGCAACTTGAAGCTTGCAGCCAGCTGATTGATTCAGTTTCATGCTCAAATTCAGGCTCCCGGAGGCTCTAATTGATAGCGAGGCAATGCAATCGCTGTGGAATGTGACGAACACCATCTGTTATCTTGTGAACGATTTATATTCTGTTCAGAAAGAGATTGTTAGATATCAATCCCAATCCAAAATAGCTTCCACACACTAACTATGTGCACAGGCAGAAGGATCTGTTTTGAATATCGTTCCTGTGTTGTATTGGAATGGTCGAAATTCGTCACAGGATCTTGAAAAGGTGGCTTGCGACATCGTGGTGATGATAAGAGAATCAATGGAAGCATTTGATACTGCGGCGGAGTGTCTTAGAAAGTCAACTGCTGGAGACGCACAGTTGAGCAGTCAGATTGCATCCTTTATTCAAGTTTGTCGATATTTCAATACTGGTCAAGTGGCCTGGTATGGTGAGTCACCTCGGTATGGGATGGCCGAGTTATTCCACAAGGATGGTTCTGCTACATTTGTCTTGAAGCCTGCAGTATAGTACATATAGGTAGTAACTAGTGTGACTCATGTTTGGTGGCTTTTTTATCTTAATTTTGTTTTCAGTAATTAGCACAGGCAACCTTGGAAGAAAATGTAGGTGTTTCCTCCAACATTGTTGCTCATCATGGTGGTTACCAGATTAAAAATCCAGTGAGCACACGCATCTTCGTCTGAACGTTGCTTTAACTCGGATTCAAGTTTTCAAAATCTTATTTTCGTCTCAGGTACTGGAACCTTGGAAGCAGCTTCTTGGATGGCCAACCTGTGGAGCTGTCTGAATGGCCGTTTCGGAGTCCATTTAATCAAATCACAATGGTTCAAGAGACCTCAATAGAGACACCTTTAATAAAACTACCTAAATTAACATCGATATACACTTTTCTGTGCAAGTTCGGACTATAGTTCAATCTTCCCAGTTAAATAATCATCCCTCGCATCTTTCTCTCTTTGCCATGATCGCACCATAAGAGCTGCCACATTTCTCCCCATAAGGGCACTCGTCTCCATTGTTGAGATGAAACTCTCAATTCCGCTAGTATACCAGATACTAGGTGCCAAGAGAGTATCTTCAAATGTCACGCGAGGATAAAGCAGAGGATATGGATTCCAGACCTTCTCGTGGAACCAGCTAATCTCACCCTTCGGAAGATCACCAATGGTGGTATTATCAGGTGCGATAGTGACCGAGCCAGACGTCCCATGAGAATATTCAATTCCGAATACCTGAGCAATAAACTCCGCGGTAGGCCTTTCCGGAGAGAAGATCTTGTATACATAGTGGTCTTCACGCTGTTGCTCGCCATCCTTTTCAACAAATCTACTGATAGTCCTGAGCGTGCTGATGCTCCAGAAATCAGCGGGCCCGACACCCTTGGGATTTGAACCCAGGTTATAACCCTCAGGAAGGGTAGTCAGAATGGTCTCTGGGGCGTGAGCATTCTTGTCGCTAAGTCCGAAGAATTCAGGCGAGATCCGATGCGGGGACGCAAAAAGCGTGACGTGGAGTTTGACATAAGGGATATCATCAGGGATATGCTGTAGAGGTGGGGAGATCGAGATACCAGAGTACTGTAGAGGCCCCGCGATAATGACCTCGTCAAACTCCGATTCATCTGGACTGGTCGAATCAAGATCTGAGGTTGGCTTGGAGCTTATTTGCACAGCACCATCGTTTGTCTTGACAATCTCCGTCACAGTCGTATTGAGACGGACATCGGCTTTGGCAGCTTGAAGAACTCCATCGAAAATCCTCCAGTTTCCACCGGGGATAGAAACCGCGCCATCTGTCGCCATACAAACCATGGACTCCAGCCCGTGGATTAAGGGCAGGTTCTGGCCGTAGTTCACTCGCGTACTGGCTTGAATGATTTCTCTAGCAAATGATTCGGAGATTGAATTTGCCTCAAGAAATGCATCCCCCGGTGAGGCAGTCACATCGAGTAGGTCCACTGCCGCCGCCGCCTCCGATAACGATCGGAAGGGAAATAGTGGCTCCTGGTATAGTTTCAGGAACTTACCGACGACAGTCTTCATAAGATTCTGAGTGCGGATTGGTGCCAGGCCGTAGCGCCAGATAATCCTGCCGATGTTCCACCAGCTAGCGTCATTCTTCATAGTAAACACAAATTTGGAGCCATCCCATATTCCGATGGATTCTTCGGCTTCTTTAGGTCTGAAATGATCCGCGCCGCGGATATCAAGACCAAGAGCCTGAGATGCATTCATCAGGTTCTCGTTGATCTCCACAAATATTGAGGCGCCTAGCTCGATTGGATATGCGGGATCGTCGAAAGCATTGACCGTTGTTGAACGACCACCAATATACGAGGCCCGCTCGAATACGGTAACATTCACAGGGATATTAGAGGCATCTGCGAGTTTACGCAACTCATATGCTGCAAATGAGCCTCCAGCTCCAGCTCCTTAAATAAATGTTAGTCTTGCCCTCTTGAATGATCTTGTTCCCTCCCATGTTGATTTGGGCTGGTTCTGGAACCTACCGATGACGGCGACCCGCTTGGGGGCGGCATCTATAACAGAATGCAGTGGCTGCTGCTGAGCCGCACTGCTGTGAGTAATGAACACATTCAGATAGAGTAAGAGAGCCCCGAGAATCCCTCGTGAGCCCATGACTGGCAACATGATAGAATGTCTCGAGAGGTTGAGAAAGGAGCTGCAAGTCGAGAGCTGGGGATGGAATGATGTCGGGGCTGAACCAATGACGGTGTAATATTACACGTGTGGGGCTGCCGTATCGCTTATCGCAACTTTTTTTTGAACCGCGGGGTTTTTTACATCTTGACACACTCCTGCAATTCATCATGGATCCCTACGACAGCGACTCCAGTATTGACGAGGACTTTACCGATACCGGGGTTCTTCTCGGGTACTCCGCGGAGGAGATTATCGAGGATACCGTCAGCCATTTGGGTGGTTTGCCAGTATGTAGCACATACACATCAAGACCCAACCCGATCACACTGACAATCGATTTTTCTTTAATAGGCATGGCTAGATGAGAAGACTCCTCCTCCAGGAGATTTCGCTAACTGTAAGGTATGCAACAGCCCCATGCTGTTGCTGCTTGAATTGCATGGTGATCTGCCCGACCATTTCCCAAATGATGAGCGCCGCTTGTATATGTTCGGCTGCCCTAGAAAGCCATGCAACCGAAAGCCAGGAAGCATCCGCGCATACCGTGCAGCCCGTAAGGTCAGCCTCGGCGCTGCCCCAAAGCAAGAAGAGGAGAAAGAGACCAAGCCCGAGGAAGTTGCACCCCAACAACCGAAACAAGACCTAGGAGCAAGTCTGTTTGGCGCAACCTCCTTGACAAGCAGCGTATCTGCCAACGCCAACCCATTTTCTTCCAACGCCGGCTCCTCATCCGCAGGAGATAACCCATTCGCGACACCTAAGCCATCAGCAACTCCCGCTCAAACATCCACCACCAAGCTCGCTGAATCCTTCGCCGACAAGGTCCGACTCTCGTCTCCAGAGCCATCGACTAGTCCCGCTGTTACAGCTTTAAAAGCAACACCTGAATCGCAAGGCTCTCTCGCACCTTGGCCTGCTCAATCTGCATTCCCGACCCCATACCAAAACTACTACCTAGACGCTGAATACGAGACTCTCTCGCGACCATCCACACCAACAGTTCCCGACAATGTGCAAATGGAGCCAATGGAAGAAGAAGGTAGCGGCGGTGCTGACATTAAAGATGCTTTCGAGTCTGAGCTCGACAAAGCCTTCATGAAGTTCTCTACTCGTCTCGCTCACAACCCTGAACAAGTCCTGCGCTACGAGTACCGCGGAACCGCGCTGCTTTCTTCATACGCCGATGAGGTGGGCAAGCGTTTGCATCCGGAGCACTCTGCTGGTCGTGTGACTACAACTGGTGGTGGTCATATGCCTCGATGTGAATACTGTGGTGCTGAGCGTGTATTCGAGTTCCAGCTTGTGCCGCATGCTATCAGTGTGTTGGAGGATGGCCGTGAGGGTGTTGGTCTTGGAAAGGATGACTCCGGTATGGAGTGGAGTACTATTATTATGGGTGTTTGTGCGAAGGATTGCACACCTGAAGCTATTGGACAGATTGGATGGAGAGAAGAGTGGGCTGGTGTGCAATGGGAGGAGATGAAATGATCTCAGGGAATCCAGGTTGATATCTCTGCCACTGGCAATATCTAAATCTTGGGCTTGATCCAAGTTATACATAAAATATAGATTTCATTGAATTTTGCATCGCAATCATATCTCCATAATCACATATGCTGAACCATGAAATTCGAGTTTTCAGCTGATATACACCTTATACTAGTATACACATCTACTGAATATAATTGCTCGGTATGTTTTATATTTTAGAGCCAGACGAATTGGCTCGGCATAGGAGGTATGTTATGAACACGGGCATCTCTCTTAACCCCATCATCCGCTCATTTCAAGCATAAAACACAATCCAATACAAAGGGAGAAAAGAAACGCCGGATGCGCCAGATCCCGACTCATCTTCGAGCCTCCTCCATGCGAAATCTATCACCGTCGTCACGGATCGGGGGATTCATGAACTCATGTCTTTTTTTTCTCCTGGCTATATCTCAAGCCAAAAAAGCGAAGGGACGGAGGATGAAAATAATGTCAAAGGGGAAAAAATAAATGAAAACAGAAATGAATAATTTTGGTCGTTTATGCGGCCTGCTCGAAGCCGCGGCGGATCACACGACCGAACATATCCACACCAACGCGCTCGCTCTTCACCTCGCTGCGGACCTCGTTCTCCTTGTTGGTAGGAACACGGACAACGGAGCCCTCGACCTTCCAGCCGCAGACATCAGTGACGAACTTCTCAAGAGCCTCGCCGCTGCGCAGATCGAGCCACTGCTCCAGGGACTCGGTGGTGACGGAGCGGAAGGCCTTGCCAACCTCAACGGCGATACGGATGCGAACAAGCTCCTCGAAGCCAGCGGCATCAGCAGTCAGATCGGCGTACAGGTCGTCGGAGTTGAGGGTGGACCAGAACTGGGCGTACTGGGCAGACTCGAGGAGGGTGGACAGTTGGGAGAGCTTCTGTACGGACTCAACGAAGTCGGAGATCTGAGAAGCGGCCTTGGCCTCTTGAGTGGTGGGGAAAGGCTGAGTGTGAGTGGGGAGCAGGGCGACGCAAAGCGAGAAAGCGGGAGAAGGGAAGACGGTCAGAGCCTTGACCAGGACATTGGTGACGGTGTCGGGCTGGAGGAGGTGGGGGTTGAACTGGTAACTATAATTCACGAGGAATTGCGCGTGTTAGTCATAGGACTGATATGATCTTGCAGTAATTGAAATGGAAGAGTGGCATGCTCCATATCATATGCAATAGCGATTGCATTGAATTATGAGGAGATATATGATCAGGGCTTCGAAATTCTCAACAACCCCATTCGCGACGGGTAGTCAGGTAATAGGAAACGTGTATTGAAGAAGTTCGCTCATCACAATAAAACACCAAATTTCCAAGGGCTTTGAGGACACTCCTCGAATAGGGTACTGGGTGAGAGGCGACTCACAGCTTCAGCAAAGCTAAGTTGGCGTAGCAGTCAAATGTCCGGTCCTCGCACTGCTGGGCCACGTAGTCCTGGAAGACGGTGGTGGTCTCGGGGTTGTACCGATCGAGGCCATTGAGAATGGCGTCGATGTGGGCCGGTCGGGTTTCACACTTGTCGAAGGCGACCATCTTGCTTGATTGATGAGGGGGTTTAGAGAGCACTTGAGGCGGGTCTTTGTGAGGTTCTTTTTGGTGGGATTTTTGATTGTGGCCCGTACACGGAAGAACCCAATTTGGAGGGTTTCTCCGCCCGATCTATATCCCGCTTCAAGAGTATTTCAAGAGTATTCTGTGTTGTTTTCTAGAACCCTTGAACAAATTACTGCTTAATACAGGGTACATATTTGGTTATTTGCTTCCTATCATATTCAATTATGGACTTTGTTAGGGTTTCTGGCTTCGTTGATTGTGATTTCACGACCTTGACTGCGAAGATTCACCAATGTGCTAGTAAACATGACTGTTTATCTAGTGGACGAAAGTTGATGGAGGTGTGTAGGTTATATAGAGCACCAAGCACTTGAGTGAATTTCGAATCAATCAAAATGTTTGTTTTGGCTATTTTATACTGTCCTTTGCTTCCTATAGTTTATCAATAGCGCACTGTCCAATCAACACCAAACTGTACTTTTCCACGTTTTGGGATTGCAAGTCAAATCTCCTTATAGTCCATTAGAAAAACCTGAAAATCAATCAAGGTCAACTGATGCTGAAATACCGAGACATCGAGTTGTCAAATATTGCATTTGCTCTGCCGTGGTGTTTTGGAGTGCTCGGGCTGCCCAGGGCCTGGGCCCGCGCCCGCGACGGGGCCTACACCCGTGGCGGCTTGGTAGTAAATTACGTTATCATGCCAAACAAGCCCTTGGAACCCTTTAGAACCCGCCCGGCAAGTAGTCTTTCCATCTGACCAAAGTGAACTTCACCAAAACACGAACCTCGCCTAAATCCAATCATGTCTTTCTACCCAGATGGCTGGACGCATGAGCGGCTCCTTAACGCCAGCGGGGAGGACCTTATGGCCCTCTCAGAAACCCAGCGCACCACTCTCTTTGATGGCCTGAAATCCACCCATGGCGAAGATGGCTTCCGTGAAATCATGCAGGAGATGAGTCGCCGCTACCAAGCCCGGGTTGAAGCCGCTAAATCAGAGGAAATTAAGCAACAGGAGCGAGAGCTACTCGCACCGTTTGTTCAGACCCTGAGTGCAGTCTTCCAAAACGCAGAGGCTGAGAACTGGGGGAAATGGGGATTTGTGGTGTTTCGCACGACTCCCTATGGGGGTGAGCATGAGACGCAGTGGGCGGAATTCCGAAGACGGTGGGATGCGATTATCGAAGAGGGCTTGGCCCCGCATCGTGGCTCATTGCCGAAGGTAGATCGGGCGATTGATTTACTCGAGTTTCAGTGGGTGGAACAGCCTGAATTAGAGGGTGTAGATGCAGTGGATGTGGCCAGGTATGTCTCTTTGGATTTTGCGATTATTCCTATTAGCACCGTGCTGACACCATAAAAAGACGCTTCAATGCAATGGCCTTGCCACAGGGACTCGCTACTTCTGCTTGTCTGATGGTAACACCAGCTTCTATGGAGTCTGTTCTCTCTTGTCCACTTCCATCTTCTGCACCGCGCCGTGAGCGCCAAAGAATTCCCTTCGTTGTTTCGGTATCCAAGGGTGCGGGTGCCCCTCGTCTCTCCCCTTTGCTAGGCCTAGGTGATGAGAATGTGGCCGGTGCTGAATTCCATGGGTACCTTAATGTGGCCGTGGAGACTCTCCTGGAAGAATTTTATCCAATTGTCGCGCTCCAGATGATGGATCTACATACACTGACAACGAGATTCCGCCATAATAAGGATGTCTGGTGCTCAAGTGATCGCTGGGGAATTCACTATTACGAGGAGTCGTAATCTACGGTATTGAGTAGCATATAGTTGGGATTATTAGGACTGAATAACATAAAATACTTATAATATCAGATTGGGGCTTCAAGTTTGTACAGCAATACTGCATGAATCTCAAACTGTAAATCCTACTGCGCACATACCACCCCATTCGGCTCTGTTCAAGTTCTTCTGCTCAGTGCAACTAGGCTACATTCTGCGTCGCCGCTGCATATGCCCTTGCCAGATTCGGCGCCTTTAACCCGGGCCATCCATACGGAACACCACCGGCCTGGAAAATTGCAGTCGTTTGAGACGCCGCAGTAGCCGGGGACGAGATATCTCGTTTTGCCACAGCCGTGGCAGTTGCAGATACTGTCGCCGGGGTAGAAGTGGAAGCCTGATCGGCACCATTGACGCAGTAAGCTTCACCAAGAGCGAGGTTAGAGCAATCTGAAAGCAAGTCTGGATTCCAGAGCTGGAGTTGGGCCATGGTAATGTCAAACTCGCTTTCAATAAGTGAGCAGTAATCACCAGTTTGGATCACATAAAATCTACAAGGCTTGTCAGCTTTGTTTATCCGGTGCTGTAGGATTTCAGATGAGACAAATAACTTACTGGTAGCAATCAGAAGTCGTTCCGACCGGGGTTGTGGTTGGGGCCGTGACAATTGTAGAGGTCACGGTTGCATTCCAGTCCTCTGTAGGCAGAATGCAGTAGTAGACACCAAGCTCGAGGTTTGAGCAGGCTGAGTCGATATCAGGATTGATCTCTTCAAAAAGGTCAAGGGAGATGGTCTGATTGAGCGAGATAAGTTGGCAATTATCACCCTGTTGAGAATTTTGAATTAGTACTGGTATTTTATTGAATCATGGCCCGGTGTAGTGAAGGGTATCCCTCTTCTCCACTTACCGATTGAACTTGATAGTATTTTCCACAGTCAATTGTCGTTCCGGTAGCAACGGGACTCGGTCGAGAAGCAGTAGTGGTTGCATAAATGCCCGTCTGGGTAGCAGTGGCTCCCGCAATGGTAGTTAAGTTCTGAACTCCACCTGGAGGACTGGCACATATATTTTGTCCTGAGATCAAATTGGTACAGTATGAACCGAGGGAGGGATTCCATGCTACAAGCTGCTGGAAGGTAGTGCTGGTGCTATTTGCAATCGTGTTGCAGGTGTCGCCGCTCTGTACGGTATAGGTGGTGCAGCTAGGCGGGATACAAAGGACCTAGGCGTCAGAGGAATCACGTTAGTTTCCCAGAATTAAAGAGAAAGAATAACCCTAGAAGCAGATAAAAGCCACCTACCTGGCCAATCCCTAAGTTGGTGCAGTCAACATAGAGATCATTGAGCGCGATAAGCGTGCCTGTCGATACGCCATAATTCTCGGCGATAGCTTGACAGTTGTCACCACCAACCACAGTATATGTGATGCCAGATAGACATAGTGCTGAGGATGTGGAATATCCGGATAGTGCAAATCCTCCAAGCTGCGTCAAGTTGGTGTCCAGCGAAGGCACTGCCGTTGACTGGCTCAGGGAGCATTGGCTCTGGATGTTGCTCCATACGCTGGCCAAAGTAGGGTCATAGTTTGAATAAGGGGTGCTCTGCATTAGGGTAAAGAGAGAGACCACACAGCTGGAGCACAATTGATCCGTCGGGAGGTTCGTCCCGTCAGACTCAACGGTTTGGTTCTCAAAGTAGCCCCCAATGACATCTAAATGTGCGGAGTAGGATGTGAGCAACAATAATAGGCATGAAATAAGGAAATATAGATAGACATACCAACACAATATTCTCCTGTATCTGCATCCTTCATACAGACATGGTCAAAAGAAGAAATAGCCCAATCCGCCCAATATGTTGCAGGATATCCAGTAAAGGGCTGCGGATCATTGGCACAGCTTGTTGCGACATCCTCACGGTAGCTGGCAAGATCACTAGAGCAAGCTGTGCTGCAGAATTCATCTTGGATTGTGGTGTTTCCAATAGAGGTGTAGTAGTTGCTGGTCATAACATAGGTTAAGAAGGGGTCACAATCCAACGACGCCTGAAGAGCTGTCGCACAGGCAGCCGATATACCGGGCGCCTGTGAGGTGAGATCTGTGTTGTTAAAGAAAAACTTGTCTGGTCAGAATACTAGTAATTGTCTGGCAAGTGGTACACATTGAACGGGTACTGGAGGGAAATGATACTCACGCTGTCCGCCATTCCTCTCGTAGCCAAGGCTACAAGACCCCAGATGTACCAGGCCATGGTAGGTGTTTTGATTCCTGCCCAGGTGGAGGGCCAACAAAAAATCTGGGAAATGGATTCAGCAAATTTTCGCTGACTTGGAGGTGGTGTTTGAATTTTAACACCACCATAATCTCCCATGACTGCCATTTCCTCAATCATCCAGTTTTTCCCAGACGATGCCCCCGATCATCGGACCCTGCGCGCTGCTGACATTCTGCCACGGGCGCCAAAAATGAAGCTAGTGCACGAAGTAATCTCGGTTTCCATTGTTTACCCTCTTCAGAGGCTGAAACTTCGTGACTATTTTCTCACTCTGTGCATGGTGGAAATTTGTTGGGAGATAAAAAAAACATCGAAGCTGACATCTTCACATGAAGTGGATGCAGAGCGGGGTGTATTTTGGTAAGCTGCAAGGCTAATCACTGGTCTAGCGTATGCAGGGCTCGGCACTACAGGACCCTTGTGGGGTTGAAGTCTCAGGGTCCACCATAAGCATGAAACCGCCACGACCCACGGATACCACCTGGGCACCTGCACGCTAAGCCTAAAAATCTTTAAATTACTGCAAGTGATCAAGTGCTGATCTCGGTTAGGGGAGGAAGAAGATTCCACATTCCTATCACGGGGGTCATAGCCCAAATTTGGAACTCCATGTGGGTCAGGGTCCACGGTAGTCTATGGTAGTATATCGGCATCGGCTCGCATTGCTTCATGGTTGTTCCAACTAGTGCTGATTATACAACCGCCGCCAAGTGTGATATGAAGGAAGAAATGCTCACTAGCTCCTCCGAATATCGCATCTGAGGGGCTTTGATGGCAGTTGGAGCAAGGAATAATGCGGGAACCGAAATTATCACCCTCATGCTCGCTAAGAGTTAAAAGGAGGGCTTGATGGATCGGAGCGAGTCCTATCGCCCTGTTCTGAAGACGTGCTCTGAGTGTTTGAGTTTCTTTTTCCCTCTGAGGACAGCACAAGAATACTCTGGACCGTAGTCTCGGACAGACGATCTGCTGTACCAGATGTGGTCTCTCAAGCACATCGCAGGATGGGCTATTGTGCTTTCAATTGCCTCGCAAGCGGTGGCCGACGATCCCTCATCCGATCCATATTCCTGCTCAGCGACATCCCCATGTAAAATTGGCTGCTGTTCCAATACAGGCGTATGTGGTAAGTGGCACAATGGCAATATGATTGATTGGTGAAGACATAGAGTTAACATCGGAGAATAGGTCTTGGTCCAGACTTCTGCGGTAGCGACGTTTGTATCTCATCGTGCGATGCAAAGAGTGATTGCGACCCAGGCTGGGGATCTGAATGGTCAACTGCCGAGACTTGCCCACTGAACGTGTGCTGCAGGTATGAAAAATGCCATTTCCCATATGTCTTGTTCTGCTCGAGAAGACTAATACTGATACGATTTCAGTAAATTCGGATTCTGCGGCACTACTAGTGATTTTTGTGGAAACACAACAGTCACTCAACCATCATGCTCTGGAAGCAGTGCAAGCAACAGAATCATTGGATACTACGAGGGATGGTCTAGTACCAGGGCTTGTCGAGGCAGTAAGTGCTCTGAATATTGCTCTCAATGCAGCAGAATCATATGAAGTAGCCCGGTCTCTAATTTCAACTTCTCTCTAGTGTACCCGGAGGACCTTTTGACAACGGCCTACACCCATTTGAACTACGCATTTGCCTTTGTTGACCCAACTTCATTTGAGGTCGCACCCATGTCAAGCGGAGATGAAGCACTCTATTCTCGTTTTACAGCTCTTAAGACATATAACCCTGGATTGGAAACATGGGTCAGTTTTTTGACAGCTTTAACGTGCTTTCTGCTAATCCATTTAACAGATCTCCATTGGTGGGTGGTCCATGAATGACCTAGATCAACCCACTGCAACCACTTTCTCCGACCTTGCTGGGTCCGAGAGTGCCCAGACGGCATTCTGCAAGTCATTGGTCAACTTTATGTCTACCTATGGCTTTGACGGTGTCGATATAGATTGGGAATACCCTGTGGCACCAGAGCGTGGTGGACAGGCTGCGGACTTTGCCAACTATGTCTCATTCCTGAAGAATCTCAGAAACGCACTTGGTTCAGATGGACACAACTACGGTCTGACTATTACGTTACCATCGTCTTACTGGTATATGCAAAACTTTGATATCAAGTCTCTGGAATCCTATGTTGACTGGTTCAATCTCATGACCTACGATTTGCATGGAACCTGGTATGAAAGGCCCCTTTTATTTGCTAGTTTGTGTCGCTTGTAATTTTTGTTAATGTTCGTTGATTTTGAAGGGACTCCACTGATCCCTATATTGGAAGTGTGATCAACGGTAAGGCTCCTCTACTTGACTACCAAAAACCTACTGACTTATTCTCTAGCCCACACTAACTTGACTGAAATCACTCAAACCCTGGACCTCATGTGGAGAAACAGCATTGATCCTAGCAAGGTTGTCATGGGTATGGGATTCTACGGACGAAGCTTCACCCTCTCTGATCCCACTTGCACAACCGCTGGATGCCCATTCTCTGGCGGTGGCAATCCTGGAGAGTGCTCTGCCTCTGCGGGTACTCTGATGTATTCTGAGATTCAGGATATCATTGCAAATGGCGCTACAGTTGTAGAGGACGAGGACGCTGCTGTCGCCATTGTTACTTGGTATGTATTATTCCTTTGCTTAAATATGCCATGCCAACTAACAACCTGGTCTAACAGGGATGACAACCAGTGGGTCTCATACGATAACAATGACACTCTCAAACTCAAAATGGACTATGCAAGCAGCAAGTGCCTGGGTGGAGTAATGGTAGGCTTTTCCTGGGACTAGGGAGAAAGAAGACTATGTGTTAACGCTTATTAGATCTGGGCTGCTTCTACTGACGACGCTTCAGGTAGCGCCATCAAAGCTCTCACCGGCGTGACTGCACGCGCCACTCTCACCGAGGCAGCGTTATTCAAGTGGCCTGGAGCCACTGCAGCACAATGTGTCTGGGGTGAATGTGATGCTGGATGTCCATCAGGGTTCCAGCCAGCAACTGGGACCGGTGGTAAAGTCAGTGGATATGCAGGTATTTTCAACGGCTGCGATAGCGGGAAGAGCAGATACTACTGCTGCCCAACTGGAAGTGTGCCTTCCTGTGAGTGGAAGGGCTCAGCGCCTTTCTGTGGTGCAACTTCTGGAGGCCGCTGCTCAAGCGATCAAGTCGAAGTGACCACGAGTACTTCTGCAACGGGCGACACCTGTTGGACTGGTCATAAGTCGCTGTGTTGCTCCAAGACGGATTCCGACGCAACAATCGACAAGTGTGGTTTGTGACCCTATGTCTAAAGCGCGTCGTTATTCTGAATACTGACTTGAAATTTCCTAGAATGGACCGGCTCGGCACCTTTCTGCACAACTGCCGGTCTTTTGTTAAGTCCTGGTGTGTTTTTCACCGCTGCAGACTGTCCCTCGAGCAACCCTATCCGGCAAACCACCTCCAAATATGGCGCTGGTGGCGAACAGCCGTGCCTTTACGATGGCGGTTGGAAGTCCTATTGCTGTGAAGATCCAGATCCCTGGGCAAACAGTAACTGTGCCTGGCATCAAGGCACAGATTATTCATTTACTGGTTGGGCTCAGTCGTGGATTGTAGGTGGCCTTCTTCAAAGTGTGACGGCGCCGATCCTGGGAAGAGACTGCCAAGGTGAATGTCCAAGTGGACAAGTACCCATTGCCACGTAAGCCTAAGATCTATCTGCCTACCACTGAGATTATCTCAACTCTAATCACTCTACAGAGATGGTACAAGTTGTCAACCAGGAACCTACTCCTACTATTGCTGTGACAACCCTAATGCTCCCAACGTACGCAGCCTAACCCCTTGAGATACAATTTGGAAGACTCCATGCTAAACATTGACTCACAGCTCCCTACTCCACAAGAGGTATCTCTGTGCCCATCGCCCCCTGGCATTGACGGCCGCAGCACTGAGCCCGACCCGGACGGAGACTCAACCGGTGTTTACTTGGAATCCCAGGAATTTAATGACGACTGCACGCTTTACGGCTTGACCACAATCACTTCAACAAAGCGCGACCTAGATTCCATGACAATTGATGACATCAAGAGATGGGAGCAGGAACTCGAAGCTCAGCGACTCATTAATACCAGAGGCGTCATCTATAATCCAAACTCCGACTGGGAAGCTAGCTTTGACTCTCATGATGCAGAAGTATCCAATCACACACTCTTTTCCCGAGAAGCGCATCTGTTCGCCAAGCGCACCTTTGATAAGAGTGGAGCTCTTTCATTTTGCCTTCCGGGTCAACCCACTACTTACATGTATCCACAAACCTATAGCGGCTACAGGACTATTGCCCGCTTGGCCAATAAGGGCTGGATTACCATTGCCAAACCAACCATTTGTGGAGCTATAGGTGTTGCATCATATCTCACTCAGCCAGCCAACACAGACTTTGTCACCGAACATGTCTTTGAGAAACAGACGCTGCGGAACGTAATTCAATATATGGCGAAGGGGACTCTACCTGGCGGTGGTACACTCACAGCGAAGGCGGCTACAGTCCCCGGTATCTTTGACCCCACGGGTGTAAGTAAGCTCCATTCTTGACGGTGGTACAAGGCTGACTTGTGATTTCCTGAAGATCTTCTACAATAACTGGCCCAGTACTTTGACCCCAAGCTGGGGAACTAGCCCAGTGATCACAGCTTTTGGAGCCCTTGGGCATGCTGAGGCACCGGCAAATTATGATAACCTTCAAGTATGCGATGCAGACCTGAACGCCATCAAAGCAAAGGTACGAGCTACTCGCCAAAAATTTCAATTTTCTAGGAGTAGAATCTGATTCCAAAACCAAGGTTACCGCGGGCTATGCCTTCATTGCCTCCACTGTTTTCAAAAAGCTTGGCCCACTCGAAAAAGTGGCCTTCCTCGCAGATGTGATTGAGTATGTCCTGCTCTCCAATATACTCTGTCAATTTGAGGAATTGCCCACTAATAAGCATACAGCACTTTCTCTTATGTCTTGTACAGTCAAACGGCTAAGTCCTACAATGCTGCATACCAAGCGCTCATCAGCTTCTGGTAAGCTCAATCCTCGTGAAGATTGACCATCGCTAATTCTTTAATTATAGGACGCTATTTTCACAGCATCCTCAAGCTCAGGCGGGCTACGACTACGTGGGAGGTGAGCTATGTATCCTAGATTTCAAGGTGATCTCGCATTTCTAACATGGTTTCCTGTCTCGCAGCGTTCAAGGAGATCGTAAGCGCCGATATCGATCATCAGGTGTCAACCGCTTTGGCTCTGTTCATAACCTACACAAATCAGGCATTCACAACATGGAATGATCCAGCCAGTATGTTATCTTCTATGTCTCCTGACAGCTTGAAAGATTTATTGAACCTTGGAATACTAATGTTATTTTAGCTATTGCTGCGTATAGTGCGGTCGTTGTCACCGCAAATCAGGATGCGTTGGCAGACTTTTTGAAGAATGCGGCTGTTTATATTTCTATGGATAAAGCGACTATGTTGGCTTAATTCAAGTTTGCATATCCAGCATGTGTGAGGACAAGTCCGCTTAAATACTGAATGAGTTCTAATTCAAATCTTTAACTCAAAAATTACCCACGTCGATGAGCTTTGAAAAAAGCATCACTACATGTACTAGCAGTGTTCGCACTTAACATTGAAGTATAACATGACTTTTATCCCTATATTATCTATGCTCTTCATAGACCACCTAGTCCGAGTCCTTCTTCAAGTTATTATCACCCCTCTCTTACTCTGACCACCCCACTTCCCATTACATCTACACATCAGGTCATTCTACAGTAGTAGGTTGTTCTGTGACCACTATCAAGGAGCAGCTAGGTAAGTCAGGTGGCATCTCTTCAGAGGATGTTAATGAAACCTACTTGATTTTCCCCCTCTCAAGAATATTCTTTCATGATCCAGCCTCCTTGAAATAGCTTCAAATTCAAGGTTAGGCGAAGTCAAAGACACATGAACCAACCCCACCAGTATCCGACAATACCGCAAGCTCGTCAGGATCAAAGGTTCAATTCATGGCCCGGGACGAAGACACGTAAGGCAGGAGAACAATCAAGTAATTGGGCCATCGAGACCCGGAGCTCGGCTTCGTTGAGCATATTCTTGATGTTAAATCGGGGACCGGTCAGACCCTGAATCCCTCCACAAATTCCTGACAAACAAGTGGGTCCGTGGAATGAGTGATGAGCGCTTACGGGAAGGTGTTTTGAACAACCTACCTGCGTGGACTGCCCAAGACAAGGGTACTTTGAAGCGGTGCGTTGAGCATGTAAAATTCCTTCGCAATAAGATCGAACCCATCCGGCCAGCTAAGCCTGCGTCTGAAGAGTCAAGTGAAATTGCGTAGGTCCCAGGACCTCCAGTGAGGCCCTGTCCCATACGAGTGTAACAGTACTGCCCGTAGACAGTCCCAAATCCAGTCTTGTACTGATGCTCAGTAGCAAGTGGGAGAGCCCAATAGCCATTAGCTCACTCGACCACGCAGACGAATACGCTCTTCGAGGTATTCACTCAGGGATTTGGAGCCTTGGGAGAGCTCAGAGATGGCAGTGATGTCCGCGACTTCATCCTCTTCACTTGGTTTCTTCCGAGGGAAGCGCTCTTTCAACTTGGTGCTTAGGAGCTCAAAATTCTGTTGGGTTTCGTCGTCAAGGGTATTAACGTACTCCTCGGCGGCGCCAGTAACACTGGTCATGACCGTCATACATTGGCCTTCATTTCGGTCATTCTGCGATAGGCCAGGGTGAATCCACTGTATCTTACAGCGGGACGGATGGGCAGACAAGGGCAAGGCCCCGATACGAAATACTTTCAACATGATGATGGATGCCCTAGACCGGGACACCAGTCGTCAAGGCAAGAGTGTCAAAACAACTCCCGCAGTGGAATTACAGGAAGATGCCGACCCTATCCAAGCAATTTTACGCCAAGTTTACACGTTACCTCGTGCTAACCATCGTTCGCGCACCGTAGAATCGGAACCTCCCCCTGACACTATCCCACAACAACGAGGTCACCCTTCAACGTCCGAAGAAGGGATCACCGAAAAGCATTCTTACTTATAAGCTCTCACCTACCTTTCTCTTACTTTTCTCTTACTTTTCTATCACTCTTCTATCACTCTTCTCTCACTCTTCTCTCACTCTTCTCTCACTTCTCTCACTTCTCTCTCGCTTATTTTCTTTCTTGTTTCTCTTATACTTTGCCCTTGTCCTTTTATTATTTCTTATCATTTTATGATATTTTTCTTAAATATCATTTCCCCTAGTCAAGTCTATAAATACCTTACGCTCTTTTTCCTTTCAGCTTCATACTTATCTCCTCTCTCCTATATACAACACATGATTTAATAACTCTCGTCAAATCAAATACCTTGTTCACCACCCGTGAGATCCTACAAGAGCCTTTGGTCAACCTGAAGCAAGCATCGAACAAGACCAAGAGTTCAGCTCTCAAGAATCTGCACTTTGCCGGTCAGCTTGTCCCCGGACTGGTTCTGACCTAAACAACTCGATTGATGACCCTCTATCCGATTGCTTGTCAAGTGAACCAGGTGTTACGCGGCTACTACTTTCGAACCAACGCATTCTACCCCACGCCTACGAGCAATCCACTCGATTATTCAAGTGAACGAACAGGGAGTACAAGGTAGCTTTCTCAGCATGTCGGGCAGATTCTTAGTGCTGTTTTCCAGAGTGAAAACATCGGGCTCTATTTCGCAGACGCAAAAGCTGCGAGTTTGCGCACTTTGAATATCCCAGATCTGGGAATAATTGACAAGAGATCGAATCTGCATGTTGTTGGAGAAATCAAAGTACCTTGGGTTGAATCCCACTCGCTATCTACTGCAATTACCCAATATCATATGGGTGAGCAACTTTCCCTGAGACATTGTCTGGGTATTCACAGCCATTCCTGAACATTGATCCGCAGACTCACTGATGTTCAATTAGGCCAAGGTTCCCATATGCACTATATGTGGGAAATTCGACTCAAGCATACCGTTATGACCACATATCAGACTGTCTTTCTCCGGCAAAGTGTCCAAAACCAGAGGTGGCAATTGGAGTTTTCTACGGACATCAAAAATGCAAACACTGGAAATTCCACCACTGTACGGAAGGCCTTCTGGTTTATTGCCAGATGATGACGAAGAGGAGTGGGATTCAAGGTCGAGGTTGGCCAAGAAAATGCTCCGGCCAATGGAATATGGGCTTGCGGAAATCGAAAGAAGGAGGATAGTAGTTACCATAGTATGAATACAAAGCTCCCATTTTGGATTGTCGATCGTCCGATCAGGCTTTGAGTCCTCAAGCCGCGACGCGGCACTGTAGCAGCGAGGTTAAGAAAGTATGTCCTTGTGCTTGGCCAACAAGGTCAATTAAATGGAGATAATAGTACGTCATCCTCGTTGGACTCACTCGTAAGCGCCCGGTGGTAGACCTGCACATCCATGCCCAGTCGTGTTTGTAAGTACCTACGCGGTCACCCACCTGATTACCTACCTGGTCACCTACCTGGTCACCTACGTGGTTACCTACCGGGTTACCGGAAACTTGAAGGAAAGTGTAGCTGATATATCAATGCATGTAGGCAACGGGTCAGCCATAGGGATGATTTGTAGGCTAGTTCAGCCCTCCCCTTGGGGTATCATGCCGAATGGTGACAGAAAAGAAGATGAGAGGATATCTCACCATTTTAGAGTTGATTCGAAGCTCGAAGCCAGTGTATTTCAGAGAAAACAAGCAATTATGCGAGAACTTGAAGCTCAAGAGCCCTTTGAATGTCAAGTTCAGCTGTCTCCAGTCCATCGCCACTTGAAGGTAAATATAGGTAGTGTAGTGGGGAGTCGTGTCCGGAGGTGATATATCATATTTACTGTATACGGTGTGACTAAGCAATACGGTGTATAAATACGTTTATGTGTGTTAGTTAGAACATCAGACCATCTTTCCTTCTTCCATCTACCCCTTGGTTCTCCTTCTTCACCTCCGCTACCTCCAGTGGCGTCCCTGTAACTCTTCTTCCCTATGGTTCACAGATATGGGCTATAGAACCAAACGACCGGTTCTCCTCTTCAGTAGCTAGCGTGGGCATTTGGTTTAAAACTTCCATTTAGAAGTATCTCCTGCGGGTTTTTCTCCATCCCAGCTCACATCCTTTTCCGGTGGTATTGCAAGACCATGGTTGACAAAAACGGTATCAGACCATTTGACTGTGTCTTTGTCCACGAATTCCGCATTGTAAAAGCCAACCCAGTATCTGTCCATTATCAGCGATGAATTCAACGTAGGGATCATGATAGGTGAAACTTCTAACAGATGCTCGCGAGTGCGGTGAAATACAAGGTTATCCGAGCTAGATTCTTCCGGAGATATACCGAGCGCTCTCATTTTTCTAAGAATTTTAGTATTTGAAAGTTTTTTGAAGATCATTCTCGCGGTTTCCCATCGTTGGTAACTTACATATATGTGTCTTTGAACTGAGTCCGGATCTTATCCCGAAAAGATCTCGTAAGCTTCCAGAATGGACTCTCTGACATGTAGTCTCCCCAAGCGCGTCCATCACCCAGTTTCTTTCCAGGAACACGTTCCCACACAATTGTAATATGGAACCCACCTGGGACATAGCCCTCGTCCCCTTGTTTCCCTACCTCATAGCCAAGCAATTCCGGTGTAAATTGAGAGAGTTCTGGATCGGCACTCATAATTTTGTAGGCCCGAAGCTCTGCTGGCTCCCATTCTACCGCTTGTTGAGCACGTATCTCGGAGGGCTCGAATTCCGTATTGACCTTTGGGATTTGCACGTAGACACGGATCTCCACATAAGTCCTTGGGGCATCGTCGCGGCAACATTGTAGTCTGGTTGTGATAAAGGATAATGTGTCGTCATCCAATTTCATAGGATCTTCCTCGTCAAGCTGGTGGTCATGTTCGTTGCTCACCTCACGGATCCTCCATCGACCTGGAGTAGGATGTTGGGTCTCGATGATGGCACCTTTGACGTACTTATCTTTCAATGGCCCTTGACAAAACCAGGAAAACCTGGACTCAGTGATCTCCTTCATGTTTGAAGGTGATATGAGTGAAAAGTGGGGTTTGAGAAACGTTCGATTTTTGATGAGTGGGCTGATTGAAGAGTAGATGGTTGAAGGACGCGATGTGTAGAAGTAAGAGATGGTTCCTGAATAGTGGATCAGTGAAGAACAATAATGCGTGTTCCTATTGGATGGGCTAGTCCTGATTAGGCCTAGCGTACCCGTAATATGGGGCTCCACGATCAAGATGATGAAGATGACCATGTGATGACGCGAACACGGAACGAGCATGGGTATGGGGAAAATCAGGGCAGTTCTTTTGTCGGGCTGAAATGAGCCAAGGATCTATTTCCAGACTAGCCCGAAGGTAATTTCAAGTTTGCGTCATGAAACCTGAATTGAGTTATCTCACCTTTCTCTGCTATTCTTAACTAAAATGACTGCCCAGGGCACTTTCAATGTTCATAAAGAGAGCTACGGAGGATTCCTCCAGGTGACCCAAGGAGGCCTTTCATAGACAGCTAGTATAGTTCCACCAGTTGACCGAAGTGAAATCTGATTAGACGGTGTGTTCTTTCAAGTTTACACAAGTTCAAGTTAGGACTCGGACATAGGCTCGAGCACTCGAATCTTATCTACGAACTCGTAACAAAGAAAATGGACACATCAAGCGCCACAATATGAGTAGTAAAATATTAAAAATGAGATTCAGCCCAAGGGCCACCATAATCGTGTCCAATAATACATAGAATACATATCTCTTGAATGCCTCGTAGCATCATCAAATTCCCGTCCTCTACCATGAAGGTAAAAAGACACCGTAAAAGAAACATCCAAGAGAAAGAAGAAGTGAAAGAAATACCCGAGGAAATAAACTCCGATCCGTGTCTGTGAGACGCCATAGTCTATGCCCCGTATCCATCTTGCAGTAAAAAAAAAAGAGCCCAATTCGTATGCAAGCGAAGAAAGAAAAAAGGCCAGGAAATTGTTATCATCGCTTGTAAGCAGGAAAAAAGCAGAGCGCAGGCGGAAGAATGGTCGAATTGAAATATGCCTGGAAAAGAAAACAAGCAGGCGGGGGTATCTCAAGGAGGTAGATGGCAGATGTCGGAATAGTCAAAAGAGGAAAGAAAAAGCCGAATAGAGAAGAAAAAGATAAGACAATGTCTAAGCCACGAGGGACCGACGAGTCGTAATAGGAATTGGTTTGGGGCCCGAGATATCCAGCTTCGACATATCGAGATCACTGGTATCATACTTGGCCGAGGTGCGCTTGGAGCGATCAGTGCTGGAAACAAGGACCGGTTCAGCACCAGGAGTTTCATCATCGCCCACAGTACTGCAAACAAACTGGTCCTCAGAGATAGGCACACCACCAAACATAGAACCGAGCTGCTGCAGAAGCGCAACGAAATTGGCATGCAATTCCGCGAAAATGTATTCGTTTCCAACGATTTCAGCCAGATTGCGCGCGCGGATGGGTCCCATGCGGCGCGGTTGTCCGGCCGGATCCATGGCTCGACCCGTCAAGAAAGAAGAAACAGGCGTGTATTGGCGAGCGGTTCTGCTGGGATTCTCCTTCTCTTCGCGCTGCTTCTCTCCTTCCTGAAAACGCTCAGCGGCGCCGATGATGCTGGCTGCGATGCGCCCGAAAGCGCGCCAGATGACGGGGCAAGCGCGGAATGCTCTTCCGGCGTCTCTTCCGGCGAGTGCCACCAGGGCGTAACTGCGACGTTTGCCACGCGCCATAGGATCGGGGAGACGGAAGATGTAGGCGATCGTGTAGCCTGCTACGGAATCACCGAAACAGATTGGGCCGGCGGATAGGCCGCGTGGGAGGAGTTCACAGCTCAAAGTACGGATGGAGGATCGGCGCAAGAGCGCATAATCGGCGGGGTTTGGTGGACCATGTTGCGAGAGGTAGGTTAAGATGTGTGTGTGGCAGGAAGCGTCGGATGCGACAGAGGCAGAGTGGAGGGACTCGGGCGGAGAAGGGTGGGCATGAGGATCGGGGGTCTCATCCATGTCGGAGTGGTTATTACCACAGGAGTAGACGACTTCGCGAGAGCGCAAGACAGGGCTCGAGCCATTGTTGGATTTGCCATCGCGGCCTGGGGAAGGGAGCTGCTTGCTTACTCCCTCTGGGAGGGAGAGGCTACAGCTGGCGCAAGTGTCTCCATCGACGTTGCCTGCACGGTTTCGCTCCTCTGGTGAAGCTGGCTGGGGGCGCAAGAAGTAAGGGTGATCCTCGATTTTGGGAGACTTGGATTCAGGAGCAGTGTGGCTGGGAGATTTGGGAGGTGATCGTGGACGGGGAGAGTGCGATGGAGTCGCGGGGGAATGATCCGCATCAGCGTGACATTGCGCACATGAGAACGGAAGGACCTGGGAACAGATAATGGAAGTTGGGCCATGCACTTCACAAAAGTGCGTCAAGGATAGCTGGAGAATGCCATTAGAGGGATGATTCCATAACCCAGTAACCGGGTTACTGGTTTACCAGGTGAGATGTAGATCGCGACTCACAATGAAATCCATGGTGGATTGTATCACAGATCACCAGGAAGTTCAGTCCATTATTGCGACATGGCCAGAAAGTAGAGGTAGAGAGAAGATCCACTCCAAGAGGGTAAAAATTGAGTTTGGGGAGGGAAGAAAGGATAGATTATATCCTAGTTTAAAGGGTTTAAAGGAAGGGGGGGGAAGATCTCTCTCTATTAACACTTTTGCCACGGCCCAAAGTTACATTAGGATTACCGTGTCGGCTTCGGTCTTCGACCGAGTGGAACTCTGGAAGCCCGATGGAAGCAAAGAACAAATGGCCGGCCCACTGAGGCTTTTTGGATTACTCTACTCGATTCCGGACACGCACTCCAAGGACCAAGGGACCACATAATTATAGAGTACATTCACTGATACCTCACTTTGTTCCTATATTCCTATAGTACAAAGCCTTATCTTTCACATTCTTGTACCTTACTCCCCCCTTTTTCTCTATTTTTATTATACCTATGATATTATAATTTCTTCTTTCCAAATTTCCCGTGCTCTAGTCCCGTCTGAAGGGAACCGAGGGCCGCGTTCATCCAGTGGGGAATGGCTGCAACCAGGGGGGAGCCCGAATGCCGGGGGATCTATTTAGAATTTCTGAATTTATGATTTCTCATTTTTCGCCCAAATCTGATAGCTTGAAGGATCATGGATCTCCTAAATTAAACATAAATACATAAATATCATATAATAATATCATAATAAAACATTCCCGGAGTACAGTGATGTATCAGCTGGACCTGTCCGAGACGGGCCGATCACTTTTCTTTTTTTCTTCAAGGATAAGGAATGAGAGATTCTAACTGGGACTATGTAAATAGCGATAGCACCTGTCGAGAAACCGAATTCCATTTATTGCACAGTTGAATCGACTCACCGGACACCTGGGCATCTGGATCTTCCAAGAGTCCAAGACCACTATGTATAAACTCACCGGAAAAGCTGATTCCCAGGGCTCCGATTTGTTACGGTTTAGTCAAGGTGGTTGTTTGGGGTGTGAGTCTCCCCGGAAACTCAATAACAATCAGTGCCCAAGACTACTAGTGTTAACCTGAATGTCACTAGTCGACATCTGATACTCGAATTAATCTATGCCTTGATCATCCGATCTCCCCTTTACTCTGTACTGGGCAGCTGCCTAAAAATGAGAGTCGGATCACTGCATACATTCACTATGGGCTAAGACCCTCGCTCTCGGGAAAACACGAAATGAATATGGGGTTTAATGGACGGAAGGCGTCGAAGAATCGACAGGGATCATAAACCTTGAATGCATGATCCTCGAATGAGAGAGGAGTCTATCGATTCAAATAATTCAAATATTAGAAGAAATTCAAAAAAACAAAGCCGTTGAACCATCTACACGGTATTCTCCAACGTCATCACTCTCCATGCATGTGTCGACGATGTACACACTTGAAGTACTCCGTACACCCTACACCTACTGGCACTCACCTCCGATCGGCGTTCAGTACATACACACATGGAGTATTTACGGAGTTAACATCCGTACATTATGATTGCATCTCGGTAACTTCCAGATGTCTTTTACCCGACAAACTGGATACATAAAGAGAATCAGGTAGAGCCGCGACCAGGGAGTAGTGGCTATTCGCTTAGTGTCCTTCCCGTTCGAGCTTGAACTAGGAGTCTTAGGACCCTCGGTGGCGTTAACCGTGACGATGTCTCGGCATAGGATGGGAAGTTCCCCCGGATCCTTGCTTCTGTGGTTAACAAGTTCAAGTTCACTGAAACTTGAACTTGAAGGGGATCATCGCTCTTCCACTCCCACTCCGTGCCGACAAGATTATTACCATTGGACGCTCTCCACATCCGAATTCCGAAATCGCAAATTTAATTATCCAAATTAGAATTATCCCTAATTATCCCTCCAGAATATTACTATGAAACAACATGTGAATGTTATGAGGGATTTAACGAGTAAAACCAAATTAAATCTCTGCCGAGTCCCTTTCTGCAGAAGCCATGGATCCGACCATTACCTAGCGTAATGATCTTGCCCAATCGAAGATTAGATTTTCATAGGGTTTAGACAGAACTCAAGTACAATTGAACATGCAAGTACCAACATTTGAAAAGAATGGTAATCCCCAGGTTCGACCAGAACCCTTCAAGTGTTAACTGCCGTGACCAGTGAATCTTTTAACCCTCCACCTGGGCAGATGTCTGGTTCAAGTTTCCTTTACCCGCTTTCCGCCACCCAGACACGCGACAAGCGGAGTGTGTGCTAAAAGCAGCAGAGTTTAACGGAAGTACATTCTCCGTTACTCCATAAAAAAAGACTCCATCCCAGACTCCATAGGCACACGACAGCTTAACGGTGGCTGGGGCCGATGGAGTCGAGCCATGCCGATATTAATAATTCCTAATCCACTTTGGCTCCAGGGCTACCGTTTGGAGGAGAAAATGATCCCAAGCATCCCGTAGCACTGTTTCCCAAGTCAAGTAAGTAAACTTGTACATCTTTTGCAAATTTGAGGAAATACCCTCCGTTCTCCCGACCCATTCATCTCATCTATATGATTTGCCCCGATCTGTGCACTCAACTCGATATGGACACGGGTGAAATGGGTGCGGGTAACTCTGTTCGGGACGTTCCCATGGGTTCTTACGTACAAATGTCGGGCTGTGTTATTAAGACATCCTAGAACTTAGTGTACGAAGTAGTAAGAAGTGCATCGAGTTAATAAACTACGACAATACAATTGGTTATGCAAAGCAACTAGTGACCAGTAGCTAGTACATCTAGGATAAAATGTACTCCGTACTTAGATCAGATTCCAACCCCACGTGGTGATGCTCAAGTCTCACAGTCTGCAGGAAAACACATGATTTACAGCCAAAATGCAGCTCACTCTAAAGCACACCTATTGGCCTTCGGATATGCAACGCAAAACAATGTCCGCTGATCATCATCAGTCCCAAATAAAATTTCTGCGTGGATCGGGGGTCTGCGCGATTATCGTGTTCCGGTGGAGTCCTGGATGGGGTCCGGACAAACCCTAAGGGGAAACTCTTCAACTGACCTACTGCTCTAGGTACACCGGTGGAGTATCGCATGGAGTCTGAATCTTCCGCGAGGAACCATACAGAACCATTCTGATTATGCGGTGCGTTGCCTGTGGAACAATTGGATTGCTTGGTGTTTTGAGGAACCATGGACGGCCCAATGCTATTATTATCGTGATTATTTTGATTACATATTAATGTAGATCTTCATTGATGGTATCCCAAATCATCACAATCAGATTGTGATGATTTGAATACTTGTAAATCGTAGTGATATGTACGCCAGAACTGAGCATATTTCTGCTCACTGGCACATGTGGCCCTCGGCTATCCTCATTGTTTGTGGCGTCGGCACTGGACGTTTCAGTGGTTTCAGTGGCGGGGCACTGGTTAGACCATCTCCGAGGCTCACGGTAGACCGAAGAATGTCTCATGGACTGAATATGTTTCAGGCAGCGTAACCGACCAGACCAAGGGAATATACTCCGGAAGAGCATACGCGACAAGATTCATAATCGAGGCTAAGGAATCCATCCAAAGCCCCATAGTTGACAAACCTAGTGGCGGTCGTCCTTGGGCATACGTAGACCCATCATCGACAGCATATTTCCGGCAGGTCCGGCAGTGCCAGCCTGACCGTGAAGCGCCTCCAAAAGATTTTTGGCGAGATTGATATTAGCATTGTCATCGTCATAATCCTCAGCCTCGGCATCGGTGATCTTTCCTTTAGAGGTATCACCTCCAGACGAGAGCTGCTGTTGGAGCTTCTTTCTGTTTAGATCCAATACACCGGTGCCTTTCAGTTCAGCTTCCATCTGTCGAGAGAGTTCTTTGATCTGATCGGTATCATCCTCCTCGTCGTCGTCTGCATCGAGATCTTGAATGCGGTTTCGGTTCAGTAACGGTGTTGCAAGGGATGGGCCTTGACCAGGTACAGAAGGCATTCCCATCATCTCCTTCATCATTCGGGCGAACTCCTCTTCGTCAAATGAAGCTTCCTTGTCCTCGCCGTCGCTGCTGAGCTCGTCTTCATCATCATCGATGTCGACGTCAGAGTCGGTATCGAAATCATCAAATTCAGCCCCATCAAAGCCTGCTGAGGTATCATTTAAGAATTCTTCAAAGCGGGCAACGATTCTTTGTAGATTTTCTTGGGCGCCTGCATCGCCAAAGTTTCCTCCATCCTTATCTTTGCCCTTGCCCTTGCCTTTCAGCTCCCGATCCAGATCTTCGAAGCTGATATCCATCCATTTCTCGTCATCCTCTGTCTTATCCCATGTCTTGTCGATTTCCTCATTAGTTGGTAGTTCTTCGTCCCCGGTCTCGACATCCTCCAATACTAACTTCATCTCTCGAACAGCCGCCTTGTCTTGGTGGTGAGGATCATAGAGTAGCATTTCAAATCCACATGCAAGCTTCATTCCAGTTTCCGCACGGGTGTAATCTGGGTCAACGTCGACCGGCGGCAATTTCCCTGACCAGCTGCTTGGAACAGGGAACTCTTGACTTTTCAATTGGGCATAACCCACGCGAGTAAACCGAACGCTGACCGTGACCATATCATCCGGTTTGAAAGTAAGATCTGAAGAGTCCTTGGCGCGGAGAGGTTTCAGGGCAATAGGGTCGCGAACGTAGAATGCCTCGACGGCGGGTGAGATATATGCTGGCTTCTGGTGGAGGAGGAAGGCGACCTTGCGGGGAATGGTCACCAGGGCGGAGTGAAGGTTCTCTGAGATTTGCTTGGGGTAGTTACGCAGTCTGTAGAATGCCTCTTCTTGGATCATGGTAGATTTGATGAAGCATGTTGGTTCCTCCTGTATGATCTTTCGAGCTTGAGGGAAAGACAGCTTCTTCGTAACTTTCTTTCCAGTATCTTGTTTGGGCTTGATGATTTTGAGGTCTCCTTGGTTGATCCAAACCTAAAAGAATTATCATTTAGTGAGTCATTAAACCCGTGGTATATAACGGGACGGTGGCATGTCTTACCCTGTTGTCCGCGACTTCGGGCTCCAACCATGCAGGAAGAGTGCCCGCAGCTTCGACGAGCAAGAATTCGCCATCGCTATCCACGACCCTAACCCAGATATCTTTGTGACGTTTTGTCAATTCGCGAAGGATGTACACCACAACCCACTCGTCCTCGATTGAGTCGCCGTAGTTGGTGCGACCGCCAAGATATGTCATTCCTGCGAAGGATAGTCCCTTGTTAGCAAAATATATAGTATAGAAGCGCCGATCATCAAATTCCAAAATTCCTCACCATCATCTTTATTAATCTCTAGGCGAAAGCTTTCTCGCTGCCAGATATAACCCTTCAATAGATCTTTTGTCAATTCCGCGGCAGTGCGCTGCACTTCAAGCAATCGGGCCCTAGTCTCAGCCGCTTCATCGATAACGGCGGGGGCGGGGGAGGGTAGATAGTAGATGAAGTACTCCACAGAATCATCAGGCAATTCTGGTTTAGGGATTGGTCGAAAAGTGGACTTAAACCACGCGATATCCTCCTCGGTCGTCATGATCTGAAAGCTGTGTTGCAGGGTTCAAGATAAAAGCGATCATGACCTCATGGGCATTCCTTCAAGAAAAAAGAAAAAGCGGCGAAACTTTGGACCCACTCGTGACCACGCTAAACCAGAAGCGGCTAGACATCAACAGTCTTCGACTCTCATCGCAACGTGAACATAACAACGTTCTTGCCCCATACTTTCCCCAACTTTACTCCCGAGTCTTTGGGACAGTTATGGTCGCGCGTTGAACGCTCCTGACACGTCTGTCACTTGGTCCCGGCACAATGGCGTTTCCCTACATCGACACGCCGCGCACCGAAATCGACGGGAACGCGACTTATCTCACGAACGGCTTTCGTAGCGTGGGACGAACACATTTATCAGCTCTGGATTCAGTGGAAAACTCATTCCACACGCCTTCGAAGGATAATGACGTGATTAAAGGCTTCGATAATGGGAGGAGACGCGTCACCGATACCAGCAAGCTCGGCACCCCGCGCGCCAGTAACAACTCGAAGTCGACACGAAGCGCGTTGAGACACCTTCCTTCAGCAGCTCCAGCGAAGGGCGAGTTTACACCCCTGATGAGAAGCGCGACAAAGAACAATTATCTCCGACACGCCTCTACTGCGCGAGGAGGTGACGGACCGAAGACTCCGGGTTACATGCGTGAGGCTAGTCGGATCGCCCACACTCCTGGATTGCCTACAATCGATATGTCCGATATATATGAGGAGGATGCGACTGCTGATGACCCAACTCCTCTTCCACAAGCGGCCAGCAGCAGCGTTCAGAGCACACCTCTTCCCGGACTTGGTCGAAGCGGTGGAGGAGTTTTGGGAGATGGGCAGAACATGACTCTGAAAGAACAAGAGAGGGTAAGGTTTAAATCTGACTTCGAACCTGAGATCCGGCGTGTACTGACTTTTACAGATTATCGACCGACTTGACAAAGACAACTGGAACCTCAAGCTAAAGATTCATTACCTCGAAGAACAACTGGAGAAAGCCGGTCCGGAATACAACAGCGCTGCTCTCAAGGAGAATACGGAGCTGAAAGTCTTACGGTTGACGATGCAACGCGATATTTCTCGGTACAAAAAGAGCCTGCTCCAAGCAGAACGCGACTTGGAGGATTACCGGCAACAACTCGCAGAGATGAGGGAGAGAGCTCGGAGGCGACAAACCGATGAAGAGGTCCAGCAAGAGATGGATTTAATGCGCGAAGAGGTCGACTCCCGTGACAAAGAGATCCGAGAATTGCGGGAGGAACTGAGACTCATCAAGGACGGCCAATCCCAAGAAGTCGAGAAGCTTCGTGACGAGGTTGAGGACTTGGAGGCAGCTGTCCGAGAAAAGGATCGGATGATCGACGAACGCGACGAACGACTGGAGGAGTTGAGAGAGAAGGACAATGAGAACGAGGCCGCTGCTGAGCTCCAAGCCGAACTCGACCGCGCAAAGGAACAGATCCAAGAGCTTCAAGACACCCTTGAGAAAGCAAAGGCGGATATGGAGGATGCGGCCTACACTGCTAGACAGGCAGTGGACGAGAAGGATCGTGCTGAGGAGGATCTCCGAGAGCTGCAGGATGAGATGTCAAATAAGTCCTTCACAACAAAGGGACTTAGCCGGCAGCTCGAAGAGAAGAGCGAAAAACTCGAGGAGGAGATCCGTGCCATTCAACAAGATAATGATTCACTGCAAAACGAGCTTGACAGTAAAGATCGGTTGATATCGCAATTGGAGGAACGTTATCAGGCAACTCAGCAAGATCTGAGGAGCAATACTGGCAAGTTAGGCGAGGATCTGGAATCGGCTAGACGTGAGCGAGATGTGGCACTTCAAGAGCATGAGAGAACATCTGCTCGTCTGCAGGAGGCTCTTGAAGAGGTTCAGCGTCGAACCGAGGAAAAGGAGCTTCTACAAACTCGGCACCATGCTCTCACTGATGAGTCAGGTGGTTTGCAAGGTGAATTGAATCGAGCGCAGTCAAGGATTCGTGAACTTCAACAAGCCGTTGAGGAGGCTACCAACCGTGCACAAGACAACCAAAACCTTCGCTGGCAACACAAAGTGGAAGTTGATCGACTACAAACTGAAATCGAAACCCTCCAGCATGAAATCGAAGACAAAGAAGGTATCTTCGCCCTGGAACAGGACCGCTGGGAGAGTGCCAAGCGGGCATTACAGGCTCAGAAAGAGCGAGCGGAGGAGTCAGCATCGGGCTACAAGCGAACCATCGAGACACTCCAGGAAGCGGAACACACTCTTTCTGGGAAAGAATTCAAACTTCAGGAGGCTATCGACAGTGAAAAGCATCGCCACACTCAGGAGGAAGCTGTGCTTAGTCGTCAGATCAAGGAGTTGAGCGATGAGATCACACAGAAGAGGAATATTGTTGATGAACAGCGTAGTGACCTTCTCACTGTGCGAGAGGAGCTTCGAATCTCTCGACGTGAGGAGCACTCTCTTCAAGAAAAGATTCAAGCCTTAGAGGATGAAGTGGTGGTCTTGCAGTCTAGCTTGGCAGATGAGCAACAATATGCCAAGGGCCGAGCCCTGAAGGGATCGCCTGATGTTGAATCTCAACTGCAGAAAGCTATTGCTGATAGACAAACTCTCCGTGACCAGCTTGCCAATGCCCACGTTGAATTGCATGATCTGCGAACGTCTATGGTCGAAATGGAGACTGAGCGAGACGAACTCCAAGCTCAGATTGAAAGAGTGCAGACTGGCGATGACACCACCCGATTTGATCGCGAGAAACTGGAGCTCCGAAAGACGACAACCCGCCTAGACAATGAACTGAAACGTCTCCGTGATGACAAGGCGGCCTTGATGGAGGCAAAAGAAACCCTTGAAACCCAACTCGGCTCAGAAATTGAACGTGCGACAGAAGAGGAGAACCGTCTATCAGCTGAGATCGACCGCCTCCACGACAAACTGCTGGCTGGCTCGGGCAACAGGGACAGAGAACTGACGTCGGCAAAGACGAAAGTGCAAAGACTTGAACGTCGCATCCAAGAACTGGAAGCCATTATTTCTCAGCAACCTGCTGCTGAACAGGAGCCATCAACACACGGCGATCTTTCTGTCCTTCGTCATAGCCTTGAAGAAGCCCGCAAGCGCGAGAAGTCTCTTCAACAACGTGAAGCTGAACACAAGAGTTCTACACGCAACTTGAAATCGCGTATCTCCGACCTCGAAAAGGACCTTCACGATGCTATGATGAACAAGTTGGATTCTAATTCTCTACAAAACTCGCCATCTAATAAGCTTCATGAAGAATTGAGAAGCCTCCGCAAGCAGCTATCCGAGGCTCACCGGTCTCTCAAGGAAGTGAAATTGAAGAACCGTGACTTGGAGCGTGCGGCCATGAAAGAGGAGGATCAGAAAGATTTACATGAATTGCTCAAGTCATCAACTCTGGAAGCTGAAGCTCTCGCAGTGAAGGTCTCAGAGCGAGACTCGCGATTGAATGAGCTTAAGGCTCAGGTTCGTCGTATACGTGAAGAGCGCGGTTTCTGTGTCCGCAAAGCCGAGGCAGCACTTAAAGATCTGGAGACATTACAACAGCGCTACGCAGATCTCGAGAGAGTATCCCAAGGCAAATCAACCAACAAGAGCCGACACGAGAAAGAGATCCGTGGTCTCGGCAAAGAGATTATCTGGCTTCGTGCCCGCCTACAACGCGAGGAGAAGTTCCGTCGTGACCTTGCTTGGAGCAAGGGTCTCATGGAACTTGGTGAACGCGTTCGTGTAGCATGGTTCGTTAACCCTTTCCCCCTACTAACTCGAGTAATGAGCATATCAACTAACGAGAATCGAAATTTAGTAACGAGGCTGATCTCCGCATGATCAACGAAATGGGTGTCCGAGCTCGTGATCGTAATCCAACCCGAACACCACTTGGCAAATTCCGCACAGCAATCTCCTTGGTAATCGCCGCCACTCGCATGAAAAAGATGGGACAGGAATGGCGAAAGACCAAGAAGCTAGGCGAAGGCTTGAAGCGAGCTAAGAGCGAGATGCTCAAGCGTCGCGAAAGCTCAAGCAAGAGTATGCTCGGTGCATAGATTGATTGATTTGTCTATCTTGTTTTTATGGCTTCTTTGTTTCCAGCGTCATTCACATTAACCCCTTGCCACGAGAGATTCCCCGACATGTCATGTATACACTTGGTTTTTCCTTTTCTGTCTTGAGTTTCTTTGTACTGTTTTTCTGCTTTGGGCGTTTTTGGACTATACTTTGATCCAAGTGATGGGACTTGATGTTATCATTGTACTGGGATTCTGGCATTGCCGAGCATAGTCATTTTTGGCGTGAAATCAAATTAAACTTGAATGTTTCAGTCCTCAAAACTTAAGTTCAAGTTGTCTTGAAGAATGTCTCCTTGTGCGTATAACATGGATGTGTACGTAAACGATCCCAGTTCAAGGCACCCAGATCAATGTCAAAGGTATCAGGACCAATGCATCTCAGTCTAAACTAACCGGGCGAGCCTTGGAATCCCTTGTATTCCAATGCTATTCTCTGTTACACGATATACATATCCATCCTATAGTAAATTGGTTCGTTCAAAAGAGTCTTATGCTAACCTTGGAACAATATGAAAGTTGAGGTTCAATCCATCTAGGACCATCCATGTTAATTTGCTTCAACTGAATTCAATTTCATTTTCTCCTATTCAAATTTTCAACTATCTCTTTTCATCTCCAAAAAAACTATCCTCGGTTCACAGGACCGTCTCTGATTTTACCGTCACGCATGATGAAGAGTAAGCCATCAACTCGTGCCGAGTGCTTACCATATGTATCATCGAACGTCTCATCTTCCCCAACACAAATCTTGTAACTGATCTTAGCATATTCCTTGGCCTGTGCCTCAAGTGAGGGCGCAACTTGACCGTATGCACGACAGAGAAGCATCCAGCACCCAACCACACCATCAGTCATCAATCCCCAAGTCTTGACCTCCAGCTTTGTATCAGAAATCTCGCCGCCGTCAATGACAAAGCCCAGTGCTGCCAGGGCCCTAAGTCCGAATTTGATAGCCTTTCCGAATTTGCGCGAATTCGTCCAGAGCGCAGTGAGAGTTAGGTAGGGTGACCAAGCTAAAGTATGTGGAACTTTAGATTGGGGCCGAGTGTATGTTTTTTCGATGTCAAGAATTGTCTTCTCGATCTTTGGCATTCTCTTATTTTCATCCATGAATAACTTTTGTAATTCTCCGATGAGTTTCTGTCGAGTAGATGCAACAGTGTTACCCAATCTCCGGATGTCTTTGCAGGATGCGCAGTCACAGTTGAAGCCCCAATTTTGCAAGTTTGAGTTCACGTCCTCTGTTCTTCCAATGGGTGATCCGTACCAGAAAGTAATCTCAGTATTGGCCGGGATATCCTTGCTTGCGCGAATGATCATCATGTCCCCAATGAATGAGCGTCGAGCGTTAGATAGACAAGAGTGGTTTATGTAGGATGCCATGAACCAGATTCCAGAGCAATAGAATGTCTTGGTGTCGAGGGCGGATGGTCGGTCTCCACACATTGTTGCGACGTGGCTATCACGCGAGAGAAGTGGGCAACCGAAACTGTTGAAGTCGACTACCTTTTGAATGAGGAAGCTGTGAAATGTCAGTATTTGCAGGGTAGTCAATATGAGGAAAGTGTATGTACCTGTCCACGACGGGTTGTCCATCCACTTGAGCAGTGGAATTCTCAGAAACTTCGTATGTGCCATGATAAAGGTCATTGAACTTGGATGCCAGGGATGGGTTCTTGTGAAGCTTTTGTGCAATTGCCTCAATAAGCTCTACAGTAGAGCCAAGCGCCATCCTTTTGGTGTCAGGGCTGATCATTAATGTCACTGCTAGATCGGACTCATCATGAAATTGATAGCAAAATGCCTTTTCACAGAGCAAAAGATCACCTGCTTTCACGGCCTTCGTGGCGAATAAACCCCTTCCATGAGACTTTGTGTCCTTGATTTTCACCGGACCAATGTAAGTGCCGCGCTCAAGATGTGGAGGGTGGCGCCGCTGAGCTTCCAACATCATTTTCTTGAAATCATACGTTCCAGTTTCTTGTTCAGCGAGGCGGGCAGATGCACGTTGAAATTCGTGTTGGGCCAAAGAGTTCTCCGGATAGTTCTCACCAAGAAATTTGTGAGTCTCACAAGATTCTGCATATCTGCGAAGATAGTACAGAGCTTGAGCCTTTCGGAGAAGTGCTTTTTCAGAGAGTTCGGAATCTTGCAGCACTGAATCTGCGTCGCGGATGGCTGCATCGAAGTGGTGGGTTTTTAGACAAGAAAGGGCACGGTTTAACTCAGTCTTGATCTTGAGATCTGGAGGCGGATCGCGTTCTAGGACCTTGTTGTAGCTATAGTGATATTTAGTCATGAGTCTGTCATAAAGCTGAATGTATTGAAAACTTACCACTGAATCGCAAGCCAATGGGAATCTTCATCGAAGAACTCATTCCCCTTTTCCTTCCAGGAAGCGGCCGAGTCCTCAGCGGAGGTAATTTGAGGTCTCCAGGCTAATGGTACACGCTCATCAAAGTCAGGAATGAGGATAACATCTGAAACATGGTCAACGCGAATGCCATAAGTTCCATCTGCCAGGAGCTTGAGGTAAGGCTCTTTCACCACCAACACAGTACCGAGCGTCATGAACTTTGATAGCTCTTCGCCTTGGTTATGGAGAATGAGCATAAAGACTCTGTCATCCTCATCTTCAGCCATCACTATCGCACCAAGCACAAGGTCTGCTGGGGTAACGGTTCTCAAAAGAAGATATTGTCCCCGGTGATGAGTCTCCACGCGAAGGTCTTCAATCATCATCTTTTTGAGGTCGCTAAAGGGGGCAGTAGAAGGATGATAGGCAAAAGGAAGGTAAGAGCATCGAATCTGGAGAGATTCCGAAGGCCCTTTGATCTCGTTCACGATGTGGACATGTCGGCGCGACATGAATTGGGTGACAGCTTCAAGTCTTGAAATGCTGAGCTTTGGCTTTTGGCCTTTCAACTTTCGGTTCCTCTGGAGATATTGCTTGTGTTTTTCCAGCAGAGCCAGATATTCCGGAATATCAGAGACATCATGGACATCCATAGTGAAATAACGCGTCGGGAGGGTCTGTTGTTGATAACTGGAGATATTGAAACTGCGAGGATTTGCAAGTCGCGGAATGAAGATTGAGGAAGGCTATTGAGATGCAAGGAAGAATAGGATGACGGATAGTAGGAGATCTTTTATCTTTAAGAGGTGTGTTGAGGTAGATGAAGTGACAAAGGTGGGAATTCAGCAGAGAACAATCAGTATGAATTAAGCAGCGATTACAGGCAGAAAAACAAAACAAACGGAGCAGCCTGAAGGGCATATTCCTGTTTGATGGAAAGACACACTTCACCTCAGATACAATCAGTCTAGGTATTCATCTATGAGTTCATATTGAAAATTGCGCAATGCAGTAAGCTGATACACTACAGAGCTTGGGTTTCAAACGACAAGCATTCGACAAATACAGTACTTGGCTCAAATATGATGCAGTAGCCAGCTTCAAGACTCCCTAGCTATATTGTCGGTGGTCATGATGCCTGATAATCACTTTATGCCAGTGGTTGTTCACGTGAGCTGGGAAGGCGCTTGGTGCTGAAAGTGACTAGAAAACATCACCCGCTCTTATCGACCTTCGTTTTCCAGTTCAAGTTGGAGATTATTACTCACTCCTACCTGACCAGGTCTCAATCTATCATCAAGGAAGTATAACAATGAATGTCATTGGGAGTTGATTTTTGAAGATTTGACACTTACCTCTGGGTTCATTTCGCAGTGAAACTAGATCGCTTACAAAGATATACAGGAGCCAACATGGACATATCGGACTACTAGTACCCCAGAGACGGAGAACAATCAACCAGAAGCCTAGACCGGGACGAATCCCGCCCCAATATCAATACGGCAGATCGACATTCTAGCACGTTTGAAGTACACCAAAAGGGTTAAATCTGCGATTTGCTTCGCCACCGGGGGTCAAAGCTACTCAGCCCCGGGTTTATGACATACGTTCGAGCCTCCTGCAGTTCACCACAGCCACAGGGCTGAAATACGGGAACCGAAATCTAGTTACAACTAGAGTGGTCAAGTAAATCCGAATACCCATGGCGTTCTTCTTAATTGCGATCGCGGTCTTCAAGTTCCCATGTTGCTAATTATATACAGTGACTGTTTGTCTAGATTCGCCCTTCTCGCGTAATACTCTCAAATCCCGATTTGGCTCTATTCACGGCCCGCAGTTCATCTGCTCCACGCAAGACGATCCATTCCGATACTCCACAAGATTATTTTGACATCAATACTGGACCACGAGATCAGGGTGCTCCTTACTATCCAAACCAGGACACTCCTCACTTTGTGTGACCGTAATCCTATCATATGGATACGGAATCGTCCAAATCAAATCAAATCTATGCAACTCATTAATACCACTAGCATAGCAAAGATATTGAATGTGAACTTGGAAGTCACTTACCGATCATCCGGGTACTCCACGGGCTCATTAGACCCCAGTGCCTCCTGAATTTCACCCATATTCTTATGTCTCCATGAGATCAGAATATTTCCAGGGCCATCATACGACCGGATCGCATCAGCGACGCACTCGGTGTCCTTGCGCTTGCAATGTAAATCTACATCCAGTCCTAGATCTGCTGCGAGAGGTTGCACCGTTTTGAATGCTCGACCATGCCCACCATCTATACAAAAAGAAATCATCGGCGTTAACATTCAGCACCTTGGAAATCAGGTGTCCCTTTAACTTACTACTAGATTTCATTTTCGGCGCCATGATATACTCAATATCATATCCTGACTTGGCACCGAAGACTTGGCGCAGACATTGTGCGCGCTTGAGCCCGTCCAAGGTCAGCTCGTGGTTGTCTGGGTCTGCGGGCTTCTCGCCATGGCGAATCAGATAGACTGTCGGGTGGTGAGATTTGTCATTCTTTGCTGCAAAAGCACCTGCCGAGAAGAGGCAGAGTGACAGTGACCAGATGGAGGAGAGAAGCATTTTGATCTTGGATCCCAACTTGAACTTGAATGATCGGATATGGTTCGGAGTCTCCGGGTATTAGACGTGCTATTGTGATTCCAATCACTCGGGTTGAATACTAGTACGCAGCTGGAGTTTTGTGAATGTGTATAGTATATTTTCGCTGGTGAACTTGAAGCTTGAGGAATTTTTTTTTCATATGGAGTTTAACATTTACACTACTACTAAGTAGTACTAGTATACTTTAGGGAAAATCATCTTCTGCCTCTGTATGGTGTGTCCACGATCGTGAGGATGAAAAAATGGGTAGAAGTGGATCATGAGGACTGTATTGAGCAATGATGAGAGGTGCATGGGGTATCGGGCCGGTAAGGGGGAAGTGGTTCGAGAGACCTCAGCCCTACGGTCTGAATGATTGGATTAGGAATGTTAAACGAATCCACTTGATCACGGCTAGGCATTGTGATTTTTCTGCTTGGTACTTGGCATTCGGTGTTGGGTATTTCTTACTCCGTAACGGCACGGATGGTCCCGGGCATCGGGGTTGAACATGAGAATGGCGAAAGAGAACCTTCTACTAGAAAGGTGAGGATTCAAACCAATGAGATGAGAGAAAGACTGCAGATAAGTTCAGAATAAGTTCACGCTGTACGACCGACGGTCATTTCTCATGTCACCGGACCCGTCGGGATGATTTGTGGAGTGACTTTGTGCATAGACCCAGTGAGAGAGTTGGTTCAAGTATGTGCATTATTGCGCTCTCGCTCTCGTGTTCGGGTTCATCTTCAGCTGAACAGCGGCCTCGATGACATAACGGGTAAACACCAGTGATGCTTCTGACAGCGCTTAGAAAGTGGAGTATGGAATACGGGCACTGGTAGGCGACGCAGGTTGGGCAGAACAATCTGACAACGTATAACAGCGGTGGCTTAGCGCGCTAGGCAACTAGAATCAAGGGAAATGAAGTATGACGAAGACCGACTTGGCGCGCAACAATAGAACATTCATGGAACAATTTCGAAGATCCGAACCGAGATTCTTACTGGAAGACGCGTATGTAGTATTTTTAGTTCCGCATTGCCGGCAGTCGGCATCGCCACATGCAGCGCATAATGAAAGGGACCTGTAATTATACAAATGTAAGATTAAAAAACAAAGGGATCTGTGGCGGTGCTTAGTGTCAAGGCTGAGTCAAGTTAGGCTGTGTAAAGTGCGAAACTGCGCCTCATGAAAGTTCTCGGCGTTCCGTCAATTTGCGTGGCCATGTGGGGGGTCCGCCCCCCGGTCAGCCCTGTGGTCATCTCTTATAAAAAGGTCATTTCTCTCGTTCCCCTCATTCCTCTTCCCATCAACTTCCCATCTTCCATTCCAATCCAACCTTTCCAATCTACCTCTACCACACTTTACCACACTTCACACATTCATCATGTCTGGCTACTACGACAACAACCAGTACAACCAGGGTTACAACCACCAGCAGCAGCAGGGTGGTTACCCTCAGCAGCAAGGCTACGGTCAGCAAGGCGGTTACCCCCAGCAGGGCGGCTCCAACGATTACTACAACCAGCAGCCCCAGCAAGGCTACCAGCAGCAGCAGGGTGGTGCCAACGACTACTACAACCAGCAGCCTCAGCACCAGCAGCAGTACGGTGGCGAGCAGCAGCAGTACGGCCAGGAAGGTTCCCGCGAGGGGTATGTTTCGCCCCCACATTTTCTAAAATCACACCATAAACAAACACTGACAATTCCTAGTTACTACGGCGAGCAGCAGCAACACCAGCAGCAGCAGGGTGCCCCCGGTGAGGCTCAGGATGGTGAGCGTGGTCTTGCCGGTGCTCTTGCCGGTGGTGCCGCTGGTGGATGGGCCGGTCACAAGGCCAACCACGGCTTCCTCGGAACCATCGGTGGAGCCATCATCGGTAGCATTGCGGAGGATGCCATTAAGAAGCACAACCGGGATCAGGCTCCTCCCCAGGGCGGCCCTGGTGGTCCCTACGGCGGCCCCGGCGGCCCTCCTCCCCCTCAGCAGGGCGGCAACATGATGGACCAGCTCGGCGGCTTCTTCAAGCGCTAAGCTGCTTGATTTTTGATACCTGGCCCCAAGACGGTCTTGCTTTTTTCCTGTTTTATCCTTTTACATTGCTAGCATCTACATCGTGATGACCTTGAGACGCTCATGAATTTCCTATTTTTCTTTTGCTGTTTTTACTATTATTGCGGGGCACGGGTTGGCTGATGTTTTTATCCCCAAATCGCTTCTTTGGCCCATTTATCATTGGCTTAATTCAATAGCCTTCATTTGTATCATTCCCGCATTGATGATAAGAATTCTAAGATCGAATTTATATACTTCCCCCAGTTTGATCTACTATGCTTCCGTATCTGATCGACGAATTAAATTTAGTTCATGTAAGGATCAATTTGCCACTTCGCCCTGCGCGGGGTTGATGATTCATTGCTGACTCAGCGGAATTACCTCAGCTGACTGCCATATTGGGAATAGCGTAGTTTTGAATGCCTCAGGCCGAATATTGTATGCCTGATTTACCAGGTGTGAGTATTTCTGTCTCTGCCTGAGGCTACCGCCAAGTCCGACAAAAGTTCGCGGAGAACGCAAGTCTTCAACACGCCTCTACAGGTTATCATCCATAACAACTAATCAACATGATTGTTCGGCAACTAGGTGTGCGGCAGAGTGAGTGTCATCGCAAACCCAGATATCCCATTCTGAACCTCGAACTAAATTGCTTATAGGCCGCCAATTACTGGCCCTGAGTCGCCGCGCTCCGGCTTCCAGCCGCTTTTTCTCCTCCGAAATCCCAGTCGACACAGCCATTCAGACCCCTACACAGGAGTCAATTGAGCCATTGCCGATTGCCACCCCTATCCCCAAGGCCCAGAACCCCCTGCACGAAGTTGTGCAGGTCTCACAAGCACCCCAAGGAAAATGGGCCCAATGGGAAAAATCAAGTAAGCATCAACTCCAGCCAAATGAAATATCAAGACCGCATTGAACCTAACACATCACAGAATCTAAATTCAACTCCCTCGGCTCCTTAACCAAAGACGCTTTTGACCCAGAAGATGTCATCCGTAACCCTCCCTCCCCATCCGACATCACCCTTGAGCTCCTCCTCGCATCAGGAACCCACCTCGGCCACTCGACCTCCCGCTGGAACCCCCAAAACTCACGCTACATCTTCGGTGTCCGTGAAGGAGTGCACATCATCTCTCTCGACGTAACAGCCGCCTATCTCCGCCGCGCCGCCAAGGTCGTCGAAGAAGTCGCCGCGCGTGGTGGAATCATTCTGTTCGCTGGTACACGCAAGGGCCAAAAGCGGGCTGTTGTGCGTGCGGCCGAGCTTGCGGGTGCATACCACATTTTCGAGCGATGGATTCCAGGCTCCTTGACGAACGGACAACAGATTCTCGGTCACTGTGAGACGAAGGTGGTTAATGCGTTCGATAAGGAGTTGCCGGAGTTCAAGCAAGATCTTGCGGATAGACCTTCCGTCAAGCCTGACTTGGTTATCTGTTTGAATCCTATTGAGAATGTCGTCTTGCTGCATGAGTGTGGTCTGAATAATGTGCCTACTATTGGTATCTGTGATACTGATGCGGATCCTACACGCCTTACCTACCCCATTCCTGCCAACGATGATAGTTTGCGCTCAACAAGCCTTATTGCTGGTGTGCTGGGTCGTGCTGGTCAGGCGGGTCAGGCTAGGAGGTTGAAGATGGCTGAGGAGGGCAAGTTGTCTTATGAGCCTATTACTGTACACGAGTTGAAGGTTGATCCGTTTACGGGTTTCATGCCTGGTACTGAGGGTCAGAAGAAGGATTAAGTGGGATGGCGGTTTTGTCTGTCTGAGTCGCTTTCTTCATTTTCTAGCCCCTTCTGGTTCTTGGCTGTTGTACTTCACTGCATGTCTTGATAGGCTTTCGTTCTATATCCGCGCGATATGCATTCGAGCGTCGGGCTCTTGTATTGTATAGATGATCTTTTTGGTGTTTTCACATCGTTGTGTATTAACAAGTTGCTTCATAAATGCATTTTGGATTTAATTGAGACTCCTGGTCTGTTCTTGTAGAGCGAATGATGTTTACTAAGCTTGGAAGGTTTGAAGGTCAACTCAAATCTACGATTGATTTCTATCCGATTTCTACTACTACCTAGTATTATAACCGGGTCCATTGACTATTCGAAGAAGAAAAATTGAAAATAAAAGAGAGTCATCACATTCTATTCCTATGTATGGTATTCCAAACCCACATCTATATGCAGTCATTATCCAGTGCCCAAATCATATCCCATGATTAAAAAACGACAAAACAACATTGAACCATTTAGGCTTTGATAGTGTACACGAGACGACCACGCTTGTCAGAGCCCTTAGCAACGACCTCCTGGCCAGAGCTAGAGAAAACACGACGCTGATCACCATGGTGAAGAACAATATCGAGTTCCTTCCAAGCAGGCACAAAGCCACTGCTCTCATCACGCTCGAAGTGCACAAGCACCTTCTCCTCAGTCGAGCTGTAGCTGAGTGTGTACTTGGAGATCTTAGCCTTCTGAGAAATACCATCATCCTCGTACCAGGAGTTCTCGAAGACGGTTTCGTGAGAGGATCCCTTGGGAGGGAACACCTCAACACCACGGTAGTCATCAAGCACCTTGACACCCAGCGAAGCAGCGGTTTCATCGCCTGGCACACGGGTGTGCACATCCTTACCAACGGGGATAGCACCACCGACCTTTGCGATGAGCGGGATGCTCTCACGCCACTCGGAAGGAACCTCAACCCACTGGCCAGCAGCGTAGTATGTGTAAGGAGCGTTCATGTTCACGTAACCGTAGTCGAATGCATCACCGGTCTTGCGGGGCAGATACATCTTTGCAACATTGACGCCAGGAGCGTAGACACCGCCAACAAGAACAGAGTCACCGAACCAGAACTGCTCATCGCCGGACTTGAGGGCCTTGGTCCACACCTCGGGATCAGACTCGTAGCCCCAACCAACCCAGCGCTGGGGTGGGTTAGCAGTAAGGTGACTTGAGAGACCAAGAGAGTAGATGTAAGGCAGAATCTCGTAGCGACGCTTGATTGTATCACGGACCAAGTGTGTGATCTCAGGGTACATGAAAGGCTCGATGACCTCACCAACGGAGTTGTTATCGGGAGAAGTCTTGAAGCAGTTGATAGTGAAACGGATGGAGTTACATCCAAGTTGAATCCAGCGAAGGAGGAGCTCGGGGGAAGGCTGAGGTCCCTCGAAACCACCGATATCGTGACCCTCGTATTGCATAAGGGACATACCGGCGTTCAGGGACAGAGCGTTGGAACCCTTCATGCTCTCCCAGCTGGTGACGTTGTCTCCAGACCAGGTACTGCAAGAGTAGCGCATGGTACCGGGAGTGGCACTGCGGGTGAGGACGAAAGGTCGGCAGTTGGGCTCCATGTCGAGCAAGGCATCGTGGGATGACTTGCCCATGAGCTCAGTGTGCATGGCACGACCCCACTGACCGACAGTGTTGGCAACGCCCTGCTTAGCTTCGGCGTTAACCATTGAGTCGTCAACAGCCAAGGTCCAGTCGTCATTGGGAAGAGTGTACTCGTTGTTGTCGTTCCACATGCCGTCAATGCCAACCTTCTTCAGCTTCTGGACACCCTCGAACCACCACTTGAAGGCAGCCTCGGAGGTGAAATCAATGTGACATCCCTCACCACCGGTAGCACCGCCGGCACTCCACAACTGCATGTAGCCGGGCTCCTTGTCATCATCTTGGAAGAAACCACGGGAGTCGATGAGATGCTTGAAGTCAGGGTGAGACTCGAGCAGGAAGGGCTTGATGTTGGTGATAAGACGAATACCATGCTCGTGCATCTGCTTGACCCACTCCTCGGGGTTGGGGAAGCGGTGGTAGTTCCAGGTGAAGACTGTGCGAACCTTGGGCTCATGCTCGGCAATTGAGTATCCAGAACTCATCTGGTGTCCGGAGCAAGGAATGCCGTGCTTCTGCAGTGTCTCGGCGAACTCAATCAGAGCGTCTGAAGCACGGGGCTCATCCAGAGCGCTGTACTTGTATCCACCAGAGACATAACCATAGGCCCAGCGAGGAACCAGCAATGGCATTCCAACTAGCTCCGCATATGAGCGAACGACCTCTTGGAGATTCTTGCCAACGATCATGTACTGTTCCAGACCTCCATACTCCTGGCGGTAGATCTTGAAATGACCCCAGAGACCATCGATCTCTGAGCCAACGGACCAGGCACCACGTCCATGGGTCGTTGAGAAAAGAGCCACACAGCCCTCAGAAGTTGCCTTAATCAAAAGCGGAATGTGTTTGTATAGAGGGTCGGAGTTGTAGGCATCGTATCCGAAGCAGTCGGTGGCGGAGAGTTGGAAATTGCGGCCAGTGAGATCCATGGGAGCGGCCTTCTCGCCCAGACCAACGTGTAGAGCATCTCGGTCGTGAACTGAGTAGTGTGCAACACCCTCGCCATCAGCGACGTATGAACGGAGGGGTAGATCGCGGTGGAGGAGGTTATCGGAGCCGGTCCATGAGAGAGAAACAACGGGAGTCTCAGTCCACTCAACCTTAGCAGTGACGCCGCCAATTTCAATGGTCTTTGACGATTCTGACGACTGCGCAGTCACGTTCAAGTTCTTAAGGTCTGTCTCGGGCTTGGTGACACTGGGGTAAGGAGGAACAACATGGTCTTTGGAAGTGAAGGTCACTCGGAAAAGGTTTTGACGGATAGCCTCGAACGAGAAGTCAAAGGGAGTCTTGCTCTTGGTGCTGCTGCGGAGATGCACCGATGCATCTTGCTCAGCGCTCGACACGAGCTGGTATCCACGAGGGGAGGATTCTTTTTGAGGCATTATGATTGAAGTTTTGACTCTTCACAAGGAACAATCGCAATTGAGAAAAAGAAGCTCCCTTGACAAGGAGCTGCTGTATTTGTACCATCCTACATGATCCCCTCACCCCGCGTCATATTTTTTTGGAGATATGAATAGCGTGGGGCCATGGCCGGAGATCGGAGCTCATTGCCGACGATGAAGCCGAAGTCTCGACTTGTTGAGACGAGACGTGGGAAACGTGGAATCCAGGGCTAATGTGGGGTCTCCACTTTTGGGTTAGTCTGGGGCCCCAGACCACACACGCCTGTCAAACCCAAAAAGTCCCATTCTTCGTCGGTCTTTTCGCCCGATCCCCGACCACTTTGCCTCTTCTAGCAATTCCGTTTCGTAACTCGTCCACACCACGCGGCATGTTTAGGAGGTACAAGAAGTGATTGGCCCATTGGACGGAAGTTGTCCGTGAATTCCAGGATTCAGCCGTTTAGTCCCATATCGGGTGACCTTGGACGGTGCTAAGTGGCATGAGTAAAGTTGACGAGAATGATACGGAAGAACTAACATCAAACCTTGTAGAATCGCTAGTTCAGAATCGGACTTGGCTTGCGCTCGACCGGGGAGATCATAAACTTCGTTTCCCCACGGGGTGATGCATATCCTTTCCCTCAGCGTGCCCTAGGTGCTTCAAGTTATCTTGTCTTTGTGATATCTTGACTGCCTTCTGCTCTTTCAGATTTGTTCTGTCTGAATTTTCTCATACTACAAACACTTCCTACTTCATATACTTCTGAGAAGCGATGTCACAGGAAGTAGGTACTTCACCGAAGAATCACCAGGAGGATTGTGTCGAGTCTATCGAACATCATGAGGAGCAGCCAAGCAAACTGCAGCATGAAGATCGTCCTGCTTCCAATCAAGGACCTAAGCAGGACAAGGCTTTACAGTTGATTGAGGATTTAGGACACTCGACTATCCTAACGCCCGAGAACAACAAGCGCGTCCTTAGAAAGATCGATCTTCGTCTACTCCCTATCCTCCTGGTGATCTATTTCCTCCAACAGTTGGACAAGTCGACACTATCCTATGCATCAGTCTTTGGTCTCACGGAGAAGACTCATCTCCATGGCAATCAATACTCCTGGCTCGGTGCAGTTGTGTACGTCGCCCAGCTGGTATTCCAGCCTCTGGTTTCTTACCTGTTGGTCAAGGTCCCAATGGGCAAGTTCCTAGCTGTCTCGGTTCTACTCTGGGGTATTGCATTGTCATGCATGACTGCTGCTGAGAACTTCACCACACTCATGGTGTGCCGACTGTTTCTCGGTATCTTTGAGGCTGGTCTGGGTAAGTCCAACGTTGAGTCTGTTCATTCAAATCTGCAATTTCTGACTATCATTCAGCCCCGGCTTTTATTGCAGTTACCCAAATGTGGTACCGACGTCGCGAACAGCCGATCAGATTGGGTTCATGGTATGCCATGAACGGTGTTGTGAACATGGTGAGAGTACATGGCTTGCTGGTTGGTGACTAGGGCTAATTGTCGTGCAGTTTGGAAGCTTGATCACCTACGGTCTGGGACACATCAGCTCGCCTGTCTTTGAATCTTATCAGGTAATTCCCCAGTACCTTTTACACGGATTCATGAAGGTTCTAACTGGTTTAGATCATTTTCCTCTTCTTTGGCCTTCTGACCGTGGCATTTTCGAGTGTCGTCTTGTAAGTTGAATTCTTCGATCGCCTTATTATTGTTCACGACTAACTCCATCCTTTATAGAATTTTTATGCCCGACTCACCGATCAAGTCCAATTTCATGTCGGAAGAAGATAAACTCGTGGCTATCGAGAGGTCAGTGATCGTGCATTGTCAAGCACTTTCTCAAAGCTAACTTTTGGGTAGATTGCGCATGAACCAGCAGGGTATGGAAACTCATGAATGGAAGTGGGAGCAAGTAAAGGAAGCTTTCCTAGACGTCAAGTCCTGGTTCTGGTTTGCTTTGATGATCTCTATCTCGTATGTCCAGACTTATTCCATTTCTTGTTCGTGTTACTAACTAAATCCTTCCCAGAATCCCGAGTGGTGGTATTACTACCTTTGGTCCCCTGATTATCGAAGACTTTGGATTCAACGATCTGAACACAATTCTGCTGAACATTCCATTCGGTGCGATCCAACTGATCGCCACAATGGGTGGTGCTTGGCTCGCTACCACTTGGCAGAAGAAGGGACCTGTCCTCGCTCTGTTGTGTCTTCCACCCATCGCTGGCTCTGTGATGATCCTCAAGATCACTCACACTGTCTCTCACAAGGTTCCTCTCCTTATTGGATACTACATCATCTCAGTGTATCCCGGAATCACACCATTGATCTATTCTTGGTCTGCGGCTAACACTGCGGGTGAAACCAAGAAGAAGGTCACTACAGCTATCCTGTATGTAGGCCAATGTGTTGGAAACATCATTGGACCCAACCTTTACACCACAGAGCAAGCTCCCCTCTATCGCCGAGGACTCAACTCCAGTCTCGCCATGTTTTGTGTTTTGTGGCTACTCATTATGCTGAACATGGCATACCTATCGTTCCTCAACAAGAAACAAGAGAAGAGACGTGTCGCCGCAGGCAAGAGTGCCAAGGTCGTTGATCACTCCATGTTTGCTGTTGGTGCCGTGCCAACTGACAAAGAAGGGGCCCCGATCGAGGAAGTCGTTGATGATAATGCCTTCAAGGACTTGACTGACTTCCAGAACGAGGACTTTGTTTACGTATACTAAGTGTGATGGAACAGTACTCTGGCAGTTTATACATGATTCTAGTGGTATATGAATTGTTCAATGATATTTTGTTTTATTATTAATTCTCTCTACGTAAATTTTTAATTAAAATCCCAACCTTTTACCTAATGTCGGGGGCCTTATGGCTGGCTGCATGCTGCACACTATTCTCAACTTGAACTTGAATCCACCCAGTTAGCGCCAGTGCCGGTAAAGTGTTCTCCCTAGCTCAAGATTCTGAGTCAAAAGACAAGTCCAAGTCCCCACAGTCGCGAATATCGGCAATTGGTCCCCGGGTTTTTAGGATCCGGGGTGAGCAATGGGCCAATCGCCGGCTAATGTCGGCTCAGACCCCGAACCCCGCGCTTTCCACACTTTCTCGCAGTTCAAGCTCAACTCCCGATATTCCCTCACCGATATGCGATCTGAATTGGTGGCTTATTTTCTCCCCATAAACCATGCAAGCTGACGACTCATTGCACGTACTACCTGCGCCTATCGGCAAAAAGCGTATTCCGGTACGTGTCCCTGTGCCGTTCCCCGGTTTTCGGCACATGGCTTCGGTGTTCGGTCCTGTTCTCCGGAGGAAGTCTAACATGGTATCATTCCATTTTGCAGAAGGCTTGCAGTTCTTGCCGACAGTCTAAGGTACGATCAATCTAACCTAATGGGATCAAGGGGATTGTCTAACTCTTTTTCAGGTTAGATGTGATGGAGATCGGCCATGTGGGAGGTATGCATCTAAGCCAGTTGGTGATTAAGGAAGTGGATGCTGATCATGGATATAGATGTCAAAAACTTGATAAGCAATGTGAATTCTTTGAGATACCAAAAGATCCAGTGTCTGAGTATGCAAAAATGGGACTGTGTCATCCATATTTGATCGAACGGAAATGGCTGACGTCTTATCAGACGGATCGAGGGTGTTGAGTCGGAAGTCCAATATCTACGACAGCAATTGCATGAAATGCAAGCATTGCTAGATCAGAATCGCGCAAATCAAAGTTCAAGTCCCCAATACTCAAGTTCTCCGCGACAAATTCGTGGCAGACCCGAGAATATTCGTCGTGGAAGTGCCTGTAATTCAGCATGCTCTCAGTACGCTCACCAGGAGGAATATGGGGCATTAACAATACATCCCGGAACTGCCGAGTATAGCAATCATCCACAAACATTTGACAGATCTATACCAAACGGTTCCCCAAATGGGGTCTCGGCAGTTCATTCGATGTATGAGCCTTCGCATGCAGACAACCCTCGACCTACCAAGCGGAAACGATCTTGCTTTGAAATTCGGGATGACTCTGTAGTTGACTTTATTGACAAAGGGCTCATCTCAACAGAGTGTGCAGTTTCTTGCTTCAATACGTGAGTCTATTTAATAAAACATATGAGTCTCCACCATGCTGCTAACACATATTCTTTTGCTCCTAGGTTCTTTGAAGGATGTGTAAGTGCTCAATTATAGACAATGCTTTTTAGCAACGGATTCTAAGAGAGTGGCGAGAACAGGACAGATACATTCCAATATTTGACCCAGAGTATGACACCTTCGACTCAGTTCGTGCTCGAAGCAGCATCTTGCTAAATGCAATATGTACCATTGGCTGCATGGTTGAATCAAGTAAGTGTCTCAAATTTAAAGAGACATTTACTCATGCAGTTCCCATGCTCACACATTGAATCTGAACAGGATCCGGAGGCCCAATGTCGGATATGCTCCATGCAGAACTCAAAAAGTGGATCAACGTGATAATACAAAATCAAAGCTTAAACTGCCTTGAGTCAGTGCAAGCAATGCTCATCGTAGCATGCTATTCCTCAGAGAGACTACTCATTTTGTCTTTCGCGACACGAATGGCTCTAGATTTGGGTCTTCATGAAGCATTTGAGGAGTTGACTGAAGTATTAGCGATTAAGAATGATGAGAATAGGCCAGGAATGCCGGGTCATGACTTCGATAAGGAAAGAAATTTGATGCAGAAGTCGAGGACCTGGTTTGGGCTTTTGGTACTCGAACATATGTGCGTTTCTCTCATCAATTATTACAAACCCCATGTGCTAATCACCCAAGACAGATTTCGCGTTGACGGAGGGAAGCCGCCAGGTATTCGATTAACTGGGAACTCTAGACGGAGCCGTATTCTCTTGAGTCATCCCTCAACGACCGTTCTTGATCTACGTTTATTTTCTCAAGTTGAGGTATGTGAACAGGATCAGTAAAAAGATAATCGAGAATTTATGTCGCTGACAGATTTTTAGCTGAATATTCTACGAGGTAGGTAACATAGCTAGTATCTTTTTTTTTCGAAATTACTAGTACTTCTCTGACAGCATACCTTATAGCCACTATCTACGACACTCTCGGAGCAAATACCGCCCTTGACAGCCCAGCAATATCAGATTTCGTTCATGAAATGAAGGTGGATTTGGATATTTGGTTTGAGTGAGTCTACTCCCAACCCCTCTAAGTGAACCAAGCTAACTTCAAAAGTGACTGGCTACGAATTATTGGTATGATACAAGCTGAACAACTGCATCAAAATAGCCTCTAATGGATCTCAGGAGCTTCTATGGCTGCACAAGAAGAAAAGCCCTACCTGCTAGCAGCTCTCAGAGTTCAAAAATGCTGGGCTGAGATGATGTTGAATTGCAAGGCACTCCGAGCTATGGGAGTGGAGAATGTCGCGTATGTACTACCACTAACGCTCCACTCTAATATTTTGAACTTGGAACTAATCACCAAATTCTCAGTGCAATGTCCTCAACAGAGCGCAATATCCTCCTAACGGCCAAGGCAAGTGCACGACGACATCTCCGTCTAATAACCGTCGAACCAGAATTCTACCTGGCCCAGCTAAAATACGCCATGGATTTTGTCTGGGCGAAATGCGCCTTTTCATTTCTCCTACTCCTCAAGCTTTCTCGACTCCTCCCAGAAAGAGATGAAGAGCATCAAGAACTGCTTGGTCATGGAAATCAGCTTGTTCATGAACTCAGCAAGGCTGGCTCGAATTCGAATCAATCTGGTGCGGGTAACATCTATCTTCAGATCCTCAAGGTCAGTATTGAGAAATTCGGTCGGGCTTTGAGGGAATCGCAGCAGCCTAGTACTGGAGGATCAACGGCGACGTCTCCTTTTTGGGAACTTTTTGATGCCCAGGCGGATTTGCAGTGGTTTGTGCCGGAGCAATTCGTCTCGGAGTGGGATTTCCCTGGCTTGAATTTGTTTTATTTCCCTACCGCTTGGCAGGATTTCTTTGGAGACTTTTCGCTGGCGATGTAATCCATATGTTATTTGTATTTATATTAGGTATTGAGCCATACATGGATGGCGGAATACTAATCACTCCACTTCACATTATTTGGGAATTCCATATTCTTGAACATAGCTTATAGTACTACACCCAGCTGCACCTGTGCTCTGAGTCAACCTTGAAATAGACTGGAGTCAACCAGTTCCTGGAGTGGGTAACTCGAGTATTCAATCTGGTAACTGGCTAGGTTTTATTTCCCACAGGTGCCCATGTAGTATAGGTCCGAGGTGTGAGATATGAGTATTGACCCATTTCGTGATAACCCGGTGCCTAGGGATCTGAATGAGGAAATGGAAACTTTCAATGTTTGGATAAAAGAGTCATTGTTGAAATTCAGATGTATTCCATCCTATGCTCCGGTACTCTATGTAAACGATAGATCACAGTAGCTTCTAGTAGATTGCGTTGAACTTTTGTCTTGGATATCATCATTTGCCTAGCCCCAAATAAAAAAGCGCTTAAATAAATCGCGATAAATCAATTAACCAAGAGCCTTCATGGTAAGCTCAACACTAAAATGGAGTTAGCAATATGTCTTAGCTGAATGTTAAAAAGGGAAGGGAAACATACACAACAAAAGTACCCGCAGAGACAGGCATAGCTCTCAGCAAGGTGGGGCCAATACCCTTCCAGAATCCACCAAGACCCTCAAGGGCGTATGTCTTCTTAAAGCAGTCGCGCATAGTAGCGAATTTCTGGTCCTTGCCAAATCCATCGGTCTGCATCTTACTCTTGATGACATCGAATGGGTAGCTAGAAAGCCAGAGCGCCTCACCAGCAAGACCACCATAGGTAGCAACCTTGACAGCAGAAATATCCTCACGCTTGACACTGTTGCGCTTGGCATCCTGGTTCATCATGTACTCAAAGGCCATGAACCAAGTACCGTAAGCCTGGGCTTCACGGAGAACGGTAACTGCCTGACCGCGGAACAAACCACGGACAGCACCCTGGTGGGCAGAAATCTTCTGGACACAGTCAATGGGTCCAGAGTACAGGCGTCCGGCGCCGTGGGGCTGGGCCTGCAGACGAATACGGACGTGCTCGATCGGACCGGAGAGGACGGAGTTGGTAACACCGGCGAAGGAACCGGCCATGTAGTACTGTCCGTATGAGAGGGCGCCATCGGCGTATTTCTTCTTGTTAAGCTCCTCGAGCTTTCGGCGGGCCTGGTGGAAAGCTCCGAATTGAACGCTGACCTGTTATTTTGGGATCAGGGTTAGATATGGGCTTGATAGGTATTAGGTGGTTGCCATTGCGGTGAAAGATGGACATACGCAGGCACCAATTCCAATCAAAGGAGTCAAGGTTCCCTTGTAGAAGGCTGCGGGACCTTCATTCTTGAAGATCTGGGTAGCACAGTCAAGCGCACTGGAGTACTGGGTGGTGGTCTGCAGGCGGACCTTGACGATATCTGAATGTGGGTTAGAAAGCTTCAATGCGGGGTGCCTGGGCTCCACAAACCGAATGGTTGACCTAAATTGATCCTTTTGTGTTAGCTATTGTCCCAGCATGCGTAGACATGATATTTGGAGGCATTGGCTCTATGAGCGTGCTCCGGTGAGTTTTCCGGGGTTGCTGCGGAGCTCGTGTGCGGAGGTGAACACATACCCAAGAGGACTTGCGCCATTCCACCTGCGGCGCCGGAGGCCAAATCCTTGATGGTGCGAAGGGCACCACCGCCCTTCTGCATATCCTCAAAAGCCTCAGATTCCATGTTGGGCAATTATAGGTAGAGTTATATGTAAGAATGAAAGAATGAAAGAAGGTGCACCTGCGATAACCCCAAAGTTATCTCAGGAACGAGGGTTCTTATCGCGATGGCGCAATCCGGGCTCTGATTCGATTAGAACGCCGACGGGAAACCACACAGGGTTCACCGCTTGCACTTACCCATTCCCCTGACCGCCCGGGGAACTTTCTGCCGTGGGGGGGTAGAGTTTCCCTTTTGGGGGGTAATCTCGGGCCGCTTTTAGCCGATATACTATAAAACATCCATGTTTCTATAAGGACTCATAAAAAGTTGGGATCTCAGTGCTGTCTAGAGGGTGATATGCATGTTGAATACATTCTAAATTGCAGTATGCTGGAACCAGGCCTCGTTCAATAATTCTTGTGCAGTTGGACGATCATCGGGGTCGATCTTCATCATGCTCTTTAACAACATAATGAATTCCTCCTTATCGCTTCCTGTCAGACTCTCAATCCAATTCTCCAAATGAGCTATTGGTCGAGGAACAGGATCATGAATATTTCCTTGATTGTCAAAGTACTCAGCTAGAACCTTTGGGTTCCCTTGTGCTAGTAATCTTGGAGGAAACGGACCAAAAAGAGCCACCATTTCCTCTAGATGATGTTTGGTTTGGAAGACACCTCCGGTTTCCGTTGCTCGACCATCAAACAATCTCACTGCATCCAGAACCTCGATTAATACGGCACCTAGGTTCCAGATATCAGCTGGCGGTCCCCATGGGGCCTCAAGTATGACTTCTGGTGCCCGAAGTAATATGGGCTGTATAACTTCATTTAGGTGATTGCCAACCCAACTAGCAGTGCCCCAGTCGCAGAGAGCAACATTCAGTGTCATGAAATTGGTAGATCTTTGGATGTAGAATTCAATCAATGGCTGAGACACAATCGCCGAAGAATCTGAGGTTGAATCATATGCCTCAGGGCCTGGAGTTGTCTTTTGAAGGTAATCATCGATGATTGAAAGATCAGGAATTTGGACCATAATATTCTGGGGCTGGATATCTACAATTTCTTTGGTATCAGATTCAATCCCACATATGCTATTGAGTTGCCATACCATACCTGTGTGGATGACGCCCGATTGATGTGCATAATCTAAGGCGAGAAGGAGTTGCTGTCCAAAGCGTTGCATGATAGAGCTTGGGATCTGGTGTCTGGGGAAAAGCGTGCCAAAAGTTTTGAGGCTCTCTCCCATTGGTTCTAACACAATGCATACATGTGAACCATTTGGTCCAATGTGCTCAAATGAATCAAAAAATCTAGGGATATATGGATATCCCTTGTGTTTTGGATCTGAATCGCATAGCCTTTTAAGTATTTCTAGTTCAAAAATGTCGTGAGATCCATCGTAACATTCGGCTGTTAGAATCTTCAATGCCTTATAGCAGCCAGTGCTGGTAGAACTAGATTATCAGATAATTTTCATCGGAAATTGCATTTCATCTCACATTTGATCCCTCACGAGCCATACGGTCGAGTAACGACCGTAACCAAGCTTCCTTAGGACTTCATATCGAGAATGGAAGATATCACCAAGGTGGACTGAATGGTATCCACCCAGTCGGTAAAGGCTGGGGTCTTCTTCGTGGCGAGCCATCTCGACGCAAAAGAGATGATGTATAGTAGAAATGACTGATCAAGGATGCGCGAAGGAGTGTATCAGCGGTGAATAGTATGCAAGCGCTTGCAGTTTTAATAATCAGCGGTGTAGATGGCGGTCCATCGCATAGCTGATCAATTGGGCATTGTTAAATTACCACCAGACAATAAGCAATAACATGGTGAAGCCCTGGAGGTGTCTACTGAGTAATTTTCAGGTGTCCAAATGACATCGCTCAATCAATTACTCCAGCTCGGAGTGCTACCCACCTGGACATTCTGTATGTGTCTAGTCTAAGCCTAATTTGGCAGGTGTCCACTTAACAACGTCCAGCTTGGCCCGATCAACCAATCACAATGAATCTGTTTATATGATTATGTCATCCGCATCAGTTCTTCATTTGACAGCGTCTACCATAGGTAAACAGTTAAGCATAAATGACCAGCAATGCATAGGCGAGCGGTCTTAAGGGTGAGTGAGCCATCAAATTACCATATTTGTACTTGTCATCTAATGAACAAACCAGCTTCCGAGCCGAGTCGAGCTCTCGGCCAACGGTACAGCCTTAACCTCGACCTACTCCTCTAAACGAACATTTCGGACCTCCGCAGCCCGTCACAACTCAGATGCCGGCGGTAACAACGGTGATGAAGGAGCTTCGAAGCCAGCGGGCTTTAAACCCAAGTTCGGAAACAGATGGGGAGGGAGTGCACCACGATCAACGGGGCTCAGTGCATCCGAGCAGGCGATGCGCGACGCGCTGATTGCTAAAAGCAAACCGCCGCCACCACCGCCAGAGCCTGAGAAATCAGACACTTCAAACCAGGGGATCGGGAACCAGAGATGGGCTAAGCGATCTTATCTGGACTCATCTTCGAGAGAAGAAAACCTCCGGGGGATGCAACGCCCTCGCCAGAATGATCGATTTCGTCAGCAAACGGATACCCAAAGACCTACCGATTCCCGAATGGACTGGAAGAAAGACTCGAGTAAAGCAGCTCCAGCCGTGAAACTACCCTCAAATTGGAACTGCAAAAGTTGCAAGCGCATGGTGTTCCCCAGGTACACTACTTGTCCCTTCTGTAACACACCCCGACCGGATGTGCCATCAGAGCGAGGTCAGCCTTCGAAATCTGATCCAGAGTCGAGGAAATTACGGGCATTGGGCCGCTCCATTCTTGCGGATTCCGAAGAGGGTACCAAGGGAGACGTTGGAGCCAAAGAGTCTGCCCAGACAGAAAAAGCCGAAAAGCCAAAGGTCGACCAGTGGACCTGGGATATGTCTGCTCTAGATAAGTTGCAGATTGCAGACGATGAGGTCGACTTATCACAGACACAGGCACAGAAAAAGACGAAACGTCAGGGAGGAGGCAAACTCAAGGAGTCCGAGTCTAATGAATTTGACCGAGAAGAGCGCGAAAGGCGGCGTGATTCACGCAAACGTTCAAAGAAGGGCAAGGGTAGTAAGAAGGAGGCCGTTGCTGCTCCGCAGCCCCTTTACCTGCCAGAGTTCATCAGCGTTACCAATTTGGCCGATGTTATTGGTGTAAGGCCAGGTCAATTCATCCAGCGCATGGAAGAGATGGGCTTCGAGAATGTTGAGTATAACCACGTTCTAGATGCTGAGACCGCTGGCTTGGTGGCTGCCGAGTACAACTATGAGGCTATCTTTGACACCGGAGACGAGGACCTGCAAGCTGCGCCAGTACCGGAAGATGTTTCGCATCTGCCACCTCGACCACCTGTCGTCACTATTATGGGCCATGTTGATCATGGTAAGACTACCATTTTGGATTGGCTGCGGAAATCATCAGTGGCTGCCACAGAGCATGGTGGAATTACACAGCACATTGGTGCTTTCTCTGTTGCGATGCCCTCTGGCAAGACGATTACCTTCTTGGACACCCCTGGACATTCGGCATTCTTGGAAATGCGCCGTCGTGGTGCCGACGTCACTGATATTGTCGTCCTGGTAGTTGCTGCGGACGACAGTGTGAAGCCTCAGACCATTGAAGCCATCAAGCACGCAACACAGGCCAACGTCCCTATTATTGTCGCTATCAGCAAGATTGACAAGGAGGGCGGAAACCCAGACCGGGTGAAGCAGGATCTGTCAGTGCATGGCGTTCATGTCGAGGATTATGGTGGTGATGTCCAAGCCATTGGTGTGAGCGGCAAGACTGGTCAAGGCATGCTTGAACTTGAGGAAGCCATTGGAGCTCTCTCAGAGATGCTTGATCACCGGGCTGATACCACCGGCAATGTGGAAGGATGGGTCCTTGAGGCTTCGACAAAGAGCTATGGTCGAGTGGCTTCTGCCCTTATCCGCCGCGGCACACTGCGACCAGGCGATGTCATTGTCGCTGGCACTACCTGGGCTCGAGTGCGTACCTTGCGTAATGAGGCTGGTTTAGCCGTCAGTGAAGCTACGCCCGGTATGCCGATCGAAATTGATGGTTGGAGAGAACAAGCTGCTGCGGGTACGGAGATTCTGCAGGCTCCCGACGAGCAGAAGGCCAAGGATGTTGTGGATTATCGCCAGGAACGTTCTGATACCGAGAAGCTTGGTCAAGACATGGTTGCCATCAACGAGGCACGCCGTGAGCTCAACGAGAGGCGTAGACTTGAGGCATCGGAGGCTGATGGACAGACCCCTGCAGTCGTCGAACAGACTGGCCCGAAGGCAGTCAACTATATCCTCAAGGCTGATGTTGACGGTTCTGCGGAGGCAGTCATGAACTCCATTGCTGCCGTTGGAAACAATGAAGTTTATGCCAATGTTCTTCGCTCCGCGGTTGGACCGATCACTGAGTTTGACGTTGAACATGCTGCCGCTGCTAATGGACGAATCATCTGTTTCAACCAGCCCATCGAGCCTGCCATGAGCCGCATGGCGGAATTGGAGGGTGTCCAGATTATGGACCACAACATCATCTACAAACTTATTGATCATGTGAAGGAGGATCTCAGTCAATACCTCGCTCCCACTATCACTCAGCGCGTCACTGGTGAAGCTGAGATTGGTCAGATCTTTGAAATCACCATTAAGGGACGTGAAAAGATGTCCATTGCTGGCTGTCGTGTACGCAACGGTACGGTGAATAAGGCTCGCAAGGTTCGAGTTATCCGAGGAAACGAGACCATTTACGATGGTAAGGACGCAATCACTCCTACGTATGTTATTGAAATATTGCTAACTTGAATTAGGCACAATCACCTCTCTAAAGAACGTCAAGAAGGACGTTACGGAGATGCGCAAGGACACCGAGTGTGGTATCGGATTTGAGGATTGGGCTGAATTCGCCATTGGCGATCATGTCCAGTGCTATGAAGAGACACACGAGAAGCGATACCTGTGAGATCTCTGTTAAGCATTTCTCGCATTCGACTGTATTTCTAGACTTTTGATTTAATCTGTTGGGGACCTTTTTGTCTTCCCATTTTCATGTACCATATCTACCTTTTCTTTGCATCTTGATCAGGCGTTATTTGGCAGATATCACTGCACATAGCCCGGCAATGAGACGCAATGTCAGTGCATGTATCATATCCCAAAACTCAATCAACCCCATTCCACCCTCGGTATTGCTACTTACAGCGTAGCACCGAGTATTGGCTTCCAAATCGAACAATCCTTTATCAAGCCGGTGTTGGATCATGTCGCCTTCCACCTCACTCTGCTAACCCACTTGGCCCAATCTCTCACATCCTCCCTCTCCATGATCCGATCTACAGTAAACCACTCCCTGGCCAATTCTTCATTGGTCGCCATGCGATGCACAAAGCTATGGCATGCACGACAAAGCCATGCGACACTGTTCAGCATCCACTCGTCATGCCATCCCTTCTTCAGTACCTTGGCGTGTACTCCCCGCGGGATCAAGTGGTGATATGACAACGGAATCCAGTCCCGGTCACATATCTCGCATGCATCTGTCCTCGTCGTAGCCCACACTGGCGGTGCGCTCGTCACGCTGCTTATAAACTCGGATAAAACAGGGGATATGAATTCAGGAAAATCGGCACGGTCAGCCATGAGCCCATACACAAATAACGAGTCTATCACGTCGACGGGTGTTACTGAGCAGATGGATTCGAGGACGGCGGGCTCGAGAGGTGTGTCTTTATCAGGGGGAACATATGTCTTTGCAAGATTTGAATCATGCTGGACCGCAGCATAGGAGATTGTTTGTAGATCTTCGGGGAAAGAGGCAAAGGTTTCAGATGCGATGAACTGTCATAGGTAGTGTCGGTCTTCATTAGTTTCGTTGGCCCTCTTGAACATTCATATTTCGCTTGGGTTTCACTGCTGATTGTACTAGACATACATCAATGAATTCAGCAAGTTCTTCTGGATTAGCTCGTTCGGTTGTTACCACCTCCGAGCTAGCCACAGTAACTTCTTTGCGCCCATTGCGCTTGACCTTTGTCCGTCGCTTTGCCTTTGGTTTTTCAGATCGCGCGACAATTGCACTTGAGAGACATTCTCGAAAGACTGTGTAATTCTCATGAGAGGTCATTTGTCAGGCGCATTGTTAACTCGGGAAGTTCAAGAGTTGCATGAAGAATGTGCCCCGCGGCAACGGAAGATTGACATCATCCCCTCGGAGTCCCATCACTATCAAACTCTCAGCTTACAACACAGCATTTCAGACTCGATCAACAGCCAAAATGGCGGCAAATATTGTTGTGGCTTTTGATTTATATGGCACATTGCTGTCTACTGATTCTGTTGCCGAACATCTAGGCAAAAGTTTGGGATCTTATGCGCCGCCTGTTTCATCACTGTGGCGTCGGTACCAGCTAGAATATACATGGAGACTCAACAGCATGGGTGAGCAACATCATGACCAACTTCAAGTTGAAGTTGGATTTCCCCTTAGTTTAACTGGAATGAATAAATTTGAAGCTAATAAAGTCCATCTTCTCAGAGAAATTCGAAGATTTTGAAACCGTGACACGAAACGCGCTGCGCCATGCGGCGGCAGAGCATGGCCAACAGCTATCAAACAACACAATTGAGGACTTAATGAATGCATACAATGAGCTCCATGCATTCCCAGATGTGGGACCGGCACTTAACAGAATTACCAATGAGCAAAACATCCAATCCGTGATATTCTCCAATGGTACTACAGAAATGATCGCCAAATCAGTTCAATGTGGGGATCTATCCCAGCACTCGAATTCATTCTCTGGCTTCGTTTCTGTGGACGCTGTTCGAAAGTACAAGCCATCTCCTTCTACCTACGAGCACCTTGCACAAGTTGTGGGCAAAACGCCGATGCAATTGGGCGAAATATGGCTAATCAGTGCCAATCCGTTCGATGTTGCCGGGGCACGCAATGCTGGGTTAAATGCGATTTGGGTTGATCGCGCGGCTAAAGGGTGGCAGGATGCTGTTAGCCTTGACCTGAAGCCTACGGCTATTGTGCACAGCTTGGAGCAGATTGTAACGGAGATCACAACCCGGCAGGCGTAAACCTGTGGTTCCTAGGCCTGGAAAATATGATGGTTTTGGGATTTAAACATGGACAGCTCGAAGGGTATCTATTTCGAGTATCGGAGAAGCGCTGCTACTGATTTGGAAGAGATTTTTCATATTGGAATATATTCAAATTGATCATATTGGAATTTTTCCACCTCATTAGAGGCGATGGCAAGGGATGTACCGCTAGAGAATATTTCCGAATGCTCCACGTAAAAAGAAGAATTCGGGGTAAGCCAGCAGAGTCAGTCTATCCTTCCATTTCCCCTCGAAGAACCCATTGCAAGGTGGATTCCAGAGTGAATAGGAAGGAATTCAGTTTATGTATGAAGAAGAAAGAGAAAAGCGCCAGGAGAAAAAAATCTCGAATAATATAGCACGGCTGACTCAGCACCGACACGTGATCTTATCGATAAGCGGCCCCCCAACAAGCTACGAACTCCAAGGAACTATTTAGTTGCCTTGATTGTGTCCCCTCCATTGATTACTGGAATATCCAATTCTCGGTTTAAGATGGATCGTGAAAGCGGAAGATCTCAAAATACTCCCAGGCGGTGGGATTCAACTAGAGCCGCATGGTTATATCCCCTACGGGTATGATGAGAAAATCTCTGTATAGTCTCCCCAGATTTACTGACCTTGCTTGATCCAGGGCATCCACTATTTTGCGACTCACCGCTTCCTCTGGCCCTTATTCAAAGCCCGCCTAGTACCGATCGTGCTCCTTTCGTCTTTCGTATATTTCCTTCTCTTCTTTTTCACATACCTCCCACAGGTAGCATTTCTAGCTATCTTCCAAGGAGTTGGAGCATGGGTGAATGGAGCATTCTTGGTACTGGGTGAAGGAGCGGCTATCGTAGCCGCATTATTTGAGGCGTTCTTTGTCGATGAGACCTTGGTGGATATCTTTGACTCGGTCCTTGTTAATGAGGGTCAAGAGCAGCTCGTATTGGCGTCGCGAGTTATTTACCCAGAAACCGGTGATCCGACGAGCCGCCTCGGCACCCCAACAACCAGCGCAGTTTATTCTCCCTTTTCCTTGCGACAGATCTTGGAGTTCATTGTCTTGCTTCCGCTGAACTTCATCCCCGTGGCTGGAACTCCCATGTTCCTGGTGCTTACTGGTTATCGGGGTGGTCCCTTTCATCACTGGCGGTACTTCCAGCTCCTGGATTTCACAAAACAGGAGAGGAAGGCCAGCGTCAGTCGACGACAGTTGCAGTACACCACGTATGTCTATTTCTCGATCCTCCACTGCCAAAAAGAACCATTTATCTAACATCATCACTAGATTCGGTACTGTTGCTTTGGTCCTGCAATTGATTCCTCCATTTTCCATGCTCTTTTTGATGACTACAGCGGCTGGAGCTGCTCTCTGGGCGGCAGAACTGGAACAAAAACGACAACTCGCAAGTCGACGACCCACTCGACTTGGTGACGCATATCACGATGATGACGATTTCACGGTTTAATATATCTGCATGAAATATGGGCCACTACGGAGTACAGGGCCTCGTAGAACTGGTCTCGTAAAGCTAGCTTGTTACTCATATTTTGCTTTTCTTCTTTCCCCCTGCTCATTTCTTTCCTCTTCATTATACGAGATGGCAACCCCACCCCGAGTATTCAAGATCCAATTATACATAATTATTACAATGATTCCTCATTTAACCTGGTCGTGGTATATGTTTTGTCCAATATCAACCGCTTGGTATTAAGCTTCCCCCGGATTACGAGCTTCACGTGATTACCCTCACACCGAGGTGCACACGGCACCCGGCATCGCTTCCGCAATTTACTCCCAAACGGGCTTGTGCCGGACGAGGCTCTTAATTTCGTTACATGAAGAGAGAACTTGTCAGAACTTTCCGTCCCTGGGTAGTACCTTTTTTTCCCGCAGCTACAATTGCCTTTATCAGATAGAGTGCGCATCTCCGTCCCCATACCCGGGAGGCGTGTGACCCAATTGGCTTCACCGTTTGGAATCAGCATCACCCGGAAAAGGGTCCTGCTCAAATTTAGCAACTTGTGAAACGGTTCCGAATAAGTTTGTGGAGTCCCACAGCCACGAGCTCGCACAATAGATCCCACGCGGCTTAGTCCAGTGGGTCATTCAAGAGCCCCCCGCAGGGTCTGCATGTACCGGGATTTTTGCATCGATTGAGCCTATACGTCTACGTAAATGATCATGATCTGACTCCTCGGCACCTGGCGGTTGGGCTAAGCCATTTGCTCACGAATGGACCCCAAAACAAGGTTGCGCAAGGCCTGCGATGCCTGTAGCATTCGCAAGGTGAAAGTTGGTTTTCCTCCCCCTTGGAATAGTGGCAGTGAACTGATCCTCCATATAAGTGTGATGCGAGTGGTCCGCCCTGTCGGTCGTGTGCTAGTTTGGATATACCTTGCACTTATGAACGGCCCAGCAGACGTCGCGGGCCTCCAAACCGCCATGCAGAGGCGTTTAAGAAACAAAAACTCGAGGCACCACCCGATGCATCACCGGGCTCTCTGAGTGATGTTCCATCGGCAACTACTCCTCAGGCTTCCACTAATACAGCTCCCCCACTCACACCGTCCTTTGCACCCACTTCGGCAGAAGCGATTTGCTCACTGCATACGGTGCAACTACTGCTTGATGATTTCTTTACGTATATCCACCCATTAGTTCCAATTCCCCATGAACCTACTTTTCGAGCTGCTTTTGAGCGTCGAGAGGATACCACAAGTGGAACATTTTTAGCTCTACTTGCTTCCATGATTGGGTTCTTGGTCGCCTCCTTTCCCCGGCGCCCCAAGCTGAGATTGAATACTGAAGCCGAGCGCTTCGCGTTTCCAAATTCCATCGCGTTGGTTAAACGATGTCACGACGTTGCTATACAGGCACGAGGCACCGGTTATCTTGATCGAAATGCTACTGTATACGATGCAGCCATAAGTTACTTTCTGGGTTGTTGTGCTGGTTATGTGTACAGTATGCGCCGATGTCGCCTCTATCTGGCAGAATGTCGCACAATGATATCAGTCTATGACCTCTGCCGCTCTCCCAGGAAACTGTCCACTATCGGAGCTTTGAATACCACTAGCCCTTCTTCAAGTGCTTCCGCAATTCCTCCAGAAAAGTCCTCGCAGGGTCTGACAGATGACAAAACTGTGGACTTGATTTCGCAAGAACTTGGTCGCCGTCTCTTTTATGTCTCCTTGGTTGGATATCAGTCATTGCTCCAGCTGGGCTCATCCGACATTAAGATGCATGTACCTCCGGAAACCCCAACAGACCGCTATCCGCCGTTCCCACTTGAGATTGATGATGAATTTCTGTTCTCTACACATGTCAATCAGCAACCCGCGGGCCGGGTCTCTCGCCTGGTGGGCTTCAATGCGAACGTGCGGGTATACAGTTCATACAACGCTTTACTAGCTTGGGAGACTGCTTTTGGTAGTGGTCAGATCTTCAACTGGGAGCATCAACGCTCAAGCCTTTGGAGTTGTCTTCAGAAGGCAAAGACTGCACTTTTGGAGGTCCCCATTGAGCTATCACTCTTCCATCCAAAGCAAGCGCCTCCCAGATTTTCAAAGATGGGTGAAGATGGCTCGGTCTTTAATTACCCGAATGATCATATTGATCAAGAAAAACGGGCAATTCAATATGAAATCCAGAAAGCCAACATCTATGCCAGTCAATTGTGTACTCGGTCTTGGCTGGTTGAAAAATATTGGAATTTATTCGAGACTTTCGCCAAATACGGCGACCCAGCTAACTCTACCATTGTCACTACAACACCAAATATAAAGACCGATGGCTTCTCAAATCCCCAACCCGAACCTCTTTCTATGGGTCCCTCTGATATATCCTCTCGTGTCATCAAACACGCCCAAACAGACTTTATTGGCCGCATGATGGCTCAAGAGCGGAAGCTAGTTATCAAGGATCTTTTCGTTCTTCTACGGACTGTCAATGAAGTTAACATGGAGCCCAACGGGACCAGCATTGTATGTTCACCCTACTTACTAGTCTCATAACATCAGACTGAGATACTGACATCTGAACAGACTGGGAAAATTCGCCAAGTAGCATCTACTCTGCTCAACATGCCACATGACTCAAATACCACTGGAACTTCAACAAGCTCGATCCCATTCATAGACCAGTCCACACATCAATTACCAGCTGACCCCACACCGACACCCGCATCATCCAGTCTCACCATCCTTACCGCCGCCGAAGCAGAGTCTTATCTACATGCTTTCATTGACACGCTTATTCGCCTTGAAGGCCATACCTATGCAACGACAGATTCTGGAAGCTCTACGGAGGGTGTTAGCCCAAGGACTAATGGTCGGGCAATGAGTTATCTGAGTGATTATGAAAGGGATCAAGAAGAACTGAGTCAGTGGGCCAGTTTGAAGGAGTATCAGCAGAAATTCGCTGAAGCAGGTGGTGTTCTATCAGAGTTGTAAACAATTATTTATGAAAAATGTTGATCTTTATTGAACGACTCGGAGTCATAGTATGAATATTCCCAGTGGACAGCATCAAGTTCAATACTTGTACTCAAGTGCCAGGAGACTGTCTAGACCACTGGCACTGACACTTGCACTCGACCAAGATCGTTAGGGTCTGCTAAGAGAAGGAGGCCAATAAGTCCACGTTTCTCCAAGTCCCGACAAAATTGTGTTTTGGAATTATCATCAGTCAAATCATTGGCATCCGCTTCACTATTAAGGCTCTGTAATATATGAAACGTCAACTCCATCTTCCAAATATATTGTAACTATGAGGGAGGTTGCTCACCAGCATGATGTTCTCTTTATTACCGCCGTTACTCTCAGGCATATCTGTGTCTCCAAGTTCACCTTGAAGCTTCGTTATGTCAACAGCCAATTCTGAAATCGTAGCATATCCATTATGCCAACACTTGTTGATAATGTTATCAATCAATGGATTTCCATCCAATGTCGGGAACATGAATTTCATGAGTAACTCGGAAAGCGCAAGCGAATGTTCTCTCCAACTCTCAGCAATAAGTTGATCTCCATAAACCTCAAAGCCATAGTTGATATAATAGTACAATGAGCCCAAGGCGAACTGCTCTGTTCGAGGACCTAAGAATCCGGGAGTTCCACATTCACCCAGCTCTGTCTTGCTGCTATTGAGACATCTGCCATATGGCTCTTGACAGATCTCTAATTCTGTTCCGATCTCGGCTGTACAGTCGAAGTCGGATAGTTTTAATTTGTTTCGATCAAGCAAGACATTTTCGGGTCGGAGGTCGCCGTGTGCGAGATTCAAAGACTCGAGGAAAGCGACAGCTTGTGTAAGATCATTCATCCATTCCAGTCGTAAGGATAGAGGTTCTAACTTTGTCACTTTTGTGACTACTCTAGTCTTTTGATCTCGAGTATGGTTTTGCTGAATTCTCCATGAGAGGTTCCCGTCTATCGATCTCATTAGTGCTTCAAAAACACTTCATCAAATGTAAGTGTCAGCAGGAGGGGGCTACCTGTCATATACTCCATGAAGATACCAGCTTCTGCTATGAGATAACATTGAACGATATATGGGCATGGTGGATTTTGTGCAAATACCCGGTATATCTCGAGTTCCTTTTGAAACTGCTCTCGTTCCGATTCATCTTGTTGCGGGATCTTGACCACAATATGAGGGTGGACCTCGTAAATAAAGGAAATCCCTCCCTCCCAGATCCAACGCACGTTAGGGAATTGACTTTGAATATCCATGACGAGAACAATAAAGCGATAGAGAGAATTTCTGGGGCAAAAAGCGGAATCCGCACAGTACAGAGTGATCAGGGGGAAAAGGGTGTAAAGAGGGGAAATGAGGCTCAGCGGACGCAAGGGTCAAGATCTCCAAGTACCCACATGTGCAGGTGATTTCTTGATGAATAGGGAAGGGGATAAATGGGATGTTCAGGCTACTAGTCATTTCTTATTCATTTGATCTGAGTCATCTCGTCTGAATATCTATTTAATTTTACTGTATTAAGAGTGTTGAAAAGGTAAATCTTTCTAAATATGAAACATTTTTATTGCCTTAGCTAGATCATGCACAAAAAAGGAATTTGATCTCAATACCAAGCAGTTGAGGTTAATATTGTGAGAATAAAAAGATAGGACCAAAAAATCATCTTAAAGAGTGTCTGAAATGAAATCATTGGCTATGGATACTTCAACTTTGGCAACTTGATAATGAAACCCTCGAATGCTGACAAAAAGAAACCCATCTCATCTCGTCACAGTAGCAGTCACTGTATCAGTAATCGTAATAGAAGCCTTCGTAACAGTAACAGTTTCCGTCGTAGTAACAGTTTCACTCGTTGACGGCGTAACAGGAATAACACTCAATCCACCACCATCATCCCCAGCAGAGCTAGCAGCCGCATTTTCAGACTTAGTAGTAGTGACCGTGGCAGTCACGACAGCCGTTGAAGTAACCACAGCTGTAGACGTATGTATCGAAGTGTTGGTTTCCACGGCTGTCGAAGTTTGGATAGCTGTGGAGGTGTGCACGGCTGTGGACGTATGGATGACAACAGCTGTAGAGGTGGAGGTTAACGTAGTAGTAATGGTTGCATCGACCTTAGCGGGTGTGGACGTATGAGTAGTCGTTGAACTGGATGATGGTTTCTCTGTAGTGGAGGATGTAGAAGAGGTGCTTGAAGTAGAGGTGGTACTTGTACTATCATCCTCTCCTAGGACTGATGTGGCGATTGGAACAGCTGAGTCAATGATTACAACTGTTATCGGCTCGGTGACAGTGCTTGCAGGCTCAATATCAGTTACCGTGACTGGAGCTTCAGTCTGAGTGACTTTGACAGTGACTGCGGGCTCGGTCACTGTTTCTTCTTCTGTCTTTGTTGCATGTATGGTCACTGTTTCCACTTCCTCATCCTTAGCTGCAGCTGCGGATGACGGCTCATTCTTTATAGTTGACTTTGTTGTGGACGATGTCTTAGTCGGCTTGGCAGAAGCCTCTGTCGACTTAGTAGGAGAACTGGATCTTGTGGACGATTTTGTAGGAACCGAAGAGCTCGAAATTGTAATTGTTGAATATGGCGTTGTTTCACCGGCAGAATATAAATTCTCTGTATCAGCCGTCATGTAAACAACTCCAATAAACGATGCCCCTGATATGTCCATGTATTCAGCCGCTGTGGTGGATGATTGTGCAGCATCTGAAGAGCTGGAAAGGGTCCTTGTGGAATATGGGGTCGTGTCACCAGCCGAATACAATAGCTCTGTATCGCCCGTCATGTAAACATCTTTTATAAGGGTCGCTCCTGATGTATCCACTGACTGGGTCGCTGCAGTGGAAGACTCTTTCACAATTGGGGCAGATGTAGATTCCTGAGATGTTGTGGCCGTGCTAACAGCATAGAGCTTCTGCGGTGCCGTAATTGTGTAATGTTCCTTCTCCGTACTGGACGGCGACTCGGCTGAAGTATTTGACTCGTGACTTTGAGCTGAAATGTGAGACGACTGAATCGATGTAGACTTTTTAACAATAGCGTCTGTAGCGGAAGCTTTATTTCGAGTTGTGGTGGTCACAACAAAAAATGGCTCTTCGGTTGTAGATGAGGTAGGAGATGGATCGGCTTTAGCAGCAGCTTTGTTTGTGGTGGTAGTCGTGATAAGCAAAATAGGCTCATCGTCTTCAGATGAGTCGGTAGACTTGTCGGCCTCAGCACGGGCTTCGGTTGTAGTGGTCGTCATAGCCAACAGAGGGTCCGTGGTTGAAGTACTCGTTGTCTTTTTGGTTGACGTAGTTGTAGTAATGAGTGTGATCTCGGGCTCTTTATTTTTAGTCGTCGTTGTTATGAGTAGAATCTCTGAAGTCCAGCTATCGTCATCCGTTGAGGTTGGAATCACAATAACTGGGTTCACTACTTTCTCATTGACGGCTATAGAGGTCTCCACGGCCAGAGATGAATTCGAGGACGTATTAGCCATGGATGAGTTGGAGCTGTTCATGTATGCATTCTTTTCAATGCTTGGAGTTGGCGTAAACACCTCTCCACGTATAGAGGAAGAAGTCTGTAGAGTCGAAGACTCCGCAGATGTTGGTGTTGGTGTTGACTCGGTGGTCTGGTCCTGCCACCACCAGATAGTCGACGTTATTGTTGTCCATGGTGCCTCAGCTTCAGATGTAGAGCTCACAGTTGGGGTTTCTGGAGTGTCAGTAAGCTCATCATCGACTGCAGGCTTGCTGCTGATGAGAATCGAATCGGTAGTTGTGGTAGGCAATGCATAAGTGGAGTCCGCTTCGGCAGTTATAGAGCGAGAGATTGGACTCGCAGAGCAAGTCCATGCAAATATAAGCAGAAACAGGAAGCGAGTGAGCTGCATACTGCCGAATTGCACTGTAAACTTGGATCGAAGGACTGGAGATAATGATCAAGAGGGAGATTGGAAGTGGAACGAGGTAGAGACCGTAACTTGAAACTGTTAACAGTAGATTTTCAAGGAAATGACAGCAAAACAAAAGAACTTCAAGCAAAGAAAGGCATAACAAGGAAGAGATATTGCCAGAATTCTCTTAATAGATTCTCATGACTCTCTGCATGAGAGAATGAAAGAGCGACTTCGTTAGATGTATATAGAAAAAAAGAATGATTGCGCTAAAAATGAAGACAAAGAAACGAAGCAACACGAAACACAGAGACGAGACCAAATAGATCCTGTAGTAAACATCATCAAGATATTGGGCCTTGACCCATATTAACCCAAGCCATTAAGGCCGGGGAATGGCTCAGGCCTCTATGAGATCCAAACTTTGAAAGCGAGGGCATTGACAACACAAGAATCCAGACCGCTAATTATCGGAGAGGAGCTTTGATGTCTTAGTCCCTATCGCATATCCCATACATCGAACTAGGAATAGCTCTTTGACAAGGGCGCGTACGGCAAAGACGTGGTGTTGCAGTAAACGCCCGGGTCGAGGCATCAAGCTCCGTGATTGGTGGTGATCGCGATCTATGAGATCCACATTGAGATGCACAAGTGAGATGATCACGATGATTGGTGAATTGGAACTAAATAAAGTGATATTCTCAATCCTTCGAGAAAGTCTGAACTCATTTTTAAGTCGGGGTTAACAGCTGTCAAGTACAATACTAAGCAGTATACTATAATAATTCTCGTCCGTTTCAAATATGACGCCACTTGGGCCACCGGGTCCTTGACTCAATAAAATCCATAATTATGACAACACCACTGTGAAGTTCCCCCCGATACCCTCGAAGGGTGAAATATTCCCCAATGCGTTCTTTGAATCTCCGTAGTAGTGCATGCGATACGTTCCAGCTTGGAGGGGGTTAGGATTGCCCACACTATAGTATGCGTCCTCGATCATCCACTGGATAGTAACCTGGCTGTACCCGAGGACTGAATTAGTTCGATCCCAGAGAAAGAGGAGATTCCAGTCACGATCGTCGCGCACAACCTCCCATTCGCCGGAGCCTGGAACTTGTCTTTCGATGGTGGCATAGGTGGATTCCTGGTGGAGATCGTTCCTGGGATTAGCACCAATAAATGTCGTGTTAACGATATCTCCAGGCACGTAAGTTTTATTAACCGGGTTGGAGACTACGTCGCCAAAGGAAGTTCCAATCGGAGCATTATCATAGACAACCCCGGTAATAAAGCTTAGCGAATTATTGGTATTGACTGGGGGACTGGGGCCGGTCGGGATAGACGGGAGATTAGCAACATCTTGAGCGCTACCCAGGTATGGGAGATATGTCAGAGTCAGGTTGATGTACGCGGCAAGTTCATTGGGCCCGTATAGTGTCGATGCTCCCTCGTAGCGCTGAACATTGTATTCTTCTTCGGTGGCAACATAGTGAGCATAGCTGTTTGATGGAGCTCCTAGCACTACCTGAGGGTCTGATATTCCCAACTTGTCCTGAGCACCTTTCGCGATCGCTTCTTTCCAACGACGCCCAGACATTGTTGTGGCTTCACTTGTTGAGACTATGATAAATAGTTGACCCACTCGAAGCAGCTGAATGTCGACAATATCTGGCGCCCATGAGTATGGTAATGTGAGTGTCCCAACGTCCAATAAAATGTCCTTGGCACCTTGACACTCTTGCTGCTCTTCACTAGGCTGATGAATAAACGCCCGAGCAACCTTCCAAAGAGGGTTATCAGTGGCAGGGCCGGTCGCATTCTGTGTAAAATCAAATGCGCCCGGTCCGTCTGTAGTTCCAGCCGCAAAGGAATATCCCAGTGCAGCAGGACATGTTTTCAATGTACTACCATTGAACGGCGATGGAAATGTGTAACCATCCAAATCCTTGAATACATGAAAAGATCTCACATTTGAGTCACCCGCGATTATTGTCGCGTTGGAGCTCATCTGGTTGTAGAGTGTTTTAGCCGCCGAGTATTGTCGCCGACCGATTTCAAAACAACTTTTGGCCCCATTATCCTTGACGCGAAAGAAAGGACCCCTGCCATGACAGTCTTCATTGGTGCCACCGCAGGTGCTATCCTTGTATGAGCACATTTGTCCAGACCCATCCTCACACCAGGCACCCAAGATGTTGGGGCTTGTGTCTCCGACATTCGACTGAGAGAACCCGATGACCACATCATCCGCGAACCTAGGGTCCCCGCTGATGCTCCGTTCAAAGAGATAAGCAGCAACTCCTTTGTTGTCTCCTGTGACCAACGTATTGTTGTTGTACATAGATGTGCCATGGACAGGAAACCAAGTCAAGACAGCGGAAGTCTTGTTATCAGACTGACGGTCGAAACGAAGCAAGGTCATCGTCTTGTCCACATTTGCCGAATAACGCGCCTTTTCCTCTTCCGGATTATTGTCATATGCATATGGACTACGGTTGATATTGGCCTCCTCTAGCTGGATGGACCCAAATGAGAGACGTCCCAGAGCGAGATTCCCATGAGCACGTTGAATTGATAGAATTGCGCCATCCACAATTGCCTGATAGCTCTGCTTGTTAAATCCTTTGGTCGGAATCTGAGGCAAAAGGTAGTTCATCCATGCACCCGGTCCAGAGTGGGAGTGTGTGCCCGTTAAAGCGATGTTGTGTTTGCCATATTGGGTGTAGTCATTGCCAAGCGCAGCCAGTCCCTGCAAGACTCCCTGTCGCACTGCAGTATCACCGGCGAGGGTATCAAGAACCAGGTAAATAAAAGTATCGTTTTGGTTATTTGGGTCTGCAAAGATGAATGCGCGCGAGTAAATCCTTTGTCGCAGGCCCGTACCCAGCTGATCGAGACTAGCATAGCCATTGAAATCAACTTCAACTACTGGTCTGTATGATTGTTAGTTCACGACCACTGGCATAGAGGAGAGCTGGAAAAAAGATCCGTACCCTGTAACATCGGCCTTTCCAGCGCCCACTAGAAAGAAACCATCACTAGCTGTGGCCGTATTAGCCCGGCTTCTCCACTGGTTGAAGTTCCGAGTAAAACTGGATTCCGGGACTTGATCAGTATGCTGAACTATAGCCAGCAGTTGCAGGAAGACAAGAAGTGTTAGGATGACTGCAGCCAATGCTGTGCCGAATCTTAGGTTCATCATGGCGTTGATCGCTGAGCCGAGAGGACTGAACGATATGACCAGAGCAAACCCTGGTAAATAGCAGTGAGGTCTCACATGGAACCGCGGGAGGTATTTAACGGCCTGGGATCAATCCACTACCAAAAGAAAAGTACCTTCAGTAAAGATCTTTCCCTATGCTTGGCAGGGTAAGCAACCACGTCGTATTCTGCTTAAGCGATGTGAGCTGAGAGCTTGTGACGAACAAGAAACCTGCAGCACTTGAGGGTTCAAGTGATCGACAAGTATGTAATGTTCCGACACCCAAATAGGAAAGAGCGGGCCTTTTCCCCGCACGGAGATCAATATACACCCGATCTATATACTTCATATCCTTCATAAAACTTCTACATTTTATGTACCATATTCACGTTCATGTGGCTGATCATTTGGTGAAAAGGGACCGAGGATTTGAGAAGCAGGACCACCTGGCATGGTCCAACCGGTTAGAATGATGCTGATAACGCCAAACTCGCGGGCACCTTCGAACTTGGACGCTTTCTGGTAGGCTGCCAAGGAGATTTAATATTCACTTGGTCGTGTGATATTCTATATTTCTGTCTTATCACTCTGCAGGGATCATCTCCTCTTGTTTCGATTGTCTGAAGTATTCTAGATGACTGTTTATGGTACGGAGAACGGTCCGAATGTTCTATGTCTCGCTGGCAGATAAGTAGTGCCACTACTCCTAGGACTCGATTAGCTTGTGAAAGCTACATGTGCAAGCCCTGCTATTTGAAAGTTAGTATATACCCCTCTATAGTAATGTCGCTTGGTGATGTCACACATGACATCGGAGCTTTTGCCTGCATAGGACGCAGTACAGTCTTTGTTTGGGGTCATGATTGGCACTGCAACCATGGTATCTGGTCCTATTTGTTAGCTTCAACTTTAAACCCTGTACTATGAGACCCTACATCAATTAGCTGCAGGCAAATCACCAATAGTAAGAAGAGTATGAGGGTTCATAGTCCCGTGCATCCTATTGGTTGATTGGAATGGGTATATCACCTGATGTCCCCACACCACTTTCCGTTGCTCAATGAAGTTTCGAGTTTCAATATCGAATCATTGTCTTCAACCCCGTCAAAATGCCTCTTATTAACGAATCTCACGACTCTCTGCCTTGTGAGTTATGCGCGTACTCAAAATCTGCATACACAGCACTAATCAATCTTAGACATCGACGCTGAGCCTTCAGCCGTTGCGCGCCAACGAGCCCAGCAGCTCATCAACGCCGAATTGTCCGCCGAACACGCGACTACTATTCATCCCTCCATCCCACCAGCTCCAGAATCAAATTTCTCCGATCTCATTCAACAGGAATTGGAGCGCAAGGCAAATGGCGCGCCCTTGACCGGTGGAATTGATCTCACTCGCTACGAAGCACCCGAACCTCCTACTCGCGCCGCAGCCGGCGAAACCCCAAACCTAGACGAATGGCGCCAGGCTTTACAAAAAGCCTACAAATCCAGCACTCATCTCTCTAAGCGCCACGAGAACCTCACTCTACTCGATGAAAATGGCAAGAACGCGTGGTTGATTGGTAACTCGCAGCTTGAGTATATGCTACATGGCCTTGAGAGGGAGCTGGCGGAAACTAAGGAGGCTTCCGAGGAGGTGAACAAGCAACGCAAAATTGCGCAAGAGGCCAGGTATGGCGAGTTGTCAAGTCTGGAGGATACATGGAAGCGCGGTGTTGGTGCTATTTTGGATGTGGAATTGGCATCTGAGGGTCTGCGCATGCAGATTCTGGAACACCGACGACAGGCGGCGCAGCAGCAATCGAGCTGAGAAATCTCCGATTTCCTAGCTTCGTGTGCGAAGCTCGCACTGACAAGATTCTAAACTCCATCGCGATCTTGTTGATTGGATTCCCTGTGATCTTCTTGAGCTCGAAGAAACTCAACCCCAGTACATTCTGCAATCAGCTTTGTGTCATCTGAATTACATCATAAATGCTAGAAATTCCGTGATGTGTCCAGAACTGGCATTTGCAAGTGTCGCGGGACGACACTGCAAAGTTCTACCGATGCAACATGATCAGCATTCACACCCGGCGAGGTGCTTTGATCTCCGCCCTTGGATGAAAAGATGGGCAAAATTTCCTCCATTATACCAGAGCCTCGTTCATACCCGGCTCTTCAATATTAGTCTTCTATCTAATAACAATACAAGTTATTCCACATCTGAGCTCTACCTCGTGATTTCCATAACCTCAACTGGTCATTCGAACAACGTATGATATACCCTACGCTAAGCTATGCTATGCTACTATTAATATAAACCATGCAATCATATAAAAATACCGACAATGCCATCAAGCCACCCTTCCCGACCATTAAATCTTCTTGACCGGCGCAACCACATTAACGTCAACCCCTTCCTCAGTGACTCGCAGAGGTCCCACCTTCTCCTCAACAGCAACGCTATTCAAATCAACCTTCTTGTTCCAATCAACCAGCTGCTTACACATGCCCTCCATGGTAGTCATAGGAGCATTATATCCCAATCCACCTTCCTCAGGTGACTTTCGAGCTCGGGAATCATCCGCAATGAAGAATGCATCAGAGATATTGAACAGCGACGGTTGAATCTGCGCCAGTTCACCCGAAATCGGGGGTAGGAGCCAAGGAAGAAACTTGAACTGGATGTACGAGTAGACTTCCAGGATATGAGACATGACGAGCATGAGGCCGGGCTGAATTGGCGGGAAGTTGGTTGGTGTCTTGGAGAGAGTGCCAAGAAGCATATACATGTCGCCGAATGAGATTGCAGGGTTAGGATCTGTGACAATGAATGATTGTCCTCCAATGTTGGGCATTGTGGATCCAGGTTGGCTCTGCTCGATCAAGCGCTGTTCGTACAGAAGGTGAGCGATTGAAACATTCTCTGCATTGACAAAGCTTTGGATGACATGGTGCAGCCATCTAATCATAATTAGCGCAGCTCAATAATTCAAGAATAGAATTCGGTGTCTGGGTACTCACGATGGACTTGTACCCCGGCGCAGGTAGATACCCGTAATAGTCATTGCAGCATCACATCCAATTCCATAAATTCCATTCGCAGGTCGAATACAACCAGTGCGGAAGTTCGACGAAAGATCATCTGCGGAACGAACAAGACGCTCTGCTTCCAATTTGCTGACCGAGTAATTGCCAAAGAAATCCTCGTGTTTCTCCGGTGCAGGCGAACTATCACTAAGAAGCTGTACCGCACGTCCGGGAATCTTGACCCAAGGCGGAATCCAGAATTTCAACGAGTGAAGAAGAGTCGAGCCAGATGATGTCGAGACGAAACAGCTTGCACCATTTCTCTTTGCGGCATTCATGACGTTTCGCGTACCGTCCACGTTAACCTTGGTGTGGAGGAACAAGAGCATCTTCATGCGATCTTGTGGCCGGATGATAGCTGCTGTATGGAAGACGGACAATGGCAGCTGAGCGACGGATTCTGGCCATGGGTGGTCAAATGCAGTGTTCACTGCTAGCTCATCGGTAATGTTGGTTTTGATGTAGTTGACGCCTAGATCCAGGATTTCTTTTGTTGGACAGAGAAGATCTAGAATTCGGATTGCAGAGGGACTTTCTCCACGAGCCAAAAGATGCTGGACCATCCACCCTCCCACGAGACCTGTAGATATCAGATTAATCGATATTCTGAAGAAGGCACAAGTGTTGTTGCCTCTTTGGATGGTACTTACCGGATCCACCCACTACCACATAACGACGGCATTGTTTTGGTGGGATACTCTTGTTTACATCGATTGGATTCTCAACAACTTTTTGATAAGCGGCTTTGACCTCTTCAGGAGTCCATCGACGAGGAGACAACTTTTGGGCCTCCTCTGGCACTCTCTTCATGGCCGAGTTGACATGGTATAGGTAGGCCACCAAACCCAGAGCGGCCGCAGAGACAAGTATATAGGTCATGGCCGTTAAGTTGGAAGAACTTCCAGTGGAAATAGCCCGGGAGGTCTATAGTGGAAGTCGCAGTTTCCCCCTCTTGAATAAATACCAAACGGTAGGACAAAGTAACCTCAAATTGTGACAGGAGCTTAGACCATCTGGATCTCAATGCAGTTGTTTATGCAAAGAATTCTCCGAGTGGCTTCAATTTGGTGGCGTTTGTCCTGGTGTAAACCATGTAAACCACCTTTCAACTTATAAAGGAGAGAACATCAGTTGAAAACGAAAATCATATTTTCTATCCTTTCAGAGCGAATCTCCTTATTAAAAGACATCACATCCCAGATCCTTTTTTTACCCCAACATTACAACTGCATCGTCGCTTAGAGCTTAGACGGCTCGGTTATTTCTAAACGAGAGCCACTGCGCCCCATGGTTGGTCCAAGAGCCTCGCGTCCAACCTAAACGATCTCGAATCAGGAAAGCCATGACGAGGATGGACTCCTGATCGATGAGGTGTCCAAGGAAAACTCCCTTATTTCCCCGAAGTTTCAGATTTTCTCTGTTTCGCTTCGCTTGCGGGTTGGCCCACCTTTTTAACGGGTGGATGGGCCTCATCTCCTCCCGAGACGCTAGTTCCATTTGAGTGGAATCTTGTACAATCCTGAAGGAATCTTGGATTTCACGGAATCTTCGCGGAATGCGTTCCGTCCCACGTTGTCATGTCAGATAATCGGCATCATTCTCTCGGGATGAATCATCGGCACCTGTGGACCCAGTTTCATTCATCGGGATGCATACTTTCCCGAGAACATTCACGTTGTAGAATGTTGATTCTTGTCCCAATTGACTCGTGGGCTTTATATGTACTTATGTATGGAGTACAATATCGATGGCATGAGCTCGCAAAGAATTCCGACCCCCACTACCTGCAACTGGGGTCAAATGGCAGTCTCTTGTTGGTCCGTTCGACGCGACCACACATGGAGATTGCGTATCTCGGCAAACCGGCACGCTAACCCAGGCCCGAAGAGATGTCCCACAATACTCGGAGCAGATAGGGGCCTGGAAGCCCAATTCATGGAGTATGTTGCCTGGGCCATACTGGGGGATCTGATAGAGTGAGCATCTGGGCACGGAGCAAAGCCAAGGACTAAGATTCCGGAAAACCACAAAAGGGAGCTTGAAACCCTTGATATACTCTATATACTCTACAGTAGAGGACTCGGTGCTCTGCTGTCTTCGGCCTCCTCTCCGAAATCCTCTGGAACTTGGCCCCTACGCCCAAAAGCACGAAATTAGCCTGATCACCCTGGCCCCACTTGATGGCGCTGTTTTAAAAAATTTCCAAGCCCTTCAGGATAGAAATCACCGTTGATACCCGTTTCTTATCAACTTGATACCCGCCGGTGCGTTTTCATTCCTGTAGGTCTGACTACTAGAAAGGTCTACTAGAAGAAAACCTTATCGGAACTTCCAGATCCTTTTTAATACCCTGGAATACTTCAGGCATATATCAAAACGCCCTCTAATCTTAATTTCAAGCCTCTACCGAACTTGAACCTTATCATCTCGAATCCTTCCATTCAGAAGTAGATGCGATGTCGTCGCACTCTTCAACTCAGGAGAAATGGCCTAAAAATCATAATGGAGATACTGACTCCATCGCCGAGACTGTTTCTTCGGTAGATACTCAGGCCGATCACGATGCCTTGGATAAAACTTTGACTGCCCATGCGTCGCGGGCGTCTGGCCATATGTCGCTCGCAGAGCGTGTGACTACTATTCCCACCAATGTTACATCTGATCCTAATTTCGAGGTTGACTGGGAGGATGAAGACGATCCTAAGAATCCTAAGAATTGGTCTATGAAATATAAGGCTATGGGAATTCTGTTCTTGTCATGGAATACTCTGATCGTGTAAGTTCTGACTGCATAAGTTCTATCCCGTTGAATCTCGTTCTAAGATCATATAGTGTGTTATACTCGACAGCTTATACTTCTGCAACAACTCTAATGATGACTGAATTCGACGAGACTGAGACTATCGTCACTTTGGGTCTAACCTTCTATCTATTTGGTCTTGCCATTGGTTCCATGTTCATGGCCCCATTGAGTGAGGTATATGGCCGCAAGCCTGTCTGTGTGATTTGCATGGCCCTCTTTTCTGTGTTGATTATCCCCTGTGCCCTCGCCAAGTCGATCACAACTTTGATCGTTGTTCGTTTCATCGGTGCTTTGTTTGGAAGTGTGATGATCTCCACTGCACCAGGTATGGTTGCTGATCTGGTGGATGATGAGCACCGTGCTTTGGCTATCTCAATTTGGAGTATTGGGCCTCTTAATGGACCTGGTGAGTTCCCTATTCCTATGTATTTTCCCTCATTGCTAACAGTTGGGTAACTCAGTCCTGGGTCCCGTTATTGGAAACTTCGTCACACAGTACCTTGGCTGGCGCTGGATGTGTTGGATTTGTCTCATTCTCTCTGGTGTGGGATTGGTGTTTGCTCTGGTTCTAGAGGAAACATATGGCCCAACACTCCTGCAAAAGAAATCATCGCAAATTCGCAAGGAGACCGGTGATTCCCGCTGGTGGTCCCGCTTCGATCGAAAGGATAGTCTATACGAGATTCTGAAGCTGAGCCTTAGTCGACCCTTCGTCATGGCCGTCACTGAGCCTATCTGGTAAGATATTCCACTCCATCCCGTCATCAAAGTCATTAAAATGAATGCTTGCTAATACCTCACAGTATCTTCTGGGATATCTACGTTGCCATCGTCTACGGTATCCTCTACCTCTGTTTCGTCGCCTACCCCATCGTTTTCGAAGATGACCGTGGCTGGGGCCTCGGCATGTCAGGACTCTCCTTCCTGGGCATTGGACTAGGCGTCTTAATAACCATCGCCTGCGAACCACTCATCCGCCGTCTAATTAACATGCACCCAATCGATCCCGAAACAGGAAAACCGTACCCCGAAGCCGCAGTCTCCTTTATTTGCATTTGCTCGATCCTCATTCCTATCGGTGAACTCTGGTTCGCCTGGACTTGTGTGCCAACCTCAATCCACTGGATCGTCCCCATACTCGCGGGTATTCCCTTCGGCGCTGGAAACACCGGTGTTTTCATCTACGCTTCGAACTATCTTACCGGTAGCTATGGCATGTACGCTGCGTCTGCACTTGCTGGCAACTCCGTTGTGAGAAGTATCCTTGGTGGTGTTATGCCTATCGCTGGTACGTACATGTATAACAACCTTGGATCGAATTGGTCGGGTACCTTGCTTGGATTACTGGAAGTGGCTATTGTGCCGATTCCGTTTGTTTTCTACAAGTATGGCCACAAGATTCGGGAGAAGAGTAAGATGATTATGCGTCTTCAGGAGGAAAAGAAGAAGTTGGAGGGGAAGAGAGCTGGTGGTCGGGCTAATGTCCAAGTGAAGCCGGAGGAGGCTGTTTAGGTTGGTTGTGGATTTGCTCTGATTGAATTGGATACCCTGCATGTGCATTGGAGGTGTTACAAAAGTTTTGTTGCAATCATGACTGATTGATTTGAACGACCTAAAAGATACATAAGTGACGCATTAATGTAATTGATCCTTGTTTCTTTCAACTTCAAGTTGAGGATAATCATTCGAGACCATTAGAAGACCGTAGATGGAGTGCGTAATGTAGGACTAGTAGCGACTTTCTCTTGCGCGACTGAAATCCTGTCATTTCTTTTGTTCATCCCAGATAGTGGATTCGGCTTTCCACATCTTGAACATTCTGAAGAATACGCTCGTATTCGCCCAAAGCAATAGCCCCTGCTGGGAAAACCATGATGGCATCCACGTAAACAGGACGAGGGGGAATTTTCATAGGTTGAGCAGTAGCGTTTGATGATTGTGAGCTCTGGAAGCTGGAAAAAGACCGTTCTGGTGCAGTGGAGTCTCGAACATAGCCTAGCACATTCAACCATGTGCCAACACGCAGATCCTCCGCCGTTAAAGTTTCCAGAACAGCATTGATATCCACAGAGACTGAGCTCGCCTCAGCCTTGCTTCGTGGATAATTGTGCTCCAGGATCAGATGGCCCAAAGTGACATTATACTGTCTGACACTATTAAGAATGTGAGGAACTGTATAGTAAAGATGATATGCATACTATATCATCATCTGGGCGAGGATCTCCAATAAAACTCACCATCCAAGAAATCGAATCTTTGAATCTGCAGGTAAGCATTGCAGATCGCACAAGAAAGCGCGAATCGAGGGAGGCGGCCCGTTCATCCCTGGGATGAAGACAAGAGGAAGCGTGGAATCGTTCTGTCAACTGGTAGATGAACCAACCACGTGACTCCGCGTATGTCATAGGCGCAGCGAGGGGAAAGTCCACTCCCCTCCATTTCTCGGACTTCATCACAAGACTACGATCACCGAATTTCCCAATCCCCAATCTGACCTGACCCTCGAAGCACGGATTCAGTCTACATAATTTTGCTTCCGCCCTCTTTTTCCTCTTTGATTTCGTCTCGGTGTCTTTTAATCTCACGTTTTGCTGGTTGCCTACAAAACATATCTACCGCCTCCGCCTCCGTCTGACTACTACACTCAGTGGTGGTGTACCTCGATAAAACCGCCCGGTATCAGTGCTGCCTGATTCTCTAAAATCAAACAAACATATCGCCCATTCTATCCTTAAATCACCATAACAATGTGGTCCTGGTTCGGCGGCGCAGCCGCTCAGAAACGCAAGGATGCGCCCAAGAACGCTATCTTGCTGCTGCGCGGACAGCTGGATATGCTACAGAAGCGAGAGAAGCACCTAGAGGCCCAGATTGCGGAACAAGATGCCGCAGCACGAAAGCATGTCAACACAAATAAGAACGGTATGGTCTAGTCTTACCCGGTCTATTAATGGAAAAGATAAGAGGGTTCGGATTTTCTAACTCGTTACGCCACCATTAGCTGCGAAGGCCGCACTTCGACGGAAGAAGGGCCTTGAGAAGAACCTTGAGCAGACATCTGCACAGATCATGCAACTTGAGCAACAAGTATACTCGATCGAGGCGGCGAATATCAATCACGAGACACTGCAGGCGATGAAACAGGCTGGTGCGGCTATGGAGCAGATTCATGGTGGAATGAGCATCGATAAGGTTGATGAGACTATGTATGTGCTTGACACCGTCACGGGATATCTGGACTCGGGTCTTTATTCTTTGAGTTTTCTATGTGGGTTGGTACTGATAAATTCTCTAAAGGGACAAACTCCGGGAACAACACCAGCTCGCAGACGATATCGGCGCCGCGATTGTCTCTGTCCCGATTGGCGAGCAGGCCGACGAGGACGAGTTGGAGGCTGAGTTGGAGGGACTGGAGCAGGAGGCTATGGACGAGCGGATGCTCAATACCGGTCCTGTCCCAGTCAATGCCCAGCTGGACCGGTTACCCGCTGTTGGAACTTCGGATTGTAAGTTTTCGCTGATACAGACTCTTCTCCTATCTCTCTCGACATATCGCTAACTACCTCCAGTAAAAGACAAGTCACCAGCAATCGAGGAGGACGACGAAGAGGCAGAGCTGGCCAAGTTGCGTGCCGAAATGGCTATCTAGTTTCTTTTCTCTTGACCATCTACTAATCCTCTCTTTCATCATGTCGCATACCTGATTTCTGTCTCTGGTTTTGGACGGGCACATTATCATCCCCATTCCATCGCCAGACTTGACCTCTCCCTCAGCATTGGGTGTCTTATTTCTCTTCTTCTACAAGCAAGCCTCTGTTTCTTTGAATGTGTCCGGCGTTAGTTCTCTCTCTATACACCTAAATATGGGTTCTGTTCTTTTCATGTTGCTCTACTTAGGTCTTTCCAATTTGCTTTTTTGTCCATGGACAATGAATCTGCTAGACTATCTTCACTATTGCCTTTGATTTAATGTAACTGAGTACCTGAACTAATGATTTGTATGGGAGCTCATATCGTTCAACATATGGCAGTTCTCCGAATCCACCACTGTCAGTATTCATCATGCCTAGGTTACTAGTACGTTTGGGAACTCAATAAAAGAATACTTTCTCCATTATGGAGTAGAAGCTGCCTCCCTAGTGAAGGTAGAAAAAAAAAACTAAAACAAAGAGATGTAACGCCATGGCTTGAACCCGCCATACCCCCATACCCATGCTAGACCGAGTACGCCATGACAGAAAAAAAAAGATAAAAAATAAGACATACAACAAATAGACAATCAGATAAATAAGGTCGTCCAAAGATGTATGAAAAAAGACAGTCAGAATAAGAAGTAAAGACGGTCGAAACAGGAATTAGAAAAAAGGAAAACACCGCCGTAAATCCGTTAAGTCAGGTCATCAAGTAAGTGGTAAACGGGGTAAACCGTTCTCACTCAACCAAGCAGAACTGAGAGTTCAGCTTAGGGGTACCACGCAAAACTCTTGACCATCTCCGAGCGTGCACCGTCCACTGCTTCAGTCGACCAGCGCTGCTTCCACTCCAGTTCAGCGGCTTGGGCCTCATCGAGGGCCTTCTTGCTTTCTGGGGGAACGGCGGCCAAGACCTCGGCGGTCATGAATTCGGGGTGCCCGACGCTGGTAAGCCCGTTAGGGCGGGGATACGCGGTCAAGTCACCGGCCGGACCTGGAATACCCATGTTTGAGTATGGAGGGGCCTCGAAGATGATGTCCTGGACCATGTAGTTGTCCGAGACGGACTTAGGGACGGGCGGGAAGATGTTTGGTGGGGTGGGGTCGGAGGATTCATCTGCATCCTCGGTCGTGGCTGGACCGGGTGCGAGGTTCAGAGAGGAGAGGCCGCCCATCAGATTCTCTCGTGGGTCGATGGAGGGTGGTGGGACATGTTCGTAGCGGACGTGAGTAGGCTGTGTGATCTGAGGGTATTGCATGATGTTGGTGTGAACTTCATACACGCCTCCCATGTTGGCCTTCCGCATTTGAGACAAACGAGAGTTGAATGAACTATATCAATGGTTAGTACATCAGTCTTATATCGTGTTGATCTGGGATAAAATCTTCGTCTTACCTTGCAGAGCGAGCATGTTCGAGTTTCCAGTTCTCATCTGTAATTGGCACACGACGCTTCTTAAGATCAACGGGCTTTCCACCAACCATTGGGACGGAAGGAGCACCCGTGTGGTAGACACTGCTGGCGCCGTGCCAAGCAACATACTGGTTTCGGTTGTACTCCTCTCCTGGGCCAGGAAGCTTATCCTCGGGAACGGCCACTTCACCCTCTACGTCACCTCGCTCGCGAGCAACATCCTCATCGTAGTCATCGAGAATCTTCTTGCCGCCGACGACAATCTTGGCACCGAACTCACGGAAAACGGATCGCGCAGTCACAACACCGATAGCTCGACCTTTGTAAGAGTGAGGGATGATGTCTCGCTCAATCAAGTCACGCTTGGCATCGTCATCGATGATAATTTTGTAAAGCATCTTGTGCTTTTGGAAGAAAAGGTAGGAGTCACGGAAACCAATGCATCGAGCTGGTTCGGTCGACAACATGTAGAGTCGGTCGCCGCGGTTTTGAATGGTAAAGGTACGAACTCGGTATTCGCGTCCTTCAAGCAAGTGACCGTTGTCGTCGACTTTGGTGACACCTTGAGGGTTGGGGGGAAGAGAGACTTCGTCGTTGATCACATCCATCATGTTTCCTTCCTTGTCGACGGGTACCTGAGTCAAATGAGACGGGCCCCGATTACGCGCCCAGCGGCCTCCACTGGCGGCAGGACGACCTCGGCGGCGCTTCACAGGAGTAGTAACGCGATTCGGAGTATCAGGTCCGCTCGCGTCCCAGTCTGGGGGTCGGTTCTTGGGGGGTCGGCCGATACGACGTTTGCGCGGGATGGCTGACTGACGTCCCCCATTAAAAGAGGGTGAACCTTCGCCGCCTTCCAAGAGCACGGAATCCTCGGGGGCTGGAGTCGTGGCTGCTGCTTCGTCGGTCTTGGACTCCGCGTTAGCGTCGGCGTCGGCGTCGGGTTCAGCGTCGCTGATAGCCTCTGGCTCTACGTCCGGGTCGTTTTCGGGTGAATCGTTGTAGTCGGGAATTGGAGATGACGGCTCAGATTGAGGCGCATCTACCATTTCATCATCAGAGACGTCAGGGAGTTGCGGCGCATTACCTGAGGTTGGATGGTCAGTAATTGCGACGCGTCCAAGGAACTCCGAACAAGGGTAGGTGCCGAATAGAAGGGTGGGAGGAATTGGCGGAGGGGTATCAAGTGAGAGATTACATACGCATTGACTTGGCTGCCGCTTGCGCGGCGGCCCTCAACTTTCGAGGCATGGCCACAGGGAGATTGGATTCGACGCTAGATAGAGGGACAGACATCAAAGACATCTGAAGCTGTTTTGCTATATACGGACTATTCATTTTCCGATCACCGAGTCCACGTGATGTGAAGTGAATTATCCACGTGACCTGTATACTTCCACTTCAACTTCAGCCGCAGCCTCAGGCACCCCAGCCACCTTAGAGCCTCAGTCCTCAGGCCAGTTTGGCCCTAAACCCTATCTGGCCATTTTGGACCTTCCCCTCACTAAAAACCAAAATGACATCATATGTTGATCCTTTTGCCATCCATCTGTCACACTCTATCACAACACATTCTGATTCACCAATCCCCCATTTTTATGTTGTTTTCTTCAGCATTCTAGACCTTCCACCGCCCACTTATCATTTTCGTGTCGAGAATGCTCTTCACTTGGGAGTAATCGATCCATAGTCAAGCTCATGCGCCCTAAATGCTCACCGGGTCGGGTTGTTCACCGTTCTTTCCCGATGACTGACCTAAATAGTGAACAGCTGCCTTTTACGGCTAAATAGCACCCGTGCGTTTCCCCATTCCCCCGATGAGGTATTTACTTAGGAGAGTGATAATGATAATATCACATGTATGTAGCTTTGTAAGATAATCTTTCTTTTGACACGAAACCTGCTTTTAAGGCAGAACTGCAGAGGTTGCTCTCCACTTGGGCTTGGACCTATACGAGCTAGCGATCAGAGTATCAAAGTACATACGAGTGCTACACATGCATTCAAGTCTAAATGTTGTGAACAGACACTAGTAACGGTGATAGACAGACATCTGGCTTTTCCACTCTATTTCAGGTTTCACCCTTTGATTGACTTTAGCCACCATCAACCATGCAGAGTCTGTGACCTTTGTTCCAGAATATCTTAATAGATGCTTCTTATGCACTGATCATGCGGAACAGGTCGCAGGACAGCGAGTCGGCTGCATGGCTGCAGATCGTGGCACAGCTTCACCACAGCTTGCAGATGACCTACAAATAAGATCGGCATTGGTAGTATGGAGAAAATACCCGTTAGACCGTGCAGCGTTGGGGAGCTGGGGATAAAAAGAAAATATGAAAGTATGGAGAAAAGTATGGAGATGTACCGCATTACTGTATGTAGTACTCCGAGGACACATCCGAGGTTCTAAAATGTGCCCAGCATAATATTAGTGATAACCTCGAGGTTTATCAAGATCGAATATCAATATTAGGACAAGGATCAGTATTATGTGCCAGGGCCACCCTGGCCGTGAACTCATCCCTATAGGAGGTGTTTTCCAGCATCGCGCTTATTTGTCTGGGTAAAGGAAAAGCAAGGTGAGGGGGGATGCAGATCCTCCCCGCCCTCGTTATCCTGCAATTCAACTGGGGAATTCAAAGTCATACATAGAGGAGCTTGGGGCAGCCTGAGCGTAGCTTTTCTGAGTTCAGCTGTTAAGAATAATTTTTTACAGCTTGATCATCTACACTATCACAGGCTGTGCACGCTCATACCTCCGGCATTTTCACCCACCAAACCACCTATAGGGAATGAAAAGGGACAAGGACTCAGGACTCGGATAGCCGACGCCCTATGACGCAGATAGTGGGGATGCTTCAGTGGAGGGTCAGTACGACCTGGTGGTAGGAGCTTTCGGCCTTTGGTCTGTTTCTGTCCGCTCACGTTCTGGTTGCTTCTCTGTTATCCAATGGTATGTCGATGCAAGGGGAGGACCGGGAGGGAGCTGGGTCGGGCCATATTCAAAGCTGAAAGCTGCACGATCGCGATCTTGGGAGTTGCCGATCGGCCTCGATTTGGGTTGTACAGAGAGGATTCCGTGTGTGTCTGGGAATAAATCACCTTATCAAGTAGGTGAACGTCGAGTACCTAGGTGTTTACGGAGTACATGAAGTACCTCGAACATCTAGGAGGCATGTACTCCGATCCTAGGAATGTACCCCACCCATATGCAGCGGAGATGGCGGAGACCATGCGATAAGAACCCAAGCGCCGTAGCCAGGGCTAAAAAAAGGCGCAACTTGAAAGCGAAAATGCCCGACACATGTCATGTCGATCGTGTCATTATACCTAGTCACGGTCATGTTAATGAGGGATATTCAATGTATTGAGGGGCATGGCGGTGGACACTTCAAAGTTGAGGGGGTGTATAGTTCCAAGGGTCGAGTATAGTTCTATTGATTTAGGCACACTATTGAAGACAAACCCCCGTTATTGAGAGTCGGCCATTCACGGATCAAGCCGCTTGGGTGATTCTCCACAGGGTTTCGCCTTCGAGTTCATTGAATGCCCGAGATTTGCCTCTGACTCGGTATTACTCCGGATTTGAGTACAAAGAGGACTGGGGAATAGAGTAGAATAGGGTTAATGGGATACAGAGGATAGAAAGAATAGAGAATATTAGAAATAAAATATAATATAATAAAAATAATCAGAGTATAATAGAATACAGAGTGGAATGCCGGTTCTAAATTAATCCAGATGATGCCCTACGTCAAAATGGACTTTGGGGTATATAGGAATCTTCCATTCCAACCCAAGTGGGGTTAGATAAAATCAATTAAATCAATTAGGTGAATTAATTGCATTAATTCTATTAATTCCATTTAATTCATTTATTTTGGACTATTATATAGGTACATCCAGTACATAACGGAGTACAGTAGGAACTTGGACCCTCACAATCTCATTCACTGAGAGAAATGATCTCATATATGATCACCTAAGATTTGAAGTGAATGGTCCTCGACTTTTCCTCTACTTCTTTTTTTTTCCTCTTCACCCCCATACTCATTCACCCCTATGTCCTGACCAGTTTTGGGGGAGATTCAAGTGCTACCGAGTGAAGACCCGAAGCCGATCCCGGTTCATCATCCCGCAATCTCCCTTAGCTCATCACCGTCACAAACTTTCTTTTCTTTTTCTTCATCTCTTCACCTCTTCCCTTTTCCCCCCACACACTCCTACTCTTTGGTTTCTTACAAAACTCCTGTTCGACATTCTTGATTCTTCGGATTTTACTGGTTTTCTCGGAAGGACGTGCTGGATGGAAACACAATGGCTGCGCAGAACGGAACCGAGTTGCACGAGGCAGACTTGAAGCTTCCAAGGTGAGTCATCATGATTATGGTCTTTCTATTCTGTTCTTCGAGAGGTCCAGATGGTCTCTGCGCTCCTTTTGGATGGTTTCACTTGGTTTTCCCTGAAACAAAGAGAAAACACCCTCGTTTATCTATACTGGGATTTCGAGGGTTTTTTGCCCCTCCCGCATTTCGAGTGCCTACATCCTGGTCTCCAATGTGAGACAAACTATGGCCAGGCGCAGATGTTCTCCCCCGAAAGAAAAAAAAAAAGAAAAAGACCAAAAAATACAGACCTCCCAATTCGGTCCTTTTGTATTTCTTTTCCCTGAATGGTCATTTCTGCTTTACCGGAGTTCTCCCGCTATATCTGCATAATCAACCCGGTCGCACTGCACTTTACCCCCCACCATCGAAGATTCAACCCCCCACCAACTTGACTTAAAAATATCCGATATCGCCATGAACCAAGATCATACTAACATAATTGCTCTTTCAGCTCCACGCCTGAAGACGAGAATCCTGATCAGATCGGCTCCAACGGTTCAACTCCGACTGGTATTTCGACTCCTCAACCGGATCCCGCGGACAAGCGTCTGCCCTCCATCATGCACAACTACTTTCAGGTTGGTTCCTTCTCCGGTGATAAATTGAGTCTTCAGCGGTTATGGCCGTGCCTTGCGAAACCCTCGTCCGAGCATCCAGAGCTGGATGCTTCTTCCGAATCCTTTGTCGTGTTGGCTAGAGAGGAGGGGCTGGAGAAGATCGAGGCGAATCTGCCTACACCTCCCCATTCCCTTTTACAGTCGGATGAAATGGATCTCAGTTCGAGTCCAGATAAGACTGCGGGGTCGATCTTCACCACCTTGAAAAAATATCTCACTCCTACCCATGAAACACCTTCCCGCCGTCAAACTTCCCTCCCAGTGTCTAGCGTCTCTGGCGATCCCGTGCTTGCATCCCACTTTTCCAATCCATCTCTCTCTCCTCCATCAGATGTGTGCCCCCTTACCGAAGTACCTTTGCTCGACCACGAGAAACCGCATACCTCCAAATCTTGCGAGAATCTTGCCAAGCTGACTGGAAACGCACCCGATGTGGTGCGCTTGAAGAATACTCCACCCCTGACCCCCCGCGCCTTGTCCAACGAGGATGATAAGAAGTCCGTGACTTCGGCCCCCGCCGAGAAGGCGAAAGAATCGCGGGAGAGCTCCACCGATGAAATCACCATGAAACTCGACGAGGCTTTCCCCCGCCAACCTTCCCCCCAGAATGGTCCTCCCGTCGCCCCGCTGAAGGGTAAACTCACAGTTAAGATCTCCGAAGGTCGTGGTTTGCGCCCGAGTGTGGATCCTTACGTTGTGTGCGTTTTTGAATGGAATGAGTACATCTCCAAGGGTACCAAGGATGGTGAGGAGGAAGAGGAGCAGAAGCGACGCCAGATTGAATCCGATGCCGAGGCTGGTCGTCCAATGGCGATTCCAATGAAGAGTCGTCAGAGCAGTCACAACAGCTCCCTGGAGGGACTCGACAACAAGGGGAAAGCGCCTGTCACAGACCCCCACTGGGATCACTCCGCCGTCTTGTATGTCCCCCACAATATCTCCCCTATTGTCTTGATTTGCTAACTCTCTCATTCACAGTGATGTTCTCGGCGACCAATCCGAAGTCGATGTTACCGTCTACGATCGTCACAACCAAGAGGCTTTCCTCGGCCACGTTCGATTGGGAATTAACCTGAAGGAAGACCACAGTCGACTAGAGGGCTGGTTCCCCTTGGTGGCTCGTGGAGCTGGGGACAACCAGGTGTCTGGTGAAATTTATCTGACGATGACTTTCGAAATGACTGAGCGCAAGCAGGTTGGGCCGAACGATTTCCAGATTCTCAAGCTGATCGGCAAGGGAACATTCGGTCAGGTCTACCAGGTAAAGAAGAAGGATACCGAGCGTGTCTACGCCATGAAGGTTCTTTCCAAGAAGGTTATCATTCAGAAGAAGGAAGTCGTCCACACACTGGGAGAGCGCAACATCTTGGTGCGCACCGCAATGGCCTCATCCCCCTTCATTGTGGGCCTCAAATTCTCATTCCAGACTCCGAGCGATCTCTACCTGGTGACTGACTACATGTCGGGTGGTGAATTGTTCTGGCATCTGCAGCGCGAGGGACGCTTCCAGGAGGCACGAGCCAAGTTCTACATCGCCGAACTCATTCTGGCCCTGCAGCATTTGCACGATCACGACATTGTGTACCGCGACCTCAAGCCCGAGAACATCTTGCTCGACGCCAATGGACATATTGCGCTCTGTGACTTCGGACTTTCCAAGGCCAACCTTACCAAAAACGATACCACCAACACCTTCTGCGGAACCACCGAGTATCTGGCCCCCGAAGTCTTGCTGGATGAACAAGGTTACACCAAGATGGTTGATTTCTGGTCTTTGGGTGTCTTGGTTTTCGAGATGTGCTGTGGATGGAGTCCCTTCTACGCGGAGGATACCCAGCAGATGTACAAGAACATCGCGTTCGGCAAGGTCCGATTCCCCCGTGACGCACTCAGCACCGAGGGTCGGAATTTCGTCAAGGGTCTGCTTAACCGCAACCCTAAGCACCGTCTGGGTGCCAATGGTGATGCAGCCGAGCTGAAGGCTCACCCATTCTTCCACGATGTCGACTGGGATGTTCTTTGCAAGAAGCAGGTCATCCCTCCATTCAAGCCCAAACTTAAGTCCGACCTGGATACCTCAAACTTCGATCCCGAATTCACCAACGCGCTTGAGAACAACAACTCCTTGAACGACCGTGCCGCCGCGCTGGCTAACGGTTTCATGCCCGCGGGTACACCGCTTTCCCCTGGCATGCAGGCTAACTTCAAGGGCTTCACATTCGTGAATGAAAGCTCTATTGACCACCACGTCAAGATTGAGCCGACCGAGGAGGATATGGACGATGATACCCTTCTTGCTGAAGAGTCGTGGCACCGTGGCCACCGACAGACCAACTCGACAGATCAACGTATGAGTGGTGCTCACAAGGTATCCGAGGGCACCGAGTCCGGGATTTTTAATGTTGACGAGAACTTTTGATGTGACTACGTTTTCCCTTAGTTTTGTCTCACATTGCATGATCATGGAGTCTTGATCCTGTTCTGTACTTGCTTTACAGGTGCATTTCTGGTTTTACCGAAATCAGTTCATTGTCCCTTTTTTTGATGCCATTTTCCTTTTTCTTGCCGGGTCGCTCTGCGGGTGGTCTCCCACCTAGGGGCATTTTTTTACTTCACCTGTTACTACGTTTGGATTGAGGAGGGGTCCTCACACGTTGTCTTCTGCCTCATTGATCTTGTGTTTTGGCTGTTGTCAGCTACATACCCCCGCCTCCTTGGGAATCTACCCCTTCCTGAGGAGGCCTGCATATCATGGAATCGGGGTCCTCCGATTTTTGACTTTCTCAACACTCATGTTCACTGACACAGAGTGGAGAGGGACGAAGGAAGGGAGCATACCTGAGTTTTTTTTTCTTTTACTTCCCTGGAACAATTCCCCTTGTTTATTATGGATTGTATTCGGGTTTCGTGCCTAGCGCTTTCTCATTCCAAATTTCTCTATCATCCTCCATCAAGTCAATTTCTCTTTCTTTCTCTACCTTCCTGAATATGACGATAAGACCTCTTGTGCAATGCACTCTTTTCATTGCGGTCAAGTTTGATTGCAAGCTTCACAGAGGTCAAGACTAGCATCTACTTGCGGGATATCCATGTCCATTTCATCGTGGCGTTCGGAAGGAGCAGGTCAGCATGGCGCATGGCGGTTAGGTGGATACGAACATTGATGATTCGATTTTACTTTTCGGATCTAATGCAGCATGGTATGGTTCCTATGCAAACAAATCGATATCTTTATCACATTCATCTTCTCAACGTAATTCCAATTTTCCGAGGGGGTCGTTGATTTGTATCTTGTATGTGCTTTGAGCTGTCGACTTGCACTTGCATACTATACTTCCAGGGTTCCCTTAAGTGTATCACACGGAACTTTAGATCTCACCACTCCGGAATGATGGACTACTCCGAGTCAAACCACATTTATTCACGTTGATTCACATGGACTCCATGGGGTAAAGACTATCAAATACCCAAACCTCCGGATCACCAAAGAAAGCCTCCATATCCCGGTCGAAAAGCGACTAGAATAGTGTAAGTCAAATGACAATCCAAGGGATTTGCATACATACATTTAGGGCATTAGGATCCGCAAATGGCGCTTCACCTTCAATGGCATCCAAAACATTCAAGTTATTCGGAAACTTCGATTGTCCGGGAAGTGGATTTTCCTAGCAACATTAAAGATGAGCAAAGTCTTCCATACTCGGTATTTGAATAATAGTTCAACTTACCCTTTGATCAGGAAGAGTAATAATCTTCTCTTTCGCAAGCTCCATATCCACCTGTGAAGCCATGACTCGATAATACTGTCTCGACACCCTCTCAACAGCCTGGACACTTTCCATAACAACTTGCTCCGGCGAAATGGACAATCGTAGCAAGGCACGTCCAGCTGAGATGTACCAATGATGCGTGTACCCAGTGCCAAGATGCAAAATCCGATCTTCGAGCAGATTTAACCCTTTCTCGATGTATTCTAGGAATGTAGGCATATTGGAACTAAGGAGTAGGTCATCTGTGATTGTTAATAAGGTACTCATTAATCACCAGGAAGGATAAGGTACTTTTAAGACTTATCGAGATAAATGAATTTTGACATATAACCAATGCGGCGCGGAAGTAATCGTGTCGAAGGAGTAGGAGTATTGAGTTTTGGGATTCATTGAGTCGTACATGTTGATCGATTATGCTAGCTGCGGCGTCGAAGCAGATCATCCGAGAGAGTGCATGTCGAGAACTGCTTTCAGATTGTCGAGCGAAGGGACCATGAAGCATGATTAAGTATTGCCGGAGTTGGATATCGAGTAATGTTCTCGCTACTAACGAGAGTCCATGTTTATCCGGAGAGGATTGCACGCATGTCCAGGGCGGAAGTTGTTGGAGTTCTTTTGTGATTAGTTCCTCGTGGTGCATGACCTCTTCATATCGCAACGGGGAACTCATATCGTTGACCATCGAGTTTAACTTCACCCGTAGTGAGAAACTTGCGTTTGAAAAATAGAGAAATGAGCTTGAGGTATACTCGACAGAGCCTTGATTCTCCAGTTCCTCCGGTTGCGGCTCATCAGTTAGATCCTTATCCTCAATATTCTGAACTCCCTTGGTATCAGTGAAGATTCCCGCTGAAGTCGAGATCATCCCACGATCAGTCGAAGCCTGAAGCTCCAATTCAGTCATAGTAGCCCATAAGCGACGTCTCATTTCACGATCAAACGCCGAGATCTTCCCTCCTAGAAGGACTGGATCCCGGTGGAATCCAGCAGCCATCGCTTCTCGAACTAGTGTACCCGCTTCAGTCCAATGGCGCTTCTTCTTCACTGTGTTCACTTGCTTGGAAAGAACTAGTAAACACCGGATCTGCCAAACGGCCAAGTAAATGTTCTTCTGACTGTGTGACCGAAGCCAGGACTCTGATGCCTCGATCCACATAACTGCACGCTCTCTTTCTAGAGAACTATCGCCAACATATTGAGTTCTCTCGTTGCGGTGGAGGCAACTTGTGCAGGACATCAGTAGTAAGACGATGACAACAAAGGCCGATGAAGTTGATTGGTGATCTCGCGAGAATTTGGCATACTCTTCCCAGAAGCTTGGGCCATGAATGATGCGATAGACAGACTCAAAGGTATCAAAGTAGAGATGGACGAGTTCATCGATAGTTCTGTGCTCAGGAAGCAGGTATGTGAAATCGAGTTGGGGTGTAGACAAAGTGTTCACTTTCTCTACTTTCCACTTTTTGTGCCGATTTTTCAAATCATGCTGAAGCCCATAAAGTGACTTTTGATTTCTGATAGCATCTTTCATGAAAAGGCGAAGTTCAGGAAACTAAATCAAATTAATACTTCCACTCCAGAAACTCAAGTTCAGCTGTATGATATGAGGGTAGAGTCTTACGTGTCCAATAAGACTAGCAGGATTACTCCCACCATAATACTGCGTCCTAAAATTCTCACCCCGAAAGATCACCGTCCGAATAGAATCGTGCGTCCTCCCAGGAAACGGAGGCTCCTCATTATCAGCCTTAACAGCTGGCCGCTGATGCTCATATTGATACACAGAAGCTGCCCGCGCGCTAAGAAGTTGCCAAGTACCTGTATTCTGATCCGCTTCAAGATTAGAAACCCGACTCTCAGTTGGAAAGGTCCGCCTGTAACTTCTGTTATCATGAGCTGAAACACTTCCAGTCACTTGTGACTGCGGAACAGTAATTGGGGTTCTGGGTTGTGCCGTCGGAGGCTCAGATGGAGCCGAGGGACGGGTTACAGGTGGTGGATCATCATAGAAGCAAGAAGTCCCTTGACCTGCTTTTTGACACCGGGTACAGGTGGGAAATACACGATCACAGCGTAATTTCCGGCGTCGACATTCGTAGCATGAGTATATCTTGCGCTTGCGCTTGCCGTTACTTGTTCCTGGATCTCCGGGTGGAGAGGCGGAGTTGGGCCGGCGTGTGTTCGGGGATAGCATTTTCAGCTCGGATTTCTATGCGATTATATGCAAGGAATTGGGTGAAATGGGGTTGGAGTGTAACTGCGATGCGATGGATTTGGGAGTTTCACAGATTGTGCTTCGGAAACCGAGATCTCCGCGTATAAATCCGACAAAGCCGAGGTTATTAGGGTTTTGTCCGAGATAAAGCCGAGTGTGTACAGCAATCTATGCTATAAAACCACGCGACCAAAACCTATTTACTTTAATAATATCAGACTGAAATCTGAGATATCCGCGAGTTAGAGAGAAGTTGGCTTAGGTTAAGATTGATTTGAGATCATAGATTCAAATATTCCTTCAGCCAAGCATCATCCAGAACAAAATCCTCAGGTGCGACTATGAAATCACAGGGAACATCATCATTGACCGTAACACCTTTTGGCTCCAACTTTGACAAACACCACGATTTGACTGTAGCAAAAATCATTGAGGATCTATCCAGAAAGCCATCATCCCCTTGCGGACCTATCATCAATTTTGCTTCATCTATGACCTTCAATAGCCGGTCCAGTACCTGAAGGACATCAATTTCTTTTCGCACAAATTTGGTATCCCAAGCTTCATTCTCAAATGTGGAAAGCTTGAAAAGAACGAGTATTGTTCGTGCAAGCTGGGTAAAGAATGTGAAACTCAGTCCAATGCATTCTGTGATTGGTATTTCGAAAAAGTTCTCGATCGCTGATTTGGTGGCTTGGAGACACATATAGAGATATTCGAGGCTTTGGGGGTTTGAGCTACTAGTTTCATCATCGATATAAAGTCCATATATGCTCAAATCAGTGTAGTAAATAGATGAAAGGAGGATTCCTATTTCCCATCAGCTTCAGTCCTACCTCGGTGGTATTCGGATGCTTTATGGTCAAACTTACTGTCTTTGGCCAGCCTAGGGGACATATGGCCTTTAATTGCATCGATACGATGTTGAAGACTCATAATATAAAATGATGACCGAGCTTTCCCGGCATGTTTCATCTCATCAATTTCCCCTGCTACCCGCTGGAGTCTGACTTGATGCACGAAGATTTCATCATTGATCGACTCAGAACTCTTTGCCAAGGTTTCCAGGCACTCGTTCATATAAGGAGTCCATTGCAGAGGATCAATTTGTTTGAGATAAGAAGATACCACTGAGTTCATCATCCAGCATCCTAACACAGCTCGCTTCTCTTCGAGGGTATTTTCTTGTGTTTCTGACAATGCCTTTCCCGGAAGCATATGTGACTCTTGTTGTTGTGGTTTATTGAGACGAAGATCAAACACCAGTCCGACAGCTAGCTGAGTGAAGCGTGAGACTTTAGCGGCGGATTTATGAAGCAAGTTGTCATGACCCCAAGCTATAAATGTTAGGAGACCTAGAAGGAGATCGATATTCACTGCGCTTGGATCATTGTTGATGTATACGCTTTGAATCAGGTCATTCTTGATTTGCTCTCCCAATGCAAGTTTCGTACTCGTGGACTGAGATGTTGCAGACAGAATACATTTCGAAAGAAAAGGTCGTTGACGTTTGAGCCAATCTGCATCATGAGGAAGATGCATGAATGGGAAGTACTTCAACATCTTCTCACGGAATTCAACAAGCGCTTCCTCGGAGGCGAAGCCAGAGACCGTGGTCGGTATCGGTAAAGAATGTGCTATCGTTGAAAGTGACGAGTCTTCATTGGATGGTGGTGGAGAGAACGGGTTTGAATCAGTAGGTAATACCCGACTACGTTCCAGTTGAGACACAAGTCCATCCAGCCTTCCTTCAAGCTGTGAAAGGCGAGAGGTTGTGTTATTTTTCTCTGCGGCGCGCGCCCTGATAGCTTTTCCGGGAAGGCATTGTTTCTTCAAGCGCGAGCATCTTTCACAAGCACCTCCTGGTCTTGAAACACACTTGCATTTCGATTTGGAGCAGTTCAAGCAGGCCTAAGCAGGGCGGCAACTATCAGCATCTGAAACCACCAAATGGGGACCGGTTTGAGTACCTTCCCATACTTTCCGTATATCTGGACTGCTCTCGTGTTTCGATCGGGTGGCATAGCAAATATCAGGGCTGAGTCGAGACGTTGCTAAGACAAGAACGTGAGAGCATCCGGAGACGGCATTCTGAACGGCGGTTCGGGATTCGGGTGGCCGAACGCCGATCGGTCTTATAGTGAGTAACAGGATCCTTTGAATCTTCAATATTTAAACTAACAGTTGTCATTAACCTCACAGAATAATCTGGGAATAAGACTTTGCATATTCCAAATTCGAGCATTCCAAGCTGTCTGGTTTCCCCTTGCCGTGTACCGCGTTCACCATGAAGCTCATAGTGGTTGGAGCCACTGGTTTAGTGGGAAGTGAGATAATCAGACAAAGTTTGGCGATCGACAAAATTACAGAAGTTATTGCTCTGGCTCGACACCCTATACAGATTGAGAACAGCAGTTCTTCCAAGGTGAAGAGCGTGGTTGTTCGTGACTATGCCGAGTATCCAGAGGACGTCAAGGCCAAGTTAGCTGGCGCAGACGCATGCATTTGGTACTATTTTCTCTCCAACCCCCTGCTCAAGAATCTACCAACTCATGTCTTTTTAGGACCGTGGCGATAACTCCCTTCCGCGCAAGCAACTTTCCCTTCGCCGAGGTCAAACGTGTATGCCAGGACTGCACTCTCGCTGGATTCAAGGCAATTTACGAAGCTGGACCGCAACGTCCATTCCGCTTTCTATACTTCAGTGCTGAAGGTACCCCTCGGGATCCGTCAAAGAGGCCAATGCTCATGGGAGACTATCAAGTTATGCGCGTGAGTACACCCCCTTAGAGTTCTAATACAATAATTTGAAGCTGATTTGGTCTTACCGGGGCAAGTGTAATACGGAAAACATGGTGATTGGATTTCCAACTCAATTTCCAGGTACTCAGACCTGCATTGCTCAGCCAGGAGTGGTAACAAACTCAACAACCTGGTCGAGAGCTACCCTGGCCTTCTTGTTTCGTGGAGTTAACTTGTTTACGAGAAGGATTCCAAATGTGGATCGGAGTGAGCTTTCAGCCGCGGTACTACATCAGGCGGTTTATGGATTTGAGAGAGAGACTTTGTTGAATAATGACTTGGTTCGCCTTGGACAGGCCGCGTTGAAAGCAAAGTAGTAATTATAATCACCGTGAACTTGGAGACAGGTCCAATGATCTGGGCATACACTCAATTTAAACCCACCATATCTAGAATATCATCTCCGCTATTCAGTATTTGAGACAGTCCAGTGTTCGAGACTCATTCGGAAAGCAGCATTAAAGACTGCACACGGGGTTGACTAGCTGGAGCGGAGGCTGTCGAGCAGGGAAAGTAGCTTCCCATGCACTCATAACCTTGATCAATAGGTGTTCCTGGTGCTTTCCTGCGATTGCTGCCATTCCAAATGGACGACCATTTAGATCAAGGTAGGATAATGGCATCGCACAGATTGGATATCCTTAAATTATATTACCCAATTGTCAGCAACATTGCACTAACATATGAGTTTCAAACACAATTTTCTTACCAGTAGCGGAAGCCATTGATGAGAGCTCACTATCAGCTGGGCCGATTATAACATCCACGCTATGCGTCTTAAGCGCTAGGTCTACACCTTTCTCGCGGCCCATATGCCTCAGAAAAGATAGATTGCGTTCGTATTCCTCGGCGGAAGTGGTGTTGTTCTGGGACTTGATAAGAGTATCTTGCCTGGGATGGTCTAAGGAATGTGTCAGGGATTTCAGTGTCGCATGGAAGAGGTATATTGGAAAAGGTCATACGAGGGGGAAGCTCCAAATCGGCATGCTTCTCGTTGAAAGCAATAATCTCGGCGAGTGATCTAACATCGCTCTCTTCGAGGCCCTCGAGGTAGGCATTGAGCTGGGGCTTCATATCCGCCTCTGGGGGCAATATATCAGTATTTTGTCGTAAACCCAGGTGTCAGAACCTTGAAACATACGAATAATCGTCCATTCACAGCTCTCGCCATCGATTTTGAATTGCTCGGGAGAAATGAGGTCGATGTTGTTGACAAATCTCTTTGCCTTCTCCTCAATGACTTTGTAAGCCTCTCGGATTTCTCGATTCTAACATCGTCAGATCCGCCTCAAGTCTCATGCGATTTGCTTCCAAGAAATATCACTTACAATTTGATATCGAGCACCGCCATCTGACTTGTCATCATCCATCTCCGATTTCCATACCTCAGGATCAAGAGCAGCAACGGAGATATCAGACCAAGATTCTGTCAAACTGGTTGTAAAGGATTCAGATGCTGGTTCCGTAACAAGTACATCCAGAAGCACAGCTAGATCGTATGTCGACTTAGTCATCGGTCCGGCAGAGTCAAAGGTGCTGGAGATTGGAATGATGCCTTCTCCAGAAACAAGGCCAATCGTTGGCTTGATTGTATACAGTGCAGCGCGATTTGAAGGGCTCACAAGGGACCCATCTGTCTCGGTTCCGATGGCTATGGGAGCGTACCCGGCTGAAACACCGACAGCGGAGCCTGTGGACGATCCAGAGGGATTCTAAAAGCTTTAGTTAGATATATGCAGCTAAATATTCATTCAATTTGATAAAAGTTACCCAGTGACCTTCAGGAGTGTTTTCGTCTTCTGCTCGCCCGCGAACATAGGCTGACTCCGTTTGGCCGCGGACTGCAGACCAACCATTCGGCATCTTAGATCCTCTGTCGCCAAGTTAGATCTTCTGGGAAATTTGACAGGACTTCATAATTTCTCACCGAGCGTTGGCAAATTCCTTGCGATTTCTTAGCTCACTGTAAACCGAGGTAGACATGAAAGTTGGCACGACTTACCGGAAGGTTAGTCTTCCCCATTATTATAAGTCCAGCATCGATAATCTGATAATGTTAGTCTTTCGTTTCATGAAAGGAGTCCTCTGGACCATACCTGGTCAATTATGTGGGCATTCTTGCTCGGTTTCGAGTTCAGAAGCGCGAGACTGCCCACAGTAGTTGGGAGCCCGAGGCTTGGATGTATAGCAATGTTATCCTAAAATATTTCAGTGACTATTCGCACAAAAAGATTGGACTTACATACCTTGATAAGTATGGGAATACCATGTAATGGTCCTCTAGTCTTCCCAGATGCGCGTTCTTCATCCAAAGATCTGGCTGTCGCCTCTAACAGCTCAATGGGTGTGGTCTTAATCATAGCCCGAAGCTTATCATCATGCTGCGCTATTTGCGCTAGATATCTATTGACAAGATCAAGACTTGTGACATGGCCCTGAGTCAAAAGTGCCTGGAGGGCCTTTGCGTCGAGAGTAAGGAGATCCATATCTTTCTCGGTCGATGTCTCTGAAGATCGGATTGTCATGATAATATCTTCTCGCGTTGGAGGGATGAGATTTTAGCAGTGCGTGAACTCTGCCCAGGTGCGGATCAAAGTGCAGGGTAAATTGAAAAGTCCGAGTCTCCAGGTATGCCCTGAAATCGAGAGGTTACAAGTCTATCTCATACATTTATGTACAAGGACAAGGATAACAAAGACTCGGAGTAAACATGTGCATTAGTCGGTGTCCCAGAAAGGGACGGGTCCGTGCGTCAGGGTATCTACATATTGGAGATGTCAACTGCCAGTGCCCATGTAGATTTCAAGTTGGTATAGAAGTAATCGGATGATAGTATATCAAGAAAATCTTTCAATGGTAGTATCCCGGATTTAAGTGTTCTCACGTTAACACTATGATCAACAGATAAGATTTGCATTGGAGATATTAATGTTCCCAAATCTCACATTCCACTACATGGGATCTTACCACATGGTATCCCCCGCCCTATAAGAACAGTACTCGATTGCAGGAGGTTGGAAATAGGCTTACAGCTGAAGGAGGCTCAAAAGATTGCCCTTCTAATGCAATTTTTTTTTCCTTTTTATGACCTGCATTACCATCAATAGATCGATGATCAATTCCTCTATGTAAGCATGTTGCCACTAGCTTCGAGTTAAATTCACTTAAAAAGTCCAGATAATGAATTTACTTCATTTTATATCCGAATCCCTTATAAAATTGATGTATTTGAATTTTATTTATTTTTATCTTTTTTTTTCTTCATCGAATTCACTGGGGACATTCACTGTATACCGTCAGCACGGGCCACTGGATTTTTTTGCGGGCGGTGAAGGCGGTGAGGGCGAGCGGAGATTTCCTCATTTCATTTTTTTCTACGACCCACGCCTTCACTTCAGCACGGATTCCCGGCAGCATGGATGATATCGAGGTATGTGGCAGTGAATGTGATGCCCACGCTTGGTTATTAACTGCTTCCAGGACCGGTTGCGCAGCCATGCGCAGGCATTCGACGGTCTTCTCTCCTTAATCCCCGCCAAGTATTACTACGGTGACGATAATAGTGTACGTGCGCCCTCAACTTTATCAACCCAGCTTTTTTTTCCCCTTGCCGACAATTTCTTTCCTCTCACATTGATTTCTTCTGTTACGTCTTGGACAATAATCTGATTTCGGTTCCCGCCTACAGGACCAGTGGCAACGAAAGAAGCAGACCAAAGAGCAAGCCCGTGAAGCAAAGCGTGCCAAACTCGACCCCGACTCCACCACAACTGCCAAAACTGCTAAGGACATCATGGATGAGAACGCCCGCAAGCGCAAGCGTGAGGATGGTACCCTCGAGAGTGATTCTTCCGACGACGAGCTTGGCTCCGAGAAGCCCATGGAGGGTCTGAACCGCGGCGAGAAGGCCAAGAAGCAGAAGCAGGTCGAGAAGTCCGACACTGTCAAGTCCGAGGCCGCCGAGGCTCGCAAGAAGCAAAAGGAAGAGAAGAAGGAGAAAAAGAAGGCCGCCCAGAAGGAAAAGAAAAAGGCGAAGGAGACCGCCCGCAAAGAGAAGCAACAGCAAGACGAAAAGCCCAACGGCACAGCGACTGAGGCCCCGAAGAAAGAGAAGGAGGCTGCCAAGTCTAACGATGCTGAAGAGTCTGAGGCATCTGACGATGAGGACGGTGATGATCTCGAAGAAGGCGTCGCCGAAGAAGGATTTTCCATCGAGTTCAACGATGAGCCCGAACAGCCTTCTTCAGGTTCCTCTCGCAATTCCCCCAATGCCTCAAACCCTCAGTCGGGTAGCTCCTCTATTTCCTCTATTGTCCCCCCTACCGCCTCTAATGATACCAAATCCTCCGAGCCCAAGCCCCTCAAGCCCACACCAGAAGACCTCAAGCAGCGTTTACAGAAGCGTCTGGACGAGCTTCGTGCCAAGCGACACGCAGATGGTCTTAACGGCAAGCCTGCCCGTAACCGCCAAGAGCTCATCGAAGCCCGCCGTCAAAAAGCCGAGCAGCGCAAAGCACACAAGAAGGAGCTGCGCGCTAAGGCCAAGGAAGAAGAGCAACGCAAGGACGACGAGGCTATGGCCCGTCGCTTCTCCCCCGGTGGCTCTGGATCTCTTCTCGCTTCCCCTCGCTCCCCCGCCGAGTCTATCGGTGCCTCTAACAACTTTTCCTTCGGCCGTGTTGTCTTCGCTGACGGTCAGCAAACCGACGCTTCCCTCAACAACGTTCGTGATCAGCACAAGACTGCTGGACCTAGAGATGCGGCTGCTCAGCTCCAAGCTGCTGAGGCTAAGAAGGCCCGTCTCGACGCCATGGATCCTGAGAAGCGCGCTGAGATCGAAGAGAAGGACCGCTGGCTGAATGCCAAGAAGCGTGCTCACGGTGATCGAGTTCGCGACGACACATCCCTCCTGAAGAAGGCCTTGAAGCGCAAGGAGACTGCTAAGAAGAAGTCCGCTCGTGAGTGGAACGACCGCCTTGATACTGTTTCTCGTATGAAGGAGCAGCGACAGAACAAGCGTGAGGAGAACCTTCGCAAGCGCCGAGACGAGAAGGGCAGCAAGGGCGGCAAGAAGAAGCCTGCTGGTGGAGCGAAGAAGAAGGCTAGACCTGGATTTGAAGGAAGTTTCAAGCCCAAGACTGGCGGCAAGAAGAAATAAGTGTAATTCTTCTTTCCAAACGTTGATGACTTGATTCTTATTCTTTCCCTTCCCATTACTTCCTTTACTTTCCCTCTATGACCGTCTTTCTCCCACCAAAAAAAAGAAAAGTGTTTTTTCAAACATCGAACTGGGAAATATCCATCCGGGGTTGCGGTGTTTGGTGTTCGCGCTGTTTCGGCGGCATGATTTCGTCATGAATATGTCTCTGCATGGGTAGCGATTTATCTTATTTTGTGAATACAAATATCATTCGAAGTCTACTAGTATTTCAAAGTAGATCTATCTGTCTATCAGTAGCCTCGTCCTTCCGAGTATCAACCCCATAGTTGGAGGGGTCTCACCTCCGAGTCCGTACGGCCCAGGCAAAGAGCCAATCTTCCAAACACAAGGAATTACTACTAATTGATAACCCAATTCCAAATGTTACGACTCCGAGAGAGCCCTTGAGTGTATCCAGGTATGTTTAATGTTTCTGTGTTGACCACGCCTAGCTACTGAGATTGACTTGTAATATCATGATAGATCTTGAACATCGACATTTATCCATCTAATGGAAGCAAACGTGACGTTTTGGAATGTTTCCAACAAACTTGAAGCTGGAATACTGTTCAAGACAGAAATAGTTGCATTCCAAGCTTGTCACCTGATCATAACATAAGACGAATTGAAAGAGCAAAAATGAAACCAAACTCCGAACTCCCTCTTGTAACGACAGATGGAATGAAGCCCTAGAGACACTCCCAACAAAAGAAGATATCCTTGACTCAATACAACATTCACCGTGGAGTCTCCGTCGCACGATGAAAAAATCCAGCGGCCGCTTCTGTGCCTTTTCCATTATGGCAGATAACTCCCTTGAACGTTTTTCTCTGATTGGTGACAGCCCGAAAAGCTCCTGGGCGTTGTTTTGGTTTCTGATCGAAGGAATAACCAACCCCATTTGGCATGACGGGGTATTCACGATACGAAGTCGTCGAGCTATTGGTCCGTCTGGTGAACAGAGGTTGATCGGCTGGGTCTTTATCCTCATTTTTGTATTTATGTGGATATCCTGATTTCTGGTTCGATTTCCCTTTGTCGTTTAGTTCTGGACCAGGCGCAGCGGCGAGTTGTCTTCGAACAGTCTCCTGGGAGATCTTGTTTTGCTCTTGGGTCAAGCATATATTCCGGGTGTACCAATATGCCTATGTCGAAAGCATTATCAGCATTGAAACTTCCGATATGTAAGTGTAGTAAGTTTTAAGGGCTGTCATACTGGTGGAGCCTGAGTCTGAGCTACAGTTTGGCTCTTGGCCTTCTTCCCCTTGCCCATAGCGCTGGCAGCTACTAGTAGCACTGAGTGTATAGAATTTGAAGTAATAGGTAGGCAAAATTGAGACCAATGATTTCAAATTAGCACTCGAGTGGTATGCGTATATGAAAACTTAATAAAAAAGCGAGATGCGAGACTGCGAGACTGCGTCAATGCTGTATAGAATTCAGATGAGAGTGGGAAAACAACGAGCTATTTGATTTCAAGTTCTTGGGGCTACAGAGCATGTTAAATGCAATCTTGATAACATTTGAACATCCTTGTCGGTTCAAATATTTGGCGCTATCTATAGATTTGAGAAGAGAGAGGTGCTATTTTCAACGATGAAACATCATGATATCTCAAGTGCTTTCGAGCACCGGCATCTCACATACATGGGCGTCTCGCACAAAATTAATTTGAAGGACACGCATAATTGTACCAAAAAAGATGGAAGTCGATTCTAGTTTGGAGATAGTCTATTTTTACAAAATACATGGATAATGCATCCATGAAACAGCCTCACGTCTCATCTATAATATTTTGCGATCGTTGGTTATTGTTGGCTCTAGCTAAAGCCGCGCGCATCCAAGTTCAGCCCCTAAGAATGCTTCCAATTAAATATCGCCGAAGTCATACTGGGGCGAATTTAAAGCTTGGTCCTAGTAATCAAGCTAATAATAACAGGAAGTACTAAACTAATAATAATTAGAAGTGCTCAGAACCACCCGTTTGGTCTCTAAGCGCGCGGTATCTCACGGGCTGTGCCTCTTGCAAGTTGCAACTGCCAGCCCCGCACACCACACCACTACTATTATAACAGCGGATTTGAAGGTTCCTGTTATTCTTTTCAGATCCCCAAATAGTGCTTTTTAGTCACTGAATTTGAATATCTTCTATCCGTCTCCCACACAACTCAATTAACTTGATCATATTTCCTTTTTCCTCCACGATGGCTGCAATGCTACATCTTCACATCGATTCTCTTGACGACGACGACCCATGGATCATCGAGCAGAAGAACTTCAATATCTTGAACGATTTTCTGCAACCAGACAGCAACATGTCCTCCGAAGAAGCAGCCTTTCAGATAAATGAGCTCACCCCCATGAAGCGGGAAGCTCGGGGCGAAAAGGATGTCGAGCACCCAGAGAGCTATCTATTCGAGGTGTGGTGCTTCATTATTGAGATATCAAAGCAGATCCCACACGATCATCCATCACAAGACAAATTAGTCTCCTTGTTTAAAGATTTGAAATCGCTGCCGTCGATAGGAGTCCAGCTTTGGGGTCCGGTGAGATAACATTGTTAACTTCTTGTCATAACCAATTAACTAATCGCAGTACTCTACAGAACGAGTCGATGATCTGGGGAGATTTGCCCTTGATAAAGGCAGCCTGGGCTGAGGATTGGCAGGGTTAGTAAAAAGACTTTGTCTATTTGACGTGATACTCCAATACTAAATCTTCACCAGAGCCTCATTACTCCGAAGACTATAAATATTTCGACGAAGACTTCAGGAGAGGGGTAAACTGGCATGCGTTCTCGGCACGTCTGCTTCAGTCAGGCTTAACTGACTGGCATTTTTATGCTGTCAGAATCCTTCGTATGGCCTTGGAAGATGAACCACACCAGAAAAGGGGAATCGTGGAGTATCGAATCTGCGCAGCCGCGCAGTGGATCGCACATTCCAGACAAGCAATCTTTCAAAGATTGGACACTAAATTTTCCGATGGAGACTTAACTCAAATGGGAGAAGGCCCTTTTTGTAAAGCTTGGAAAGGCAAGAAAGGGAAGAAATCAAAGAAGGGGAAGAAAAGCAAGATAGGCATTTCTCGGAAGAGATGGAACTTTTGGAAAGCAACTTTCCAGGCATTTGGAAATGAAAGATCTGGGGAAGTGTCAGAAGAAACTGCATCTGTATGTCGCATAGCTGCGGAGCAGATGATTGGAATTGAGGCCACTACTGCTCAGAGTCATGAATAGCTTTGAGGGTCCAGATAGACTTAACATCAAGGCAGTATGAGGACGTGATTCTCAATAGCCGAGGTAATTGTGAGGATGAAGAAGAGATATGTGGGATCAGCCTAGGTGTGCTTGATACAGCCTTTGAGTGCCTGGATCTCGAGTCTCTTCAAGTTGTAATCTATTTGTATTCTGGACAGTCAATGGCACAATTCTTTTCAATTTTTATTCTCGACACACCTCGGATAAGAATAACCACAGCTTGAAGCTCCTCAGACTTTTGCTCTGGTGAGTCAGAGCTATCAGTTCATAGTAGTGCTGTTCAACAATCTTCGACCCTCAAAGTCTCCTCTTCTTCGGGCTCATACACTCCTCCAAATCTCAATGAATCCCGTCCGTGGCACAATACAAAGATACCGACTAGCTTCGATTTCTGAGGCGGCTCGAGTTTCCTGTCGAGGAATGTTGGTCCCTGCTGGCTTTTGGTGGGTAGATCATCCATCGACCAAACCTCTCGAAGTTCACAGCCATTTTTGGTGCCAAAGACAGATGACTCCCCGTCAGAGTAGCATACTTCAATTCCTTTCATAGGAAGTTCGTGGTTAAGAAAACAGGTAAATCTTGTCAATACTCCACCTTTGGGGCGCTGAAAGTCGATATTGCACAAAGGGTCAAAAGTTCGAAATGGTTGGGATGGCAGAATCTTGCTAACTGTCACGCTTGGTTCGCTTGGAGGATATGGTGTCCACAGTAATGACGGTATGGATTGCGCATCGTTTATGCATGGCTCCCGGTTGGTGGATGTCTTAGGGTCACTTGTAAGCACTCCAAGGCCCAGAGATACGACCTTGTAATTATCGAGGCCAGCAATCAGATAGGAACTACATGAGTTCTGATGAAGTGAAAAACTTCCAAATGCGACTCCCATGTATGCGATGTCACCAAGCCAAGGTGTTGAGCTTGAGTCCTCAAAGGTAAACTTGATTCGAGTGAGCCCCTCCGGGCAAAACGCCACTGCAATGCTCTTGAGGCTGAGATTGTGTGATATCTGCTGTATCGATGATGGGATATAGTATCCAAGGCCACGACTGGTGATATTATTGTCCTCCCCTTCTGGAGAGATGCCAATTCCCGATATAAATCTTTTACAACCAATTTGCGAAGTCGAAATCAGTATCCTGTGGGCTGTTTGATTTGAATGGGCTGCGAGTGATTGCGCTCTGCGATGGATTACCCGGCAACCCTTTGTCAAGGGACCTTCCATCTCGGCTTGCATCTCCCCCGAGAAGCTAGCAGTCATTTCGAGAGACAAGGAGTTGTTATTGACATTTTCGCCATCGCAAAGCCAGAAAGAAGTTCTTTCATTTGAAACTGAGGAAAGGACAATAGAGCCATTGGGCGGGTCCTGGAATAAAGAGTCCAAGCTGCAAAGAACCGCGATAGGCTCCAATAGATCCCTGATGCGCTTTCTGTTGAGCATGTGATTTTCCCTCTCGCGTAGGAAACGCAATGTCCCCCTGAAAAGTGACTCCCAATCTCGGGTCTCCTGGAGGTTTGGAAAAAGAAAATCTGCCTCTTGGCCAATGCAAAATCTACTCCGCCAATATGACCGCGGAAGACACTTGAATATGAGCGCAAAATTGCGACATACCAAGCGTAGCTTCAGTACTTCAGTGAAAGCTAAGTATGATATCATCTCAACAAGTAGCTCAGGGGGTAGTCGAGTACCGGGATAAATAAGAGAGCTTGTCGATCCAGTACATTGTTGCGCAGTCGTGTCCTGCGGTGACTGTATGAGGGATGTTTCATGAGAAGAATCCGTGCTCCTCATCTGGCTCACTTGATAGAAACTGTTAAATGGAGTAGGGGCAGTAATCTCCAACATCCCCCTAGGCGGGATATTATCAGGATTGGCGAAGTAGAGGGACCACTCGTGGTAAAAGATTTCTCTGAGTCCTTCCCAGCGGACTCTATCTGCTTGTGGGACGCCGTAAGAATGCCCATGTTGAAAAATAGACCTTAAAACAACAGGTATGCAGCTCAGCTGTCTGAAAACAGACTCGGCAACATCCATCTCATCATGGAGGGCACTATCCTGTCTGATTCTTCGCAGGAGGAGCCGCCAACAGGTATCATGGAAACTGAAGCACCAACGGCCAAATGAGGTATTTAAGATGGTCCATTCTTCCAGCTCCTCGGTTGCTTTTCTTAGTTCTTGGACCCTCTCAGTGGCTATCTCACTCCGGGCGCTTAGCGAGTGGCCATGGTACGTCAATTTACTACATGCTCAATTTGTTCATACTGGACTTGGCGACTCATCATCAGATTCTTTCGGTGTTCTCAAAAAACATGCAAATCTCTCATAATTTTCCAAGGTTTGAATCATAGACTATCACCATCCTTATCCCAATACCGTTTACCTGTGCATCACTTGAGGCTATCATGATGATCACTCCCACACAATCTCTACTCAGCAACATCGCCATCCGATCGGCCTCCCACCTCACAGACTTTGAGCGATTTCAATCATTCCGATGATTCCGATGAGCGACAAATCTTTCTGACGAAATGCAGAAGCGCATTCCTCGATACTCCATCTAATGATACCGAGGAGGAAAGGATTTTTGATGAGTTTTTGCAAGCTCTGAACGATAAAGGAAAGGTGTTTGGGGCAGTTGCTATCGGCAAGCAAGTACGATTTTACCGATTTGGGGAAGCAGACAGTGAGAGCGGCATGTCTCGGCTTCATGAGGGTACTATTGATATCGATGAGCCGAATGGTGTGGTTCAAGTTGAGGAGATTCTACGCCATCTCAAGGCCAATTCCTGGCAGTGGACGAGCTCTTAATCATCGGGAATGGTGCGACTACTTGTCTCCCTTCGTCTTTCCATCAATATTGGCATATTCTCTGGACCAAAAAACTTGTTTCTAAAATGGCACCGGATCTCTGGCTTCATTTTTTGGATCTTCATTGCATTGTTTATGTCTCAATGTAGCTCCGAGTCGCATTTCCAGGCTCCCTCTCAGATATCACCTAAGACTACTCAATTGCTCACAAAATTCAGATATATCCCACTTTTTAATATTTCGTCTCATATGATTTTTATACTTTTTCACATTTTATTTGATTTGTTGTAATTTCTTTTGAAAGTTGAAGCTTTTCTCATCTTGATGCTTCAATGGGTACAACCTTGGAAGCAGTGCGAAGGTCCTTGGATCACTCTGAGTCCTTACTTCATCTCTTTTTTCCCTTTTCTCCACAACCCAGATCCTTTTATTGATACTAACCACTCCTATAACATCAACATGCTCCAGTCTTTCAGGATCTAAGTAGATCACGGAGGGGGTCGGCTCCGCGGAGTCCGACCAAGCTTCAAGCTTTCAAGCTTTCTGGGTGGGGGCTACCAACCTCCCTTAATAGGCGCCCATTACGATCTTCCTCCTTCATCCAACTCCAGGAACATGACAATCCGAGTAGCCATTATCGGTGCAGGGTAATATAATCAAACTTCTATTCCAATTTGATTCACAAACACTAATCCCTTGCAGCCCTGGTGGCCTGGTCACCCTCAAAACCCTGCTGGAAGCATCCAAGCCCGACCGGCAGATCGAGGCGTACCTTTTCGAAGCGTATGTTTAAAGCCTTGGCGTCAAGGTCCCCACCGTATTAATTTATTAATTAATTAACATTATGCACAGTGAGTCCGATGTGGGCGGTACATTCAACTATCGCTCCTACGAGAATGCCGAATTGGTTAGCAGTAAACAGTTGACCACATTCTCGGATCACCGCTTGCCGTTGGAGACTCCCGATCATGTGTCACTGCCCGAATATGTCGACTATCTTAGGTCTTATGTTGAGCGATTCAACCTGGGTCCGTATATCAAGTTTAACTCTCCTGTGGTTCGCGTGTCTCCGCTTGATGATGGTTCCAAATGGGCTCATCGAGTAAGCTATGTGGACCGGAATGGTGACGAAACCAAGGAGAACACTTTTGAATGTTCGCATATTGCGGTTTGCACTGGACTTCATGTTGAGCCCAATATTCCTGATATTCCAGGTATCGAGAACATCAAGGGTGACGTATTCCACTCATCGCTTTACAAGGGCCGCGATCAAGTCGCTGGCAAGAAGGTTCTTGTCTTAGGATGCGGTGAAACAGCTATGGGTGAGTCTATCCAAAATGAGCCACTGGCAGAGAAATATATCTAACTCAGTTGAAGATATTGCCTATGAGTCTATCAAAGCCGATGCGGAATCAGTTACCATGTGTTTCCGCACGGGCTTCCTCTCTTTCCCGAAGCAACTAAGTCGATTCCAGGTATTCGGCAAGGTCTTCAGTGGAGGACTTCCCATTGATGGTCTCATTACCAATCTCTTCGAAACCGCATATGTTCATCGGGCCATCGCTCAAAGCCGTCTACGCTGGTTCATCTCAGATTTTGTGATCAAGCGGGTTCTGTGGTTTCTAACTGGAACCCAGGCTGGTATGAACCAGCATGTTGGCGCTCTTCCCAAAGACCGACTGGGCAGAGCGTTCGTCTTCCTCAACAAGAGTAGCAAGGCGATGCCTTATCTCAATCGTCCTTACAAGACGCATAACCCTTTCCTATCATTCATTGGTAACCGCTACATCGACCCTCCGGAGGATGCTGCATCTGATCGAGCCGTTGATACTTGCACCTGGCCGGAGTATGTTGATGATACAGGCCGAGTGCATTTCCAGTCAAACCCGAAGAGAAAGGATTGGCAGCGCTTGAAGGATAGAAACATCCAGCCAAACTGTGTGGTTTATTGCTCGGGGTATAGTATCTCCCTTTTATTTCAGCCAGAATCCAAACTAATGGTATTTCTCAGATACAAGCAAACATTCCCTTACCTTGACCCATCATACCCAACAGCATCAGACGCCCAAATCCGAAACATTATCAATCCCTCACACCCAGACATCGCATTCATCGGCTTCGTCCGTCCCGGTGTTGGCGCAATTCCACCTATAGCCGAACAGCAAGCAATGTGGTGGACAGCTCTGATCACAGAGCGCATGCAAATTCCCACAGATCCTCCACACTACCATCTCCTCGCCGCCAAGGGCTCCCGAATCCAGTACGGCGTCGATCACAGCGCGTACATGAGCACCTTAGCCAAGGACTTCGGCGGCGCACCCGGTCTACTTGAACTGTATCGTCGACATGGGCTTCAAATCCTACTCATCTACTGCTTCGGCGCATCATTTGTTACGTTTTACAGATTGACGGGGCCATTTGAGTCATCCGTTGCGCCTGAGATTGCGCGAACCGAGTTGGCTGAGACTATTCTTCGACGTGGTTATACTGGAAACCTCTTCTTTGGAGTTATTCCCATGCTGTTCTATGGTGTTGTTAACGCTGTGGCGTTTTTGCTTGACTTGGTTGGACTGCTTCCTCGTGAAGCGGAGGTTGAGTGTGTTAAAATGTCTAAATGAGCCAGTTGAATGGAGTCCGGAGTCCATTGATCTGACTGTACTCTAAGTCCTGCACATGTCCAGGTATATATTTGCACTGAGGCTGCGATATACATACTCGGAATATGCATGTGGATATGCATGTGCTTCATTCGGTATAGGAAATCTCATTAGGTAGATACTAGTCGAGTTGGCTTTGACAAAAAGTTGGCCACTTTTGACTGTGAATATACGAAGAATCTACTCTACAAACCACTGTGCTGCATACATCTGGTGATGATGATGATACTCAATTAACCAGTTGACCTGACGGCATCTAACAAGCAAAAAAAATGGACTCGCGGGGAATCGAACCCCGGACCACTCCCATGCTAAGGGAGTATTATACCACTAAACCACAAGCCCAGTGGATATCAGTCGACTGAATCTTTGACATTATCAACCCCAGACGTTTATATCAGGGTTGGTGCAACCATGATGCAAAGCCAGCTCATGCTGTCAAGAGTTTGACAGTTGGCGGACTCGCCTGACGCTAAATGAATATACGCGGTGGGTGTTGATTGACCACACGACCTTCAGACTTAATGACATCTGGATTGAAGTGGATTTTAGTCTGAAGTCATTAATCCGAGTCTAATTTCCACTAGTAGTTTCAACCTGAAGTTGATATATCCGGACCTTATGTAGACTTGAAAATAGTTTTATTATTTCATATAATTACAATTGGTAAATCTAAAACCCATGTACAATAAAAAAAGTAGCCAACCCTGTACTAGCAGTCTACACAACCTCTTCTAGACTCTGCAAACTGACCAACTCAGAATACCTTCCACGAAGCTTCATCAGCTCTCCATGAGTTCCCGCCTCAACGATCTGACCCTGGTCAAAGACGTAAATGATATCAGCGTGTTGGATAGTCGACAAACGGTGCGCAACAGCAATAGTCGTACGACCCTTAGCAGCCTTATCCAATGCAGCTTGCACGACACGCTCAGACTCTGAGTCCAACGCACTAGTAGCTTCGTCAAGAAGAAGGACTCGGGGCTTGCGAATAAGAGCACGGGCAATAGCAACTCGTTGCTTTTGTCCTCCTGATAACATAGCACCCTTGTTACCGACGACGGTAGCGAAACCTTCTGGTAGTGACATGATGAAGTCGTAGATGTTTGCTTCACGGCACGCAGTCTCGACTTCCTCGTCAGAGACTGGGCGACTAGTTCCTAGCAGAATATTCTCTCGGATAGTTCCTTGGTACAATGTAGGTTCCTGAGAGACCAGTGCAATGTAAGAGCGGTAGCAAGGGAGATTCAAGGTTGAGATATCCTTGTCATCGACGAAAATGCCACCGACGAGTGGATCGTAGAAACGCTCCAGGAGAGCGATTGTGGTGGATTTACCACAACCTGACGCACCGACCAGCGCAACATATTGACCAGGCTTGATGGTAAGGTTAAGGCCGCGGAGAACAGGTTGTTCGGGTCGGGTTGGGTATCGGAAGTGCACATCACGGAATTCAATGTGTCCCCCGATCTCATCGACCATCTGCCCCTCAGCGGACCAGGTATCGATTGAGGGCTTGTGGTCGAACAGTATTTTCAAGTCGCGAGCAGACTCTTGAGCTTTACCCATATCTGGGGCGAAGGCGAAGATACTTCCTGCGGATTGAGCACCGAAGATAATGGCAGGGAAACAGATGAAGAATTGTTCGATGCTGTATTCACCGCTTGTGATGAGGGTAGCGCCATACCAGAAACCCAGCGCCATGCAGAGGAAAGTCAAGGATTCAGATGCAGCGTAGAGCGTTGATGTACCGAGGACAGAGCGAAGACTCTTTTTCGCCTGTTCGGCTAAGGAGGCTTGGTATTGCAAGAGAACATCTTCTTCTCTTGTCAATGAGGCAACGGTGCGGATGGCAGAGGTGGCTTCACAAGCATAAGCAGCTGAGGACTCATACGCCTTCTTGGCGCGAGCTTGGAACTGAGCCAGAATGTGGAATCGGAGGTAACCACATCCGACCAGAACTGGGATTGTAGAGGTAGTTACTAAACCAAGCTTCCAGCCGATGGCGCAGGAGAGAGAGATGGCGGCAATCAGGGTGGTCACACAGGTGAGAATTGAACCCATGGTAGCACCACTGAGTCCAGCAACACTGGTAGTGCCGGTACTCAAGAAAGAGGTAAGAGCACCAGCGGAGTTCTCATCCTTGTCGAAAAAGGCAATATCCTGGCGAAGCATAGTCCTGAACGCGATATCTCTGACACGGTGAACCAGTTTCTCGGAACACCAGGCGAAGGCCACACCCTGAGAGACGAAAGCGATGAATTGCACAAATGCGAGCATGAAGTACATCCAGCTCCAGAAGTTACTGTTTGATTGAACTTCGCTTGCAGAGGCTGTTGTGCCGAAGGCTGCTAGTGAGATAATCTCCTTTGCCAGAAGAACGGCCGATGTAGGGTTACCACAACCGCAAATAGCGGCCCAGAAAAGTCCAAAAAGTAAGATGTGCCATTCTTCTTTGTTGAAAGCGATAATGAACTTGAACAGAGTCCACATGGAGTACTTTTGTAAGACCTCTGGCTGACGGCTGCGAAGGACCCGGCTGGATTGTGACTGTTGGGTGTTGGTACGATTCATTCGGAGCTTCTCGGCAGCGATTTTATCAGCTGGATCCTCGTCGTAGTTATCGGCGGCATTCGAGTTTGTTGATTCATCGATAGGAGTCTCTCCATCGGAGGGAGAGTCATTTGAGTCACCGATTTTCTGGGCTTCAACAAGACTATGGTAAGCACCCTTTTTGAGTAACAATTCATCGTGGTTACCCTCCTCGATCACGCGACCTTCAGACATGACAAAGATGTTATCGGCATCTCGGATGGTGGACAATCTGTGTGCGATGATAATTGTGGTTCTTCCCTCTGCAGCGACTTCCAGTGCTGCTTGGACAACGCCTTCAGACTTGGTATCGAGAGCTGATGTAGCTTCATCAAGCAGAAGGATTTTAGGATCGCTGACCATCGCACGAGCAATAGCAATACGCTGCTTTTGACCACCGGAAAGTAAGAATCCCTTAACACCGACATTTGTTTCATATCCCTCCGGTAAGGCGCTGATGAAGTCGTGGGCGTTTGCCATCTTGGCTGCGTCGATGATTCGTTGCTTTTGAAGATCAGGACTCTCATCTTGGTATGTTGTTCCAATGAGACCATGGGCGATGTTTTGGTAGATTGTTGTTCCGAACAAAGTGGGCTCCTGACCGACCAAGGAAATTTGTTGACGTAACCATTTCAGGTTCAGGGTCGAAATATCATGGCCATCAAGCAAGATCTCACCAGCAACGGGGTTGTAGAAACGCTCGATGAGACCGACGATTGTAGATTTTCCAGATCCAGACGCACCGACTAGTGCAGTCTTCTTACCAGCTGGGATCAACATATCGACATTGTTCATGACACAGACCTCAGGGCGGGATGGGTAGATGTGCTTAATTCCACGGAGCTCGATTCGGCCATCAATATGCTCTAACCGGTCACCAGTCTCCAGTTCAGGGTTAATAGGCGATACACGGTCGATAGTGTCGTAGACCTTCACGGCGGCAGCAAGTCCAGTAGTGAAAGCTTGCACATTAGGAGCCACGTTTGAGAGACTGAACGAGGCAATCAACATGGAGAGAATGATGGTAAGAATTGGGCCAATGCCAAGTTCGCCATCAATCAAGAAATGAGATCCTTGCCAGAACGCTAGACCGTAGCTGAGGTAGACAACCCACATAGCAAATCCCATCATACCACCAAGGACAGCCTTGTGTCTGAAACCCCATTTCTCGGCTTCGGCTAAGTGCGTATCGTACTGAAGAGCGAGCTTGTCTTGTGTGCCGAAAGCGACCGCATTTCGAATGGATGAAAGGACTTCCTCGGCTACTGTACCTCCCAGGGCATACGATGCCAAGGACTGCTTGTTGTACTTCACCATAAAGGTTCCACATGCTCCCAGCACCACCACGATAGCAACGATGATGGAGCAGAGGATCAAAGCCAATTTCCAATATTTGACGAAAGCGATAATGAATGCAGCGAAGAAGGTTGCCATCGCAGCGATTGTGCGGGAGACCTTCTCGGAGATACCTTCCTGAATCAAATTCGTGTCGGCGGTGATTCGAGTGGTAATTTCACCAGCACCAAGCTTGTCGTAAAATCCGATATTCTGGCGAAGACAAGCAGCAAGATATTCCTCTCGGATGCGTCCGCTGATCTTCTCTCCCGTGTAAATGAAACCGACTGTGGAGATGTAAACAGTGACGAATTCACCGATGGCCAGATAAACGAAGTAAAGCACATTGTGAGAAATCTTGTGGCGGAAAGCCTGTAATTCAGCCTCGCTTGATGTAAATGAAGAGATCTGACCGGTCAAGTTTCCGAATACAACTGTCATCAAAGGCTGAGCAGCTCCTGCGGCGATGGCACAAATAGCACAAATAAAGATCAACAATACATCTTTCTTAGTCGCATAACGATATAGTGTCTTGATTCCAACTTTGACAACCGGTATCGTCACTTGTTCTTTCAGGATAGCTGCTTCTTCGGGGGGAAGATGCTTGAATACATCCTCATCTTGTAGTGCTTCAACTGGTAGAATATGTGAGTCGAGCCTTTCAAGATCATTATGTTGTTTGGTAGTCGTAGATTGATTGACAGTGATTTGTTTTTCCTCGACAGACTCCGATCCCCCTGGAGAGGTAGGAGAGCCTGGAGTTTCTTTGGACATCATAGAACTTGAATTCTGAGACAGAATTTCTTTTAAGCTGCATAAATCAGTTAGCACGTTCCGAGTCGTAGTGCATGCAGATCGGGCGATCGGCGGGATGATAGTACCTATGACATCCAGCGCATTTCAAGATTGAGTTGTGGTGTGTAATGGAAAACGAATGAAGTGAAGATACTATAGAAAGTGAACATCAGAGATGAAAAGGAGGTTCTGGATTCGCCTAAAAATCGTCTTGATTATTGCCACGTTTTTTTGGCAGCAATACGTTTACGGATGCGGATGCGAATACCCAAGACGAAAAAGACCGTGCGGGGCACCACTTTTCTGTACGAGAAGGTCGGTAATTAATGTAATTGGATAACCACAGTGTTGATCTCCACTCATCTCCACTATAATATCGGTTAGTGAATGTTCCGATTGCATTTTATGTTCAAGTGGCGGGGCTCGCATAGAGTCGAGATCCAATAATGCTGCATTTATTTGAGGGGCAAAATATGAAACCCCTATCCAGATGTCTGGAGATCCGAACATCTAAACTGTTAGACCTCGCCTCTATTATTATTATATCTTTAAATGTTTATGAAGTTCTTCAAATATTTGTACTACTTTATGACTTTTAAAACGGTGTCTCCTGCCTAATCTGGTTAATACTAGTCAGGGTATAGTAATTACATTACATTATCATTTCAATTTATCGCTCTCGCTTATAGTTCATATTGATACCTAGTTCTTAGCTGCCTACCGGATGCTGTCTATTCCGGGTCCGAGATGCACCTGCACTGGGCATGTGAGCACTCGAGTCAAGTTATTAGAAATCAAACCTTGGATTAACCTTGGAACCTTCCACGTTGGAAGACGTAGCAGTTGCCCCTTTGAGGTGATACGGTTTTAGCACTGGCTTTGTTCTCATTTCTAGTGGTTAATAAAGGCCTGTGAGGTTCTTGTGATCACTGGACTTGCGCTATATCTAAACCACGGTGACTCTACTATCTTTGTACATAGACCTAAATAACATACTCCTAATCCATGATCAAGTTCAAGTTGCTGTTGCCCAGATCATTCTATTGATGGATGGTTCAAGTTGTACGGTCGTTCAGCAATGGACTCATTCTGACGAGTCGATCTATCAGAACTCATATTAGACGAGATAGCCCTGGGCTATACTAGGAATTGCCCCTCCGCCGCCTAATCTGGTAAGCCGAGTGATTCTAAGGTTTATCTGATCCCATATCTTATCTCTTTCCTCTCCTGTCATAGCTCTGCATATGTGCAGTGTCTAGTTTGGGTTTGACGTCGACATGATCATCGATCTTCAAATCTACCAGTAACCTAAAACATTGAAAGAGCTACGAATAGTGTCTGAGTCCAGGTCAAGCGCATTGACCGGTTTTTTCCATAGCCAACATTTGAATGATCGTACACAGTAGCCTTGGAGGTAGAACAGGACACAGTGTCGAGAGGTCACCAAGGTCCCCTCTAGGTTAGGTGTCTTACACATTTTCGCATGAGCTTAACACCCTACAGTATACCATACTTTCAGGGAACCCGGAATATAAAGAAAACGCGTAAACGGAGACACAATGTATGTAGAAAGCCGAATCAATTCTCATTCAGCCTCGTCCTGTCCTAGAACAAGACAACCTTGGATATTCATAAAGCCCAAAGGCCACAGTAGCACCTCCGCGGTATGGAATATGTGCCACAAATCCTCCTCATTATATGCAAACCCCCAATCTATCGTGAGATTTCGAGTCGATCCACCTCATCTCCTATTCAATGTCGCGGATCGAATTTAAGCCTTGGGACCAGCAGACTCGATCAAGGCAGGGAGCTTTCCCTTAATAGCCTGGAGGTCGGAGTTACCACCGATGTGCTTCTGGCTAATAAAGATGTTGGGAACGCTGCGCTGGTTGGTCATCTCCTGGAGCGCATCTTGGATAGCGGCGCCCTCGGCTGTATTTGAGACATGGGTTAGTCAGGTTCATAATGGAATGGGCATGTACAATCGACACAGAGTCAATATGAAGCTTCGGTGTAAGATGACGACAGAGCGGGGTAAAAGTAACAACAAATATCTCCCGCTCGACAAGGATGCAAATGCGACTCCGATAAGCCATAACAGTGAAAGCAAATCACTCACAATCCTGATCCAGCTCGATGACCTCGTACTTAGCGCCAACCTCCTTCAGCAACTTCTTGGTGGATGTGCAGTAAGGGCAGTAGGACTTGGAGAAAACCATAACTCCATTCTCGTCGATGAGGTTCTGGGCACGGGTCTTAGCGGCGGACATGGCGGCGGGTGAAGGAGCGGCGAAGGAGCCGAAGAGGCGCTTGAAGATGAACGAAATGGTGGGCGGGGTAATGAGAAAAGCAAATGAAACCGGCGGGGTATGCGGTTTCGTCTGCCTTTATATGGGAAATGAATGTACAAGGGTGATAAGTGAGAGCTTCGGCAAATCGGAAAATCCCATGATTCGGTCATTGCGCGCGATGATGTCAGGTGATGGGCTTTGTCATCGACACGGTCGAGATCCATCTTCTTAGAGATCTATGGACATCTATAGAAGCACTACTGAAGCACGCAATTCAAGTTGATAGAAAGGGGATTGCTTAAAATAAATATTACTAGTATATCCAAAAAGAAACTACCTTACAGTTGGAACTCCAGTATTCAGTGTAATTGATGTCTTTGAGTCCATAGCTGGGCTAAAGTAGAGACCATGCATGCCATGGTCACAACAAAGAAGATATGAAAAGGTCAGAAACGCTTGCGATGGCTTGGGAATATGGCAAAAGTCGAGAGTAATGAGGAATGGAAGGTCAACAAAAGATAGGCCAAATGGAAATAAAACCAAAGATAACGAGAATGCCAATCGACAAATCAAACAAAACCAACGATATAGAGCAGGGCCAAAAGACAAACCATACTTTGGTATGGTATGAATCGATGGGGTCGCGTTTTTGGGTGGAATTTCCTGCCTTTGCAGCAGAAATATCCATCAGGAAAAATGATCAACAAGAAAAGAAGAAGGAATGGATGCATGAGATGAGTGCCATGCTCCGGTGTGGAAAAAAAACCGAACTAGGAAAAATTGCTGAATAGACTCCAAATGACTTGGGATGAGAAGAACAAAAAGGCATCAACCCCAGAAAACACCAGTCCGCCGGAGTGATCAGGAGACAAATCAAAGAAAAAAAAACAAACATGGAAAAAACCAGAAATTTTTAACAATAAAAAGAAATACCGAGGCAAAAGGCAGTGCTGGTTGTATGTATGCAAATAATCAAAGGTATCTCAATATGTGAAGATAGGCAGGGTAGAAACATAGTTGGTAAGGGGACGTTGAGATTAAAAAAAATGAGAGGAAGGATGATTAAAAGAGGTTCATCACATCACAACGCAGCATCCACAGCTCTTTTCCTTCTTGGGCTTCTCTTGAGCAGTGACCACTGGAGGAGTCCAGTTGGGGTTGGGGTTTAGCCCCATCGGGGGCGTGTCTTGCACCTTGGGCATCGTACTATAGCCGGTGCTTGTGTTGGGCCGCGGGGGTTCGGGAGTCTTAGCCTTGGGTGGCTCTGTGATTTGCAGTGATTCTGAAATCTGTGGCTGCTGTTCTTCCTCCACTGGCTCATCATTTTTGGGTAGTGGCGGGGGCATGTCATCAGGGTACACTGCAAGCGGGGCAAAGTCGCGATCATAAGTGTTAGGCGTTCGGCCTTCCTTCTCCCATTGTTCCTGCTGCATCTTCTTGGCAAGAGTAGGAAGCATCTGCTGATCAGGCGGGAGACGAGGGTCCGGCTTGTACATGGTTGCCAACCATGGCGGATCTCCCTCAGGTCGGTTGGCTGCGGTGGTAGGCCGAGTTTCGCCTGAACGAGTGGTTGGGCGCTGTGAGGTGTTGCTCGACACTGCCCGTGATCTCACGGTGGAGGTCTTTCTGTTTGTGGGAGGAGCAGACGTTTTGCGGTTGCTTGAACCTGTGGTCTTGGGTGGAGTCTTCTTAGCAGGAGTATTCGGGTTTGTGCCAAATCCACGGCTGCCCGGGCGACTTCCTGGGGAAGGTGTAGCGGATTCCATATCAAACGCGAGAGGTTCGCTAACTCGGCGTCCGCGGGACTCATCATCTTCATCAGTCGCAGCCCGGCTCCGAGGTCCCTGAGAGTCACGGCCCGATCCCATGGGCACAGGGCTAGCTGTAGAGATAGGGATTCGAGAGGAGCTCTTGCGCAGGCCTGGGTTACTGTAAAAGCTAGCAGCCGCTTCGTCGGCGGCAATCTCTTCTGGTCGGCGAAGATCCCAGTGGTTTCGTTCTTCAGGCTGGCCATCTCGTCCAGTTTGTTGCAACTGAGGCCACGGTTCGGAGTGCTCTACATTTGGTGAACTGACCGATGCCGCACCACTGTGTTGAGAATCATGGCTTCTTTCACGACCCGCACTTGACTTGCTACCAGCTCTCATCCGCCGCTGAAAAAGTATAGCAGCCTGGTGTAACTCCTCACTCTCAATTTTCGCTAGCTTATCACGATGAATCCAATTTTCGTGGTTCATCTCAAAGAGCTCAGTTCCGTCTTGACCATCCACAGGGGATCGAGTGGTCGTTTCCTGTCCCTCCCGCGCGTTGCTGATATCACTTCCATGTCGGTTCAAGCTTTGTTCTCGTCGGCCTCTGCCGGATGACAAGTATGGAGACTCGTGAGCGTGGATGTTTCGAGAAACGGAGGAGCTTCGCGAGCCATTCGAATTGCGCGTGCGAGTGGACTTGGTACGAGGGCCGCTCGAATCGTGGGAGTTTCGTGTTCGCGAGGAATTCTGGGTTCCCTATCGGAAAAAAAGATATCAGTCAAACAAAAAATTCTTCTTCAATCCCAGCAACCACCGCTTGCGCTACCAGGTATATGGAAAGAAAGAGGGGGTAGATCCCGGTTGCACAGCAAGAATAAAACTCACATCATTGCCAATTGGCACAGAAAACTCCCATTGCGATGAATTATCGTGCGCTCCAGAAGTCAAGGCATCTGATGAATACGCGGTAGCTACGCCCGCCATTCCAATGAATTTTTTAGGAGAATCGTGTGGGTGAGAAAGAAGGCCAGGCCAGCTGGAACCCAATTCTTAATGTTTAAAAAGAAAAACCGCAAACGAGAAACGGAAGAAAGTCCCAGGTTCGCTTTGAACGTGTTTGGTGTCTCACTCGGCCATGCCAGTCGGTAACCGACGCCTGTCCACGATTCGATGAAAAGATTGGAGAGAAGAGTTGAGGGGGGTTGCCGGTTTCTCTCGGTGGTAAGGGGGGTGTCCCGCCGCGGTGGGGAAGCCGAAAGAAGTAAATTGTAAATACACTCTGCAGGGGGTGGAGTTTCCAAGTCCTTCTGCAGCCCTGAGCAAAGACGCCTGTTCGTGAGGGTGTTCTTCCCGAGCCACGAAGTATGGGACGGTGCGGCTGGGTTCCGTGGACCAGAGCAGTGAATCCTTGCCCAGGGTGTAAATGGGGCAAGATTGGAAGATCTGGGAAAGAACGAACGTCCGTGTTCTACTGTACTCTGCAGCTGGCTCTCCCAACCTTGGAAGTCTCGAAAGTGGGAAATCGGTCAAGAAGCCCACGAGGGGAAGAGGGGGTTGGGAAGATCGTGCAGATTGGTCCAAGCTGGGGACGAAAAAAAAGTGGATAGGAAGAGAAACCGGAATGCGAGAGCAGCCGAACCACGAATGACAGAGAGAGCACAGTAGACACAGAAGGAAAGGAGAGAAAAACGGCTTGGAGGATCAAGTGACGAGTAACGAGTGAACGAGTAAAGAGCGAGTTTGGAGGGAAACTAGTCACTCCCCAACTGGGATTAGTACGGGCTAGACCACTACGCTATACAATTTGATACTTGATCTATCTACAACACAAATACTTACTACTTGAATAAAAAAACATACACTGGATATGTATACGATCGAGAGATTATTTCGTATTCCCTTATATACATGTCTATAAAAATTATTCAATGTTTGAGATCATCAATTCAATTATTGCTCGAGTCTCTGACATGACAGAAATATTTCTCTCTGGACCGTGCACAGTGTCAACTTTGCCCCTGAACCATAACATTTTGGACGCCGATCAACTAGCTTCACGCTACTTTTACACTAACGGTTCTTTTCCGGTTCAAGGTCTGTTATATCATTGTACATGCTAATGTCCTGGGGGCGAATATCGTAAGATCTTTAAAGAACCCCACCTTCGAAAAGTACATATAGTTCGAGGCCAAGTGACTCCTCAGAAACTTGAACGCCGATCTCCCTCATGATTGTATATGCATATACACCAGTTCGACATGTTGACAGATTGCATTGTCATACTTCGTACAGCCTCCCGTGACCCAGTACCATGGGTAAATCAATAGTCTATGTGTAGGGGGTAAAAGGTGGAAACAGATAAGCTAGAAATGGAAAAAGGGGAGAATAAAATGAAGAGAGAAAAAAGAAAATATGAATAGGAGAAAAAAAAGATTCAAATGTTTCTCAAGGTGTGGTATTTCATGAAAATCGAACAGGTCAAATTCTCCTCCTAGGTGAGTTTATTCACGTGGTCGAGTTGATTCAATGCACTCTGCGCTTCTTTGATCAACGCTTTGCGGGCATTGCGCACATCGACATTGCCATCAGGCTCGATTCCATCAGCTTTCAACATGATCTGAGCCAAAATAGTCTCGCTCAGTTTACGATATTCAAAATCCCGCTTCTTGGCGTCGGCCGGCGGGTGAGCCAAATATTCATCACACATTGGGATCAACACGCGTTGAAGGTATTTGGTTAAAGCTGTAACCTGCTCCTGCGCGGTAGCCAGGAGCTTAAGATTGGGAGGCGGAGGTGGGGTGGCAGAAGAGGGAGTGGGAGTAGGAGTAGGCAAAGGCTGAGATGATTCCTGTTGCGCAGCCTTCTTCTTGTTTCGCTTCTTATTCTTATTCTTCTTCTTCTTATCGGAGGTCGAGCTAACGACCTCTTCGTCGTCGATCTCGACTCGGGAGGATGAGGACCCGGGTCGACGGTGGTCACCTGAGTCTGACAGCTCAGTGGGTGTGGTAGCGCCAACTTCAGAGACCACGCAGAGCACCTCGGAGTGTTGCTTAAGTCCCTCCGACTTGCAGGGCCGGTAATCATCCTTCAGAAGGTTTCCCTTGTAAAGTAGCCGGACTTGGTTCGGGTTGGCTGCGCCAGTCTGTCGCGCGGCCTCCTCGCGCAGTGCGCCCACAGTTAAGACACCATCGTTGATGGCGTACGCGCGGAACCGTAAGGGGTAGATGGTGCCACGGTGGCGGAGAGCAATAGTATCCGGCTCATTAGGATCGACGGTTGCATCGTATCGAGTCTGGTTGGCGACTCGGGAGGGTTTGTTGGATGGGGGATCCACGATGTCCTCTGGGGTGATATAGCTGTAATCCTCGTCGTTGACCTGCGGGGCAGAGCGGCGCAAGAAGCTGAGGGGGTTGCTCCAACTCATCGCGGCTATGGTCAGCACACAGATAAGCAAAGCTGCGCAAAGGGCGGTTGTTTGTTCGTCAGCGTCGAATGGCAGCGCCTGCGCGACCGAGCGGAGATGCGTGGCCGAATATGTGAGCCACGGGTCCAATCGGGGACGGAGGGATTGAAAGAAATCGGGCAGGTTATCAGCGACGTGGTCCAAATAGAATGCGGCCTTCTCGCCCAATGTGGACTGAGCGAGCGGCGATGGCAGGAGAGTCATGGATCTCTATATGGACGTGAAAGACGAAAAGGTGGTGAAGTCATGAGTTGCGATCTGGTTCTGAAGGAGGCTGAGAAGGCGGAGAGCTCAGCCTTTTTTTGCCATTACGTGGGGTTTTCTGCCATGAAAATGACTCTCAGTATTTCCAAGGTTGAAGACATCTCCATTAGGATTTTTTTTCTGGATAACTGCAGTGCAAACTTGAAGGTTGCCTACGGAGTAACCAGAAAGAGTTGAGACCTTGGGGCGCCTAAGATAGTGAAGAAGTTATACCGGTAGAACATACTACTGAACTTAACATTGTATGCGCCATATACTGCGCCACACTTGTTGATCAACGTACCTTTGAAGGATTCTACTTTGCAAGGATTGCTTCAAGTGAAATGTCCGAGGTTACTCGGGGATCTGCAGCATCATGATGGCATGCATGTATAGTGTGTTGTTATAAGTCAAGTTCAAGTCCAAGTCCAACTTGAAGTTGACATCCTCATGTTCCAACGGTAGTAATATATAGTAGTGCTACTAGGAGCACTCCATACATACTCTTACTAGGTGCTGCAACATGGATTCAATTTCATAATACCAGTACCTACTAGCCCTGCCACTAAAAGCCACAGTGGCGATTCCCAGCACTTGAGAGCTCCCAAGAGGACTAGTCTAGTGCATCCAGATGTCTGCTAAGCCTCAAATGTTGCCAGTGGCCAAGTCCTTCAGCTTCAGATGTCTTTCAGCCGCGACTTATTCGAGTTCACGCCCAGTACTAGCCTCTTTTCTCCCACTCATTTCATTTCCAAGGTTTCAGATTGTTTGCTCTATCATCCTAGGCTCTGATTTATCATCGCCTACACCCGTGGAAATGTACACGTATAGACCACTGGCAGCGTGTTGAAAATACTAGTATGGTCTTACTTGTGACCACGCACCTCAAGGTTTATCCTAGTAGATGCACGCACGAACTGATTTTATTAGTATATAATAATGTCACAGTATTATTGCCACGACAATTTGCTATAGGCCCGGAGTATACTGGTTGAGATTTTGTGTGGAATTCCATAACTCACATGTTTCTTCCCTAGCAAACCTTCAGTGTTGGAACATTTGTAATGTAGGAAGCACACCTGGGCATGCCCTCAAAATGTTGAAGTTGACTGGTTTCCAATTTAACCAGGCGTCTACATCTGGTCACCTGCGCATCGTGGTGTCGATCCATCATAGTGATATCTGCAGGTATTGGCACTATGGACAGTACTTCACAAGCTCACCCTTACCTAATAGAAGTGCCAGCCTGAGGAAACCTTGAAGAGGATAATGCAATTCAAAGCTATATACAGAATTTATAATTCTATGCTTCATTGCACTTGTGATACTTAGTAGTTGGGTTCCAAGGTTTAGACAATAACCCGAGGAACCCGATGTGGACCTCGGAGTAAAAAAAAAAGAAATGGATTAACGAAACATTTCGGGGTTGACTAGCATCAGATTCATATGACCAGGGGAATGAGAAAAGAAAAGAAAACCGGGAAAACGTAGCAACACCCGCGCGCTACGTAAAGCAAAATCCCGCCTTTTACGCGAAGAATTTGCGCACACGCTCTTGGCTGTCAGGGTTGACACCGGCCAGGATCGCCTCAGCGCCTAGCCCTGTGGCAGCCACCAAGGCCTTGGCGGATTGGGCCACGCGAGTGGCGGTTTGGCCTTGCAGGGTAGCAGCTTCGAGAGCCTGCACGATGAATCCAAAGACACGGTCTGCCTTGGCGAAGATGATAGGATTTTGTCTAAAGGTTCAAAGTTAGCAAGAGATAATCAGATAGAAAAGAAATGAACCGATAACGTACTGGTCAATCAACTGTGCAATGAAAGAATAAGCGTAAGGTGCGGCCTCCTCATCAAAGGTAATGGGGAGAGTATCAATCCAGTTGGTCAGGATTTCCTGGGCACCTTGCACCTTGGATGGGTTGTAGTGAAGAATCTTGGCGATACTGGCTGAGGCGTTCTCGGTAGCAAAGACATGCTCCTCAGTGCGGTTCTGTGGGTGCTGGGTCACCTGGAAAAGGCTGGGAATGCTGGCAGCCACAAAGTCGCTCCAAGCAACACCACCCTTCTGAGCAGCCACACCGACACCGTAAGCAGCCGCTTGACGGTTAGCGGCGTTCTCATCCTGAAGACCGGCGGCGAGAGGCTGCATGATGTGGTCCTTGTAAGTCCAAGAGTCCTCACCACAGAACTCGAGAACGTCATCCATAATGCAGAGGGCCCATTGGCGCTGTGTGGGATCCTGGCTAGTGATGAAGTTGTCGTAGAACTGGATCAGCTGTTGCCAGGCGGGCAGGAAGGTAGTGCCTTGGTTCTTGAAGATGGTGTGGAATGCCTTGTTCATATCGCTGAGCAGGTTCTGGTCATCCTCAATGGCGTACTCAATATCCAGGTTCTCCTCATCTCCGTCCTCCAGTTCAGCCTGTTCCTCCAATCGTTGCTTAACACGCATCTGATAATCTTCCAGAGTGGACTTCGCAGAGTCGATGAATGCTTGCATGTGTTGAGGGGTAAGGCTGTTGCGACCAACAACCTCGACGGACTCGTAGAAGCATTGGTACATCTCTGCGAGAGTATCAACAGTGGGCTCAGCGCTCAGAACCTCAATGATCTTCTCGGCAACCTTGTTCCACATCTCGAGGAAGCCAGGGGTTTGCTGGCCATGGGACTTCTTGTAGGAGTTCAGCAGTTGGGGAATCAACTTAGCAGCTGAGACACGAACGGGGTCGTGGAAGAAGAATGCAAGACCTGGGACAGCGATCTTCTCCATTGTCTCCAGAACGTAAGGCTCAAAGGCGTCCTCCAAGATCTGGGCGTAAATGGTAATCAACTCAATGGCAGTGTTCTTGTCCTCCAGAGCGCTGGTCTTGATACCGATGACCTTGCCCTTGAGAGGCACCAACTCCCAGCCCTCATCCTGCTCAACCTGCTCAATCTGATCCTCATCATCAAGCAGCTGGATATCGGCCTTGGCGGCAGCCACAGTCAGCAGAGGTGGCATCACACCTGGAAGGTATGGGACGAAGTCGCGGTTGAGGACACGGCACATACGGCCCCAGCAGTGAAGAAGGTATTGTGATTGAGGATCGTCGGCATCGACAATGTTCTGTTGGATGTGGCCCAGAATTTGAACCAGGTTCAGGGCGTCAGGGCCCATCTTCTCCTTGCCAACAGCCAGAGCAATCAGGGTAGCACACTCCATGGCCTTGGCACGCAGCAAGCGGTACTCCTTGCCCTGCTCCTGCTTGAGAACGCTAAGCAACAGCGGCATGAGGTTTTCGTAGTATTGTCCGAAAGCGGTCTCGGCGGAGTCGGCAATGGTAGCAATGGTAGAAAGAGCCTGCTCTTGAAGGTAGCGCTTCTCGCTGCGGAGAAGCTCCAAAAGACGGCTAAGAAGATCTCCAAGGTAAGGCTCGAGGATGCTGCGTTCAGCCTCCTCACAGAAGTTGACCAAGGCAGCGGCAGCGTGGGACTGAACTCGGGGTTCGGGGGAGCTCAGGACGGGAATAATGTTGTTGAGAACAATGCCGTGGTACTTCTCCTGCATAGTTCCGGCAAAATCGGTACTCATCTGGCCGAGGGCATTGCAACCGGCGTAGCGAACACGAGGGTGGGCGTCGCGCAGAGCAGGCACAACAAGAGCAAGAACTTGATCAAGCTCACCAACCATAAGATCCCGACAACCCTCAGAAATAGCAGAGATGGCCATGAGAGCAGCGTGGCGATCACGCCAAGCAGTAGAAGACATCATACGGGGAATCCAAGAGAAAGCGGGCTGGAGAATAGCCTGGCCACCCAGCTTGTTGGCCAGACGGTCCATACATTGCTCACCAGCAATGTGGTTAAGATCACTCTCCTCGGGCTCGAGCTTTCAAAAAGATATCCATTAGTCACATGCCCAATATAGAGGGAAATTATTCGCCGCTGAGCAGCTGGGGAAACTTACATCTTCAGAGGCATTCCACTCCTCTGCGTCCTCGTCATCAGCACCAACATCGGTCATCAGACTCAGACATTGCGTAACCATCTCCTGTGCAAAGTTGGCTTCGCGCTTACACATGTTGGGCGCGTAGTCGGCGAAGGTGGCCATAAGCTCCAACGCGTTCTGGCGCACTTGATCACTGAGCTCCTTGTCGGCAATAACACTGATACTGAATTTGACCAGGTCTGTGAAAGAGCCCTTGAACATCTTGGGGCTGATTTCGGCAAGCTCAATGAGAGCAAGGAAAGATGAAGATAGCTCATCGCTTTCACTGGATTCCTTGAGCGGAGGCAGGATGTTGAGGAGATCTCCGGTAAGAGAGAAGAACTTGGGCTGGGACTTCTTGGGGATAGAGCGGAACATGGCGGCGAAAGCTTCCATAGCGGCAATTCTCACCTATAAACCAACAACTTATTAGTGGGGGACGAACTGGAGGGGTCTTTATGATTTTTTTCTTGTAAGAAACGAAGATAAATCCTGACGTACCGCAATGTTCTCGTCTTTGAATCCCTTGGTGAAAACGCCTGCAACGGCATCTTGATGTTGCTTTTCAATGATACCAGGTGTGGTTGTGAAGATTCTGAATGCCGTCTCGCGAAGACCGGACTCTGGGGATTGACTGGCTTGGAAGAGAATTCCAAGTAATTCGGGCCATTGGTCGCCTGTAAGAATTCCTCCAAATATCAACGGTCAGAATGTGTACAAAAATGTCGATATCGAGGTCAAAAATCGAGGTCGCATACCATTATCGGTGTATTGCCGCGCCACCTCGGCTACCGCATCACCAATCTTCTTGCGCACATCGGTGATGGACTCAGTCGTCAGACAGTTGACAAGTTTTTCGCGGATGGCCACGCGTTGTTCGTTGGGCAAACAGAGGAAGACCTCCTTGGCGTCACCGGTAACGGGGTCCTTGCGAGTCTTTGTTGAAATTCTTCGGAAAAGCACAGCGGAGAAAGCACGAGTCTACATTGTACCAGCATTAGCAGTTGAATCATCTTAGAAGAGAGGTACGCTGTCTTCAGATGTTCCGTTCTTTATTTAGATCTGATCATCTCATCCGTTATATTTTTCTGCATCATGAACACCCCTCTATCGCCTCACCGCAGTAAGGTATGGTCTCGCAAGGGAGGAAAGCGGGCGCACTCACTAATGTCTCTTTAGCACCGCCAATCTGTTCCGCAAGTCCCATCAACAGGACATCAGGCTTATTCTGAACCCAATCATTGTTCAACTGTTCTTCAGCTTGAGAGCGAACCGCATTATCTGGAGTGCCCAAGGCGGCCAGCAGCTGGGAAAGCGCAGTGTGGACCTCGGGAGGAAGCAGGGACATGATGGGTGATTTCTGTTCCCAAGATCCAAAAAACAGAAACAACCCAGTACGTTGGGACCCTGGTAATGTTTAAGTGATTTGAGTGGGAGGTATTGAAAAGAGGGGTGGATGTGAAGAGGAAGGGGAGGAGTTTTGTTTTTGGTGGGGCGGGGAGAAGGGAAAAAAAGATTGATGATTAGGGGAATTGATATGCGATAGCGCTCCGTGGGATCACCAATACTTGGGCAGCACCCCGGGAAACTACAACACCAATGTCAAAGGAAATGCTGTCACTTTCAAGTAAGAAATGATCTGGACACAATGTGGGTTTTGAGGTATCGTGAAGGTGTAAAGTTGAACTTGAGATCGACTGTCAGTGACTGAATGAAGTCTTTTATCTCTAATATTCCCTCATCCACTTCATCTATATATAGTCACAAGGCTATGGCCTCTCTGGAACTTGGGGTTTCTTTGATAGTACTTGATACAAAGAACTATTTGCATTGAAGGCTAAGACATTACCGGGCACGACCAATCCTTACTATCACAACGCTATTTGAACACGTAAAAAAAAGAGGAGAAAAGAAGAAAGGAATATTGATAATTAGAAAATGGGGTATGCACTCTTTCAAAAAAAGGGAAATTCACATGAGCCAAAATGGGTAGGAGAGATTTAGTCAAGAGCCGGAGTGTGGGAGGATAGTGAGAATAAGGCCTTGAGGGGGAACGAGGGGAAGGAGATATCTAAGAGATGATCAAAGGGAGTAGTGCGAGAATGAAGATCACCCCGAAGCTAATCATAAGTACACAGAACTTGAACTTGCCTTAAGGGAAGGCTTTTTAACGACCACTAGGGCGGCTGAGAATGAAGACACCAGCAATAACTGCAGCCAATGTCACAATGGCACCGGGAAGGAGCAGGTCATTAGGAACACCAGCAATGAGCTGTTCCTCAGGTCCGTGGCCATGCGAGGGGAATTGCTGGGCACGAGGCTTGACGACAGGGACGGGCTCCTCGGTAGCAGTATCATCGGCAACACTGCTGTGCTCTTCAATGATCGGGGTGGCAGGCTTAACCGGCAGGGGTTCAACAGGGACAGGAGTAGGGGCAGGGACAGGGATAGGAGGTTGAGCCGGATCATGAACAAAGAGATCAACCTTGTCATGGTGGGTGCGGCGGGCCAGGTTAATGGCATCCAACATATCCTGGTCAGTGGTGATTGAAACAGTGTCACCCTCATTATCCATATAGCTAAGGGCGTAGCCAGTGTTGCTTAGGCGACCTTCCTCAGCAATTGCCTCACCACCAACAGCCTCAACTTCAGCACCAAGCTTAGCAGTCACCTGCTTCACAAGTTCCTCAACTCCAGCAGTAGTCAAAACATTGACGCGGTGCACACGTCCACTTGGGGCCTTGAACTTGAAGGGGAATGGAACATCCTCAGCGGGCTCCTTGTGGTGCTGGGATGCGACTTCCGAGTGCTCCTCACCACCGTGGTGTGATGCCGACTCATTTGGAAGTACACTGTTATCGTATGCTGAGCGAGCCAAGTCGGGGCTCATAACAGAGCGGTTTGCAGTGTGGGGTGGGTGGCTCTGACTGCCAGAAACCATTGAGTCTGACTCGTGGTCCATGGAAAGCCAGAACTTGTTCCATGCGGGACCTTCATCATCCTGGGTTTGCATGGTGTTGATTTGCTCCAGAGTGGCGTAGGTGAGTTTCAACACATCGACCATACCGACAATCTCACCTCCTTCGTTCATAACAGGCAGGTTAAGGTAGTGACCATCTGCAAAAAGGTAGACATTAGCATACTAGAACCATCAGTCTCAAATATCCAGCCAAAACTTACCGTGCATCTTGCGAAGCGCGGCCTGAATGCTCATATCAGAAGGAGCAAAGTCAGGATGAGGGGTCATGACGCGAACCACACTGCAGGTGGCCGGGTCAAGACCGGGAGCAATAACACGGAGAACAATATCCTTGCTGGTGAAAATACCAGTGATTGAGCCCTGGTCCTGCACAAGGAGAGCAGTGGTGTGGTGCTCCTTCATCAGAGCTGCCGCATCCTTCACAGTGGTGCGAACGGAGACAGTCACTGGGGGCATACCATCCAGGACAGACTCCAGAGTCGGACCAGACATCTTCTGTCGCAGAGCCTCCACATACTGAATGACTTGCTGGGGCTGGCTGGAGCCAAGCTCGGTTTGCACACCCTCCAAAGCATCGTAGAGTTTCCGAGATGAGCTATAAGCGCGCTCCAATTTTTCCATCGCGTCGTAAAAGCACTTGGTGATATCCAAAACACCCGAAATATCCTGGTTCTCGTCCATGACCGGCAGGTGTCTGAATCCCTTGCGAACCATCAGGTCAAGCGCGTCGGTAGCGCTGGTGTCAGTTCGCGCACATAGAGGGTTCTTGGTCATAATCTCAGCAACGGAGACCTCGCGCGCCTTCAGACCCATTCCGACCACACGGAAAGCCAAATCCTTAGCTGTGAAAATACCCGAGATGCGCTCATCGTCGTCGGTGACCAAGACACAGTCCTCTCGCTTAGCGGCCATCAACTGAGCAGCCTCAGCGATGCTAAGGTTGGGCTTAATCTGAAGAGCCTGGCTGGGCTTCAAAGCCAGCACAGTACCCGGAGGGGCCTTACGCGAACGGGTAGCCTTAGCCTGGTGTTGTTTCTTTTTGTTGAGGTTGGCCTCCATCTTGAGGCGGATTGCCTATAACAATGAAAAAAGCGGTCAGTCAACCGATAAAAGTCCAGTTGATGTAGCGACTCGAGGAGAAAAAGTTTTGCTGGAAGCTTGTATCCACCGCGTAGACACAGTAGACACAGAGGGTGAGACAAAGCATATCGGAGGAATAATGCAGCTGGGTTGATCACGCACCTCATCACGCTTCGACTGCGTTTGCCGTTGTCTACTACTAGCCGCGCTCATGGTGCCGGTTCCGCTACCAACGTCGCTGGATGGGGTGTGGGAAGAAGGAGGTTCAGGGCGGTCGGATCGGGGCCGAGGGATGTGAGAAGCGTTGGAACTGGAACCGTCAAAGTCGGGCAGCCTCCCTCTCCCGATGGTCTTATTGGGCGTCCCTCTAAATGTGCCTGTATGCGACATTTTCAAAGAACCACGTAATAAAACAGGGGATTGGTGATATAGGAGGAAGGGGATGAAATGAAGAAGTGAAACACAACGCAACCAAAAAGCAGTAAGGGCGAGATTTTTTTTTTTTAGGCCCTTCCAAAGCTTTAGGAGAAGTAGTCGACTGACGATCTGAACAGGGGTGTTTCTCCCTCTATGTCCTGTTTGTCCCGCAGGTAAACACGGGATTATGTAATAGGGAGATGGTCTGACGGTTCGTTCCGGACGCTAGATAACTTTGGGATTAGCGCATCTCGTGATGCTACACGTGATACTTACATCATGTGACGCCTCCAATGAATGCCACGGAACTCAGGTGTCAAGGCATCAGTCATCCGTGGGTCTCGCTTAAGGGCTTAGGGCTTCCCACAACACAACCACTATCCATTCCCGATGAGTCTCTGAGTGAGCGAGCTTCGACAACCCACCCTCGACAAGTCAACCGTACGCTGTCCCTACCCTATACGATTATTTTCAACGTCTAACACCACTCCAGATCAATCCGTCAAAATGGTCAAGAAGCGGGCGAACAAGTAAGACCAGATCCCTCCCCGTCGTCGCGAAATTCCACATCCCAGACTCCCATTCGACTTGAACCTCCGCAATGATGCCGAAGCTACGCCAAAAAATGAAAATGAAAAATACCCGAAATAAAGTCTCGATGAAGCCACGACCAAGTCAACAAAAAATGTCATGAATAAAGCACCAGCCAACGCGCATTGCCGGAACGATCAAGGAGAATGGGAGAGCCACAGGGACCCGGAATGAACGTCCATGAAAATGGCACAGTCAAATTCGCACAACAGGCACAGCATCCACCAAGACGAACTGATAACTGATTGATTTCTCTAGCGGTCGCAACAAGAATGGCCGCGGCCACGTCAAGCCGGTGCGCTGCTCCAACTGTGCCCGCTGCGTTCCCAAGGACAAGGCTATCAAGCGTTTCACCATCCGCAACATGGTTGAGTCCGCTGCCATCCGTGATATCTCCGATGCCTCTGTCTTCGCCGAGTACTCCGTCCCCAAGATGTACCTGAAGCTCCAGTACTGCGTTTCCTGCGCTATCCACGGCAAGATCGTTCGGTACGCACCACGCCTATCCTATACACCTGAACACGCAACGAATCTCAGGTGTATTTCGTTATCAATTTACAAGTTATACTAATTATTCTATTCAGTGTCCGTTCCCGCGTCGGTCGCCGCAACCGTGCTCCTCCTCCTCGTATTCGCTACAACAAGGACGGAAAGAAGCTTACCCCCCCTCAGGCTGGCAAGGCCAACTAAAGGATCAGAGATGGCCCTTTAACGAAACAAAATAAAATGGAACTAGTCTGAAATGAATTCTTTTATTTTGTCTCCTCTTTTCTTTCCGCTTGACCTTCTTGCACCACGCGATTTTGGCTCGGTTCTAGGCGTTCGTTTTCACGACCGCCATGAATCGACCGGCAATGCTGTGACGAACTGATTAAAAAACTGGGAGGTATTCGGCATTCGGTTGTTGGATGAATTGACATGATGGGACAATGGGATTTGGAACCCGGGGGGAGTTCTAGGAATGTTTCTATTTCTACGGCTTCTTCTGTTTGCTCTTTTTTCTACTGTCTTGTCTCGAGTTATGTGTCCCTCGGCGTACTTGAGTTAGGATAATCTTATCGGCTCATGTATGAGAGGACAAGGGTGTGCCCCGCATAGTGGGCCAGAAAATACCAAAAAATTTCTTAAATTTACTTCTCCATATGAATTGTAGATTTTTAGTATGTCCTTGTATTGAAACTCCACTTTAAACAAATTGGTATCTGTCATCTGGCGATCCCCCGGGGCATTGATTCATGGATATAAGTACCCCTTCTCGAAATAATTCCCATACATATCAACCATCCCACTACGACCCTTCGGCGTCGGATTCCTGACAATCTTAACCTCTCCCTTCCAATACCCCTCCACAAAATAAGCCATGGAGATCTGCGCCGAAGAAGCGGAGTATATACTCGAGACCCCAGTCCCCGCCGTGTTCCTTCGTTTTCGTTCACGCCTAACAAGAGCCTCATACTCTGCCTTCTTCTCTCGTCGAAACGAAGCAAGTTGCCCAACAAGATCTACATCTTGTAGTAACTGCTTCCGCTGGGCTTCAGATGCAGTTGAAGGTATGCTGCGCTGTGAAATATCCCGAGGAGACTCAGTGCTAGAACGGGAATTTGCGGAGTCCTCGTCTGATGACATGAGCGAGACTTTCTCGTTCAACACTGCCATGGGGAAATATTTCCCCGGGTCATTCTCGGGTATACCGCATTCTTCTTCGCCGAAGAAGCTGAAGTCGTCTGTTGCGGCAGACCACAAGGCTTCGGAGTCACGGTCTCCTGTACTCGAAACTGTGTTTCCGTTGCGCTGGTTGGCGGGTTTCCAGGAGGTTAATCTCGCTCGTGAGGTGTCTGTGATTTCTAGGATAATGCGACGAAGTCCGAAGAGAGAGCGGGAGCGTTGCTGCTCGGCTTCATAACGGGCTTGGCCTGGTGGGAGGGAGTAGTCTGAGCCTGCTTGTAGGGTTGCGAGAAGTGCTTCGTTGGAGCAGGCTGTAATGAAGCGCGTGAGGGTGTATAGTATTGTAGAGTTTGGAGGTATATGTGATGGGATGTCGGTAAGAACTAGCGTCTCGCAGTGTGGGATGTGTGATGGATGTAAGTATGGGAATCGGCTCTCTTTACCATTTCGGAGTGGGAGCGATTTGTTGCGAGGGCGCTTTGCGAGAAGCTCTTGGATTCTCTGTGCGCGGGGATCGTCTGATGCAGTGGGAGAGCTGCAGAATGTGGCATCCGGTGATAGCGTATTTATTCCACCAGGACTCTCGCAGTGCGCCGTTGTTGAGATGGATGACCAGGTTCCCTGGGTTTGCAGTCCCAGTGGGGTCCTAGTAGCTATAGGGCTGAAGGTCGTGGAGTCAATGGAACTTCCCCCATTTGACATAGTATGGAGGACTTCTGGAGCGAAAGCAGATCCCCGTCTTGCTGTAGGTAAGGGTTCATCCTCATATGACGTTGGAGACTTTGGAACTGTAAGCCTGCTCGCCGCCAAAGCACTCGTGTTATCGGTAGCAGAGGTATCTGCAAGCTCGTAGATAGGTGCCTCTGTTGTAGGAAGTTCATAGATTCGGGCTTCCTGTGAAGCATCAAGCTCTGTCGCCAGAGCCCCTGTGCAAGTTGCCAGCTCCGGTAGTAAGTCTGCGACGTTTCCAACATCTTTTGACGGAGGCTCTGCAGTGAGAACTGCATGGTTGGCTCGGAAATAGGTTAATTCATCACCGGCAGTGTTCCCTAATATAGGGACAAGCTTTTCAGCGCCAGGGTATCGCCCATCCTTTGGAGATGATTGGTGCTTGTAAATGAGATCTGCCGTTTTCACAGTCCCGGTATCAAGAGCATGAAGGCGGGAAGAACTCAATAGAGCTGCTACTCCCTCCACACTAATCAGATTATTTGCGATATAGAGGTGAGTTATGCCAACAGAAGGCACATAATCCACCCAAGGATGACTGGTCGCTGGACCTGCTAAAAACTTCAGGTATTGTTCATCTAGATGAGGCGACGTCAAGAAATCCGAGCCGAGTCCTCGAAGGGCTGTCTGGGCGACAGGGTCTGGAGAGTGCCCACTACGTCTAAGGTGCGCTGGAAGCTGTGTGGACTGATTGGGTAAAGCAAATGAGGCCTGCAGTAATGAGCGAACAGCCATATCCGTGAGCATATTATTACGCAGGTCCAAAAATCGAACTCGTTTGCCAATGGCATTGGCCAGGAACTCCGCATCGGGATCCTTCAGCCCAATACCCCGAAGTTTCAACACCTGGAGATGTTCTAACTGAGACAAAGACGAGAGCACGCTGAGATCTCGTGCCGATTTTGTGTAAGAGAGATCCAAATAGGTCAATAATGGAAACCTCAGCAGGGTCTCCGCCAGGCCCACAGACGTAGTATTTGGTTCATGATCTGCCAATAGAAGACGGACATTATAATGGCTTGACCTCTGCGGACTCTTCAATGCAATCATGCAATTGTGATCGAAGAACGGAAGGCGTGAGACCATCAGCGATTGGAGACATGGTAGAGATTCCAGGATGTCTCTTAGCCATTCCGGTCGGGGGCCATCATAGATCTCGGAGAGAGCCGGCGGCAGATGGAGAGTATGTGTCAAAGCGCGCACCTCTTTCCTTGCATATTTCAGGGTCCTTCGGAACCGTGTGAGAGCAACTGGTAGGCATTAGTGGTGCCTCGACACCTGAAGTGTCTACTGCGGGGTCTTACCATAGACGGCATCGTTCTCCGTCCCGAAATGAGATGCTGGATCACCCCATAAAAAGGGCATGAATAGATCATGCCATCGATGAGAGACTAATGAGGCGGCACATAAGTCGCTGGATGGGATATAGTGAGCGATAATCGCCCATGCATCGCGGTCAGTTGCTGATTTATAGGACGGTGGGATCAGGTCCATCCGAGTCGCCATGGCTTTGAATGTTTCCGTGGGGATTCATAGATGGATATATTGTGTTATATTTAAACACACAACGATAGTCTTGTCAGTGCATGTGTGCATGGATGCCAGTGATTGTCGTTAGCTTAGGGTCCTGTGAGTTGCCCGACACAGCCACGTTGCACCACTAGGACGGCTAGAGGCAAAAGCTCTCAACGCCCCGTTCTGCAAATAGCGGGGATACCTTCAGCCCGACAGTTCTTCAAGTTACGTATTGATTTGTTATAGGAACCATATTTCAAGTTCCTTCGATCATTTGAATTCAATTTGAAGAGACCAGAATTTATTCTGGGGAAAGTTGGAGAGTTCTATGTGAGTACCGTGTTGGTGATGGTTATTTATGGGTATGATGTCACCACGCTCAGGGTCTTGCATATACATCAACTTGAAGTACTAGTACTGTAGAGTACTGTAGTAGAAGAGCTCGAACCTGAACTAAACTAAGTTTCATTCAGGCAACCCATCATAATGTCATTTTCAATATCCAGACTCTAACTTGAGGGTCATCCCCCCTCCTTCCACCCTTCTATAGACATGTGTTATATGCACCCGAAATAGACCAGCCACTCCTCCAATCACTAAACAAGTCCAGCAGCACCGTTTCCACCAATAAGTGGGAACCCGAGTTCACTCTTCATTGCCTGTTCAAATAGACTGTCCTCTTCCAAACTAGCTCCATTTCCAGTGAGCTCCATCTTGCGCAGTCTAGCTTGAATGACGGCACACGCTTCCGTCCAAGCACATACATTACCCGCTAGACCCTCGAACAACGAGTATGGGTCATCAGGCATGCGGTAGTCTTTGTCTAAGTCTGCGCACTTTGTCTTATTGTATGGGCGAGTTTCGCGCGAGTGCAACATGAAAGCTAAAGCCTTGGACAAGAAGAAGTCGGGAGTCAGGGTTGGACTCAGGTCCCCGTTTGGAAATGTTGAGGCCGATGTGCGCTGCAGGTATGCATTCTTTGCAGCCTCAAGCTCCTCTGAATGATACTCGAAAGTATTGTGGAGTGTGAGCCAGGGCCAGGAGTTCCCGCTGATACCATGGCATAGACTGCCTCCCTTGGAAAGAAGGCCCTCTTCCCAGATTCGTTCGGAGGCTTCGTAGGTAGCGCGGTTCCACTCTGGGCACCAGGATTCTCTAGTCAGAGCCGGGTTCTTGAGCGCGGCTGCTAACAGAATGAGAATGCCGGGGCTGCCGTGGCAGAGTTGAACAAGCTCTGAGGTTTGTCCATACGAGAATGGAGGAAGGGTCATGGGGAGATGGCCGTTATTCGAAAGGGTCAATTTGCAAAGCGAGGTAACAGTCTCACCAATGATAGGAAGATGCTGCTCAATCTCCTCGGGCTTTGCTGAAAGGAGAATTGGTAGAATACCAGCTAAATGAAAGAAAAATTAGCAATCGACGCTACTACATCACCGCCTAATAACGAAACCTACTGATTCCATGAACACTATAAAATTGTTAGTCCCGTGTCTTCAATGACACGCAAGGAGGTCACTTACGCTCCAAAGCAATAATATCCTTCCATCCAGGCATACATCAATGGGTGCGCTTCTTCCGCTCCATTCTTCTCAATAAAGGTCTCGGAGCCTTGTCGTCCCGCATCCACGATGATGTCGATAAGCTTTGGAATGGTCTCATAGACAACTTCCAAAGACTTCTGAGTATCATAATCAAATTGATGCGCCCGAATATTCAAAAGAACCCAAAGAAGACCTGCACGACCATACAACATCTCATCCCCACCCATGTTACGATCATCATGCGGCACGAGAGGACCGTTCTTCAGAGCCAAGTTTGCAGCATCATAAAGGCAAGTAATATCTTCTTGCGAGAGCTTTGGCTTAGCATCTCTCCCCCAGTTTGTTTTTGCCAGTGCCGAGAATACACGCAGAGTGACTGCAGCCATGGGCGAGAATGATCCTGCGGGTGATAGTCGAGATGGCAGCAATGAGATATTTGGGAATTCATCCGGGATTCTCTCCAGAGCCAGCTTGCGGTAGTCCAAAGAGCTGATACCATCCTCATTCAGGACGGATGATTGGAAATCGAGGCGCAAGAAGCCAAGGGCAACGCCTATAGCGAGTTGTTAGATTCACCGCATATTGACTTGAAAATTTTGAAACCACAGATAAATGAAGGAGGGGAGTCTTCAACAAAATTCCAATACATACCTGGGAATGCCTTGAACATGCCACCAATAGGCCATTTATCCTGAGGCGGTTCATTTGCCTGGATAGCTTCTGCACCCTGGCGAACAGCAGCACGTAGTTCCTTCAAGGACTCCGTAAGAGAGGTCGCATTAATCTCCAATGGAGACAATGTATTTTCATAATACTGCGGGCGTTCAGCAGCCATGGTTTCAAATAAGCTTATATTTTGAATTGTATGATAGCTTGCGTAATGGCGTGCTTGAGGATGACAGCTCTGAAGGGTGCATTTCTCCGGAGTATTTCACCCCAGCCCCTCATTATGCAGCCCCTCCAGGAGTGGAAATCAGTTTTGTCATAGCTTTGTCTCAACTTCGAGAGCTGCATGATTAGTGGGAGAAGGGCAGGAATCTAGTGACAATAGTGGCTTGTTTGGTTCCACCGAGGGGACAACACGAACCGCAGTGGGGCAGATCGCTTATTGGATCGACGATCGTTGCAGAATGGAGTGCCAGGTGGCTAAGATATTCAAAGCCCAAAGTGTTTTCACTTACCGCCTCTCATCCATACTATTTGAAGAGAGCCAGAGTCGGCCTATAGCTTCCAAGGTTGCTCCTACTAAAGCTGCCAGTTGCGTACATCTAACTATAGCAGGTAGCCCTTCCTTCTGTGCAGGTGACCCCGAACTAGGTAACCCTGTAGGTTCTTACTTACATGGAGGGGTAGTTTACCAGTTATCTGAAGACATCTGGATACTACTGACTGAGTAGTACTTGTATAAGTAGTAAACGATACTACTCGTGGTATATGGATGTGGTGCACCACATGTCTAGGTTTTTAAACCTGGGATTCTCTGGGCTTAAAATGAAATTTCATAGAATTTGATTCTGGATGTTCCTATCCTTTTCTGAGAAACTATTGGTACATATGATCCATGTGATCCTTTTCCGAGAAGCTATTGGTACATATGATCCATGCGAAGTTGATTGTTGACTCTCACATGTGCAGTCGGGCTGCTGTTCTTGTCGATCTCAAGGATTCGTTCCCGATTCTGGAGCTTGATTGGACCCACCGCCCATGACATTGAAAGCCTCCCAGACAGGAATTGTCGTTGGCTCTTCCCAGTCCGGCCTGAAAGGATTCGTTGGAGGAAGAGCGCTAAAACGTGGCCAGCCCGGTCGAATAAACTCGAATTCTTCATCATAATCATAGTCGTCTTCTTCTTCTTCATCTCCAACATCACCATCGTCGTCAAAGTCAGGATCAAACTCCTCGAGGTCTTCGAAGACTATGTTTCGGTTTGAAAGCCCAAGTAACTTCATATGTGCATCTATGGCTGGAATGCGGTAATGACGAAACCCGGCTAGCAGAGGTGCTTCGAGGCCTTGCAGGAGGTTGCTGCGGCTTTGTACTTGTCTCCCAGCGAGGTAAAAGTAAGCTTCAATGATAGTGACTCGGCGATCATTGAATGACTCTCTGTCAATGAAGAACAAGCGTTGGCACTTCGTTCCCAGTCCTTGGTGCCTGTACACTTTCAAAAGTATTCTCCACATGTCGCTCATGTCTCCATCCTCCTCATGCTCCCAGGGTACATAGCAGACACCCCTCATATTTTTGCGATTTTCAGTCGATACTCCCCCTCTAAACCCTACAGCGTCTTCGTCCCTAAATTCTTCGATTTTGTTCCTCAGATATGAATCCTCTTCCTCGGTGAAGCTCTTTGTAAGGTAGAATACTGAAATCCACCGGGACCATAGGTTAGATGATTTTGCCCCTTTCCAGGGAGGACAAACTTCATAGCAAGGCTGATCTGGATGATGCAAAAGCTCCACCTTACCAACAGGATAGGGACTCCATTTTAATACCGAGTCATGTTTTCTTTTCTCTTGCGGCAGACACATTTCCCGGAAATTGACCTGCATGATAGCAAGAGGCATATTTTTTAGATCCCGAACAACTGCGAAATGAGACGGTGTAGGATCTTTGTCGGTTGAGTCTTTGTCGGTGATCGGGTGCAGCAGCAGGCTCATAAATGGACTGTGAAGTCTTTCATCTGGCTCACGTTGTCGGTATGCTTCCCAAAATGTCAAGATATCACGGCGTGTCCTCATCTGATGGCGATGCAGCGGGATCAGCTCTGCTGTTTTCGGAGAATCTTCGGGTTGCTGCTTCAGAAGGTCATTAATGAGCAAACTTGTTTCACGGAGTTCATCTTCTGTTGTGGGAAACATAAGAAACAGGTGCATGTGTTCGTCTGATTGGCGTTTCTCCCACAGAATCTTCTCTGTCGACGGGTCTGCAGCTGTGAAAGAGATAGTTCTGCTAACAATCTCCGGGGGAAGATATGGCGATAAAGCCCTCCACATTTCGTTTCTTTTGGAGGAAGGGTTACATGCAGAAGTAAACGGTGGCTGATCTGGGTCGTAAATGAACATACTCCAATCTTCATGACCCCATTCACCCATAATACCATCCCAAAAGTCGTCCAAATATTGGTCTTCGTCATTCTCATCATACCTAACCATGTGGAATCCATGTTGAAACTCCGCCATTGAATTCAGTAGTCTGTTCCTAGAAGAGGGAGACTGGCTGGAATCATCATCAGAATCAGAATCCTGCCACAGACTGGGATCATTGTAACGAGCAGCCTCAATGCGAAGTCCACGTGGGATCGTGAAGTGATATGGATATGAATATTCATCTGGATCTGGATCTGATTTGACCTGGACCAAGATTAACGAAATTGAACCCCGCTCGCCGACTCTGTGTGTGTTGGTCCAGCAGCGTTTGCTGAGTTCGTCGACGACGATAAAAGTTGTGGCAGGCTTTGTTTCGATATCGTCAAGTTCCGGCAAACCGGAGAGTTGAAAGCCAGATCGATAAGCAAACATCGCAAGGGCGTAGATGTTGGCTTGGCTGTCTCTATGAGTACCTTGCACGGCAAGACTACTCAGCAGGCGTCGAGAAGGCTTCCATGCTTTTATCTCATGGTCATTTCTCATGTACCGTAGCTTGATTTCCGTCATAAAGGCATTTTCTTCTTCATTGGTGAAATCCGTCAGAAAGATGAATAAGATAGTCTTGTTGTTGGCGACCGTGAATTGCTCAGTGAAGTTTTGGAGAGATTGCCCCCACCCATTGTTGGCCATCTCTAGAGTTGATATTTGATGAGAGATGAAGCAAGAGGAAGGGACGTAGAGCGAGATAGTCGCGAAAAAGCTGTGATAATATTGGGAAAGGATCGGGGAATGATTGGGAAAGGATTGGGAGAAAAGTTGGAGATGTGATGTGAAGGAGGAGAAAAGACGCGATGGAGGCGAAGAGAAGAGAACGCGTCCAAGTTCGAGTCAACAGTCAACAACCAACTTCGGATAGATCGATAGTAACGGATAACGATAAGAACAGGCATCCATAGTCCAAATTCTATGAGATTCGATGAAGCCCAGACACAAGCTTATGATCCTATGATAGATTCCGTTTCTTTCATTTTTAGAATATCGGCATCATATTCATTCCTCCTACTACCGCACTGTCATGAAACATGATAATGATATCAACAAGACCCATTGGCATACAAGAAATTTCATAAAGATTTCCATTTCATCTCGTAACTTCATAGACAATTACTGTAATTCTGATTTTTGACTTTTTGACAGTGTCTGTTCATTCGGTGCATCAATTGGTGACAGCATGCAATGTGCCTAGGTGACGGATGACGACATGTGTAAGCCTAGGAACTTTGGAAAGAGAATTAAGCGAGCTAAATCCAATCAAAAGAAGATCTCACCACTCAATTCATAGCGTCAAAGAGACAAAGTCTCCCAATAACCACATTATCGCTAAACATGGACCTGGATATCGCATACTATACAGTGTTTTTGGTCGAAGTGCTTGCTCAAATTAGAAAAGCCGGACTATCAGAATGAGAACTCACATGTAGGAGATTGGCCCCTTTGAGATAGAAGTATGAACATTTGACACATTCAAATGTTCTTGACACAAAGCCAAACATTACCCACCTCGTGCCTCGATTTATTCTAGTATTTGAACAAAAAGCGCCAGCTCAATCATAACGGTTGCCTCGTCCTCAGAATACCCGAAACAGTCATATTCATTAAACGAGGATGAGTTGAAAGCGGCGGTTTGAGAAGGAGTTTCTCAATCAAGAATATGAAAATGATCAAAGTACGTAGTAGTGCCAATGCTAGTAACCTCCAGCGGTCAATTTCTAGCACGAAGATCATTATCAGGTTGCCAGTGTGAAAAGATTCAGATGAAAGGAATCAAAAAGGTAGACAATGGATACTCAGACTGACACATTCAAGTCCTTTTGTGAATACCTAGCACTACTATATACTCGGACCACCTTCTGTATGAGGATAAAGGGGTCGGGTAACTTGAATGCTCCACATTCTTGCGCGGCTCCACGTAGAGAACGTCCACGAGATACCCGAAGTTGAATCGCCAAGCAAATCTTAGCTGAGACAGCGGGATGTGTTGGTATTTGATTGGTTTGGTATGAGCTCTTCTTTGCGTGATGCTGAATGTGAATGTTGGTACTCCGAGTCCGTTCTTCCCTTCATTCCGACGATCATATTGACGTGATTGGAAATGTAGCCGAGGGATTGAGAGATATTTTGGACGTCATTTCAGTTGTGGTATGAGTACTAGAAGGGGTTGGACTACTAGGTACTAGTAGAGTACTCTAATCTACTTTATTCAAATGTTTATACTATGTAGTATCAATGCCACGGTATGTATCACGAGGTTAGTGGTAGAAAAAGTCAGATCTAGATGATTCATTGATATCGTATTCCCATCCAAGTATAAACCAAAAAAAATATAAACAATCCAACCCAAATGCGTAAATTACATAGAGCCCGCGTGTTCCAGCACAGCTGCTCTATCTAAACTCTATCGTTATGTTCATGTATCAAATGCGTAGACGAAGGCACAGCCGACGGCGGATCCATATCTTGATCCTGACTCTGATCTTGAACTTGAACAGGAGACTCAGCCCGAATAGGAGACTCAGCCCGAGCCTCCAAAACACCCATCTCATGCTGCTGTTCTCCCTCCTCAAACCCATCACGCGGTTTCTCATCATAATCCAGCGCCAGTCGTCTTTGTCCGTCAACTAGGAAGAACTGACCATACCGATACCTCTGATCCAATTGGTCCAGGTGTTCTCGGCGCTTTTTCTCAGTCCAGTTTGCCGTGCCTCGGAAATCACCTAGCATCCGACTATTGGTGACCAGTGGGATGAGAGCACCGATGGAGCGGGGGATCGGGGGTCCGTTGTAATGTCTGTGTCGGAACCAGAAAACGGCCATGAGAACAGCGAGGTCGATTGAAAGGAGGACAAGGATGATGAAGATCGTGACGTAGGAAGGTTCGATGCCCCAGTATGTATCCGTTGTTGTACCATTAACGAAGACGCTGTTAGGCAAGACTGGCTCGAAGTAGATCTGTCGCCATAGGGAGAGGTAGGTGCTGAAGGTGGATTGATAGCCTAGTTCCACGGCACTTCTTAGGAGAGGGAGGTCCATTGAGTCGAGGGAATCGAAGGAATCGTAGACGTCTCGGATAAGTCCAACGGCCCAGTCATATTGATTGGGGTGAACGTGTTTTTCGGTGAGCCAGGTTTGACGAACGAAGGCCTGAGTAAAAGGAACGAGGCATGCAGAAGCATTTTGATGCATTTCACCGTCCTGAATTCTGGTTCCGGGGACTGGCTCCCAGTCATCGAGTGTGCCTTCGTATTCAAAGTCGACAATGAAGTCTTCAATTTGTATCTGAGGTGCGCATTGAAAAACGGTTGAATTCTCATCGCGAGTTGCATTCAGACTGTCAAAGTCGTCGTAGGTGATTACTACGAAAGACTTTTGACACACATCGTCTAAATCCATTGGTCCTCGGAAATAGACAGATTCGTTGAAAAGATGGTGTTCAGCGACAGGCTGTTTGAACATTGCTGTGCAATTTTTGTCGAGACTTGGGTATGGGGTGTATGTCCAGTACATCGTGTCGGTAGAATCATTGCGCCATGAGTTGCTGGTGGGTATTTTGTTGCATGTGAGATTGACGCCAACGCCACGCACACGGGAATGATAGTCTTCCCAGTCGTAGTCTGGGTCTGAGCTGATGATGTTGAGTGGGTAGAATGAGGTATTGGGCGTGGTCCAGGCCAAGAGAGAATATCCCATGACCAAGCCATCCGAGATGAAACTATTTCCAGTGAACTCTATTCGGACATCGGGCTTCAAAAAGCGAGATTCATTGTATCGTGCGGACAATGCGGAAGTGGGCGCTGTGTGGTTATAGAGAATGGGCTCGAACATGCCACTGCTAGTGACGGTCATGAACATGTCCAAGAAGCACATGATTGTGAGTAAAATGAGGATTGGAGGTGCGCTCTGACGAAATGTCCTCCAGGACATGAAAGGGGTTTGGGAACCATAGTTTGCAGTGATCGACTGTTTCGCAGCGGCCATGCCACTTTGGAGTCGTACCCACGGCTCAAGATTGCTCAAATGACGATAGATTGAGATGAAAAGGGTTCCGATGATAGATGCGATAACAGTGGGACCGTAGATCAGAAAGCCATAGATGAATTGGATACCATCATCATTTGAATCAATCTCATCCAGTCGAACATATTGGAATGCCACCCCAAAAGCAGCAAGAACACCTGCCATCACAGCACATTCAATCAAGAACCACGGTGGGGTTAGGAAATGAGGTCTGGGATTTCGGCGCATTCCACTCTTGGGTAGCTGGAGGGGTCTGAAACTACCTTCGCTTGGAATGATATCCAGCCGTCCTCCTTCGGGTTGGCTGATCCATCGACAGGAGAGTGTGCGACCAAAGTGACGGAGCTGTCTTGGTGTCGCTTGATCAATTCCAATCTCTGACCGGGCCAAAGAGGTTTGTGGAACAAACATGTCGGTGAGGATGGCGCACTGTGCCGCGATTGAGCCTGGATCGCCGTGGAGGAAATTAAGGCGACGTGGATAGACGAAGGCTAGCCAGAGAAGCACAATAGAACCCATCATGAGAAGAGCTTCCGAAATCAAAGCTGAGCGGGTGGTGACCCGATAGATAACCGTGTCTGTGCTTTGTCTGGCAGTGACGGAGATTGGAAGGCCACTAGTGTTGAAAAATTGCTTCATCATATTGACGAAGTTTTGATTCCACACCTTCTCAATCTCGTGCTCATAATCGTGCATTGTGATAGGCGTAAGATCGCTGACCAAACTCCCATTCACACCAGTAGACGAGGTCAGACCTGGAATCCGATGCCAACTTCCGGGGACGTTCAGATTACCATTGATATATTTTGTTTTCAGCATGTCCTCGAAGCTTGCAATGTTGATCTGAGAAGAGTTCAATGTTTCGTTCACACCAGCAATGAGCTCGGCGGGAACATATGAAGTGTTGACTGGGAAAGAGATCAAGGCGCTCCCGTTCCTGTAAGAGCTGGTGCATCCAAACGCCGTCGCACTCGAGGTATAATTTTCACTTGCAGATCCAATGTTGATGCCAAGGCCGAATAACGCAAACGCCTCACACCCGGTGGAATTCATGGTAGTGCTGTTAATTAAACTTGACTTGTGGCCGAGAGGCTCCCAGTGTCGTATTTGATATGTCCCGTCAGAAGGCATGTAACTGTTCAGAGCGAATGATACCAGGCAATTCTCGGCGCTACCATGTGGAGTAGAATCGAATTGGATATCGGGGATGTCCCATTCGAAAGTGGTTGTACTTGTCGAGTTGTCATATTTCTTGTCCGGAACAACGTCGGTTAGTGATAACTCCACGCAGGTCGTATCAGCCCAATATGCCGTTTGATTCATTTTCCAGGTTGAAGATTCAGTGTCATCCTCCGGTAGTCGTACAATTGGTGGTATGACGTAGTCGTGAGTCTGGTAGAAAAAGAAGGTATCCACATGATATACGGAGGAGTTTCTTGAGTGAGTCGCGTCGTCGGCTAAAAGGCTGCTTTGTGTGGCTGGATCCACCAGAGTAGGCCATGTATTTATAGGCTTCAAAGAGACAATGTTCTTCTCATCAAGGACGATCATGCCTGACATGATAGAAGGCAATGAGGTGCGTAGGAGTAAAGCCACCGCCGAGACAACAAAGACCACCCAATGTCGGTCACGGAAGGACCGAATCGGAGCCAAGAAACCATAGGTGAAACAGTAATTGGTGAATAGTACCGATCCTGAAGTGCCCTCTGGCTTGGCTAGCTGAAAATACGGCTCCAGTCGCAGAACATCAAGGGCGCAGATGTTCCATACAGTCACCAAGAGTACAGCGACAGTTGTTGGGATGTAACCGAATAGTCCCGAAACCACGTTTAGTGACTGGTATGTGTTCAAGTGGACCAGTCCTTGGTGGTGATAAGAGTACTGGCGCATAACCTCACACCCTACGGCGACCAAAAAGAACACCACGGCCAAACATAGCAGGAACGGACTGCGGAGAGAGAATGGAAGCCAGTACTTCTGGGGTTCTGTTGCAGTGCTGGCTTCCGGGCTATTCGGCGGACTGGAGCATTGATCCGCTTCCTCCGGATGAATGACGGGGTCATGAACGGGAGGTTGAACCTGCTCCACCGCATCCCCTAACGGGGAGCTAGGAGGGGAGATATCATGAGCCATCCCTATCCATGATGTGCTTGACAAGAAGCTCATGCGATCAATGAACTCAGGAGGCTCAGTGTTCCAGATCGACACGTGACCTGGCCGTTAATGTAAAATCTCCTCATTCGCCACCGGGAGTGGGGCTGTGCTTTGAAGCCCGGGGAGCCCGCACATGAACTTGGAACCCATGGGGGAGAATTACAGTATAACCAATTTCAGGGGCAAGAAAAGGTATTACCTTCATAACATTAATGCTATGGCATATTTCCCTTCTTTTCTCTCATTGTACCCTTCATTCATCTGATACTGTGTGTTCCATAAATGTTCCGTCTTCCGCGTCTTCCACGTCAGCAATAGGGCTCCATTCTTGGCACTTCCAAGACAAATAGTCGAAAACTCTAATGATCAAGGTCTCGCACTGATGACACTATGTGTACACGGTACCAAGTCCTCTGTACATCTTTCTAGGCTTATTCCAGGTCACGTATTGGAGCCACGCTACGGAGTAATACTCCCAGGGCCCCTATTATCGATCTATCCCGGTACTTCGTGCATCGAACATTGTATTTGTGGTGATTGGTTCCATAACTAGGGCCTTTAATTGGTTCGTTAGATAGCTGATCCATACTACCAGCACTTGATGACGCGGCTCGTACGCGGCGGAATCACATTAGTTTGTAGATCCTAGCCGAGAATCCAGACAAAGAGAATACGAGAACATCATCACGGCAAGAATGATTGATCCCATCGGCTTGAGTAGAGCTTGCCAGATGCTACGTAGAAATTGGGCCAAGATAAGTTCCTTTAGCATTTGAACCAATCTTGGAAGACTGTGTACACCGGTTGCTTACCGTGGATGCTTACCCGCATTCCAAGGTTGTGATCCTGGAAATTGGCTGGGCGCTATATACGCCAAAATCTATCAATCCTAGTTGAAAATTGAAATATTTGACGTATTCGCATGTGAAATCAATTCAATGCTGCATTTTGCCCAGGTGTGACTGTGATAATCCTTGTGGCTGGTTTCCAGGTAATTTCAAATTTCCACCAATCTACTTCTGAAAATCAACCTCATCAACGCGCAGGGCTGTGCACTTCTTATTTGGCCCAGTTCAATTGGAACCATTGGAAAACAGCTGGGGATTAGTAAACACAATGAACTCGCACGTACTCGCACGTACTCCGTCCATGCACTGAACAGAATCGATCACGTTGATTTCCATTGCCCAACAGTGCTTCGCCAAGGTTTGTCGAAGTGGCTGCATTGGCGAGGCCATTCTTTTAATGCCAAGTTTGGAGTGTACTTGGCGGTAATTCATCCATTGATCGAACGTTGATCGGATATGAGCGCTGGTTTTGCGTCCTGTTTACTACTACTCGCTAACAAAAGAGGAGTGATGCTACAGAGTCCACCCGGCATATTGGTGTTGTCTTCAAAATTCACACCTGGCATAGACATTGAGACAGGGCTCCGGTGACTTCATGTGGAATGTTGAATGACAACCTGGACTATCTAAAATAGACTTCCAGGATTCCAAGGTTATCTACAAGTGTAGTGAGACAAAATCCGACCGTGTGATGTTTAATAATAAGCTCCAAATAGTAGTTAAACCCACTACCCCAACTGAAAGGTCCGAATTAGGACCCCGATTGAAGCTCGAGTTCCCCACACATTTGGTCCCGGGGCTACGGCAAAGCCCCAGACTTTCCACTCTCGCGGCGCCATCTGCGCCTAGTGCCCCAGGTGGAGTCGAGATCTATGATACTACGCCTGTGCATACTCTTAGTGCTTCATAACACATCGAGTCTACAGAATCGAGTTTCAGCTTCATAACTACAGTAGTTGATCCAATGCACAATCAATGAGACTCGTATATTCAAGGGAACTCGGACTATGATCAAATTGGGCTGAATATCCACATATCCTCGGATCATTCGTCAACTTGAAGGCTTTGTTGACTTGTACAGGATGCTATATGTCCACCAGAGGGGATTCTAATCCTTCTCCTCGTTGTTCTTCTCGTCAAAGCATATACACAATGCGGCAATTAAAGCAGCATCCACTCCCGGCGCCACGACGACAGCATATGTCTGTTGGCCAAATAGAAGGTCACGGCCACTGAGCAGCTTTCGGTCAATGCGGGCAACACTTTGACCGGTCTCCTGATCGACGATATCGGCGCTGTGGTCAAACCAGCCACCCTTCATGACGAAAGTCCATGCGCGGTGGTTGCGATTCGTGAAAGTGGCAGTAGCTTTGGAGCCGACCACTAAAAGAACATTTTGAATTAGCTATCTATACAGAATAGAGGGGTCATTTTCTTATGTGAGGGAATAAAGTACTCACGCTTCAAGGAACTCTTCACCTCAGCCAATTTCTTCTTCTCGGGGTCTACGATCGCATAGGTGGTATGGATGTGAAAATGCTCCTTAACAATATCGAAGAGATGGTTTCCGGAGGCGTCGTCGACCTTCTTGCGATCGTGGATAGAGACCCAGGCCCCATGCACCTTGATAAGAGTCTGGCCACCGGACAATTTGACCTCGAAGCTATCCCCGCTCACAGATAGCACTTTCTCTTTCAGGATAAGTGTTTGCGGTTGCTGTGACACAAATTGATCGAATAGTGCGATAGGCTCGGGGACCGGCTGGAGGTTATGGTGGAAAAAACTCATTGTGACGTCTCGTTGGAATTTTGTTGCTGGAATGGTAGATTAGATTAAATGATGGGAACTACCGTGCACATAAGTAGGTGGGATTCCTTTCAGGGACTCGGGAAGCGGGGTGGAGAGATACGAGGTGCAGATCCTCTGTTTCACCATCACGTCATTTGAGTTTTTTTTGGGGGCGGATTCCTTTTAAGGTAGCTTTTCTTTATCCTTCAAATGTTTCGGGAGCACCCGTCAAAGCTGTAGGTGGTGGCTTGAGGTAGGCTGTGTTCAAGTTCTCACTGCACAGACACACTGAGTGGGGGCGGCTAATGGTCTGGAAATAGAAAACAAGGGATGACAGCCTGGGGGCGAAGAACAGCTCGATCAGCTCGATCAGCTCGATCCCGATAACAAGAACTGTACTACTGTCGCACAACGAGCTCAGACTCAGCATTCAAGAAATTCCACAATTCAATTTACTTCTACTATGTCCCAACGGCACTAACCCCAGTTCAGCTGCATCCTTGCACTACTGACCTGATACTCCAACAACCGCGGCCAAACGTCCTTTGGATCACGAACTTCAGTCAGAATCGACGCATTCTGAGCATTGATGAACCCCTCGTCAACCGCGTTGCGAACCCACGCCAACACTCCGTCCCAGTATCCCCGAATATTAAGCAAAACCAACCCATTCTTATGAATACTCAACTGATTCCAGGTTGTCATCTCCATGATCTCCTCAATGGTCCCAAAGCCACCAGCCAGCGAAACAAATCCTGACCCAGGGCCACCTTCCATAACCTTTTCAGCCATTAGCCGTTTGCGCGTATGCATATCCTCCACAATCGTGGTCATGCCATATTCCGATGCAGGAATCTTATCCTCGTCCAGTACATCGTCTTCGATTAGACGCTCTGCACCTTTACCCGCGCTGTCTGTCGCAGTGGTGTTGGTATCCGCTCCCTTGGCCCTTTTTACAAGCGCACGTGGGATGATGCCATGTACAGATTCCGGACCAGAGAGCGAGACCAGGGTTTTGGCGATCTCGCCCATTAACCCAATGGTACCGCCTCCATAGACAAGGTGCACATTGTGCTTGTGGAATTCCCGTGCAAGTGCTCTTGCAGCTTCGAGGTGATCGGGCTCTTTACCTGGGTTTGAACCGCAGCTATAAAATCCATTAGGATTAGTTGGGTTATTCTATGAAGATAAGTTGGAGAAATGTATGACTCACAAGACACAGACCACAGCCGGCTTATTCTCAGCCATTTTACGTATAATAAGATGGAATGATATTTGAAATTCAATAGAAACAGAGATGCTCAATGTCTGTACAAAGTATTGAAATGATGAGTTCCAAAGTTGTTATACTCCCCGGGAATGCAAGATAGGGAAATGACTCATAGAGCATGGACACATATTTGGAATCGATGTACGAGAAACCACTGCACTAGCGCGGGGCTTATGCACTTGCAAATTCAAATTTTTGTTAGGCTTCCTCTGGTTTGATGGATCGGTACTGCACATGTGTTTTTAGTAGTCGTGGCTGATCGCTCTATCCGAGTCAGCGCCGAGTGAACACCGTGGTTATATTAAAGCGTCCAATATCCTTCTCCTATACCCACTAGTAATTTGAGATCATACATACATGAAACAAAAGATGTGTGTACTAGTAAGACAAGACAGCTTTGTCTTGTACCCATAGTCATATCTGTGGGAACGCATGGGAAATTCCGATCGCTTTTCTTCCCAGCTCTAGACTTCGAGTGTTACCATGATCCGATCAATGTCAGACACCTCAAGCTTCAAGGCGCAACTCCTTTTTGGTGCCCATATGTCATACAAGTCAATATCCGTAGGGCTTGCATCACCATTGATAATATCAACTTACAAAGCTCCATTTAGGAGCGTAAGGCTCCGTGCATTCATCTTACGGGATCTCGGGCGGCATAATCAGCCGGCATGCAAGGGAGATCGCCAATACTATAGGCAATTATGGGCACAAAACTTGAATGACTTCATACTTGGATATTCTCTCCTGAAAATGAGAATAGGGGATACTCGCATCTGTGTTACTACTCCTGAAAGCTTGGATGTGTTGCGATCATAAGAGGTACTAGTATATCATGTACTCCCTACCCCGTAACATGTACTACATACTAGTAGCATTTGCTTTTGCTCGAGTCACCTTAACAACAAAAGGAACTCTATCTTCTTGATCATCTGGTCTGATTAGATCTGATTTTCTATATGAGTACGAAATCAGCTGGCAACTTTCCTTTCGGCATGTCAGAAGGCAGAGAATACTCTTCAAATATGGAAAAGATTGCATCAACCCCCAATGAAGCAGGTCAAATCACCCAGGGGCCTCAGAAGCTCCATATAACAGAAGTACCGACAACGATCTACAACTGGCACAAGAAGTTGAACTGGTTAGGTATCATCCTAACCGTCCTGATTCCCCTCTATGGAATGATTGAAGCATTGAGGACGCCTCTGCGATACGAGACAGCGATATGGTCGATCATATATTATTTTTGCACCGGCACTGGAATCACTGCAGGTAAGACAAATCCATCGGGCATCATTGGTGTAATTGAGTTAACGCTTGAGATAGGGTATCATCGACTTTGGTCTCATCGATCATATAACGCCTCCGTGCCTTTGAAGGTTTATCTGGCTCTGGTCGGCGCAGGTGCAGGTGAAGGATCCGTCAGATGGTGGGCCAAAAACCATCGTGCTCATCATCGCCATACCGATACCGATAAAGATCCCTATTCAGTCAACAAAGGACTCGCATACTCGCATATGGGATGGTTAGTGAACAAGCAGAATCCGAAGCGAATTGGCCAAACCGAGATCACGGATCTCAGAAACGACACGGTAGTCATGTGGCAGCATCAGAACTATGTGATCATAATGCTTTGCATGGTGCTTCTGCTACCTACGGCTGTTAGCGGCTTCGGATGGAATGACTGGAAAGGTGGCTTTGTGTACGCCGGAATCTTGAGAATGTTCTTTGTTCATCAAGCTACCTTCTGCGTCAACTCGCTAGCTCACTGGTTAGGCGATCAACCCTATGAGGACCGTGATTCACCACGCGATCATCTTATCACTGCCCTGTTAGCGTTGGGGGAGGGCTACCATAACTTTCATCATGAGTTTCCGTCGGATTATCGCAACGCAGTCCGATGGTTTCAGTATGATCCGACAAAGTGGTTGATTTGGACATGGTGTCAGCTGGGACTTGCATCCGACCTGAAACGATTCCCCAGCGACGAAATCCAGAAGTGTCAGATTCTGCAACAGCAGAAGCATTTGGACCAAGAGAAGGAGAAACATGACTGGGGTCGACCAATTTCTGAGCTACCAGCAATTGAGTGGGATGAGTATATCCAGGCTAAAAGTCAAGGTCGGCTGCTTGTTGTCGTTGCGGGTGTTGTGCATGATGTCACTCAGTTTATTGATGAGCACCCTGGAGGACGACAGCTTTTAGCTAGTGGAATTGGCAAGGACGCCACTGAGATGTTTTATGGAGGTGTTTATAATCACTCCCGAGCTGCACATATTCGACTTGAAGAGCTGAGAGTCGCTGTTATCCGCGGAGGTTGCGAAGTCGAGGTTCGGAAAAAGGTGCATAATGATCAAGTACTGTAAATATCAGTTGTCTCATGAAGATTATTTTTCGGTATTCATATTTTTGGCTCTTTTTCAGGCAACAATATTTTCACTGCGTACCTAGTAGAAAGGAGGAGACATGATAGGGTAAAAGGTGATGGGGCGATGAGGCTGAGTCTTCACCTTCAGCGCCCAAACGATGCGACGATCACCACGTCGGCAATCCCGACCTCGCATCCTCCCACTTTGTTCACATTATGTAAATGTGACTTCTCTGATATTCTGGAGATGTGACTCACTATTTCTGGGTAAGTATTTAACTTTTGCCATCATCTTTAAACGCTGTGAACCCGACCAAGAAAACGATGGATAGACTCCCAACAGACCTTCTGTATGAAATATGCCTGAATGTAAGCCAGCCGATGATACTAGATCCCTTAAGACCTGACTGTGACTCTAATCCATATTCTTAGATCCATAGGTTTCCGTTGAACAGATACGACTCATGGATAGACGTGCTTTCCTTCAGTCAAGTCAATCGCGCGTGCTATGAAGCAGCCATTCCATTCCTGTACAGAGACCTCACCATCAAGTTCTGGGATAAGAAAAGTCTTAAGGAGACAGCCTCAGAAGTGCTCGAAAGCTGCGAGGGAAAACTGTATTTGGAATATGCTCGGAAACTCAAGATCATATGTCTGAAACCACCAACAGGGGTAGTATGTCAGCGGGAGGCTGCTGCTGCATGGAAGAAGAAACGTTGGGCAACTGAGCTGATTGAATACGAGGCACATGCGACAAGGGAATCATTCTTGGAGCCCTTTCTGACCGATCCATATCCCTTTTATGGCACGAGTCTGCACTTGAATGAAACTGGAACCTATTATGAAAGAGATTGGGAGCCTCTTACAACCTTGCTTGCTCATTTGAAGCATCTGAAGCAGCTTGACTTCATTGCGCATAATGCCTTTTCCGCTCAATTACAGAAAGCTGTGAGCAAACACCAGGCGAGCTGTCAGTTGAATATTTGGTCAGGACAACCTATTGGATGGAGTGTACTAGGAATGAAGGAGAATACTAGAGGCCAATTGGACTCCGAGTCGTATGATTTTGACTTGGATGTGTTGAATATGCCGGCACTTCGAACTCTCACTGTGAACCTCAATTATCGAACTACCCTTGTCGACAACACTTTCCATCGTGAGACTTTAAATGAGGTCATCCCTTTCTTGTTTACGCCACCAAACTTAAAGCATCTTATCATTCACGGAGCCACTGATGACTGTTCTTATCCACTCGAGAAAGAATGGGAGAAGCTGCATGTTTCATCATCCCCTCTACCGAAATTGTCCGTCGAGTCTCTCTCGATTTCGCTTTTCAATATGAGCGAAGATATCCTAATCAATCTAACAAACCATGTGGATCTTCCTCGGCTTCACTCACTCGAAATTGACAATATACCGGCTACACCGGGTCTTTCACGAATAGCTCATCTCTTCACTGGTCTACAGCGGTTGTACATCAATCTAAGTGCAATGGGCTTTGTGAACCCAGGCGGAGTCGCGCGCAGACATGTTATAGAAGCAATACGAGCGTTTCCCCGCTTGAATTATATTCGAGTTCGCTCCCTTCACTCAGCCAAAGATCTAACTCTTATTTTGGAGTACCACGGCGAGACATTAAAAGGGCTTATAATAGAGCCTGACATTAGCCTGACAAGGAGGGAATCACTTTTTCACAAATCTTCATTCACGCTCGATGCCCCAGATATTCATCAGCTGGGACAAGCCTGTCCAAGCCTGGAAGAGCTTCGAGTGCAAATCAAAAAACCGAGTGATCATCAGAATGAGGAAATTTACAAAACGCTCGGAAACTTCCCAAAGCTAAAGAGTCTTGTGCTTGACTTGCACTACGATCCTACGACCGATTCGCATATTTTGATTGGGGTTTATGGTCGACTGTTGCTAAAGAATGCAGCTGCAGACAATGAGCTTGCACTGAGGATCTGGGACTTGGTAAATTCCAGCCAGAAAACCTGCTTGCAGCACCTGCGCATTGTCCCATTTGGTATCGTGTTTCACAAGGAAAGGCTACTTTATTGCTTTGGCTTCCTCGCCCGCTCTTTCTTGATCACTCGCAGCAATAATTTGGGCTTTACACAGCCAAACTTGGAGGTGATTGGCGATGAAGAAAGAAGTACATGGATGCATGAGTATCCAATCAGTGGGAAGAATGGGAGCAGTGAGAAGAATTTGAACTCAGACATGGATTTGGTGGGCCTGGAGACTATGACGGTGCAAAGCTTTTTCCGTGAGATGTGGCCATCTCAGGCTGCTACTAGTACTTTGGAAGAAAACAACCCATTCTAAGGCGAGACAAGTCTTTTTTGTTGTATGAATGACCCCTTGAACATAATTGAATAACAAGATTGAAAGGAAATCAGCTTAAGCCAGCCAAGAATGATCGACTCAGTATTTCTAGTCTTTGTCTCTAATATCTCACTTTCCACCGAGCATCTGACTTGCTTTAAATCCATGTACCAAAGCCCAGAAAAAGGAACTCACCGTACACATGATCACATCCCAGCTCACACTACTACAAGCAGGGTGAACGTATATTGTATCCCACAACTGTTGAACAACCTCGCCGAATGAAACATCAGGTCCAAACTCCTGCAACAACAAGACAGTGAAGTACCCCTGCATGGCGACGGAGGTGACCGCAATCCATGTCAAAAATACAGCATAGCGACGAGTAGTCTTTTCACCTTGTACCTTGGTAGCTCTGGAGGAATCTCTAGGGCCCAATAATCCCGGAACAAATGTCAGGAAGTGAGGCACAAGTAAGATGAACATGAAATCTTTCTGGTATGCAAAGATCGGAACAGCCGCTGCGTCAATAAGCGACAGTGCGACTGGTAGCAACTCGTATATGAGAGATGGAGACCATGTGAAAGAACTGTCCTTCTCATTTGGACGTTCAGACACAGCAATTGTGGCGAAGAAAAGGTTCGCAGCAAATGAGACACTGACAAACTGAGCCAGAAGCATGTACACCCAGACACTTGGGATTCGATATCTCCGTCCTATAAAATCAATCAGTCATGAAATTCTACAGAGGGATTGGTAGAAATCGGCAGTTCTTGAACAGAATCATCCCAACTTGAACCTCACTTACCTGTGATGCCAATGAAAAGTCCCCACCCAATCGTCCATCCGAAGATCTGTCCACTCCACCAGAACCGTCCCAGATTCTCAGAAACCGCTTCCCAGGCTTCTTGGAACAGATATGTATTCTTTAACCAGAGACCCATCCGCGTGATGACCGACAATTCCATAGTCGAGTAAACCAATCCACCAGCACTGCTTGCCCAGGTGTTATACGAGTGGAAGAAAAAGGCAATCATGTAGAACCACGTTGTGCCAACACTCAGAGCTGCTAGGAGAGAGAACAGGAAGAATTGGACGCGTCGCTGCCCGGTAGCCCAATCATTTTTCTTCTGACGGGCTTGATACCGCGTATGAATTGTCTTGCAGATGATGAAAAACAAGACGATTATGAGTGAAAGGTAGCCGACAAGGATAGAAAGAGAGCGGTAATGTGTCGGCACCTCTGATGAGCTCAAGTCTGCCATATTGATGGTTGTTCTGGCGTGCAGAGTCTTCCTGAGAGTCTTTGCAGGACGTTGAGAATGTCATCGGACATTTGAGGCCATTGTTTGGCCCCCACTTTCCATTGTGGGGCTCAAGCGCGAGGCTGCGAGCTGATCTACGGAGTGGGAATTTGAAGAGTCCGTTCTCTTATAGATGGATGTATCTCGCAGTCAGATTTTAGCTCATTGCAATTTTTGGAGAGCGTTTTTGAAGATCAAAGGATATTTAGTTTTACTATTCAATTGATCTTGATTTTGTTTCTTTAGGCGTACTTTCAACCTTGCAATGCATTGTTCGGTGTGGAAATTACATCCGCAACCATTTACGTTAACTCTGTCCAAACTACGGAGTACCCAGATGATAGAACTATGATAGAATAGCCTCAAGTCAAAACTTCAAAATGTTGAAGGTTACCTCACTTTATGTAGGTAGGTCTTGGTGTCACACGAGTAATACCTGCTTTACAAGTCAACTGGTTGATCTATCGCTAGGTATTACATAGTCTTCAGAGAGGCCTATCGTCTTACATTTTCAATGGTTATTTCCGCTTTAGGCTAATTTTTAAGCCGAGCGAGGCTTAAAATCATGAGTATTCTATTGTTTGGCGCTGTTTTCTAATCTTAGCACTTCCAGGGTTGAGAATGTGGTACGCGGAGTACGCCGTACTGCGCCATCAGATTCTCTGCAGTCATCTTGAGGTGCGACCACTCTGTATGCATATCGCATACATTTTCGACCCACTCGAAGGGCATGATATTTGCATTCAAAACACTTATCAGTGTTTTAAAAAAAGCAAAAATCAATTCTACGCAGGCTATTGAAAATGTGACCAATTTTGGCCTGAGGCACCAATATCACGACACGTGATCTGCCCCCTGAGGCAGCAGCTGAGTCAGCAGGGACGACGTCTTCCGCCAACTTGCGTTACGGCCATTCCGGACTCTAGAATACTCACGCGGTCCTCGAAGTGCAAACAGGCTTCTAGAAGCATACAGAATGTTAGTGATGGTCCCTTCCTTTGATCCCGATGAGAATAGAAAGGCTTCAATGCTTTGAATTATCAAGAGTAGTTTTATTACACATCACATTTTCCCATGGACTCTCCAATGAATGGAATTTGAAAGAGGCAAAAAAAAAGAAAGTGGCGGACTAATATGGCAAGCAGTACCGTGACCGGAACTGACCGAACAAGACCATAGCATCTCCAAGCCCACCACTCCACCATGTCTGAAGTCCAAGGCGACTCAGAGCTGGTCTCAACAGGTCAGGAGCCAGAATACCCCCTAGCTCTGACTCCGCGGCAAGTGACACTCCGTGACCGCGTGACGGTCGCTACGCTGGTGCCATTCGCTTCGGCGGAGGATGTGCCAAAACCCCTACTGAGGTATCTCTCTGATCAATTCAACAAAGAAATTGAGAAAGGTGATACCTATGCTATGTCCGAGCCGATTCCACTAGCGCAGTTCGGTCGCTATTGGTTCTCCAGTTTCGGTGCTGTCATGCTGCTTGGAGACATTCAAAATGTACAGCAGACACACTCTATGGACAAGGCAGGTGCCAATTGGACGAAGATTTGTCTTGGTGGCTTCCATATCCGTCCCAATTACCCTGGTTGGAGTAGTCATGTTTGTAATGGAACATTCATTGTCACAGATGCAGCTCGAAACAAGGGTGTGGGTAGATTGATGGGTGAAGGTTATCTGGAGTGGGCACCTCGACTAGTGAGTACTTTATCATAATCCCCACTCACGCTAATAAGTGTCCACCTCCATTTACTAACCTCCGAGAATAGGGCTATACATATGCTGTCTTCAATTTGGTCTACGAAAGCAATGTTGCTTCCTGTCGTCTTTGGGATTCATTGGGTTTCAAGAGGATTGGTAGAATTCCAGGTGGCGGAAGACTCAAGTCTCAACCCGGAGAGTTCGTGGATGCAATCATCTATGGCCGGGGTCTGAGCTTAGATGGTGAAGATTCAGTGTCTCAAGATCGGTTTGAGAAGATTCGATATTATTTAAAACACGCAAAATACCCCCGAGGCGCCGATCGAGCCGAGAAAAGTCGACTACGCAGTGCAGCCACCCACTACAAGCTCATAGAAGGCGCTGATGGCGAGGCTGATAAGCTGATGCTGAAGGATAAAGAAGTCGTTTCCGATCCTCAGCACCAATATGAGATTGCAAAGGAGGTTCACCTCAAACAACATGCCGGTATCAACAAAACTACGGCTGCCATTGCGATCAAATACCATTGGGTGCGAATTAAAGAAACTGTCAACCGGGTTATTCGAGACTGTCCTCAATGTAAGGAAACACTCAAGGCGCCACCGATTCCCGGAAGCAAAGAAGAGGACATGTCGCCCCCTGCCGATACTGAAGACGGTTCCGATGAACCTATGGAGCAGGATCAGATTGATGTCTCTCAAACAATGGACGAGGCCCCTGACGAGTCTCCCAGCCACAGCCCCTTCGTTCACTCTTCAATCCATCCCAATCATCCCACTCATGTACCTGGCGTGGTACCTCCCATGACGAACTATACCCCAATGCCTCTCGACCCACAGATCATGCAGCTACAGCAACAGTTGCGACGTTATCAACAGCAAAGCGCCAATGCGATGGCTGGAGCTTATGGTCACAATCACAACATGGGGTTTACGAATTTTGATGATGCTATGCGATACCACACGGCCAGTAATGCGTATCAAATGATGGTTGATGATGGATCCGACCCTTTTCGGCAAGAAGTTCTGGGGTTACTGAATCCGACTTCACACGACTTGCAGCATGATGCCGAACTCCTTTCAAAGTTTGAGTACGGTAGTCCTTCCGATGGTAATTACGATTTCAGTTGAGCTGGTCTCAAATCTTGTGTTATTAAGTCTTGTGTGTTTGGCGTTGAGACAATTTGGCAAGGCATGGTTACCGGGCATTATAGGCACAGGTACTTTTTCGGGTTCTTTTTTTTTCTTGCATTCATCATGCTGTCTAATCATTACGATTCAACTCTAATAAAAGGAGAAATTAAATAAATTTAAAATAAATTCCCCAATAGACTAGCATGAACCACACAGAACATGTATGGAGTAGAAGTGTATAGAATTAGAGTGGTCACCGCCTTGGGCAGATGGGGGGGAAACAGAAGCTCTGGGAAATTTTGGCGGTCGAAGATCAGCGAAACCCCTCCGACCTTCACGGCCTCTCCTTTTCCCTTAATCTTTTGTATTCCCTTCGTGACACGGTTTCGGTCTATCTCGATTTTTCACCATGGCCTTCGCCGGCCAAACACCCACCATTGTCGTGCTGAAGGAGGGTATGTTGGTTCCTTTACCCCCCGTCGGAGTTACGAGTGGTTACCGTGTGATGGTGGGACGGAACCTATGCTAACCATTGTCCATTTTGAACAGGCACCGACGCTTCTCAGGGCAAGGGTCAGATTATCTCCAACATCAATGCGTGTGTTGCCGTACAGTCGACCGTTAAGAGCACCTTGGGTCCCTATGGAGGTGACCTCCTGCTTGTGGACAGCAATGGAAAGACAACAATCACAAACGATGGAGCGACAGTGATGAAGGTGGGTGGATGATCATATCCCGGTATTCGGGAATTATTCAAGTCTCCGCAAAATCATTCAGGGGCAGTTGGACTAATTTTGGTGGTTTTTTCGATGTAGCTTCTCGATATTGTGCACCCCGCTGCCCGCATCCTCACTGATATCGCCCGATCCCAAGATGCCGAAGTCGGTGACGGAACTACCTCGGTCGTCGTTCTCGCCGGTGAGATTCTGAAGGAGGTTCGGGATTTGGTTGAGCAGGGCGTTAGCTCGCAGACTATCATTAAGGGTTTGCGGAGAGCCAGTGGTATGGCGGTCAACAAGATCAAGGAGATCGCCGTGGAGATGATCAACTCTGCTGAGAGCGAGGAGAAGAAGATTGAGACCCTCCGACGACTAGCCGGTACAGCCATGAACAGCAAGCTCATCAAGCGGAATCAGGAGTTTTTCACAAAGAGTGAGGATTGACCCGGACGGAGTGTGTGGATTTCATGGGATTCGAGATGGCTAACAGAGGTTACGATTCTAGTGGTTGTCGATGCGGTGCTTACCCTGGACCAGGACGACTTGAACGAGAAGTTGATTGGTATCAAGAAGATTACCGGTGGTGGTCTCCAGGAGTCCCTTTTCGTGAACGGTGTCGCTTTCAAGAAGACCTTCTCCTACGCCGGTTTCGAGCAGCAGCCCAAGTTCTTTAAGGACCCCAAGATTGTGTGTCTCAACGTTGAGCTGGAGTTGAAGAGTGAGAAGGATAATGCGGAGGTTCGCGTTGAGCAAGTCTCCGAGTACCAGGCTATTGTCGATGCCGAATGGCAGATTATCTACAACAAGCTTGACGCCATCTACAAGACCGGTGCCAAGGTTGTTCTTAGCAAGCTTCCTATTGGTGATCTTGCTACCCAGTACGTATTTCAGAAGAGAAGAAAAAGCAGAGTGATGTAAGGGGGGCTTTTACTAATATGCAATGCAGGTACTTTGCGGACCGTGACATCTTCTGTGCTGGTCGTGTCGCTTCCGATGACATGGACCGTGTTTGCCAGGCTACCGGAGCCGCTACCCAGTCGACTTGCAGCGACATCCAGGACCGCCACCTCGGTACCTGCGGTTCCTTCGAGGAACGCCAGATCGGTGGAGAGCGTTTCAACTTGTTCTCCGAGTGCCCTGCCGCTAAGACCTGCACCTTGGTTCTGCGTGGTGGTGCTGAGCAATTTATTGCGGAGGTTGAGCGTAGTCTGCACGATGCTATTATGATTGTCAAGCGCGCTCTGCGCAACACCACCATCGTTGCTGGTGGAGGTGCTACTGAGATGGAGCTGTCAGGTTACCTGCACGGCTTCGCTGACCGCAATGTTCCCCACAAGCAGCAGGCTGTTGTCAAGGCCTTCGCCAAGGCTCTGGAGGTTATTCCCCGCCAGCTTTGCGATAATGCCGGTTTCGACGCCACCGATATCCTGAACCGTCTCCGCGTGGAGCACCGCAAGGGCAACGTGTGGGCCGGTGTCGACTTCGACAACGAGGGTATTAGAGACAACATGGTTGCTTTCGTTTGGGAGCCTAGCTTGGTCAAGGTCAATGCTATCCAAGCTGCTGTGGAAGCGGCCTGCTTGATTTTGAGTGTTGACGAGACGATCAGTAAGTGACCTGTCAATCCTTTTCTTTAATCTCTTTTTTTGTGCTTTCCCTCTCCGTGCTGAGAGGTCATGCTCTGCTGTTTCATCGGATACCCCTGACTAACGCGCGTCATTTTACAGAGAACGAGGAGTCTGCTCAGCCTGGAGCCCCAAGCCGTGGTCTTCCCCCCGGAGCTGCCCAGCGGGCTCTTCGCGGCCGTGGCCGTGGAATGCCCCGTCGTGGATAAATGAGTTTAACGCCATAAGAAGATGACCTTGTTCTTTTCTTTTTATTCGAAACAAAAAATGATTGGGAGAACTCTTTCTAATAAGGCCCCGTTCCTGTGGGACTTGGCTATTCCGTGTAACTATTGAGACCGAGAATCTGTGCGATGATGACACAGAACAGGGAGAATAGAAGACGTTTGTAGACATGACCTGCTCTCCTGAACCATGTGAATTCCTTTTCTTTTCATTCTGTACTTCGAGTCTGTATCATGAGGGTCGAAGCTCTCAGTATATAATGGGTATAGAGTTACTCCGAAGTCGGCACTGATAGTATTTACTGGTGACACCGCACGAGCATGAGGATGCATTGCAAACCTAGATGTTTCTTTTCTTTTTCCCCTTTATTCTCCTGAAAGATTCGATGATCTATCTTTGGCTCCACTCCCAGTTGCTTGACATCATCATTGGCCCCCTATTGAGTCCTAAACAAGTTATTGATCTTTTCGCTGGTAAGTGGGCCTCAGGGTCAGTAGTAAATGTGATCTATTTATTTTATTTTTTTTCTTTTTTTTCAATCCCAACTAGCGTGTCACTGGGACTTAGCAAACTTCATATACTTAAAACTATCAACTTCCAAATAAGTGCGAATAGCGGGGGTTAGTTAAGTACTACTACTTAGTCCATATTTGGGCTCCAGCTCCTTCTCGGGGTCGCCGTCAGGCTGCATGTCAGATATACCAGACCCAATAGATGTGAAGTAATGCGAACTTGGATCTTCATTTTTCCTTTATAAACTACCCTTATAAGGATTTGATCTCGCAAGGTTTTTCAAGTTCCGGTCGATCACAGTTCGTGCATTTATTTTCCTGGCATCAACTGGTTCCTGCATTCAAGTTTGATATCCACGATTGATATTTGAAATCTTTTTCTCCTATCTAAACCTCCGACGGCTGGGCCGTTCCCGTTCTTTCCTCCCGTGCTGTCCGATCTGTTTTGCGTTGCGGATCGTCTCCACTCTCCACATAAACCCAACCTCTTCTTCTTTCACATCTCCGCGTTTCACTAACATCTCAGATCATATTTTTCTGAAGATGTCTTACTACCCAAACTACTCGGGTGGTCAGCCCGGGTATCCGCCCCAGCAATATCCCCCGCAGCAAGGCTACCCGTATGTTCTCCTTTCCCTGGTTGCGCGTGTTGGGCGCTAAGAGCTGACGCTGGTTCCAGACCGATGCACCCTCAGCAGCAGGCGTATGGTGGATATCCTGGTCAGCAGTACCATCAACAGGCTCCCCCACCTCAGAACCCCTACGGCTACAGTCACTCTCCTCAGCCTGTTCAACAACCTTACGGATCGCCTGCCCCGCAGCAAGGGTACAATGTACGTCACCAAGCTACCAAAGTATTATTTTTCTATGAAAAGGATACTAACATGTGTCTTTTTTTTTCTTTCAGGCTCCTCCTCCACAGTATCAACAGGCTCCTCAAGGATACCAGGGCCAAGCCCGCCCCATGCAAGGTGCGCGCATTCGAGACCCAATACCTCCAATACCTCGAACATGACAAAACTGACTCGAAATTTCGATTCATAGGCAGCCAATACGGCCAGGGTCGTCCCGCCCCTCCTCCTACTGCTCCTGTCTCGTTCGGAAATGGCGCCCCGCAAGGTTACAACTTCCAGTACTCTCGATGCACTGGTAAGCGAAAGGCTTTGTTGATCGGAATCAACTACTTCGGTCAGAAGGGTCAGCTGCGCGGATGTATCAACGATGTGAAGAACATGTCCACCTACTTGAACCAGAGCTTCGGATACGCGCGCGAGGACATGGTCCTTCTGACGGATGATCAACAAAACCCAATGAGTCAGCCTACCAAGGCGAACATTCTCCGTGCGATGCACTGGTTGGTGAAGGACGCGCAGCCAAACGACTCGCTCTTCTTCCACTACTCTGGTAAGTCATTCGTCCACTACTATCTCGGTATGCAGAACGCGAGACCTGGATCTAGCTAACCCATTTTCCCAATTCAGGCCACGGAGGTCAAACAGAAGATCTGGACGGTGACGAGGACGACGGATACGATGAGGTGATCTATCCTGTTGACTTCCGAAATGCTGGTCACATTGTTGATGACGAGATGCACCGTATCATGGTGCAAACTTTGCAACCTGGTGTGCGTCTCACAGCTATCTTCGATTCATGCCACTCCGGCTCCGCATTGGATCTTCCCTACGTCTACTCTACCTCTGGTGTCCTCAAGGAGCCCAACCTTGCCAAGGAGGCTGGTCAGGGTCTACTGGGAGTGGTGCAGGCATACGCTCGTGGTGATATGAGTAGCATGATGTCCACTGCGATGGGCTTCATCAAGAAGGCAACCAAGGGAGATGAGGTGTATGAGCGCAACAAGCAGACTAAGACTAGTCCTGCTGATGTGGTCATGTGGTCTGGTAGCAAGGATGACCAAACTAGTCAAGATGCTCAGATTGCTGGACAGGCCACTGGTGCCATGTCGTGGGCCTTTATTGCGGCGCTCCGCAAGAACCCTCAGCAGAGCTATGTCCAGCTGTTGAACAGCATCCGTGACGAGCTATCAGAGAAGTATACCCAAAAGCCACAGCTGAGCTGCAGCCACCCTTTGGGTAAGTTATCGATTCTTCAATTCAAATGAGTATTCGAGACTGACTGGTTATTATGCAGATACGAACCTTCTTTATGTGATGTAAATTCGCGACACTGAAGCACGAACCTGAAGAGTCATGCTCTTCTCAATTCCTGGACATTTTTTATCTTTCTATTGCTTTCTAGTTTAACGACTTGCCCTGTACGTAATTCCATCCCTTAGTGTCCGGGGATCGCTTGCTCTGGATATTGCAGTTTACATGAATTGTCATTTATCCTGATTTCATCCCTATCGCTTTAAGGAACTTTTTTGATATTGGTTTTTATTGGTTTTTATTACTCAAAATATTATGTGAAGTTTCAATTTCAAGACAGACTGACGACACCCTTCGGTCTGTCTGACCTCATTGTAAAGCAACACATCGGGAAATTTTTCCTACCATTACTATTTTGCAGCACGCACAAATGTTCAATTATTTGACAAACAGCATATTGGATTTCACTCTTATGTGTCTAATTTACCCTCAGTTCTCGGTTGTATTCGCACCATGCAGTCATTTCTGGAACAGCGAAGAATCTACAAACAACTCGAGAGACAGATTGTCATCAAACGAGAATCTAACGATGCCTGGACACATGAACGTCGTTACTGGTACCCCGAGGAAGGAGGAATCCAGTCCGAAGAGCAATACCCTGATGATGGAATAGCAGCAGAGCGGCGTCGAGAGCACGGGCAGCGAACAATGATATCCGGACCCGCACTTGAGCCTCGACACCAGGTACGGCGACATCTAGGAAGAGAAGAGGACATCGAGCGGCAGGATTGTCACCCGGAGCTCAATACTGAGCCCTTTACTATCAACACAAGAGACGCGCTAGGCACTGACGTCGACATGATGGTGACTGGTGTGGAAGGTCAGCGAACCAGAAGAGACATGAGTACAGATATTGGTGGATCCACCACAGGAAGTGATGAGGATGAGAAGGAAAAGATTATCATTGTTACCTACGAAGGAGACTGTGATCCTGCGGACCCGCATAACTGGTCATTCCTAGCCCGGTGCGCGACTACTGTTCTGCTCTCTTTACTCGGAGCTATTATTATATGGTCGTCTACTATTGATGGCACCGCAATAAAGAAGACAGAAAAGCAGTACCATACAACCTTTGAAATTGAGACTTTACCAACAGGTACGTGATGATTCAAAGTATTCTTTGTGATCGCCACACCGGTTCAATACAAAACGGCCTAAAAGAACTAACGCGAGACTTCTTTAGCTCTGTTTCTCCTCTGCCTCGGATTCGGTGGATTGATCACGGCGCCTATCTCCGAGCTTGTCGGGCGAAATCCTGTTTATGTCACATGTCTTCCGGCCTTTATGCTTTTCGATATGGGTGCAGGACTCGCTCAAACTCTTCCCCAGCGTACGGTATGTCGTGCCTTTGCTGGGGCCTTTGGCTCTGCGCCTCTGGTCTGTTCAGCAGCTGCTCTCGTCGACATCTGGTCCCCAATTGAGCGAAATTACGCCTTTCCTTTCTTCTCCATCATGGCCTTCTTGGGGGCAACTCTTGGTCCTGTTCCGGGCTCTATAATAACGTGGACCCACGCCGTTAGCTGGAGATTTGTAGACTGGATAACCATTATCTTTGCTGGGTTGATTCTCTTCCCGACTATATTCTTCCTTCCGGAGACTTACAGTCCAATTATTCTACACTGGAAAGCCAAGAATCTCCGTCGTTTAACACAAGACGACAGGTATCGAGCCCCTATCGAATTCAAAACCATGAGCTTCTCTAAACGACTCCGTCGAGCCCTTTACCGACCTTGCCTCATGCTCTGGACGGAACCCATAATTATCATCTTCAGCGGCTACCTTGGCATCATCTTCATTGTACTCTACACTTTCTCTGCTGGCTTCCCATCCGTTTTTGAAAAGGTCTACGAACTCGACGGAGGAGAGCTAGGCCCCACATTCCTCAGCATCGCCGTCGGAGTTCTACTCACAATTCCCTTAATTCCGCTCACCCAATACCTGATTCGGCGCGACATCTACCGAGCCCGAGCCCAGGACCAATCTCGACCAGGTCCGGAATTCAACCTCTACCTTTCGATGTTCACCGCGCCATTCTTTGCCATATCTCTATTTTGGATGGGCTGGACCGCCCGCCCTTCAATCTCACTATGGTGTCCCCTTGTCGCGGCTGTTGCGTTCGGCTTCGGGGCCCTTGGTATCTTCGTCTCAAGCTATCAATACGTTGCCGCGGCATTTGAAAACCACTCCGCATCAGCATTGGCTTCGCTGCAGATGTTCAGGCTTGTTGCGGCCGGTATCATGGCTTGCATTGCTCAGATTATGTATAATAATCTTGGTGTTGGGTGGACCATGACGCTTTTGGGTGGTATCGCTGCGCTTTTCCTACCGGTGCCTTATGTTATGTTTTTCTATGGGCATCACATCAGACGGTGGAGTCGACATGCTTCAAGTTCAAGTTCGTGTGATGGGTAAGATGTTGGGACAAAGTTCTGGAGGAGTCTTGTTCATGGAGTCCGGGATGTCCCGCTACTCGGCCTGCTGCATATGTGTACGTGCATGAGTAACAGTGAACATGCATGAAAAATTTCGAGATTATACATTGCTAAGAATATTAACTCAGTAGATCTTCAGCTTATGTCACATATTGAAAGATGCGATACAAAAAGGATATACCTGTTCCAGGGCTGCACCCCCTGCAAACTGCACAGAAAATTCACCGTGGGAATCAGGTTTGCAAGTTTCCTAGAGTCAGAATTTGTGATAAATGCCTCAAATATCAAATCAAGTTATCATCTACAGAGAAATCACATCATTATTAACATTTGTGTGATAGGATAGCTCATTATGCACTCGGTGCATCGATATAGATGCACGTGACTTCATGTTTTCCCGATTAGGAAACCTTCCACAACCGTTTCATGTCAACAGGCGACCATGATGTGAGAGCAATAAATCAATCAGGCAGACCTATTGTCACCGCCTTTCCATGATTTTGGCAGCCATCTTCGACGCGTTGTTTTCATTCTCTTCCCTCATCCTTTTTCTCTCGACCGTCTGTCCGAGTATCTAACATCCCCCTGCTCAACTCTTTATTATCTTGACTTTGGATCATTTCCCTTTGTCGCAATGTCTAACCCTGTTATTCACCACCACTCTGAAGGTCCTCAGACCAATTTCAACCGAGGCGCGCACTGGAACCACCAGTCCCCATTCTGGCCACCTGGCAGTGGATGGCCCATTCCAACCCGAGGCGCTCGATCTCTCAAAGACACAGCCATCAGACTTGCAGTCAAGGATCAGTCTCTGCTGACACCTGACCTGTTCAAAAACATCCCATGGTCTATCGCAGAGGAAATCTGGAACCACCTGGAGTCATCGTAAGTCATCATGAATCGACAAGCAGCATGAATTTCAATCTGACCAGTCTTTAGCGGCAAACGAACACTGTTCATGTGGAAGGTTATGGCAGCAAACTATGAAGAATTCCGCAAGCAGACCCCGTCATACATCTTCACTGCCGACAACATTGCTTTGCCGATCACCCAGTACTTTGACCTGCTGGATACCAAGGAGTGCAACTGGCGAGCCATACTGTCAGTGTCGTCTGACCTAGCAGACAACCCCGAGTTGGTTGCCTTAGCCCAAATGACGAACCTCGTTGCCCTCGAAATCAACCAGCACATGAATCCCCGACCCACCCGCCAGCCTCAGGTACAGAGAGCTGAGCATGCTCCGCGAGACGGTATTAGTGATAGTGTTGTTCTCAGCTGGCTAGAGACAGCCGAGTCACAAAATACACTGCAACATCTGCGTGTGTTACGACTGAGCAGTCAGAAACTGGTCAACTGGAGAACCTTCACTCACCTCAGCCGACTCCCCGAGCTCCAGATCATCGTCCTCCACGACTGTGAGATCATCACAAAGTCGTTGGCGCGAGATAAGGGGGGACCTGTGTACCATGGCGACTGGTACTGCATGACACTCAAAAAGGCCATGACCTTGAACCCGGAGGCATGCAAGATGTGGGCTCCATTGCTGGAGATCTACAAGGGGTCCTTTGACGCGGACTTCTTTCACAACATGGGGCTTCGGGTAGCTACCCCGTCATCGCTAGACAGAGATCTCCCGATGATGGAATTCCAGCTGCCCACTGTCCACCCCCCTGGGGAGGATAGACAGGCCCAAGGGTCCCGGACAACTTGGAACTGCCCTGGGGATTTGTGGGACAAGATCGTGCTTTTGCAGAAGATCCCCCTCGACCCTAAGGCAGGTATCAAGAGGAAGGGACCTGATGTGCCTCAGTCCAGAGCCATCAAGCCACGCGTCATGAGAGACCGTGGTGGTCCGGACTTGGGCACCATGTTGGGACAGCTTGCTTAAGCCGTCCTTCCCTCTGGTCAAGGGAATGAATGAAGGTTCCGGTGAGGGTGCCGTGAGAGTGCCGAGTCAGAAGCTGTACGATATGTGGGGATGAGAAGTGTACAATATGTGAATGTTCAACTGAGTGAGAAGTGTGCGATATGTGAGAAAGAACTGAGAGTACAAAAGCTTGCTTTCCCATTGAGTGAAACTTGCTTTGGTCACTACATTGCATCAGCGAAGGTGTTCGAGTTCGAGAAAGACGCCTTACAACATGCCCATTCACATATGTGGGCTGGACTCAGTTTGATCCGTCATATTCATCTTCTTTTCGAAGTCATGCATTGCCGTTCTTAGCTACACCGACAGATATGCGCAACTCCATGAGAGAAACTCTCGCAACATTCACGCTGCTCAAACGCCAAGGACATGATCATCATCCGGGTTATTTCACATGTGACGGATACCATCCAGACCGGCCCATCGGCAGATTACGTTCTCGAGTGATGGATCTTAAAAAAGCATTATGCGTCTTGCAGATCTTGAATTCCCAAAGCCGAATTGCCGTCTTCATGCGTTATTTTCCAAGGTCACTGCCCAGTTCCAACTTGGATGAGGAAACCAACACTTATGTGGGCCATCCTGGACATTCAACACAACACAGACGACTATACGATTGACTGCTCGAGATGATGATCTTATTTCAGCTATCTCGCAATCTTGCACAATTCTTGCCTTGAAGACGTCTTTAAAGTGTTTAAAGGATATGTTCACAGTTCAATGTGGGTCGATGGACCAAGATCGACAGGGCCGCGTGTACGCGCCAAAACCCCAACACATCATCGATGAGAATTGCGGAGGTCCATTTCTAAACCTGCATTCATGTCTAGCTTGTCGATCATGATCATTGCCCCATCCCAGATCCACTTGGCTAAGCATGCCTCGTAATCATCCATCGCCATGGGGCTCTCTACATCAACAGAACCTCCACTTAGGGCTCCAGGCGCCAGCTTAATCATCCTTCTATTTTCGGGGAATGTCATCATTTGGATTCGTAATTTGCCTTTTCTGACTCCAGTGTGCATGATCTGGATCGACGTCGTTGAAACGCATGATGGGGAATTGTATGTGTCTCGATCACATCTCGAACTCCTCTCTCCAGTGATGTTCTTCTCGGTTTCCCCATGGGTCGAACAGCTTACGACCACATCGCTGCTGTGCAACAAATCCAATGTTTACCAACATCGAGACCTATGATGTGATGAGAATCAGTCTGAATTACGGTTGATTCAGGGGGTTGGGAAATGTATAAAGAGGTCGACGGGTTCCTTCCAACTGCTCATCAATCAAACCAACAAGCCTTCAAACCAAATCCAAACCTCCATCCACTCTTTACCTTCAATCGTTTTACAATCTCGTTCAAACTCCCGTCACAATGAAGTTCTCCCACGTTCTTGGCACGCTGATGGCTGCTGGCCTTGTTGCGGCCGCTCCTCCTGCTGAACGTCCAGCCGATGTCTCAAACCAGCAGCTTCCTGCTGCTTCTGGAAGTCCCGATATCTCTCAGGGCCAGAACCAAAACCAGAACCAGAACAATGACAACGACAATAACAAGCGGGACCAGGATCAGGACCAGAACCAAGATGCTGCCGCTCCCCAGAAGTCCGATGTCCCTCCTCCCCCTCAAGAGTCTAGCGTCAACACTCCTCAGCAACAAGGTCAGCAGAACCAGCAACAGGAGAATGACAACAGCAAGCGTGAGGACGGTTCTTCCTCCCAGGGTTCCGATGTTCCCCCTCCCCAGAACTCCCCGGTTCCTCAGCAATCACAGGGTGAGAAGGGCCAGAACAACAATGGTGTGAACGACAACGGCAAGCGCAGCCAGTCTCCCCCTCCAAAGGAGCAGAAGCCAGAGGATAAGCCTCAGGATAACAACCAGAACGACAACGGCAAGCGTGGCCAAGCCCCTCCTCCTAAGCCCCAAGACCAGAACCAGGACCAGAACCAACAAAATGGCAATGGTAGTGGCAAGCGTGACCAAGTCCCTCCGCCTAAGCAGCAGGACGGCAAGCCCCAGAATGGCAACCAGAATGACAACAACAAGCGCGAGCAGACCCCTCCTAAAGAGCAAAAGCAAGACAAGCCTCAGGTGAACAACAACCAGAACGGCAACAACAAGCGCAACCAGAGCCCTCCTCCTAAGCACCAGGATCAGAACCAGGACAAGCCCCAGGAGAACGGCAACGGCAAGCGCGAGCAGGGTCAGCCTCCCAAGAAGCCCGCCCACTTTCGGGCCTAAATTGGCCGATTTCTGGGAATGCCTAGAGATTGAACTCTCTCAATGATTTCCTTGATATCTGAGTGATCAGTCGAATGAGCTACAAGCAAATTCTTTTCGAACTGATCATGAATCTTTGTCTTTGAATGTACAACTAGTTGGATTTTACTCTCTCTAGAAACCAATTGGTTAAACTGGATAGAAATTTCTCTTTATCAGATCAATACACTCTCGTTAAAGGACTTGTTGCGAACTTTCTCATCTTCTTCTTCATTAAACATTGCAACAGTTACCTGCCGCCAGTGGTAATCGTTGGATTTGACATAGTATATCTCTTTTCATAATGTACTAAATCTGACCTCGAAGCCTTGCACATGTGTATCACTGCCCAGGTGCTGATGTGTAGCCGAAACTGCCTTCAAGAAATGAATTGACCACCACTGCCCAAGTGGCATCCTTGGACAATTGTCAGTTATACTACAATCTCCGTAGCTATAGCTCGACCTTATCACACTTTATTTCTCAGAACACTAAATAACCTCTGTAAATAAAAGAGCTGTATGCTCCTTATCTCTTTATACTTCAACCCCCACATAACGATGACATAAGCTTATGATGTCAGAAAACACGCCTTTCCTGATTGGCTCACGCCTTCTAACCCCGCGCATCACCGCTTCTCTTGCCTCCTCAATTACACACCTCGCTGTACCTGAATTGTCATGGCAGACCAGCAAATCCCTCGGGAGGGCTCGGATACGTCCTTGCCCACATCTGTCAGCTCGAACAATGGTGCCAACATCGCATCTCCTCGATCCAGCACCGAGTCCCGTTCCTCCAATCGCAATTCACTCCGCGTTAGCCACATGCCTCCTGCAAACCACCAGCATCGTCAAAGCTTGAGTGAAACACTTCGAGGACCTCCAGGCTCACCACGGACTCGTCGTCAACCGTCACTCAACCAAGCTGCTCTCCAAAGCCTTATCGATAACCCTCCGCCGCCCAAGAATGTTGATCCAGCCTTTGTTGATCGCGACTGGAGAGAGATCTCCATCGGGGAGCTAATCTCTCCCGATGACTTGCGATTTGTTGAGATGGACACAGGAATTGAAGAAGCTACAAATGTGAGAGCTTCTTGAGTCTCTCTGACAATGTTCCATGGCATTCTGAAGTACTGACTCACCCCTTTCTGTTTAGTTGTTGATCGATTCCGGCGCTGCAGTATTGCTGATCCGTGAAAGTCCTGAAGACAAATCAGCGGTAGCTACGTTCGACTACTCAGATCTGAATGCATATCTTCTCCTTGCGGCCGGATTGTCCTTCCCGCCAGAGGCACATCGCGCATCGTATGATGAGATCGCGAGGAAAGCGCAGGAAGGGGAGAAGATTCCACTCCGAGATGTGAAAGGATTAGGCGTGGAGAAGGAGCCATTGATCACATTACCAGCATCGGCGAATGTTTTAACGGCCGTCGAAACATTTGGAGGTGGTATCCACCGCGTGGTGGTTACGAAAGAGTCGCAAGATAACGAGGTAGTTGGCATTTTCAGTCAATTTCGACTCGTGAAATTCCTTTGGGAGAATGGACGTTGCTTTCCAGTTATTGAGCAGCTTTATCCACAGTCGCTGAGGGATTTGCGAATTGGGTCACAGAATGTCATATCTATCAAGTGAGTTTCAGACCAGCGTGGGTTGCTTCGACGAGACTAATGATCATTTTAGCGGCGATAAACCCCTTAGTGAAGCTCTTCAAGTCATGAACAGTGAGGGTGTATCTTCCCTTGTGGTCGTCGATAATCATTTCAATGTCATTGGCAACATTTCTACCACAGACGTCAAGGTGAGATATGATGCTCGGCCCGGGAAACGCATTTGCTAATGATTTATTCCAGCTCTTGACTCGGTCTTCTTCTCTGCCACTCTTACACAACACCTGCACCCACTTTATTTCAGTTATTCTATCTACGCGAGGTCTGATAGAAGGAAAGGATTCCTTCCCGGTGTTCCATGTCAACCCAGGCTCGACTCTAGCCCATACTGTTGCTAAGATTGCGGCGACTCGATCACATCGGTAAGATCTCTTACAAACAAGAGCGCAACATCGAAATAGTCAATTTAACATATAAACAGTCTCTGGGTCACCGACCCGGCATCTCCATCTTCATCAGGCCCGCCGACTCCCTCCCATTCCGCCGTTCATATTCCTCTAGCGACACCACCCTTGGGAGCTGTTCCGGCAGCTACTTCTGCCATATCCCCTCCACCCTCTCCACTGCCTCAATCCGCAGGCTATGTGCCACCACCTCCTAGCTACACTACACCTCACCTTCCCACGCCTCCTCAGCCCCCATACTCCCATTCACCAGCGCCTGTAGCTCCATCTATTCCTGCCTCGGCATTACCTGGCGCTCGCCTATCCGGTAAATTAGTTGGCGTTGTCAGCCTTACTGATATACTGAATCTCCATGCTCGCGCAAGTGGCCTCAGCCCTGCAGATCCAGCTGAATCCCGCCGTCGACGACGCAGCAGCTCGACCTCGAGTATGAATGTTCCTCGCAGCGGCGAAATCGGTCGAGAGCTTTTTAGTCGGGGTGTCTGATCGGTACAGAGGACCCATCTCCAGTCTCATACAATAGCATGCATTATTCTCTGTCGTTTCTCTGTTTCTTTGCAAATTACATTTCCAATTCACGAGCTTTTTACGGCGTTTCAAATATTCTTTTCTTTTTTTTAAGCCTGGAGTTTGTCTGTGTTTGGAGAGGCGGCAAGTTTTATTGATTGTACACTCGATGGAACATTACCAGGTGTGATAAGTATGCGCGACTTCTGATTCATGTGTTTTGTCCTGTACTTGCTACGAGCATGAAGTTCGATGCTGGAAATATCTCATTCAAGCGAATCATATCCATACAACCAAGTACTCAAACCTGGACATGCCATTTGACCAAGTCTTTAGAATCAAGTGACAAAACTTGAATTTGAATCCTCAGATTGATAGCCCTAGATTATAGTGGATTACTTCAATGTGGGACGTGGCGTTCAGCTTCCAAGATTCGCATAAACGGCGATCGCCGCCATACTACTTAGTACCTGCCTATCCCACAAGCCACCAACCACACCAACGCGGTATGGATATTAACTCCAAACTTTGCCAACTTCGTATCTCTTCTCCTCACGAGAACCTCGTGCAAATCGAACTCGTGTGGCGTCATTGCCTCCGGAGATATCTTAACTGCGAAACCAATCAGTCAGCAGATCACGTCTCGATTAATCTGTTTGTTACGAGCCCATGAGGAACTAGGCCCACAAGGAAAACGACCAAGTCGATCATCTGGAAGGAAATCCGGTTGGTCAATTCATTTACCCCGGCTATAAGCGCCAGCCATTGCTATGGCAATATGTTGATTAAATGTCTTTTTATTCCTATTTTTTTGTACTCTATGCCGTCTCAGCACGGGAAATCACCGTATATCAGACGGACTATAGCCTGTGAATCCCGATCATCCTAGTACCCCATGCCTTCAAACAAGGAAATGCACTTAATATTCCAAGATATAGCAAGGAACACGTAATTAGTACAGACGATCAACTTGGCATCTATACCAGTTGGCCCCCAACCCACACTAGTTCGAACCGAGACCCGACAATGTGGTTCAAGTGACACCACCCCAGACTTTCTCCAGGGCAAAACAAAGAATAACCAGTGAATAACCACTGAATAAGAGATAGGGATAGCGGAATCTAGTCCCGCAGATCACCTAGAACCCGCATGATCTCCAGGTCATCTGCCCTTACTATCTTGGCAACTCCTGCGGGGTCGGGGATGTGTCCTCCGATCTCTTTGATCTAACTGGATAATAGGACTCAGAGTCAGGGAGGCTCCAGACTGCCAATGAGCTGAGCCTCTTTCTTTTTTTCCTGTTTGGTGGATCGTTTCGCCGGATGCAGTATGCCGATCGCTTGGCTTCAGTTCAAGGTGCTGATTGGGTTGGTCGTCTAGCGTGCTTTTTGTGTTTGGTTGTATTTTCCGCTCGGGGAGATGCCAAGGGGGGTTGTGAGTGAATGAGATTCTACTAGAACTTGTAGTAGCTTTGGGGTTGAAAGGATTTGAGATGTAGTTCCCATAATGCATGTTCACTAAAAGTTGTACTAGTAGTAGCAGTACTTCCAAGGTTTCTAATTTAGTGATAACCGAACTGATATTACGAGCTATCAGTAGAATTATTAATTCGTCTAATCTTACTATATTTGCTTCCAATCTAGACACCACCTGGGCATATGGTGCGATTGTCTAGACCATACAATCACGAAAACCCTGTCAGCTGCCTAGTGGAGAACAGAAAGACCCTTACGAACCAGAGAATAAAAAGGTCAAAAAGGAGAAAAGAACCTGGAGCTGCAATTGATCCCCGATTCCCTGGCTCCACCTTTAGTGGATAACCAGTCCAGCCTGGTCTCTCAAGCCAGCATCCACTCAACCAGTGGGTCTCATCCAAGGATGGTTGCTGACGGGAGATAACTCCCCTGACCAGGGTTATGGGAGTCTAATTGGATGATCTGTGTCTGCAGTCCTGCAGGGGTTATGGGCTCGATATGGCATGATCTCAAGGATTTGGATTTCTTGCTTCAAGTTAAATCCTGAGTACGGGTATATCGGCATATTGCTTTTTGAGATACTTTCAATACAATTTGAAATCACAGTGTCCGTGCGAGTAGAACCCAGAGCCGCGACCTTGGGAGCTATGAGTATGTACATACTTTCCTAGAGGCTTTACTAGGGCGATTACTTGTACTATTTTGGAAGGAGTGATCTATCAGAAGTTTGAGGCTGTGATATGCCTCACACCACTTCGCATCGACAGGAACGGATCCGATTACTTCGGGGAATCCTCATAGACTTTCTTAACGCATGGACATCTCGGCTCTTGAACACGAGATAGGATGAAATTTCCCTACGGGGTAGCCAAGACGTAAATGGAGGACTGAGAGCACAGAAGCAAAAACAAAGTCGCGGATACGTGCAGCATGCATACAATTGCCGTGATAACGGTCAGGCTCGTGCGTTCAATATTGGATATCATTACATGACTCGCGATATCTGCCAAGTATCAGCACGCCATTATGGAGTCGGTGCCTTGTGGCCTGTTAAATCTCTCTGCATTTAATGATTTCTCATCGAGTATTTCACACCAATTGATCCCCCGGATGCGTGCACGGGGATCCGATCACGGGCACAGCCAGGATGGATCCAGGGTTCATGAGGTCCACCACAGTCCACTCAAGTCCAAAGAGTGTTGTAACTTCTCCTAAGCAGGGGTGATCCATGGACTCGGCGAGTGACAGAGCCGTGGATCATTGTCCCAATGCGGTAAGGTGGTCTGTGCGGGAGCTGCAACCTTAACCCCGCAATTTACACTATTCACACTATACAGTATGAACATGAATAGTATGAATAGTATGGAATGGATAGATTAATTAATTAGATCTATAGCCTATTAAACGTAGAAAGTATTACAAATAACATGGGAACTCAAAAGAAATGGACCAATTCCACATATGTGCATATTATCCCTCATCCAGATGTCAGGTTTGTACTACCTGCTCGCAACCCCCACTACGATGCCTGTAGATCCATCCAAATCCCCGAGGATCCTCAGATCATCCATTAATCCGATTGGCAATCCTCAACCCTGACCTCATATGAAGTCACCCGCACAAAATCCCTGATAAACCCAACCTCAAATTATCGAGTGGTACTCTTCAGGCCCCCGGTAGCAATGATCCAATCAGCACTCCAATCCTCACAACCCAGTTATCTCGTCCAACGAGAACGTGAATAATTCCAACCTTGGACGAATTGCATCGTATAGCAGTACCATAAACTCGAATCCTAGTACTTCATATCATGGAAATTAAGAATACGAGATATAGTCCGCAATCAAGTCCAGTAGCACGAGGTCAGTTCCCCGCGTTGATTCCATGGCCTCGTGCAGTACCGTGCGACTTAACAAGGTATGCAAACTCGAGTTCGAAACACGGCACAAATGAGGGGCTATCGTCTAGGACATGTACTAGTATGATGTAGAACCCAGTGTTTCAAGTTTTAAACGAATAACATTTCTCATCTCAACTGCTCGCTTGCACTGCGATCGTCCCGTTTCTAGATTTCGCATTTCAGAATCACTCACACTCACGTTCGACTTTGCCACTTCCACGAGTGAACAAAAGTACCTGTTCCAGGTATTCCGCCGATTGGTAGCGGGATCTGATTTCATATACCAGTGATAGAACGAGGGGCCTTCGGGGAGGAGGTCTTTCCACTAAATGGGCATTTAATAGGGATAGGGTTTTCAGTATGTCCTACCACTTACCCAGTGTGCGACCTACGTATGGTCACAGTGGGGATAGGAGCTTTTTTTTACTCTCCGTCGTAGCTATAGCTATAGCTGTCTGGCACGGCCCGTGGACAAGCGACATGGAAATGGGGATGAAAATGTTAGATGAGTGGGGAGGAAAGATGAAGAGGAACTGTGAATGGTGTGATGTGTAGCCGCATCCGGAAATGATTGTTTGCGGCGTAATGCAACACTGGTTTTAAGGTACTGTAGTGGGGGAGAATTAAGTGAAGAAAATACCTCTTACCTTTGTGGTTTGATTTTTTTTATTTGAAACTTAGGTTAGGATGTTCGAAATGTTCTACCAAGGATTGTTGTAGTGTAGGTTCAATTTTAAGTATGGATTTCGTCTCTCGTAAATACTATACCAAAGCAACCCTGGAACCGAAATTCAAATCAAACTCCGGTAAGAAAAAATAACTCAAGTGAACAAAAGAGAAAAGAAAATATTTGTAGATGGCCGATACATGAGAAAATAGACAGGTAAGAATAGGAAGGATGGAAGAGGTATTGTACAGGAGCAATGTACAAGCCAACGCGTCATCTACAAAAAAGAAAAGAAAAAAAAGAAACCTGGGAATAAGCCGCCGTGGGAATCGGAATCGCAGAATCAAAGAAATTGAACAGAGTACAAGGATCAGCACGAGACGGTAGCAAACTCGTCTAAAGTGACAAAATCCTCAAAGCCGAATGGCTCCCGATCCTGAAGTGACGAGTTTCCATCCAATCCCAACGCAAACTGACTGAACTCATTAAAATCCGGATCCAGTTGCTCATGCGAAACGGAGACCATAACCCCATCATCCTCTTCCTTCACGGGCTGGATTTGACCCACCGCCATGGGGGAGAGGGGGGTGTTGGGGGTTGGACAAAAATCAGGAGTAGACTGGGTCTCTGCGGAGAAAGTCTCGATCTTCGGTGAGCTGGTACTGGATTGGAGGGCCATATGAGCCTGAGCGAGGTGGGTGCTCTGAGTAAGCAGGTGGAGATTGTGGAAATTGTTACTAGGCTGGGAGTGACCACGGGAGTGACCGCTTGGTCCTGAGATAGAGGCGGTTACAGTTGGAGTTGGGGCGACAGCGGGGGTGGCTGAAGGGGTTGCAATTTGAGTCACGGGTAGTTCGGGGGCAGAAGCGAGTCTGTCTCTGAATTGGCGCATGTGCATTGCAGAAGCGGCGTCGGTGGGCATCTGAGCTTGCTGCATCATTTGCTGCTGCCACATATGTACAGCGTGGGAGTCGGTCGGTGTGTGGTTTGGTGTTGGGATGTGCTGTTGCATTGTCCATGCGGGTGCCATCTGGGTGTTCCAAGTCGGTGTCTGGTTCTGGGTCACATATGCGGGTACTTGACCAGATGGATTGGCGGTTGTCACCATGTTGGAGTAGTGAGTTCCCTCCGATCCATCGAGACAGGTCATGTATGACTGAGCACTCGAATCAAAAGTAGTCGTAGTTGATGGAGATAACACATAGCCGTCACCAGTAGTCATAGCGGGACTGGCTAATGAGCCAGCGTCCATAGATTGTCTGAATGGGGAGCGCAGGTTGCTGAGATCCAGGCTCATTTTCCGTGATGAAACACTGCCTTCAACAGAGGCTTGGGGAGCATAGCTTGCACGTCGACTGGCGATAGAGGAGCCATTTGAACTGTGACCTGAACCATTGGCTCGAGCAGCGAAAGCAGCCAATAGATGGCGATGGAACTGTTCTTCGATCTGCATATTTTGGGCTTGCAGCATACGAATCCGCTTTTCCTGGTAACGCTCATCGACTTCTTCATACATGGCTTCTTTTTCCACGATTTCCTTAGTGATATGGAAAGCCTTGCCAGTGCGCTTCTTATGCAGTTGAGAGGCACGGTTAGCAGACTCCAAACGAGCATCCAGACTGCGATCCTTTCGACGCGAGGCCGCAATAAAGGCACTGCTTATCATTAGTATTTTTTGCTTTTTTGCTTATTCTCACACATAAGACATAGGAAAAGTACATACCGTTCCTGGTTCTCCTCCCGAGAACGGGGGATGGGTGCGATGTCCTGATCTAACTCGGACATGATTATAGATAATAAGAGATTCCAAGTCAACT